>MU867261.1:32000708-33250708 GCA_033996785.1 Trichosanthes truncata
TTGTCGCTGCCCACCGTCGGTGACCACTCCAGTGACCATTGCAACCGCCCCACCGGTGACCACCACTCATCGTCGGCAACCATTCTGAAGACAATCACCACCGCCCACCGCTGGCCTCCGAGGACCACCATCACCACCCACCTCCAGGGGCCACTGCCCTGCTACCACTCCAGTGACCCCTTGTATAGTAGTCGGTTGGTCACAGTATTTTAAATACAAAATTTGAACTTATTAATTCATAGTGTTTTATAGTCACCCTTTATAGCAATTTGACATTAGTATAAGCATTCTGAGTATAGTGCAAACCAAACAAACTTATGTATAAAAACACTTTTGAGAAAATGTAACCAAACATATGAGTGTTTTAATTTTAGACCCTTTTTTTTATAAAAAAAAATGCTTAAAAGAAAATACATTTTTGAAAAACACTTATATTAAGAAGTAATCCAAACAGGATCTTAGTTTTATGAGGCATTTTTTGTGCCTCTGCTCCAAGTGCTTGATTTCTTCTTTTAAAGCAATTCTAATATTGAATATTGGTTGAAAGTAGATTCTCTGTTCATATAAAATTAGTAAATAAGTTAAGATTCTAGTATTTTAGTCGATCACTATACATGAAACATTTTGTTATGTGCTTGAGAGATAGTTGTCTATATATAATGAAAAGAGATGTATGAATTAATTCTGAAAAGATTACGTTGGAGCTAAGGTAATCTCTTCTAGACCACTCAGATCCCATGAGTGCCAATCGAAAGGTGGATTTATATTGAATCAGACACGAATCGCCTATCACCTATCCTCGTAAGGAGAAATTTGGTTTTTAACCTAATTCTAATAGGAAAAATACGTCATAATAATGTGCCTCAAATGATCCACATCATACTTCTCAAAAAAAAAAAAAAAAAGATCCACATCATACAGGATTAGACATTGATGATATTATAAACCATATCCATATGTAATTGGGAGCCCTAACCTCTATATCATTGTGTTTTTCGTTTGATACCTTATGGGAAATTAAATTATATATATAAATCAGGTTAAAGAATCAAATGTTGGGTTTGTTCACTTAGATTTTTAACGTTTAATTAATAAATTAAACAAAAAAAAAAGAATAAACTAGGCTAATTAAAAATCTAATGTTTGTCTCTATATATAATATGTCAACTTAATCAAGTAATCAAATATGTTTCTATCTAATATTCATTTATCAACGAAAAAAAAAAAAAAGAAAAAGAAAACACCCACTTGTCGGTAGGGGTAATAAATTCAGAGAGAGATTTTCTAGAAAAAATATATAAAAAAGAATAATATTTGACTGCACTCCAATTTATAAGAATCTTCTTGCTCCCACCATTCAATTATTGACAACAAGAAGAGAGAAAACACAAGTAGGACATAGAAAGGTATAAAATATTTTCTCTCTTATTGTCGTCAACAATTAAATGACGGAACCAGGAAGATTCTTGCACACCAGAGTGCACCCAAGTATTTTTCTTTAAAAAATCAAAATTTGAGATTTGAAAATTCAAAATCTAAAAAAAAGAAAAGTGAGTGAAAAAAATGAAAAGGACCCATTAGGGTTACATGAAGAACAGATATCCACGTGAATGGTGGCACAGAGCAACCATCAAACACAAATCTTTTCCTCATCTAAATCGTTTTGCCCTCGAATCCACGGCATCAAAACCCCTTTCAACATCCATCTTCCAAACAAACACTTTTCGAAGTGCAAATTCTAATTGATGCAACTTTCAGACTCTAATTTTTCCTTCTTTTAGACTCTTCTCTTTATTTCCTTACGACCGACAGTCAATCTTGTCTAAGACGCGTTAAAAAAAGCTGAGATGATTCAAAAGATCGAACTGGTTCTATACAAGTTGTTGTGCAAATTGTACAAAGTTCAGTTGGATTTAAGTTAGTATCTATTTGAACAAGTTGATGTTGAAAATAATAATTCGCTGTGTATAAAAACTGAGTAACACTAGCAAATTTTATTATAATTTAACGGACAACAAATAATTACAGTGTAAATAATAGTACAGACACTGTATGTAACAACAATTTTAAAACTCAAGAACAAAAGATAATAAATAGTCGAGGCACGCTTACAAAGTGTTGTCCTGAAGACAATTATTTGCTCTGCACGGGTTGCAAGCAGACTACAACGATCGTCTCAACATGATACAACTACTAACTTTGATAGAACAGAACCTTGAACTACTCAAATCTGTCAGAACTCTTGGATACTTGCTCTCAACTTGACTCAAGATTAAAGAGAAGAAAGAAAGGAGAGAAGAACTCTTTAATTGGAATGAGATACTCCAAAATGGAATGAGATGCTTCTAATGAAGAAACAAGTTGCTATTTATAAGCTAGCAACTTAGTAACTCTCCAAAAATAAAATTAACATAAACAATATGAAACATACATCAAAAGCAATTTAATTGTGTAGTTACTTGTAAAATTTCAAACATAACTCACAAATTTAACTTTTAAGTTAAATTTGTAAAAGAAACATCAACACATTTTGATGTTTCAAACCATTTTGAAACTTTTGAATTTCAAGTCAAGTAACAACAACATAAATGAAACATCAATTCATTTTTTATGTTTCAAACCAACATTTTCTTTCACAAAATTTTACTATAAAATTCAACAATTGAATCCTAATTAATGGATGTATATATGTATATGTATATATCATTTCTTTTGTCATAGTACCATATGTTGCATGGCGATATAAATTGGATAAATTGTTGTTATTCAAGCAATTGATATTGTACATTAAACAATACCATATGTCGTTGCATTACATGGTTAGAAAAATGGACAAGTTGTTATTATTAAAGCAAAGGATATTGCACATTTGTCAATATCTTAATATGCAATTATATATTCATGATTAGAAGAATTTATTATTCAACTGAAGCATAGTTGAACTGGTTAAGATACATAACATATTTCTTGCTATATGTATATATATAAGGTTAAATATGATAACAAAATTCAAACTTACTATGTATAAAATGAGGTGGTAGTATTTGACTACTTGAAATACATTAAGGTTGATAGCACATAGCAATGTTTTAAAGGTGATCCGAATTTTTTAAAAGTCTTGAAATTACTCCTTTCTTTCTTGCTATATGTATATATATAAGGTTAAATATGATAACAAAATTCAAACTTACTATGTATAAAATGAGGTGGTAGTATTGGACTACTTGAAATACATTAAGGTTGATAGCATATAGCGGTGCTTTTAAAGGTGATCCGAATATTTTTAAAAGTCTTGAAATTACTCATCATATCGGAAAGATGAAGATAGACCTCAAAATTTATAAGATACATGGACTACTCTTTTCATTGCCAATTAATTTTGAGATGAAACTTCATGTTTATCTAATATGGTATCAGAGCCTATAAAGCCTCTAATATATTTACTTCATTTTGTTGAAATATTACACGTATTGTTGAATGTTGAACTAAAAAAGATCAATGTTGTTTTTTTTTTTTTTGAGATACATTGTTGAATGTTATTAGGACTGGAAAGATGAATTTTTTTTCCTCATGTCGTTCTCAATATCTTCAAAAAATTTTGAAAATTCCAATTATTCTTTATTCCATACGGTCAAAAATTAGACCAGAGAGGGGGAAAAATCCTACGACCATAGGTGAAGAATTCTCAAAAGAATATATTAACTAATAACGTGTGGAGTACTCTGCACCCCAAACACAGACTATTATAACCTTAGACTAAACAACTCTGCATTTTAAACAATATTATATTATTTCACAGACTATTATAACCCACAGACTATTATAACCCATGTTATTATAACACACTCAGTGCCCCAAACAGTCCCTAAAAGTTTTTAGTTCTTTGTAAAAAAAAAGAAACGTTTTAGTTAATTGTCTATCATGGCGATTTTTTAATAGTTTAATAAAAATATATATTCATGTTTTCCCCAATATGGCGTCTTTTTTCATAGGTTTTACTGAGGTTGCCTGCTATTAGATATGTGAGAGAAATTAAAAAAATATTATCTTTTGGTAAAAAAATTTGTTATATATATATTGACAACAATTGTTAATTTGTTTGCCTGTACAAGTATATATCTAATAGTTATGGAAAATAACAATCATATTATAGCATATAGTTCATCAATTTCTTGATTACCACATGGCCTTTTTACTAAGAGGTTGTTTGGAGCGTGAGTTATAATAATCTAGGTTATAATAGTCTGTGGAATGCTCTACACCCCAAACACAGATTATTATAACTCAGATTAAATAACTTTGCATTATAAACACAAATTATATAACTTCACAGACTATTATAACCCACTTAGAGCCCCAACAACCCCTAAATTATTATCCAACCTAAAAAAAACTTATGACCCGTTTAACAATAATAACAATGTTTTCATTTTTTTTTTTTATAAATTGGACTCCTTTGCTAGCAAGTAGCAACTTTTAAAAAATTATTTTCGAGATATGAGTAAACTTTTTTTAAAAGGAGGATTTTCATAAAAGAATTAATTTTTTTTTCAAATTTTAGTCATATCATACATTCATGTGTGTGTGTGTATGTAGAAAATTCTCGAGTGTGTATGTATGTATGTAGAAAATTCTGGAGAGTGTTTGATCACAAATAAAAAAAATTTAGAAATGGAGCTTAAGAATGAGAAGTTCAAATTAACTGTGTATGAATGAATATTATGGAGTGTTATTTTAAAATATTTTTTATTATTTAATTGTTTATTTTTAAGTACAACAAATGGGGAGAATAGGGACTTGAACTTGGAATCTTAAGGTAAGAAATAGATGTGCAGCCAAAAAAAGGGTAAGAAATATATGTCTTAAATGAAAGCTACACTCATATGACAATAGTATAGTGAAAATACTATAGGTGAGTTTGAGATAACTATTGGAATAGTGAAAAAAAATTAAGCTATTAAAAATTTAAAAGTACTTTTTTTGGTCATGTTGATACTACTATGAGTGAGCTTGAGATTACTTCTGAGTAGTGAAGAATGATTAAGCTATTAAAAGTTTTTTTTTTGTTAAATCACAAGTTTAAATTCTTGAACTTTTAAAGTTGTATTTAATATGTTCCTAAACTTTAAAAAATATTTAATAGGTCCCTAAACTTTCAATTATGTGTCTAACATATCCTTAAACTTTAAAAGTGTTGAATTAATAGATTCTTAAAATTTTAGTTTTGTGTCTAATAGATCATTAACATATTCAACATTTTTTAAAATTCATGAATTAATTAGATAAAAAATGAAAATTGTATCTAATAGAACTTTGACATTTCAAGTTTGTGTCTAATAAATCTATAAAATTTAAAAAATGTTATTGAACATGTTAGAGACCTAGCTATATTAGACAAAAAATTGAAAGTTTAGAGATTTGACTAGATACCTTTTTAAGTTCATAAACTTATTAGACAGTGCTTGAAAGTTCAAGGCCAAAGTGAGCTTAACTCAGCAGTAATTGACATGTACACTCGACCAAGACCAAGAGGTCAGTGGTTCAAATTCCCCCACTCTCAAATGTTGTTGAACTTTTTTAAAAAAAAAATCTAGAAAGTTCAAAAATCAAACTTAAATTTAAACTATTTTTTAAAATTTTCACTGCGTTTAGTTAGGTAATAATAAAAATGATTTTAAAATTTCTAAAAACCACTCCAACTGCTCGTAGGAGAAACTATTAATTAATAGGATGTATACTATACTATAGCAAGTCAAGTTTATAAAACTACCAACCAAACATGAATTCGACTAGGTTAACCTATACTTCCCACTTTCAAAACCATGAACAAAACACCCACTTATAGAATTAGTACTTTCACAAAAGTACTTAAGAGTTTTTCCTTTTTAAAAATAAAAATCATCTCAAACCCACTTGATATCGAAGTTAATTATTCACAGACACATTTCAACTCTAAACGATATAAATCCAGACTTTCTAAACTTGTGAACGAAAATGCATTATTATTGGTTCCATCTTACCCCATTTAAAAAAAAAAAAATGAAAATTCTCCTGAGGCCTAACATGGGTGGAATTGAATGTGTCAAAGATAGTGATAAGGGACAATACAGAAAACATTTAATAAGAGTAGTCAATGGTGTAATAATGTAATTAATGGCAAAACAAAGTAAATTAAAGCAACCAAACATCCCTTATTGGCTTTGGCTATGCCCTCACTCCTCCGTGACAGCAACCGCTGTGGCTCCCAAATTCTTCCGCCTGTCGACAGAACCGCCACTGATTTATCCATAAATGTCCACATCAACATCACTTCACTTCATGCCGTATTAACTATGGCATTTTAATTAATGCTTAAAAGTTTTTTGCGTATCGCTCTTCCCACCAATTTTCCCTATTTCTCCCCATTTATCCACTCCCATTTATTCTTCATCTTTTTTTTTTTTCATTTTTATTTTCTTTCCATCACATTCTAATTTTTTTATTATATATATATATATATATATATATATATTTCTAATTGACTTCACATATGTTAAGAATACGAAATATAGAAGAATTTAGGCTAAATATATGTTTTGGTCCTAATGTTTGAGTGTTTTTTCGATTCAGTGCCATTTGTTTTAATAGTTTAAGTGAAAGTTAAAATTGACTGATTATGAGTTTAAATGGTGCGATAATAAGAGTCTTAGAAAAAGAATTTATAGGGTGATCACTTAAAAAGAGAAAAGGTTGAGATTATTTTTGCTAATTTCTTAGAAATTTAGAGGATGGATATTAAAAACTTTCATTTTTAGGTTACCTAATTTGATCCCCTTAATTTTTATCAATCACTAAGTATCCTATCATGTACGTTTATTGTCAGTCAATTTCAACATTAACTAATGAAAAGAGTATAATTAAAAGATGTTAATGCATAGAGACTAAAGTAATTTTTTTTTTACTAATATATAGGGATTAAAACATTTTATTTAAGTAAAATTAAATATATCATAACCTATTAGGGTAAATATTTTGGTTGTTGTGATGGTTTAATATGACATTAGAATACGGGGTCTTGTGTTATAGTTTTGTATGTTGTTTTCTTTTTGTTAATATTGATAACTATTCGTTGGGTCTTATATTAATTTTTAAAAATCCACAAAAAAAAAAAGAGTGTTTAGAATAAGAATAGAATATTAAATATATTTACAACTTATTAGCTATAAGTTATTTTTGGTCTAATGATAACTTCACAATATATGGATAGAATTGGTCAATTTGAATTAATTTTTTCTATTTAACCGATTGCAGCATAACTCAAATATTCCTTTTTCTTTTTCTTTTTGATGTATTAGATATGGTCAAATAATAATACATCTATTTAAGTTTAAATTCGCTTATCTACCTACGGTTATAGTGTAATATATATATATATATATATATATATATATATATATATATATATATATATATATATATATATATATATATATATATATATATATATATATATATAATTTTTTAAATATTTATAAATAGTGAAAGAAAAGATTCTAAAATAATTGGAGTAATGCGGCAATGATTTTTATTTTTTTAATATACAATGAAGAGGTGGTGTCAAATTTGCAAATAATCTGCGAAGAGGGAATCCTTCCAAACTCATAATTTTGCCAACGCGGTTCCCAAATATGGCCAAAAAACCAGCCGCCATAACAACCCCTTTTCCGAACAATAGCGAATCCATTTTCTTAAATTTGTTTTAAAAAACAAAAAAAAATTGTATATTTTTAAACTTCCATAATTGTGTCTCTTCAAACTTCAATTTAACAATTGTATCGATTAAAATTTTAAATTTTTATAAGTGAATTAATTTAGAGAATTTCATTTTAAAATCATTAATACATAACTTTCAGATGTATATAAGGCTCCCTTAAATATTAGAATTAACGTAAATTGTAGAAAAATGTTGGAATCAATTAGATAATAGTGAATTTTTATTGATATAAGTTGTTTTTCATATTCTCGTCTTCTTTTATTTTCTTTATTTATTTAGAAAGAATTACTTGATAGGTTTTTTGCTACTTTGGTAGGACTTTGGCAGAAGAATCATTTTATTTAGGTGATTTTGAGCTGATTTAAAATGGAATCGAGTGAGAATAGCTATAAATCACTAACGAAAAGTCTAAATTGATTCACTTATGAAAGTTTAGAGTTTAAATTGATACAACTCCAAAATTTAGGGGTATAAATTAATTTTTACCGTTTTGCTTATTAGTATCTTAATTAAGCTATATTTTTGGTGTTTTATTCTCTCAATTATTCCTACAATATTTCACTTGTAATTAAATTAATACATCTAAGTTTTTTCAAAAGAAAAAAAATAAAATAAGACATCTATGTTGACTTAAGCATAATTTAAATTGTTAAGTTATTATAACTTCACTGCAAGGTCCTCCGAAGTTCAAATTGGCATTCATGACCTCTACATATTGTTAAACAAGGAAAAAAAATACACCTCTAGATCATTGAATAAAATAATATTTTTTTAAAATTAGAAGGTTAGATTTGGACCTATATATATATATATCCTTAAAAATAAATTCGTAGTATTTAATTAATTGAGTAGTACTTGACAACTATATGGATTAAAAAGTATATTGTTATTATTATTATTATTATTTGTAATATTAAAAAAAGGATCAACAATGACTATATTTATATTTGTTTATGTATGCCATAATATATAGGACATAAAATTTGGCGTGCAGTGAACAATTTGGAGTAGAGTGAACATTATCAAAGACTCTAAGGGCTGTTTGGAGCAAAAAGTTGCAGGAAGTAGAAGTTAGTAAGTTGCAGGAACTAAAAGTTAGTAAGTTTGGGGAATTAGAAAGTCTATATTTGGAGTGTAAAGTTGTTTAGTCTGGAGTTATGATATCTATGTTTGGGGTGCAAATTTGTTAAACTTGGAGTTTTGAAATCTGAGTTGATTTTAGTTTTTTTTTTTTTATACAGTTTTTCTACAATTTTTAAAAATTTAATTATTGAGGATTTGTTCCCATGAATTTCAAGATTTAGATTTTTTGTTTTTATTAATTTAGGTATATTTTACAAATTTCTTTAAAAAAAAGAAATTTGAACAAAATATTCCATATTCTTTTTTCAATATCTCTCATATTAATTATTCATTTGCCTTGCATAGTTTTCAAATAAAAGAAAATCTTACAATAATTTTTTAAATATTACATGTGATTTGGAAAGATTTCAATCCATTAATTTAAAGAGATTCAAATAAACTTCAAAATTTTTATGTTTTTATTATCTCAATTCTAGAAACAATATAGATTTGTTTTCGTCAATCCTAAAATTGAGATTTTAAAAATTATATTATTTTATGAATATTTTACAATTTTGTTAAAGATTTGTTTTCGTCAATTTTAAATTTTAAATTTAAGATTTTTTTTCCCAAGCTTAATAAAAGTTATAATATTTATTTTTGCATAATTTAAGATTTTATTTTTCTAACTAATCAATGTAATGAATTATCTAAAGTTTGATTAATTTCAAAATAATATATTATTTGAAGTTTTAAAATAACTAAGTTAAAAATAAAATATCAAATATATATGCTATTTTAAAATGATTAAGTTCAAAATAAATTTACGTTTTTTAACACCATTCAAAATGAATATCATACATACTTTTGTTCAAAATAATATATATTTATATTATTTATTGTAATAATTTTATTTTATTAAGTTTAGAATGAGAAATCGTTTATCTTTTTTCTTTGAATATGATTAGTTTGAAAATCAAAATTTCGTAATACATTAATCTTTTTAAATACTACTTTCTAAAATTGTAATACGAGTTAGTTTAAAATATGTTTTTCTTATCTTCAAATCATAAAAATATATATATTTTTGAGCTATTAATAAAAAAAATAAGCTTAAAAAATATAAGATTGTTATTTATTATAAGTTATTTTAGTTTAAACTTTTAAAAAAATTGTAGATGACATGTGGAGGAAGTGAGATGTGGAGATTTTTATCAACTAAAAAAATTGTTATGTAGTACTCTAATTTATATTAAAATTTTAATTTAAATAATAGTATCATATCTAAAACATTATTATATAATTTATATTTAAAAAATCAAAAGAAAAATAATTTTTGTTAAAAAATTTATTAAAATTATAGGATAAAAATAAAAAAAAATTAATAACTATTTATATTTAATTATTAATTAGTAATAATGATGGGAAAATTTATATAAAAAAAATAAAGAAAAATTTTAAATTAAGAAATTAAAAAATATATATATGTTAAGAAAAGAGAGAGAGAAAGGAGAGGAGAGGAGAGAAGAGAGAGAGGTAGGAGTGTGGTGAGGTGAAGAAGAAAAGGGATAGAAAAGTTGTGGGGCTTACAATAGAGAGTTGGAAGAAGAGTTAATAAGTTTTTCGAGCCCATAATAGGAGTTAAAATATCATTGGGCCAAACAAAGAATTGAGAAAAATTATTAACTCCTCATAGTTACACGCCCCCACCTTCTTAATCCAAACACTCCCTAGGTTATTCTATTTCCCCATCAATTACTAAGACTCTTGATTATTCTATTTTCACATCAATTACCGTAGAAAGGTGGATAGAAGTAGAAAGCTAGGAGTCAATTTATGATTGTGATAGAAAATTCTACTTTTGAGATGAAAATGATTTTTTTTTTTTTTTAAGATGGACAAAATGTTAACTTGAAATCTTTGCCAAAAAAAAAAAAAGAAGTTAACTTGAAGGGTTTATTATTATTATTATTTATTTATTTTTAAAATTTTTTAAAGAGTGAACTTGAAATTGTTAAAACTATAATTTTGCTAAATAAATTTGTAAATTTAAAGTTCAAATTTCATTTTGATTTATTCTATTTTAGGTCTCTTGTACTGTCAATATATTTATTTTAGTCTTTTAAGCCTTAAAAAAAAACAATCATTTTACTTCTAGTTATTATTTTTTTCTGAATATTCACCTACCCTAATATTTACTTTAATCAATTCATGTAGCTCAAATACATCAATTCATGTAGCTCAAATACACACAATGTGTTATATACATATTTAAAGTCATTTTTGTTCATATGTTTAACAATTAATGATAAAATAACTATGAGAACCAAAATATTTTTTTTTCTTTTAAGTTTATGTATGTATAAAGTTTATGGACTAAAATGAAATAAACTTGAAAGTTTAGAGTAAGAAGTCAAATTGTTTGAGGAAGCTAGTACAATGTAACTAGTAATTTTATATTGTTGGATGTAGGAGAGAAATTAAAAATTATGATTTTACCATACATCAAAGGTTTAGAGGGAGACAACCACAATGTGACGGCTACGTGAAATAATTTTTCCTTAAATAGACATTTTAGAAGCTAAATTCAGTGCCCAAAATGAGATTTAAACGTAAATTCAATATTTTATGTCTTAACTCTTAACACCTCATTTTTAGACTTATTTATTAGCACAATACCTTTTATTTCAAATTCAACCATTGCAAAAGTAAGAATCAAATCATCAACTTTAGGGATAGTAACAAGTGTCGTATCCACTTTGTTGAGCTCATATTAACCCATATATAATGATTGGTTTTTGGTTTTTGGTTTTTAAAAATTAAGCTTATAAATACTACTTCCACATATGAGTTTCATTCTTTTGTTTTCTACTTTTTACATATGTTTTCAAAAATCAAGCTAAGTTTTGAAAACTAAAAAATGTAGTTTCAAAAACTTAATTCAAATGTCTTCTAAAGAAAGATGAAATTAATTGTAGAGAAATGATGAGAAAACAAGCACAATTTTTAAAAACTAAAAACTAAATGATTATCAAACGGAGCCTATCAATATTAAGGTGTTAAATCATGTAAATGTTTGACTAAAAACAATAAAAACCATAACTATATTGTAAATAGAAATGTGATGATTGAGAGAGAGAACCTTTCTAATTTAGAGGTAGGCTCTATATAACTCCAAAGTGGAGTTAGCCAAAAACTCATTAGCTTTCGCTTGCAAAAGAACCCAAAAATTTAGCTCCATGAGTTTAAGGCTCATATATCCCATCTCACAAGAAATGGCCAATAACACTCTAATTTCTTCACCGAAACCCATCCTTCAAAACCCAGATGCTCCCGCCCAAGCACCGACGCCGCTAACCCGATTCTCTGCCATTGCGCCGCCCCGCTACGGCGGCGGCGGTTCCAGAGCCCAAATTCAAATCACTCTGCAGACCATTTACGAAGACGAAACCGAGAGCCAAAAGGAGGCCAAAATCTGCCGCCGCCATTGTTATCATCTTCGTAAACAAGCTTCTTCTTCTTCGTCTTTCTCCTCAGCGCTGTCCTGCTTTCGTCCTCTTCGATCATTGAAATGCTCTTGATTAAAGCCCTAAACCCATCTCTCTGTCTCTCCGTGGCTTTAATTAATTATACAGCTTTAACTCTGTTTCACTTTCATGTAATTTTATGTTAATTTTCTTCACCCCTAATGCCGTTTTGATCTGCTATTTTGTTTTGTAATTGGATCACATGAATTTGGAAGTTAATTATAACTGTTCATTTTTTTTCTTCTCCTCTTAACTTTTGTAAGATTAGACAATAATGTTGGAATAGAAATATCGATCAGCCACGTCATTATCGAAATTATATTTAATTAGGGATTAATTAAATTTACAAGAATTCCTCAATTAAATTGTGGCAAATCTAAATATACAATTGCGATATATGAAATTTGGGTCAATTCTAGGCAAAAGTAAGAGGTCCCAATTAGCAAAATCTAGGCCTAGTTCAGAGACTAGGCTCAACCAGGCCCAGTCCAAAAGGCAGGCCTAAAATCAATCAGGCCTAATCCAATAGACATGCCCAAGCCCACCTAGAGGCCTTGAGGAACTCTCTTCTTCATTTTTAGGGGTTCAGAATGGACGAAGCTCAGAGAGAATTCAAAAACAAAACTGTAGAGTCTTTAGAAGTTTTTGAAAATCAAATACTGTTTGAACGTAGGACACTTCTCGAAGATCAAGAACGATCCAAGAAGATCAACAAGCTAGAAGTCAATCATTGAACGATCAAGAGGCCAGAGACTGATCATCCAAGCAGATTAAGAAGCCAAATGCCGATCATCAAGTACATCAACAAGTCAGAGGCTGATCATCTAAGCATATCAATAAGCTAAGGGTCGATTATCCAATGATCAACAAGCCAGAGGCCGATCATCCAAGTAGATCAAGAAGCCAAAGGCAGATCATCCAATAGATCAACAAGCCAGAGGCCGATCATCCAACGATCAACAAGCTAGAGGTCGATCATCAAGTAGATCAACAAGCTAGAGTTCGATCATCGAAGAAGATCAACAAACCAGAGTTCGATCATCGAAGAAGATAAACAAGGTGAAGACCTTAAAAAAACTACAAGCCAAAGATCTTCAACAAACTATAAGCTGAAGACCTTCAGGAAGCTATAAGCTGGAGACCTTTAGAACGCTACAAGCTGAACACCTTCAGTTGAACACCTTCAACAAGCTCAAAGTTGAAGATTTTTCACAAGTTCAAAGTTGATAATTCAACCTTGAGAACAAGCATTTCAGCCCTCGAGTCAAGTATACATACGAGAGAAAGAACCAGAAAACCATATATTAGAGATTGTATTACACCCACTATATTCAAATTAATACAAATACAAGTTCATTCCACGTGTCTCATTTCTCTTTTGAAATTACGTGTGAACAAATACATAAGATGTTTATGATTAGATTATTATTATTATTATTTATGAGTTCAACAATACGTGGGATGAGGACTCGAACATCTAACCTCTTGGTCGATGGTACATGGTTTATGTCAATTGAGCTATCCTCATGTTGGCATGAATATATTAAATTACAAGTTTAGTCATCGAGCTTTTATATTTGTGTCCAATAGGTCTATGAACTTTAAAAAGTAACTAATAAATTCCTAAGCATATCAATAAGCTAGGGGTCGATCATCCAATGATCAACAAGCCAGAGGCCAATCATCCAAGTAGATCAAGAAGCCAAAGGCAGATCATCCAATAGATCAACAAGCCAGAGGCCGATCATCCAACGATCAACAGGCCAGAGGCCGATCATCAAGTAGATCAACAAGCTAGAGTTCGATCATCGAAGAAGATCAACAAACCAAAGTTCATGAACTTTAAAAAGTAACTAATAAATTCCTAAACTTTAAATTTTGTGTCTAACAAGTTCCAAAACTTTTAAAAAGTCAAATAGGTTTCAATTTTGTGCTTAATAGGTCCTGACATATACAACATTTTTCAAAATTAATGAATCTATTAGACATAAAATTAAATTTTGTGTCTAATAAAACATTAAACTTTTAATTATGTGTCCAATAAGTTCGTGAATTTTAAAAAATGTTAAATATGTCAAGGACATATTAGACACATAATTGAAAGTTCAAGGTCTTATTAGATACAAAATCGAATGTTTAGGAACTTATTATACATTTTTCAAAATTCAGGAACCTATTAGATACAAGAATGACTTATTAGACATTTTTTAAAGTTTAGCTAAGAATCTATTTGACACAAATTTGAAAGTCCATGTACTAAACTTGTTATTTAACCTTATGATTATTATCATAGTTTTGTATTTATTTTGTTTCAAAAATTTAATTAAGAAATTTCCTTATTCTTTAAATTTTAAAAATTAGAAAATATTTCCTAGTTATGATTTCAATGTTAGAGACTAAATATATGCTTTAGTCGTTCCTGTCCCTATCCCTAATGTTTTGTACTTTTTTAATTGTTTAAAAAATTTTAATTTGCTCTTTTATGTATTAGCAATTTTCAATTTAGTTATTCACTATTGGTGAATGTTAAAGTTGGTTGATTATTGTTGTTGCCTAATTTTGGACAAGAGAACTCACTTGGCCTCTACGTGAAAGCAATAGTGAATTTGTTTGAGGGGGAAGACGTGGCATGCAAGACAAGAAAGATCTGAACACCAGTGTAGTGCTTACAACACATGCTCCGATGCTTAAGTTAGAGAATGAATGAGTGACAAGTTAAGGTTTAGAGAATGAGGAAGAATTTACCTTCTTCATCATGAAGAAGAGCATTTATAGTGTTTTTCTAGGGCAAAATCCTAAATTCGTGGCGAATTAGGAAAGGGAAAAGGTCGGAGACGAGCTGGACCAAGTTAAGGGAGCTAAAGGAGGTGGGCCAGACCCCATGGTGGGGTCGGCCCATGTGGTTGCCCTCGGCTTAGGCCAAGGCCAGACCCAAATTCTTGCATTTTTTATTTCTTGGAAGCCTTGCCTCTTTTTTCTTTTGGTTCAATTTGATCCGTTTTAGCCCGTTTTGAGCTCCTCTTTGCATATTTCCTCTTCCATTTCCTTTGTAATTCCAATTTGTCCTTATGGTCGAATTTTACCCATAACATTAGCCTCCACTCCCTAATTAGGGTTTATGGTTTAGCTTTTCAGGTATGGACTAATTGCATGAAGCCTGATTTGAGAGTATAGATTTTGTGTCTGAATTTGTCTTCAAAATTAACGTCTGTGCTTGGCTTTATGTAACAAAATTCTTCTTTATTATTTTCAAAAACCCATCGCGAGACTCATATAAAATTTTTAGGCTGCTCAGATTAACTAACCAAATCCCTTTTAGGGACCCAATCAATCTTCTAGGCTTGCGTCCTCCACACATACGCGGAGTTTTGCATTCATCACGTTCTTCTTATCTTTATGAAGCTTGCTTTGTCGTGTTCAATAGAGTGGGTGACATTGTTCTCAGATTTTTGGGTTGCCAAGGTCAATTAACCAAACTTTTTTAAAGTTCAATCAACCTCCCAGGCCGCTTCCTCTACACTTAAGTGCTTTAGAGTTTTTCATGTTTCGTGCTTTGTTTACATGACATAATCTGCCGTATCTGGAGTAAGCTCTAGATTTTGGCTCAATTTACCATATTTGGATCGAGACCCAAATTTTTTTTTTTGGCTCTCATTCTGATGATCGATTTTGTGGTTCTTCATTTCTTCTTTCTTCTTTCTTGTAAACTTTGGTTAGGAGGAAGATTTAACTAGACTGAACCAATGACACTAAGGATCGGGGGTGTGCATGAAACATGCCCCCTAGCAACTTTGGGCTCCTTGGTCGAGATTGAGGCTAAGGATGGGGTTGGGCCATTTTGGCCCAATATTCTCTTTTATGTGGTCTAGTTTACGCCTCAGTTAATTCTTGGGTCATTCCTATGTTGTTAGGCCGTCTAAAATTATCCAATGTGGAATGACTTTAGATTTTTTCAGGTTGAAAGGCTCCAAGGTGAGCCTTGGATCATCAGTAGGATAGCTCGTATAGCCTCGTGGGGATGACTTTTTGTAGCTTCTTGCTTTTTCGAAAATAATTCTTTTGCAAATTGTAGCTTCATTTTAGGTAGACACGATGAGATGAGAGAGGAAAGATTGATCAGTGGAGTGCAACTTGGAGGAGAAAACATTCATCCAGACACGTTTTGCATGTGTCCAGTTCGTCCCCCTAGATTGGTTTGGTTGGATCGATCTAGTCGGTCTCGGCCGATCTGAGGTCTAGGCTCTCTTAGTTCTTCTGTCGTGAGTGCCAGGCGCATGCTTGCAGCCTCTAGCGCTCGCTGGTACGCTTGTCCCATTTTTCATGATTTTGGATGCTTTTTTATTCCCCTTTTTAGTTCCTTGTGAGATCTATTGTTCTTCAGCTACTCGAGCTTTTTTTAGAGTTATGAAAAAGTCTTGAAGCTTTGACACGTTGGGTCTTTCCCTTGTTTGCTAGGAAAACTTGGTTTCGTTCCACCCCTTCTTCTAGAAGGTTGGACTTAACTTTGGATTCTTCTCTTGGTTGATGTGCTGGAAAGAGGTCGGGCTCGACCATGCTGGTCGACCTTGGCCCCTCTGTTTCAGGTTTTGTTTCGTGTGTTTTCTATAACTCATGATTTTGTCGCATCTGTTTTTCAGATATGCCTCCATGGTCTGGTTCCTTCAAAAGAGATTATGTCTTCACTAACTCAGATGACTCCAATGGAAGTGGTGGAGTGGACATGAATGAGGGTTAGTCTTTTTATGAAAAATTCTATTTTGTATTCGCTTATCCTTTTTATCTTTAATCTTACTGTAACACTTGTTTTTCTTATGAATGTCAAATTTATGCTTATCTTCCTTGTCTCTCTTTAATGAATTTTGCTTCAAAGAGATAAACTTTGATAAGCAGAATGGCCTAAGTCTTACTAAATAAGATAAAGTAAAAAAGGGTCCTTCATTCATGAACTCAAACCAAAAATCCAAAGAAATCACTTACTCATAGGGTGCTCGGCCTTGGCCATTCTGGTCGGCTTCGACCACTTCAGGGTTTTTAGATTTTCTAAATCGTTCTGTTATTATTTTTCTGTGCAGCTTTTGCTTTTTGTTTAATAGAGAGGATATCTCCTTAGTAGCTTCTTTGTCTTTTGTTCAATATGAATGCATATCCTCTAAGTAGCTTCTATGCCTTTTGTTCAATAGGGAGACATATTCCCTAAGTAGCTTCTTTGCCTTTTGTTTTATAGGGAGACATATTCAACAAGTAGGATTTTTCTTGCAAGAAATCTTTGCTTGAGTACTTAAATGATTTTAAACATAACTTGTATTGATAAATGAGTAATAGCATTTGTGACTATTCTCAAACAAGAAAAGAAATTTATCCTACTGTATTAGACTTTTTTGTTGATCTATTGGAATCCAACATACTCAATAAACATAAGTTCATCAAAATATAAAAACTAAACTAACTTTTGTGAAGAAATTTGGGTTTGGCCTCGACCTCTTTCTAGCACATACATCGATGTATTCCTTTAAGAAACCATTTCGGATTAGAGCTTCAATGTCATCCTTCAACTGGAAGCAGTCTCAGGTCATATGTCCATGATTTTCATGGTAGAGACAATATTTTTGTCTATCTCTCTTGTTTGACCATGTTTTCATCTTTTCAGATCACTTTAATAAGTTTGTGAATGAATGAACGTTTCACTTCGCAACGTAAGCATTGGATCATCTTTGATTTTATTTAAAATTAAACTAAAAAAAAAAAAGATTAAGTAAACTTACTTGAAGTAAATATGGAGATATTTCTGTTGAGTTTTTATCTTCTCCACAAAATCTTCCTGGCTATGACTCGAACACAGGACCAAGCCTTGTGGGAACCTCTTGAAAGAAAATCCACATGAGGAAGAAGTTTAGAGAGAATTCTTTAATTTTCTATTAAAAAGATGTGTGTTATATCTAATGGCTTAACCCAAGGGTCCTATTTATAGAGACCAAGGGCAAATCTTTGTCATAATTAAAATATTATATTTTAATATTAATATAGTAAAATATATCTTATATTTATTTGAATCTCATTCAAATCTCCTACGATATTTATTTATTTGAATCTTATTCAAATTTTATAAATATCTTTTATTTAATGTATATAATATACATTAATTATTTTAATATTTAATGTATCAAATACAATAAATATATTTTCCTCTTTTATATTTAATTTATTAAATATTAATTTGAACATTTCAAATTTTTCTTTCAACTAAATTGATATTTTAGTGTTACTATGAGCTATCAAGGGGACCTTATGGACCTACAGATTATAAACTCCAATGATACAAAATTAATTAATTACTCTTTAATTAATCAATTTTCATTCATTAACTTTAGGTCACTCCACTATAGACCTAGAGTTGCACTCTTATGCACTGTAGGGCAAGTTGTGTCGATGGATATAACCATTTCATGCAAGTCGATCATTCACAAGTTGTTCATAATTACATCTGGGTCATAAGTCCATTTTCCCCTGTAATTATATCTTGCACCTTAAGTACCACTAATCCTCTAATGAACAATTTGTTTATGATCCAATCATATACTAAGTCCCTCTCGGGCCAGTGAAAAGGTGGGGCCCTATTGTTTAAGTCCCAAAATCAGCACTTAAAGGATTTATGATCCAACCATATACTCATTTACTTACCCTATATGGAAATGAGTGAATTTCATCTTGTTAGATTATGTTTCCAACTCCTTATTTGGTCAAGTCCCCAAAATGACATACATATTGAATTGGCTACAAAAGCCACTCTCACCCATGCAAATCAAGGGACAACCCCTCATAGGTAGGAGTTCATAACTCACTCAGGATTAAGATCGAGTCTCATATGATCATAATGATGAAATATTAATCTTCCTAATTAAGGGATTTATAAAGAGAGATTAAATGTTTCGTGGTCCAGTCTTATACAAACTCATTGTATAAGATACCCCCACTCACATGTCTCCACATAAACGATTTGAATCAAATCATTTGTAACTATTACAAAGTGGGTCGTATCAATAGTGTTACTAGGATAAAACACCCAATCTTATCCATATACTATGACCCTTTAGGTTATTTCTTGAACATGATCCTCTCATATGTCAACCATATACTGTTCAAAATTACACTAATAATCTTGTATTTTTCATATAATGGATAATATTATATTACAAATAAAATAATCAAAATTATTATTAATTATTAAATAAATTATTAATTACGAGGCTTTAGGGCATAAATCCCAACAGTTTGAGTGGCGTACTTCCATTATAACATGTTCAAGGGGTACTGATGTTGGAGTGTACCTTTCAAACTTTCTGGAGGAGTGGCCAAGGTGAAGTGGCTTCTGGTCATTCATCTTCAAACTTTCTGTCTCTTGGCCTCTTGATTTAATATCTCACTTAATCTTTTTCTATCATTTAATTGATTGATATTTTTTCAAGCTCATCAGTTTTCTTCTTCGTACGAAGCAATTTTTCTGCACTTACATACTTTTGAGCTCGAGTGATGAGCTCTAGATACGATGTGGGTTTTCTCTTTTCCAAAGACCATATGAGTCTTCGATCTCTGAGTCCATTAACTATGGCCATCAACGCTGCTCCGCCAGTGCAATCCTCAACACATAAAACTTCACTATTGAATCGAACAATATATTCTCGTAGGGTTTCTTTGGATCCTTGTTTGATGGAAAGCATGTGAGTTGTTGGCTTGCGCTGATCTCTTCTTCCCAAGAAATGTGTCACGAATGCTCGAGCCAATTCCTTAAACGAACCTATTGATCCTTTTTTGATGTTGTGGAACCAATTTCTTGCTGGTCCTACTAGAGTGAATGAGAAGGCTCTGCATCTGATTTCACCTTCCACTCCATAAAGTTCCATCCATGATCTGTACATGTCCATATGCACTATACGGTCATTTTTTCCATCATAGGGTTTGATCTTTGTGAAGGGAATCATCGAATTAAACCCACAGCGGATGCGTTGAATCGATTTTGATTTTATTTTAAAATTAAACAAAAAAATATTTTAGGCTAAGCAAAACATACATTTAAGATAAATATGAAGATATTTCTGGTAGATCTTTATATATTTCATAAAATCTTCAAGGCTATGACTCGAACACATGACCAAGGTTTGTGGGAGCCTCTTGAAAGAAAATCCACAAGGGATTGGCTCTATTGAGGAGAATTTTATTGAGGAGATGTATGTTATATCTAATAGCTCAACCCAAGGGTCCTATTTATAGAAACCAAAGATAAATCTTTGTCATAATTAAAATATTATATTTTAATATCTAATATATTAAAATATATTTTATACTTATTTGAATTTCATTTAAATCTCCTACGATATTTATTTATTTGAATCTTATTCAAATTTTATAAATATATTTTATTTAATGTATCTAATATAAATTAATTATTTTAATATTTAATGTATAAAATACAATAAATATATAATACAATAAATATATTTTTCTCTTTTATATTAAATATATATAATATATTAAATACTAATTTGAACACGTCAAATTAAATATTAATTTGAACATTTCAAAATTTAATATTTAATGTATCAAATGCAATAAATATATTTTCCTCTTTTATATTTAATATATTAAATATTAATTTGAACATTTAAAATTTTTCTTTCAATTAAATTAATCTTTTAGTGTTACTATGAGCTAACAATGAGACGTTATGGACCTACAAATTATAAGCTCTAATGATACAAAATCAATTAATTAAACTCTTTAATTAATTAATTTTCATTCATTAACTATATGTCACTCCACTATAGACCTAAAGTTGCACTCTTATGCACTGTAGAACAAGTTGTGTCCATAGATATAATCATTACATGCAAATCGATCCTTCACGAGTTGTTCATAATTACAGCTTGGTCAAAAATCTGTTTCACCCATGTAATTACATCTTGCACATTAAGTACCACTGATCCTTTAATGAACAATTTGTTTATAATCTAATTATAAACTAAGTTCTTCTCTGGCCAGTGAAAAGGTGGGGCCCCATTGTTCAAGTCTCGAAATCAACACTTAAGGGAACTACTCATCTACTTACCCTACATGGGAAGGAGTGAATTCCATCTTGTGAGATTATGTTCTCAGCTCCCTATTTGGTCAAGTCCTCAAAATGGTAGGTTGAATCGGTTACAAAAGCCACACTCACTCATGCAAATCAAAGGACAAACCCTCACAGGCAAGAGTTCATAACTCGTTCAAGATTAAGATCGAGTCATATAATCATCGTGATGAAATATTAATTTTCTCAATTAACGGATTTATAAAGAGAGATTAAATATTTCGTGGTCCAGTTTTATACAAACTCATTGTATAAGATACCCCTACTCACATGTCTCCACATGAACGATTTGGATCAAATCATTTGTAACTATTATAAAGTGGGCTATATCAATAGTGTTACTAGGATAAAGCATCCAACCTTATCCATATACTATGACCCTTTAGGTTATTTCTTGAACATGATCCTCTCGTATGTCAACCACATACTATTCAAGATTACACTAATAATCTTGGATTTTTCATATAATGGATAATATTATATTGCAAATAAAATAATCAAAATTATTATTAATTATTAAATAAATCATTAATTACGAGGCTTTAGTGCATAATTCCCAACAATTTGGAACTTTGAATGCTGGAGGTAAAAGCTGGATCTACCTGTTCTATCAAAGTATTAATATCAATCCTTGCATTTTTTACCTTGTGCATATTTCCTCGGATACGATCTAGCTTGCTTTGAATGTTCAATAATTCTGCCCTCCATGGCAGACTGTTCGCTTCATCTTTGGCCTCAGAATTTTCCCCGAACTCAGCCTCAGAGTTTGTCTCGACTTCGGCCTCAAAATTGGTATCGGCCTCGACTCTCTGTCGTTTTTTCAAAATTGCTCGCCTCGACTTCAGCTAAGGCTATCTGTCGCTTCTTTTCCTCGATTACGCTTCTTAAATCCATCCCTTCTTCGCATTGATCCAAGGCTAGGGCTATATTCTTGCCTCGGCCTCGGTTTCGACCCATTTTACCTTGGTTTTTTTTATGTCGAGTGTATGACGGATTTCATTCCATTTGTTCGGCTTACCTTAATTCCTTATTGGTTGTCTTGATCTAGTCGCTTTTCAACTAGAGTAGCCTAAACGAACTAGTCGGCCTCGACCTTGGCCAATAGGAGTTGGTCGGCCTCAGCTTCGGTCGATAGATTCTGAACGACTTCGATTTGATCTTCGAAGCACGTTCTTTCATTCGAATTGATTTCTTCTTGATTCCAATTGCGATTTCCCATAATTTTACTCATTCTTAAATGAACATGGTATTAAGATTCTTTCAAACAAGCTTGATTTTCTCCCCCACAGACGGCACCAACTGTTGTTGCCTAATTTTGGACAGGAGAACTCACTTGGCTTCCACGTGAGAGCAACAGTGAATTTGTTTGAGGGGGAAGACGTGGCCTGCAAGACAAGAAAGATCTGAACACCGGTGTGGTGCTTGCCACACAAGCTCCGATGCTTAAGTTAGAGAATGCATGAGTGTGCCAAGTTAGGGTTTAGAGAATGAGGAAAAACTTATTTTCTTCATCATGAAGAAGAGTATTTATAGTTCTTTTCTAGGGTGAAATCCTCAATTCCTGGCGAATTGGGAAAGGGAAAAGCTAGAAGACAAGCTGAACCAAGTCAAGAGAGGAAAATGAGGTGGACCTGACCCCATGGTTGGGTCGGCCCAAGCCTAGGCCGACAAGGAATTTGGCCCAAGCCCAAATTCCTGTCTCCTTTATTTCTTGGAGGCCTGTTCCATCTTGTGTTGTTCCAGTTTGTTCCCTCGAGTTGATCTCCCTTAACAGCTTCTTCTCATTCGCCATATTTTTGCTTCCATGTTGCATTAAGAACTGCAATTTCTGTTCACCCATTTCATTGATTGATCTATTATATGGTGTGAGTTTAATTCACGAATTTAATAAATCTATATATTTGTGAGTTTGTATGAAGGTAAAATTACAAGTTTAATCTAAAAACTTTCATGTTTGTGTCTAATAGGTTTCTGAATTTTAAAAGATTTCTAATAGGTCCTTAAGCTTTCAATTATGTGTCTAATAGATTCTTGAACTTTAAAAGTATCTAATAAGTTTCTTAACCTTCAATTTTTGTGTCTAATAAGTCATTGAGACATATTCAACATTTTTAAAATTTAATTGATCTAGTAGATATAAAATTATATTTTTGAGTCTAATTGACCCTAAACTTTTAATTTTGTATACAGTAGAGATCTATGAATTTTTTAAAACATCGAGTACATCAAGAACCTATTGGACACAAGATTAAAAGTTCAAAGATTTATTAGACACTAAATTAAAGGTTATTAGAGACTTATTAGACACAAAATCGAAAGGTTTAGGAACCTATTAGAAACTTTTTAAAATTTAGAAATTTATTAGACACAAACTTAAAAGTTTAATAACTAAACTTGTAATTTAACCTTGTATGAATTTACATGATCTATACATATACATATTTGGTTTTTGAGTTTGTAAAAATATATAGTTGGAAAGATAAAATTCATTGTGTACTTTATAATAGGTTAAATTATAAAAAATATCCCTGAACTTTGCATTTTGTTTAAAAAATGTTTTTGTTCTTTCTAAAGTTGTAATATTACTCTTTAACTTTCATAAACATTTTCAAAGTTGTAGAAAACTATTAGAATGTTGGATCGAAAATCAACAAGGTAGTGATTTAGGACGCTTGCTTGAATTAAGTCTAAAAGAAAGTTGTTCCGCCATGTTGACTTTTTCATCCAACATTCTAATGGATTTTTACTCCAATGGTAGTTTTGAAACGTTAATAAAAGGTCAAGGATAATATTGAAACTTTTAAAAAAATAGGGCATTTTTGAAAGAAAGAGTAAAATTCAGAAATATATATATTATAATTCAGCCTTTATAGAATAAATGAACTCGTAGTTTAAAGTAAGTAATACAATACCAAATTACCTAGACTTTAACTTTATCGAATTTCAAATTAGATATCAAATTAAATCTATGAAATGGAGAGATTTTAGTGTTAATTACCTGCTTATCAAGTTCACCAGCTGATAAGCATGAAGTGGTTTTGTAGGCAGTATTTGCAAAAGAGAACTTGTCTAGACAAAGCCGAAGCTTATTTAATTTTTTCACCTTTAAATTCACTTCTCCTTTGATCAATTCTTCTTGGTATTTTAGACCTCTTACATTCCAATTCATTTCCCTTTCTTCCAACTGCACCAATATAAAAAAATAAACAGATTAGAGATATGCACTTTTGAAATAAGTGTTTTTTCATCGCGATTGAGTTTGAGTGAAGTAAAAAATAGATGCTTTGAATTAATAAGTTTACTCCGGTCCCTGTTTGATAACCATTTGGTTTTTTATTTTTGAAAATTAAACCTATAAATACTACTTCTTCTTATGAGTTTTCATGTTTTCTTATCTACATTTTATATATATTTTAAAAAACCAAGCCACAAAAAAGTTTTCAAAAACTTGTTTTTGGAATTTGAAATTTGGCTAAAAACTCAAATATTTCCTTAAAAAATATGAAAACTATTGTAAAGAAGATGAAAACTAGTGTAGAGAAATTGTGAAAAAATAAACACAATTTTCAAAAACCAAATGGTTATCAAATAAGGCATCTTATTCACGTTGCAAATTTATATTAGGCTACTTGTAAATATAGTATTTAACTTAATTATCTCAATCAACATCTAAGTTATCCAGGTCGAACCAAACGAGAGATTATATTTAAGATGGTCATAAACAAATCAGATTCGACATAGGATTAACTATTTGAATTTAGTCGAGATGGAAACCAAAGGATATGTTGAACAAAGTTTCGAAGTTATTACATGGCTCGTGGGGCTTTGTGTATCAAAACGAATGAGAAGTGAGAGAGAAGAATATAAAATTAAAAAAGCATACCATTTTTTGGGAAAGGGTGTGTGAAATCCGATCATAATAAGCTTGATTTTCTGCCATATCTGTTCAACTGCAACAACTTATTCCCTCAGCTATATATGTTAATGGTGGAATTGGCAAAAACTTGCAGAGATTATATACCAAATCAGAAGCAAAAAGAACTCGAGAAAAAAAAAAAAAAAAACAGAAGTCAAAATAGTCAACTTTGGTGTGTAAATGTGTAATTTCGACGCAGCCGACTCTCTTGAGTTGTGAAATAATAGGCCTTCCATTACCCATTAAATTCACCATTTATTGCTGAAAACGATAAGTCAAAGTCAAACCAGGCTGCCACTTTGTTCCATCCAAACTTCCATTTAATTTTTTTTTCTCTTTTTCATTTTTATTTAAATAGAAGATGATCTTTTTAACCAGCTAAACTTTACTTTGGTTAGAGTTATTTTCGAGACACTCAAAAATAAATATAGATCTACGAATATTAAACAATACCAAGAGTTGGAATAAACATCATCCAAAATCTCTCTCTATTGATTTGTGAATCTAGAAATCATATCCCTAGCTTAAAATTTTGCCATCAATTACTTTAATGAAATTGACATATAACGGTAGATTATTCCATATGTGTCACATATTAATTTCGATGTTATTAACCAATAAATGATTTGATATGATGTCAAAGTGAGCATAGCTTAATACTAATTGACATTTACCTTCAACCAAGAGGTTAAATTTCGAATTTTCACTCTAAAATGTTGTAAAAAAAATTAATAGGTTGATTCTCATGAACCACGTGAGTGTAATCCAATTAGGATTTTGTGAAATTTTTAATGGGTAAAACAATTTAGATCCAGCAAATGATATATAATATGTTATTTATGAACCACAAGAGTGTAACCAATCAAGGTCGGGTGAAATTTGTAATGGTTAAAATAATTTGGCTCAGCAAAATTAGAATGTATTTACGAAAATAGCCTAATTCCTTTTGTTTTTTTCTTGTAGGACATGATCATTTTTTTTAGTACAATTGTAGAGATAGAAAAACACAATAAATTAAAGAAAAATCCAGTTTTTTTAAAATGAAAAAAAAATAACGCTCAGTATATAAACAGCTAAGTAGCATTTAACATGTAATTAACACCATCTTTCTCTATTGTTTTTTTAGTTCAACAACATAGAGCGAGAGATTGGAACTTCTGATTTTTTTGTCGAAGGTATAGATCTAAATCAGTTGAGCTATACGCTTAGGTTAGGCCATTTTTCTCTTCATATCACCCACCAAAAAACTAACTGAAAGAATTATTTCAAATTGTTTTCTAAATTTCATAGGTAAGAATCAACTCTATAATATTTAGGGGTTGATTGATTTTTAGCATAAAAATACAATCTTTTTTCTAAGTTTTAATTATTTTAGTACAATGACATGTATAATAATTATTTACACATCCAATTAACATTATTTAACATTTAATTTTTTTTTACTTCAATAAGTATAAGGTAGATTTTTTTTAGTTCAACAATTGCAAAGTGAAGAATCTAACAATCAATCTTAAAGATGGTAATTAATTTTTTATCTTTTAAGCTATATATGCTTGAATCGACATTTACAAGAGAGTCTTATTTATAACTCGTGTTTAAATTGACTGTTTGATACTTGAATTAAATGAAAGTGTTAAAATAAGTCATTTACACATGCAAGAGAGGAAAAGAACAAACTCAAAACTAAATAAATAATAACTTATCATATATTATTTTTAAAACTCAAACATGAATACATGGATGATCGCTCATATCAAACTGAATCGCATTTAAAAAGAAATGCAACCCCGACGCACAAAAATTTATTCTTTGAATCCATACAAATTAAAGTTTAAAACAACAACAACGATAAACCTAATTAATATAATCTAACAAGTCAAATTATCTCCAGGGGCAACGCCAAGTTGGTTACAGTACTGAGTATAGAACTGGATGCGTCTTTGAACGGTGGCAGAGTTACCGCCGTCGCATTCGAGGGCGCCATTGATGGCCCGAATGGTGGCGCCGAAGCCCTGGTTGATGACCGGCCTGACAAAGTTCATCCAGTACCACAGCGCCGTCTTGAACGACACCACCGGGTCGGTGGCCACGATTTCCGGGTTGTTGAGGCCGTCGAAGCCGATGCTTTCCCCTGCTGGGCCGTAGTTGAAGTTCCACGATAGTTGGATTGGACCTCGCCCGAAATACCCCTTGTTTGGGTTGCATGGGAATTGGGTGTTTTCCTCGTCGCAGTAATCCTTTGTTGCCCCATCTATTTCTTCTATGAAGCACAAATCTGTGTGGAATGGTAACAAACAACAAACATTCAATCAATTGGAATGCTTCGAGTCTTTGAATGAAAATTTATAAGGTCTACAAGGCATTGCAGTTGTTTAAACTACTATTCTAGACTTGTCAAACGCTCAATGAGTTAATGCATATATCTTCTTAAATCTTCACTCTCACGTGTTGGTGAACTCAGAGGAAAAAAAAATGGTGGGAATACGACCAAAGTCCCACATCGGCAAAGAAAACGGACTATCATAAATATATAAGTGAGGATAATATCTCATTGAGTATGAGTCTTTTTTAATGAAACTAAAAGTAAAGTCATGAGGGCTTGTGACTAAAGTAGGACAACTTATGCCCCGTGGAGATAAAGATGTCGATTATCTCTAACAAGTCTTTTTTACTTGCTTTAAGGAATATTTTAATCTTTGTTTAAATACTACTTTGGGTCCAATTCAACTTATATTCTTACATTTTAGTCTTCAAACTTTCAATTTAGATATTTTAGTCATTATCTTAGAATAAAAACATTGTTTTAATTTTTATTGTTAGTTTTTCATTGACCATTTAATTATAATAATCTAAATGCGTTGAACTTTCATGTCGACATCTATTCATTAGGTAAATTAACAAAAAAGAATTTTTTTTATTGTTTTGATTAAATATGTATTAAAAATGATTTACAATGATTAAGGTCGGGTAGAGTGGAGAAAGAAGGAGAGCAATTGTCTTCCTCTTCTCTTCTATGCAATTTTTTTTAACATTAGAATCTACTAAAAAATTTCATCGTGTAAAATTATATATATGTATATATATATATGAAAAGTTAGAAGGTAAAATTTTGTCTCACTGTATAAAACTTTCTTACTCCACTACTAACCAGGGCTAAAATGATTAAAAACAAAATATTAAAAAGTTTTAAGGATGAAAATAATCTTTAAAATCTTGAATTCTATAAGTTTGAAATGATTTTCTAAAATCATGTCATTTAAAATAATAATTTAGCTTTTAGAAGTAGAGAAATAGAGAGAGAGCTTACGTCCAGTCTCGTGAGTAACATGGCCAAAGAAGGCGGCGATTTCTCTTTTAGAATCGTCAACAGACCCAATTCTTCCAAATCGGTCAAAAGATCGGTGAGCGTCAAGGAAAGTTGCTCTGCTGTAGAATCCCCGTCCGGCGCAGCCGGCGTCGGCCTGGTTAATTATGCCGTTGAAAAACTCACCCGTCACCAAACCATCCACATCGACGTCGTTCACACTCGGAGTAAGAGGGGGAATGTTGCAGGGCCCCTCTCTGCATCCACTCCCGCAGAAATCCTCACCGGTGCCGCAGAATCCGAACCTGCTGCAGCACAGCCCCGCGGCGCACCCGCAGTTCTGCGCAGCCGCGCCACCGATGATTCCGACCAGAGCCACCGCTAGCAGCAGCAACTTAATCTCCACGGCCGAAGCAGAAGCACCCATTTTGAAAAAATATATATATATAGAAATTTGAGAAGATGGGGAAAAAAGGAGAAGGGGAGAGGGTATTTATATTGTGTGTGAAAGGTTATTTACGTCATTTCAAGTTGAAAGGCTTGGAATTGGATTGGTGTGTGGAGTGAACTTTGATTTGTCAAATGAGAAGAATATGTATTTTGGTTGGTCCTTTTTGTTGTCTCTATAATTGGATTGGATTAGTCAACGCGTTTTTTTTATGAACATAATAATGAAAATTACTTCCATGATTGGTTCCTACAAACTTTATACCAAATTTACCAATAAGACATCAATTACTATGCTTTAAAATTTCAATTTTTTCTTTGATAAGTTCCTCACTTGTTACATATTTTAAAGACACCAAATTGTTTAATTAGACACAAAATTGTTTGGTAAATTACTGAATTTTGAAAAATGTAAAATAGGTTCAGACATATTACACACAAAATAAAAAATTCATGAATCTATCAAATACTTTTCAAATCTAATGATTTATTAGATACTTTTTAAAATTCAAGGATCTATTAGACACCGTTCTAAAAAGGTCGGGACTAACCTTGAAATTTTTTTACAAAAAAAACCTTTCTTTCTTTTTGTCTAAATGTAGGGATTTTGTTTTCCAAGAAAAAAAAAATCAGCCTGATAAAGCTCTATGGAGCCGGTGTTGAAAGTTGTAAATTTATTTAATTAATTTTCATGACTTTTCGCCCTTTTTAAAAATATTAATTTTCATGACTTAACCTTATATTTTGTTTAGGTTCCGTTTGATAACCATTTAATTTTTAGTTTCTGATTTTTAAAAATTAAGCTTATAAATACTGCTTCCACCCATGAGTTTTCTTATTTTGTTATCTATTTTTACATATATATTCAAAAATAAAACCAAGTTTTAAAAACTAAAAAAACTAATTTTTGGAATTTGGAATTTGACTAAGAATTCAAATATTTTTTTAAGAAAAATGAAATCCATTTCAGAGAAATGATGAGAAAACAAACACAGTTTTCAAAAATTAAAAACCTATAGATACTACTTCCACCTATAATTTTCTATGTTTTCTTATCTACTTTTTTACATGTGTTTTCAAAAACCAATCCAAGTTTTGAAAACTAAAAAAAGTAGTTTTCAAAAACTTATTTTTGTTTTTAGAATTTGGCTAAGAATTCAAGTGTTTTCTTAAGAAATATGGAAATTATTGTAGAGAAGATGAAAGTCATTATAGAGAAATGGTGAGAAAACAAGCACAATTTTCAAAAATAAAAAACAAAAACCTAAATAGTTATCAAACGGGACCCAAATGATTATCAAACGAGGCATTACCAATTAGTTGATTTTTGACCACATATTTGGTTTTGTGTCAAAACTACCAATTAATTAGCTTTATAATTATATTGATATTGATACGAGTACAAACCTTAGCAACATCTTCTTCAAATATTTAATAAAGAAGAAAAGAATACAAAGAAAATTCAAAACAAATAAATGAAAGCTAAAAGGTCTAATACAAATAAACAAAATATCGTGTCTAAAAAATTTACTAAAAAATATTATGATTGAAAGCCACTAAAAAGAGATGTGATGCTACTTAAGATTGAGTTTAGCATGACTTTTTAAGAGTGAAAATTGTCTTTAGTCAATTGAAAGTACTCTTTAATTACATAATTAAAAGTAATTTTTAAAAAATAGGAAAAAATTAATTTTTATACTCCTAAACTTAGAGGTTGTATCAATAAAAATCCTAAGTCAATCCTATAAATCATTCAAATGATTTTATATTAGGAACGAATAAATCCAATCTTATTAAGACAAAATATAAGCAATAAAAGTTAGCTTGGTTGGCCTAATTTTTTAATAAGTCAAAGTAGTAATGTCAACAAAGCATCTTTATAAAGTATATTTTCTCCAATTACACAATGGGTTCCCATTTGAAAAAGATTGGAGCACCCAAAAATGACTTTTCTAGATCAATATTGAAATTGATGCAATAATTTATTTATGAAGAAAATGATGGTTGGTTGTGAAAGGATGATATCAGAATTTTGGACATAAAAGCGAGAAGTATTTTTGAAATATAATATATAAATGTGTATATATATATAACCAAAGTATTATCTCTAGATCGATCAACTCCATTGCAGTTGTGTTATAAAATTTTTATTATGTTAGTGTATTTTCTAAAAATTATTTTTAATACTGTTTTTGTACACATTCATTTAAAATTGTTCCATATGTTTACTTTTTTTATGTAAAAAAAAGTCTAAAAATACCGTTTGTTCTTGTATTTTTAGGTTTTTCTTTTGTATATTAATTTTGAAATATTATACTTTGAAATCAAGTTATATTAGAATAATAATGAAAGATTATGAACAATTAGTTTAGAATATAATAAAGAAAAGACATAAAAATAATAACCTTCTAAATTTGAGAAGCAAAAGCCTAAAACAACTAGTTAGAACCTTGGTCCAGAATATAACATCTTAATCTATTAAAATATGTTTAGGTTGACATAAATGATGAGTAATAAATGAGTAGAAAAAAAAAAACCCTATTCAAAGAGTTAATGTGATTTTAGTTGCCATTGTGGAGTTGACTTGGCTTGAAGACACCCATTATTAAAGGGCGTTGGCCAAATTAAGAATAGTCTAATCCTACTTCTTCCATGACAACAAACTTCAAAGTAATGATTTGAAAAGGCACTAGTCAAAACTCTTTTATAGTTACGCTACCTAAAAAGTCTCCATTCAATTATATATTTTTAGGTCTATTTTTTAAAAATCGTAGAGTATAGTTCAATTGGTATTAGTGATTCTTTTTAATAAATTATAGGTTTAAATTTCATCCTTATTTGAAAGGTAGGGTTGTCAAAAAAACTATAACTATTAGTTATCTAATTTGAACAGAATGCTTTATTTTATTTATTTTTAAATGTAAGAGATAATTATCTACTAATCTAAAATTTTAAAAATCTTTTTATGTCATCAACAAATGCCACTAAAATTTCACTTGGTTTCCACCAAATCAATAAATCCAATCTTTCTCTTTTCATATTATTTTTAAATATTACATTAGGGTCAGAGTACCATTTGAGCGTGTTTACCTACTTGTAATAGTCATGAATTAAACGCAATTTGATATTATGGGTCCCACATGATTACGATTTATGGTGTTTATTGTATTCCACAATGATAATCAATTGTGGGTCCCACGGTATTCTATCATGTAATCTGATTACATGAAAGGGGTATGTTATACGATTACCATGGACGTGAAACCCACTCATTTTTTTGTTTACTTCCCACGCTTTGCCCTCTCTCTTCTAATCTCACTCTTTTCCCTCTCTCTTCTAATCTCAATTATTTTTTTTTATTTCTTCTTCCTCCTCTCTCCTTCTTCTTCATTTTTCTGGAATTTCTTCAAGTTGATAAAAAGCATTAAAACCCATAATTATTTTTATGGCTTTGTTAAAAAATTTCTTATTCGTTTTTTTGGACAATCATTTTGTCATGGTCTCACATTTTTAGTTGGATGAGAAAAAAGATTCATTCTCAAGGTTATTGTCTGTGATTTTTTGCCATATTTGAATGGTAATTGATTTTTTTTTTTATGCCTGAGTTTTGGCCAGGGCCACGCCATATTTTGATTTTTTTTATATGGGATTTGGCTTTATGGCGTGAGTTTTGGCCAAATTGATATCAATATACAAATATGTGCGGAACGAAAATCTATTATGATTTTTGGATATTTTTTTTACACGTTATTTTTGGGTTGAACTGTTACAAAAAAAATCATTTTAGAAAATTTAAATAAGTAAATAAAATTAAAGAAGGGTATCTTAATTCTAGTAGCATAGTTACTGCATTTTAATTAATTATAAATATAAAATGGCACCATGGTAATCATATCTATTTCAATTCAATTCAATTCCAGAAGTAGGTAAAGTAAGACAATCAATTGTAATTCCATTGCGTTACATCTCATTTTATCCCAATTACGTTTTCACTATAATCTCATTACGATTGCGCCCAAATTCAGTACGGTTTAGTAAACTCGCCCTCAAATCAAATTCTTTTTTACCTCTAATCACTCCCATTTTTTTGGGTGGCATATTCACTTGTGTCACACCTCACGTCATATCAGATCATTACTTGTTAGTCTAATTGATGTGTCACATTAATATTTAAATACTAGTGTTAACAACGTAGACCGACTAACTAGAATTGAAATTCAAAATCCAAAATTCAAATATGTAAGTGAAATTTTCTGAAGTTTAGAAATCCAAATAAACAAAACTATCCAAATTTAGAAACTAAATTTATAATTTAACCAAAAATGTAATATCGTCATTTAAAAAAAAAATCTTGAAAAATGGCAAAGATGAGATAGTTGATTATTAAGTTCCATTTTCAACTTTGTCTGAATATAAATTAAAACTAGTGCAAAAATACAACTTTTGGTCTATGAGGCTTTGGGTTATTAGTTCCTAAAGTTTTAAAATGGACACTTTTAGTCCTTAAATTTGGAAAAAAGTTCTAAATGGTCCTTGAGTTTAGTAGACCATTAGTCGACTAATGAAAAAGTGACATAGCTATTACTTATTGATTGTGTGGCGAAAGATATTAAATTTATATTATTTTTTGGGTGATTGGACTTTGACTTAGGAAAATGAGGTGGCATCTTCTTCCTTGTTCTCTTTGTCTTCTCTCATTCTTCATCTCTTTTACTCCACCTCTCCAGTGAACCTCCTCGCCATTGTTGTTGCCCCTTGTTCTCCCTGTTTCTCATTTCTAGTCAATGCTCCACCACTCCTGCTCCATTTTTATGTCAGGAGTGTGACCAAGATTTCCAATGAGTGTGACCAAGTCCAATGAGTGTGACCAAGATTTCCAATGAGTGTGACCAAAGTTTCACATTGGCTATAGATAAAGAAAAGATCATGGGTATATAAGTGAGACAACTATCTTCATTAGTATGAGACCTTTTGGGTGAAACTAAAAGTAAAACCATGAATGTTTATGCCCAAAGTAGACGATATCATACCAATGTGGGCATATTTGGAGATCCGTTGTACTCAACAAGTGGTATCATAGCTAGATTGTGATTAATTAAGTGCCTTGTGGTGAACATGAAAACTAGTGGTTACTCTCAATTGCTCAAATTATATCAAGATTGGAAAAGAAAGATGAAAAAAGATGTTTTATATGTGGAGGTTAGTTGTCCTTAACAAGTGGTATTAGAGTCATGCCCTTAACTTAGTCGTGTCAATAGAATCCTTGAGTGCAGAACAAAGAAGTTGTGAGTTTCAAAGATGTAGTCATGGTGGAGATATGTGGTTAAGCTTTATTGAACAGGTGGTGTGCTTTAGAGAAAAGGAGTTGGCCTGGATAAGAGCTATGCAGATAAATGACTATTTGAGTGGAGCCTTAGTGGTACTTTGTGTTGGGATTTATGTCTTAAAACCCCATAATTAATGATTTATCTAATAATTAATAATAATTTTGATTATTTTATTTGCAATATAATATTATCCATTATATGAAAAATCTAAGGTTATTAGTATAATCTTGAACAATATGTGGTTGACATACGGCATGATCATGTTCAAGAAATAACCTAAAAGGTCATAGTATATGGATAAGGTTTGGTGTCTTATCTTAGTAACATTATTGATATGATCCACTTTGTAATAGTTACAAATGATTTGATCCAAATCGTTCATGTGGAGACATGTGAGTGAGAGTATCTTATGCAATGAGTTTGTGTAAGACTAGATCACAAAATATTTAATCTCTCTTTATAAATCCGTTAATTGAGAAGATTAATATTTCATCAGGATGATCATATGCGACTCGATCTTAATTCTGAGTGAGTTATGAACTCCTGTCTGTGAAGGCTTGTCCTTTGATTTGCATGGGTGAGAGTGGCTTTTGTAGTCAATTCAATATGTCTACCATTTTGGGGACTTGACCAAATAGGGAGTTGGGAACATAATCTCACAAGATGAAATTCACTCCCTCTCATATAGGGTAAGTAGATGAGTAGTTCTCTTAAGTGCTGATTTTGAGACTTGAACAATGGGGCTCCACCCTCTTACTAGCCCGAGAGGGACTTAGTTTATAATTAGATTATAAACAGATTGTTCGTTGCAGGATCAATGGTACTTAAGGTGTAATATGTAATTATAGGGGTAAAACAGATTTTTGACCCACCTATAATTACGAACAACTCGTGAATGATCGACTTACATGTAATGATTATATCTATGGACACAACTTGTCCTACAATGCATAAGAGTGCAACTCTAGGTCTATAGTGGAGTGACCTATAGTTAATGAATGAAAATTAATTAATTAAAGAGTTTAATTAATTGATTTTGTATCATTTGAGCTTATAATCTGTAGGTTTATAAGGTCTCATTGCTAACTCATAGTAACATTAAAAGATCAATTTAGTTGAAAGAAAATTTTGAAATGTTCAAATTAATATTTAATATATTAAATATATAAGAAAAATATATATTTATTGTATTTAATACATTAAATATTAAAATAATTAATGTATATTAGATACATTAAATAAAAGATATTTATAGAATTTGAATAAGATTCAAATAAATAAATATCGTAGGAGATTTGAATGAGGTTCAAACAAATATAAGATATATTTTAATATATTAGATATTAAAATATAATATTTTAATTATGGCAAAGATTTTTCCTTGGTCTCTATAAATAGTTCCCTTGAGTTGAGCCATTAGATATAACACACATCTCTTCAATAGAGAATTAGAGAATTTTCTCTAGACATCTTTCTATCCAATCCCTTGGGATTTTTCTTTCAAGAGGCTCCCACAAGCCTTAGTCCTATGTTCAAGTCATAGCTAGGAAGACTTTGTGGAGGAGAAAAAGACCCGTCAGAAATATCTTTATATTTATCTCAAAGGTATGTTTTGCTTAGCCTAAAATATTTTTTTTGTTTAATTCTAAAATAAAATCAAAATAGTTAATTGAAAGAAAATTTGAAATGTTCAAATTAATATTTAATATATTAAATATATAAGAGAAAAATATATTTATTGTATTTGATACATTAAATATTAAAATAATTAATGTATATTAGATACATTAAATAAAAGATATTTATAGAATTTGAATAAGATTCAAATAAATAAATATCGTAGGAGATTTGAATGAGGTTTAAATAAATATAAGATATATTTAATATATTTGATATTAAAATATAATATTTTAATTATGGCAAGATTTTTTCTTGATCTCTATAAATAGTTTTCTTGGGTTTAGCCATTAGACATAACACACATCTCATCGAGAATTAGAGAATTCTCTCTAAACCTCTTTCTCTCCAATCCTTTCTCTCCAATCCCTTCGGAATTTTCTTTCAAGAGGCTCCATAAGCCTTAGTCATGTGTTCGAGTTATAGCCAAGAAGACTTTATAGAGGAGAAAAATACCCACCAGAAACATCTTTATATTTATCTCAAATGCATGTTTTGCTTAGCCTAAACTATTTTTTTTGTTTAATTCTAAAATAAAATCAAAATCAATTCCAATGCTTTCTCTATGGGTTTAATTCGATTATGTCATTCACTTTGTTTTGAGAGTGCGACCAAAGTTCCACATTGGCTAGATAAGGAAAAGATCATGAGTATGTAAGTAACGATAACTATCTCCATTGGTATGAGACCTTACCTTTTGAGTGAAATCAAAAGCAAAGTCATGAACGCTATTATGCCCAAAGTAAATAATATCATACTATTGTGAAGATATGTGGAGGTCCATTGTCTTTAACATTTTGAGAAAGATAGAGTGAGGAAGAAGATGACACTTCATCTTCAGGGTTTGTGTCTATTTTGAAACTTCATGGACCAAAAGTGTATTTTGCCTTTAAAAGTACTATATATATATATATATATATAAATAATCAACCAACACCAACAAAATCCCACCCCATTTTCATAAAATCAACAAGTCCAATCCCTCTCTTCTCATTTTCTTAGATTCCAAAGCACACAATATTTAGGATAAGGGACACACATGTAACATGTTTGACTCCTCAATCAATAAACTTCTAAACTCTAGTATAATTAACACGTGAGATTATGCCCAGGAGCCACACCGAGTTGGTCACAGTATCGACTGTATAACAGCACTCGTCGTTGCACCGTGCCCGGGTTACCACCATCGCATTCTACAGCACCATTAACGACCCGAATGGTTGCTCCGAAACCGTTGCTGATGATAGAGTGAACATTGTTCATCCAATACCATAGCGCAGTCTTGAAAGACACAATTGGGTCGCTGGCCACAATTTCTGGGTTGTTTAGGCCATCAAACCCAATGCTGTCTCCTGCTGAGCCGTAGTTGTAGTTCCATTTTAGTTGAATTGGGCCACGCCAGTAATAGCTTTTGCTTGGATTGCATGGATACTTTGTCTTGCTTTTGTCACAGTATTCAGACGATCCATCTTCTTCTGGGTCTTCTACGTAGCAAAGGCCTACACATCACAAATACGTCATTCACTTTGTTTTACCTTAATTTAGTCTCTATAGTTTGATTAAATCTTCTAAAGCATTAAGGCCCCCGTTCGATAATAATTTCGTTTTTAAACTTTATGCTTATTTTCTTACCATTTCCTTAATATGGTTATTTTCACAGTTTTAAAATAAAGGTTTGAATTCTTAGTCAAATTCCAAAAAAAATAATAATAATAACTATTTTTTTAAATAACAAAATAAGAAAACTCATTGATAGAAGTAATATCTTATAAGATTTAATTTTCAAAAATTAAAAACCAAATTGGTTATCGAACCAAGCTTAAATTTGTTACCCGGATGTTTAGTACGTTTTCCTTAAACCTAGAGCAATGAGAGGTGATGTTGACTAAAATATGTTTAAGAGTTTGACCTAATTTGTTTAAAGAAAGCTTTAAACAACAACACTTGTAAAGTCACTTTATTCCTGTAATGTGATTTGAACATATATTAATAGGATTTAATTATCTATTAAATACAATATAAATAGACTAATAGAAATAAAACATATAAACGATTTAGTTTATAGGAAAATATTGTTTAAACTTTTTAACATGTCAATTAAAGCATAATTGATTAAGGTATTATCCATCCATGCATCCAAAGGTCTCTATCCTCACTTTATTGAATTAAAAAAAAAAGGTTAAATTACAAGTTTAGTCTCTAAACTTTTAAGTTTGTGTCTATTATTGGTCCCTCAACTTTACAAAGTATCTAATAGACCCTTGAACTTTCAATTTTGTGTCTAATAGATCACGGAACTTTAAAAATGTCTAGTAGGTCCTTAAACTTTCAATTTTGTATTTAATAAGTCCTTGACATATGTAAAAATTTTAAAAATATTGATTTATCAGATATAACATTGTATTTTATGTCTAATAAAACCCTCAACTTTCAATTTTTTTGTCTAGTACATCTGTGAACTTAAAAAAATGTTAAATAGGTCAAAGACTTAGACACATAATTGAAAATTCAAGTATCTATTAGACACAAAATTGAAAGTTTAAAGATTTATTAGACATTTTTTTAAAGTTCAGGGACCAAATAGACACAAATATGAAAGTTTATGGATCAATTAGATATTTTTTAAAATTCAAAGACCAAATAGACACAAATATGAAGATTCAGGAACTAAATTTGTAATTTAACCATAAAAAAAAGGTTAAAAAAAAGTTTGAGTCTTTTTTAACTCAATGTAGAATGATTTAGTCCCTATCAAATAAAATATTGTTAAGATTTCATGGAGGTTGGTAGATCAATAAACTAAAATCGCAATCAATTGGTGATTATCTGCTTTCAATTGAAACGAATCCATGAAAGGAGTGAGATCGATCTTACTTCCAGTCTCAAGAGTGACATGACTGAAAAACGCAGCAATTTCCCTCTTTGAATCTTCAACAGAACCAATTCTTCCAAATTCATCGAACGATTCCAGAGCTTCCAGAAATGCCGTTCTGCTATAAAATCTTTTTCCAGCACACAGCTCATCGGCCCCAGCAGTAACTTTGTCGAAGAAACCTTCCGTCACGATGTCTGCCAGCACCGCGCCGTTGATGCCGGAGCTCGGCTTCGGAGCCGCTTTACAGGGTCCTTCTCGACATCCGGAGCCGCAGTAACCGTCGCCAACGCCGCAGAACCCGTGCCGGCTGCAGCAGAGGCCGGCGGGGCAGTCGCACTTCGGGGCTCCGTCAACCTCATTTTCGGTAACAGAGGTGAGAGGCTTCCACGCATTCAGATACTCTCTGCAGCTGAATCCGCACAATTTGTTGCCGGAGCCGCAGAAGCTGGATCGGGTGCAGCAAAGAGAGCCGGCTTTGCAGCCGCAATTCTGAGCCACCGCGATAGTTCCGGCGATGATTCCGATCAGGAGAAGAAATGTGGGGAGAAATTTCGCCCTGATTTTCGGAATCGGAGTAGACATTTTGGAAAAGGAGGTTGGCTGATCAACGAATGAATTGACATTTAAATGGCGTTTAAGTCAAGGTCTCTTTTTACCAAAAACAGTTATCTAATTGTAAGTGAATAACTTTTCTTTTCCAGAATAGTTTTTTTAAATAAAATGATCTCTGCTTTAATGATCTTTTCCTATCTCTAATCATTCAAATATTTAATTATATCTTTTTTTTTAGATAATAAATGTGGATTTGAACATCAAGAGAATGAGTGCATATCAATTACCGTTGAGCTATGCTCACTATCTAATTAGACCTTTAACTATTAACAATTAGAAAAATAATTAACTATACCCTAAATTTGGCATGGTGTAACACACTTTCACTATAAACTTTTAATTTGGTCGATTTGAACCTTAGATATAATTTATAAACAAGTGTTTGCAATTTTGACCCTGTGTTAATTTTTGCTAAATTCGCCCAATAATTTTAATAAAAATCAAGAATTTTTTAAATCATAAATTTCAAAAAGAATCATGCCTGGCATAAAAATTTAGCTAAATTAATGCATAACATCAACTATTGAACAAATCTCCTATAATTCACAAATTTCAATCAAAATTCAACTATCATGTTTTTTTTTTTAATTTCTTCTTTAAAGTCCCCCAAATTTCATACCAAATGCATTTGAGAATATTTATTTATATGAAAATTTCTTAAAAGGTAAAAATTAATTTATCACAATTTAAGGTTGAATTTTACGAAATTGAAATTTTTGGTTAAAAATTGATATAAACCGTCAAATTTGGGGGTGCAAATTAAATTTTGAAAGATAATCAAATTAAAACATATTATTTAAATAGTAAAAATTACAAAAGGCTAAACAAAACTTAGTCACCGTTGCAAAAATTTCTAGTATGACAGTATAAAAAAGTTTTCATACTACCTCAATTCATTGTTTACCATGAAAGAAGAGGCATTATTTAAGAATTGTATGGGGTCTATGAAATAAAATAATATAAAATGACGTGTCAAATGCTGAATGAAAAAAGTATGTACTACTATAATACTAGAAAAATTTTCAAATAACTTAGTTCGCTTTGTCAAATAAAATAAAAACAAGAAAGGGAATGCTCTAAACCCTTTCATCTCCTTCTTCTTCACGCCGGCCACCGCCGCCTTTCTTCCGCTCTTGCTAGTGTCGTGAATTGAACATAACACTTTTAGGCCCCGTTTGATAACGTTCTCGTTTCTTGTTTCATATTTTTGTTTCTTAAAAACTAAAAATAAAAACATGTCTGATAACTATTTATGTTTCTTGTTTCTTGCTTTTTTGGTAAAAATAAAATTTAGTACATATACTATAATAAAACATATAACATGCAGTAAAATAAATATAAAACAATTATAAAGAGGTTATAGTATTTTATTAAGACACAACACCTAATTAATAATAATAATAATAATAATAATAATAAATTTTATCCTTCAAATATTGTTCAAATTTGATTTACAATGTTATTTCTCACTTCAATCAATTCACCTTGAATGATTTTGACTTACAGGAGTTAATTCAATTAGATGAATTTGTAAATTGTCTAAGGTCAGACAATCGAACATAGCCACATTTTTTTAATTTAATAATAAACTTTATTTTTATTTTTTCTTTAAAAATACATTAGTTAATAATACACGCAAGTAAAATCAGAAAAAGAAAGAGAATGTATATATTTTTTTACATTTAATGGTAAACATGAAATACATTATTAGTATATTTATTTAATAAAAAAATAAAATCGTACCAAAAAGAAAAATAATAGAGAATTAAATAGAAAATAATAACTACAAGCTTGTTAATATAAAGTAAAAGAAAATAAGAAAATAAGAGAGAAGAGAAAAACATAAACGAAAAGAGAAAATAAAAAGGAAAAAAGAAAAATAAAAGATAATAAACTATTAAAAGAAAAAAGATTATGATGAAAGAGAGATAACGAATAGAAAGAAAAAAGATTATTATCAATGAAAATTTTGATGCTTTCTAAACTGAATGTAAAATTGAAAATACTTCTATAGTTTTCTATCTCCTGTCTCTTGAAAAGACTTCTATTGTTTTTATCTCTTACATCCAGCAGTGTAAAATTATTAGTCACGATGTGACGGCTTTTTCGAATAATTTTTCTCTTCTTACAATGTAGGTCTAGGGTTTGGAGAGTAATTTTATAAGAGAATAACTTTTCTTTTCTAGAATAATTTTTGAAATAGAGTGTTAGTTAAGTATAACTTTTAGTTTCAAATCTATAGGTTATTATAGATTGAAATGAAAAACTCAAAAACTATCTTAATTATAAAAATCTCATTCCACATAATAATAATGATCTCGAGTTAAAAGATAAAAATGTGGGTTAAACATTAAACGTCCGGCCTAAGGGGCCAAACACAAGTTTGGGTTTTGAACTCAAACCCGGCCTAACCCTAAACGTCCGCCCAAACGCCCCCTAAATTTTTTGTCCATGTATTGCATCTCTATAACTGAAAAATTTTGAAAGCTTCAACTCCATATACATATACATATACATATACTGCATCTCTATTATCGTAATAGGCTTGGGTCATTTTGTTTCTAGTACATGAGAAGAAAAGCAACAACAGAACTCAAAAAGGAAAAACACAGAAGGAAAGAAAAAAATTAAACAATTATGCGCTGAAAATTTTCTCTCTATTATCGTAATAGGGTTAGTTCATAGTTGAAAATCTCCCTACCCAATAAATGTTATTTTAAATTGCCAAATAAGATAGTGGATTATGTACTGTTGTCAATAATCATGCCCACTTAGCTTGTTAACACCAAAAAATTTGTTCACATGCAGAGATGAGTGAAGCAATCAGCCAAGCTTGTTCCTCACTCTATGATTACTCAAAACGAAACAACAGCCTCTCTATCTCAATAACGAATATGAAAAAGAAGAAGCCAGTGAGAGTTCAAGAAAGAAAACAACACAACGCGATGTAAGTTGTTCGGCAATCTCTCTCCACAATCTCAATTGGGTACTGTTTGCCTTTTACATCTCAATTGTTTTTCCTTCGTTGGGGTCTCAGTAATGGGTCGGTTTGCAATTCGTCTTTTGTCAATCTATTTCAATGTGAAGTGGGTCTTTTCATTTCTAAGCCGTTTACCTTTCATGATACCTCTTAGAGTCTGTGTGGTTTAACTTTCCAAGTGTTTAATTTTTTTTAAAAAAATCATTTTTGTAAAATTTGTAGTGTTTGGCAACCACTCACTGTTGCACACCGCTAGTGATAACTCTGATGACCACTCCAGTGACCCCTCCGACGATCACCCGACAACCACCACCAACGACCTGACCACCGCTGACGACCACCCTGGCAACAACTTCGAAGACCACCCTGACGACCACCACGACAATCCAACCACCTGAGCAATCTGACCATCCTAACGACCCGACCACCTAGCAACCGTCACTACCGCCACTGACCACCCAACAACCACCCTAGAACACGACCACCCCGATGACCATTCTAACGATAACCCTGGCGACCACTCAGTGACCCGACCACTCCAGCAACCACTGCTGACAACAACCCAGTTATCACTTCAGCGACTACTCCGTGACCCCACTACCCCAGCAATCCGACCACATCGATGACCACTCTAGCGATCACCCTGGCGACCCAACCATCCAGACGACTAAACCACCGTCAAGACAACTCTGGCGACCTGACCACCTGGCAACCACCGTCACTAACTACCCTGACAACCACCCAGTGACCACTCTAACAACCTGACCACTCCGATGTCCACTCTGACGATCACCACAACAACTTGACCACCCGATAACTCAACCACTCGACAACCACGACCACCCCAAAGAATACAACCACCGCTGATGACCACTCGGTGACCACTCCAGCGACCCGACCACTCCGATGATCACTCCAACGACCTGACCACCCAATAACCACTCTGGCCACTTGAAAACCACCATCGACGACCACCCAACAACCACCACCGACGATCACTTCGGCAACCACTCAGCAACCCGACCACTCTAACAATCACCCTGACGATCTGATTACCTTGGCGACCTGACCATTCCAAAAACTACTGTCGACGACCACCTTGATGGCCACTCCGACGACCACCCTAGCGACAACTTTGGCAACCTCTTCAATGGTGGCTAGGTGTGCCAGCCGATCATACATAGGAGTGTTTTAAATATAAATTTGAACTTATTAGTTCATAATGATTAATAGTCGTTCTTTATAGTAATTTGACATTAGTATAAGCATTTTTAGTGTAAAGCAAACCAAACAAACTTATGTATAAAAACACTTTTGAGAAAATGTAACCGAACATACGAGTATTTTTATTTTAAATAGTTTTTATAAAAAAATGTTTAACAATCCAAGGAGGCTCTTACTCTTCTATATTAATTCCATTTGAGCAAACTATAAATACATTATTATATTATTCATTGGACAATGAAATGTCAATTTCAATTTCCTTAAACTTTAAAAAAATTAATCGTAAATTTTTAAAGCAGCCTCACCTTCCTATATTAATAATCCTCTGTCAAATTTTCCATCAATGCTTGACTATCTTCAAAAAAAAAATGCTTGACCATCTTTTTTCGTTTATTTAAAGGTAAAATTGACATAAATTTTAAAATGTAAGGATAAAAATGACACATAAAGTTTCTCTTTCTATTGTACTTGTTCACATGAGATTTTCAAAGAAATTTGGTTCATAGAATAAAATTTGAATTTGTATTAATTTTGTGTAGTATAGTGGAGTCAATTTCTATCGTATGGTCTTTTGATTCTTTCTCTCACAAAATCAAGAAAGTTTTAATCTTTAGTCTTCAACAAGATTTAATTTCAATCTTCAATCTTCAAGAAGAGTTAATTTCAGTCTTCAGGAAGATTTAATTTTAGTCTCTAAGTCTTCAGGAATAGTTAATTTCAGTCTTCAAGAATATTTAATTTGGGTTTTCAAGTCTTCGATTTTCAGTAAGATTTAAGTTCGGTCTTTACTCTTTAGTGCTTTTAAGAAGATTTAATTTTAGTTTTTAGTCTTCAAGAAGATTTAATTTTCGGTCTTCAGTTTTTCAACCTTCAGGAATATTTAATTTCAATCTTCAATATTTAAGAAGAGTTAATTTCAGTCTTCAGAGTGTTCTTGAAGCTTCAATCTTCTGACCTTCTCAAATGAAGGAAGCGCCCTCTATTTATAGAGTTTTCGCAAGGCTCTATGTGGGTTCGAGCCTGATTGCTTTGGGCCCATTCTTTGGAACTGGGATTGTTTGGACAAAAATTGGGCTTGTGACCCACTTAACTTAATGGGTTTGGATTTCTTTGAGCCCAATCTCGTTTAATTTGGAGAAATTGTAAGTAATGGCTACAAATAAATATCCGTAATGAAAATGTCTAAAAACTTTTACATTTAAAAGTTTAAAAGTGAAATTACAATAATCTCTATAGTTTAGGGAGTCGTTTTCGTCTCCCTTTTTGGATCTCTGTACTATTTTTTGGAATTATGAGGGTGATGGTGGTTTGCCTTTCGACGTGCGGAAGGCAGTTGATTGTTTTAATTGTGGTGGTTGTTAATGAAGTCTCTTTATTTCAAAAAAAAAAAAGGGATGCTTTTTGCAATTTGTCTAAATTTTTATTTCAAAAGTGTCTTTTATACCTACTATAGATATAGATATAGATATAGACTATAAATTATAAATTATAAATTCAACAAACTTAAATAATCTAACAAGTCAAATTACCACCAGGGGTAACGCGGAGTTGGTTACAGTACTGAGTGTAGAAATGGACGCGTCTTCGAACAGCGTCAAGGTTATGGCCGTCGCATTCAAGGGCATTGATGGCCCGAATGGTGGCACCAAAGCCCTGGTTGATGACCGGCCTGGCGAAGTTCATCCAGTACCAAAGCGCCGTCTTGAACGACACCAACGGATCGGTGGCCACAATTTCTGGGTTGTTGAGGCCGTCGAAGCCGATGCTTTCCCCTGCTGGTCCGTAGTTAACGTTCCACGATAGTTGGATTGGGCCTCGCCCAAAATACCCCTTGTTTGGGTTGCATGGGAATTGGGCGATTTTCTCGTCGCAGTAGTCCTTTGTTGCTCCATCTATTTCTTCTATGTAACACAAATCTGTGTAGGAAAAAAAAAAAAAAAACCATTCAATCAATTGGAATATTTCGAGTTTTTTAATGAAATTTTGTAATGGGTAAGAGACATTATAGTTGGATAAGCTAACTTAGCTCATCTGATTAATGTATATAATTCCCACTAACTAATCAGATAGAGTTTTAAATCTTTATCCCACACATTCGTGAAGTTTCATCTCAAAATCAATTGGTAATGAAATGAGTAACCCATATATCTAATAAATTGTGAAGTTTTTCATTTGAAATGAATCCATGCGAGAGAGTGACAGAGATCGATCTTACTTCCAGTCGCATGAGTGACATGACTGAAAAACGCAGCAATTTCCCTCTCTGAATCTTCAACAGAACCAATTCTACCAAATTCATCGAACGATTCCAGAGCTTCCAGAAATGCCTTTCTGCTATAAAATCCTTTTCCAGCACACCGCTCACCGGCCACAGCAGTAATGCTGTCGAAAAATCCTTCCGTCACGATGTCGGACACCGCCGCGCCGTTGATGTTGGATCTCGGAGTCGGAGCCACTTTACAAGGTCCTTCTCGACATCCGGCGCCGCAGTAGCCGTCGCTAGTGCCGCAGAACCCGTATTGGCTGCAGCAGAGGCCGGCGGCGCAGCCGCACTTCGGGGCTCCGGCGATCTCATCTTCGGTAACAGAGGTGAGAGGCTTCCACGCATTCAAAAACTCTCTGCAGCCGAATCCGCACAATTTGTTGCCGGAGCCGCAGAAGCTAGATCGGGTGCAGCAAAGAGAGCCGGCTTTGCAGCCGCAATTTTGATCGACCGCGGAGGTTCCGGTTAGGATTCCAATCAGAAGAAGAAATACGGCGAGAAATTTTGCCCTAATTTTCCGAGTCGGAGTAAACATTTTGGAAAGGAGTGGTGGAAAAGGGACCATAAAAATGGCGTTTGAATCAAGGTCTCTTTTTACCAATTGTAAGTGAATAACTTTTCTTTTCCGGAATAGTTTTTTTTTAAAAAAAAATGATCTCTGCTTTAATAATCAAATAACTTTTCTTTTCTTTTCCTATTTCTAATACTTCAAATATTTAATTATACCTTTTTTTAGGATAATAGATTTGGATTTAAACTTTCTGACCTCAAAAAAATGAGTACATATCAATTATGGCTATGCTCACTTTGAATAGCTAATTAGACCTTTAGGGGTCGTTTGATTCGCAAGTTTGGGTGACTTATTAAGTTGTGTTTGGATGGTACATAAAATAGATTTGTTAAGTATGAGTTTGTTAAACTGGATGGTGTCAAGTCTGTGTTTGAATTCTAATATGTTAAATCTGAGTTTATTAAAAATGTATTTAGTTGGTAAATTTAAAATTTGTAATAAATAATATAAATTATTTAATTAAAGTAATAAAAGCTATATATTAAATTGTCTTTAAAATTTAACTTTTATTATGAAATTAGAGAGTATTATTTTAATAATAAATAAAATATTTGTAATACATTTGTCTACTTAATTTTCTTCCAATAATTATTTTATAGAATAAATATTATTTAATTGTTCATGAAAATATTTTTAGATTATTTACCAAAGTGTGAACAAATATAAACAAAATTTTTATGCAAGTATATCCAAGATAAAATTAACCGAAAATGTTATCAATTGTTTATTTAATGATTTATAACTTATTGTGCTAACAAAAGTTATTTACTACTTATCATTAAAATTATTATTAAATTTAACTTTCTATATTTAACTAATACATAAGGTCATAAAGTTAAAGTATTTTAAATAATATTATTCTAAAGCTATTAACTTCGAGATACACTAACCAAAATAGTTTAATTAATTAATTTTACAAATATTATGTCTTTAATTGACTATAATAACATGATTTTTACATTTTCACAAGAAAATGAGTTTAGGAAAGTAGTGGATTTAGAGAAATTGACTTTTTTTTATCAAATGAAATTTGACGTATTAAATTTAGGTTTATATAACGTGTGTGGTTTGGAATTTATAATAAAATAATTTATATGTTAATAAAAATTTTAAAATATAATAATAAGTTTCTTATAAATTAGGAACTATTACTTTGTAAATAAAGAATTTATTTTTTAATATTATTGTTAATCTGAACACTTTTTGAATAATTATTTTGTAAAATAAATATTTAGTTAATTTTGTAATTATTTTTTTTCTAATAATTGTCAATATAGGAACAAAATACAAAGAAATTCCTTCTTATAAATACATAATTATAATTGCACTAAAACATGAAGTATAACAAACCCGACATATCGGTTTATAAATTAATTATTACTATTTGAAATTTGAACTAAATTTATTTACTTATTTATTATAAAGATATCATTAATTAATTATTTTTATCTAACTAATATATTTTTATTAAAAATTTAATGCATTTTAAAAGTATGATTAAAGATAAAATTGGGAGAAGATAATCAAGTGGGTAAAATAGGTACTGTACAAACCTACACCAAATCTAAAAAGCAAACAAGAGGGTTTAGCAAAATGAGAAGAGATAACGGGGGTTAAGTTACTTGGCCATATGGGTTTGTAAAATTGAGAACTAAACATGGGTTAGGGTAACTAAAGCCGAACTCCCCCTTAGTACATGGGAACCAAACACCTCCTTAACTATTAACAATTAGGACAATAATTAACTATACCCTAAACTTGGTATGGTGTAACAAACTTTCACTATAAATTTTTAATTTTGAACTTTAGATATAAAAAGTGGGAGGTTTTTTTATTAATATTGTAGATTTTTAAATTTATTATTAAAATATTATATTTTTTAAATTATTTATATTAATATTATTATTTTAATTGCGTGGTGGATGCATCTTTTCTTGACCATTGTCTTGCTTTTTTAAATGGAAAATGACACATATTATCTTCATATGAGCAGTGGTTCATCGATTAAAGTGAGAGAGAGAAAAAAAGAAAAAAAAATAGAAACTACGTATTCCCTCTTTTCAATTTTTCATTAAATGCTTCTCTCCCCACCTCCCATTAATGACCTCTACAAAATTACCAACAGCCATCATTAAAACCCCCATTTCTCTCTCTCTCCACCGCCATTAACTCTGTCTCCGCCATCACATCACGCTCCTTCCTTCGCCCCATCTCCCATTGTTCGTTTCTTCCCTCTCTCTCGCTCATCCTAGCCGCACACGTGTCCTCGTATTTTCACTTTTTTTTCTCTCATCTTCTGTTGAATCTCTCCAGTGATAGTAACGCCTCGGGGTTTCCGCACCTCAACCGGCTCAACAAGAACGCAGCTGCTCCTCCGTTGGCCACTGATGATCGGAGAAACATCGGACTTTTCATTGACATGCTCCATCTTGATGAACTTCCGTTTACACCGTTGGATAATCTCTAGCTTGATTCCGAAAGTGGAAAGAATCCTCCTCTTCGTCTGAAGAACGGCGACTTCATTCATATGTAGTATCGGAACGAGAACACTCTCGCCTTCGATAGAGATCCGAACGGCGACGATCATTTGCTCCAGAATGGTCGTCTCTTCCACCTGTCTTTTTATTAGACGTTGAAAAAAAATAAATAAATAAAATAAAAAGCAAGTGGTCATCTTTGTCTCTTCGAGACGACTATCTAATGTGACATTTTTTATTTACAAAATGGGCATGGTTCTCGTTGACCATCAGAGACGTCCACGCAATTAAAATAATAATATTAATATAAATAATTTAAAAAATATAATATTTTAATAATAAATTTAAAAATCTATGATATTAATAAAAAAAGTCCTAAAAAAGTGTTGACAATTTTGATCCTATATTAATTTTTGCTAAATTTAACCACTAATTTTAATAAAAATCAATAATTTTTTAAATCATAATTTTCAACAAAAATCATGCCTGACATAAAAAAATTTATGAGCTAGATTAATGCATAACATCAACTATTGAACAAGTATTTCTCCCAAACAAACAAAAAAAAAATTGAACAAATCTCCAAAAACTCACAAATTTCAACTAAAAGTCAACTTTCATGTTTTTTATTTCTTCTTTGAAGTTCCACCAATTTCATACCAAATGCATATGAGAATAATTATTTATATGAAAATTTCTTAAAAGGTAAAAATTAATTTATCAAAAACTGAAGGTTGAATTTTATGAAATTGAAATTTTTGGTTAAAAATTAATATAAACGGTCAAAATTGGGGGTGTAAATTAACTTTTGAAAGATAATTAAATTAAACATATTATTTATATAGTACAAATTACAAAAGGCTAAACAAAACTCAGTCACCGTACATAAATGGGAAAATTTTCTAGTGCTACGATAGCATGAAATAATTTTCATACTACTTACATTCATTGTTTCCCATGAAAGAAGCATTATTTAAATTGTATGGAGTTCATAAAATAAAATAATATATCATTAAATGACGTGTCAAATAGTGAATAAAAGGAGTATGTACTAATGTAGTACTAGAAATTTTCTCAAATAACTCAACTCACTCTGTCAGATAAAATAAAACAAGAAAGAGAATGCTCTAAACCCTTTCATCTCTTTCTTCTTCATGTCACTCCTCCTCTCTTTCAACAGCTCAAAGTCGGCTCCGCCACCACGACAGTCGTCTTTCTTCCGCTCTTGCCAGCGTTGTGAATTGAACAAAACACTTCTAATTTCCCAATCTTAGTAAGAGAATATTAGCAAGGAACACTTTTGCTCCTTAACGTTAATCCATGAGTAGACCTTAGGGCGGGTTTACCTACATGTAATCGTAATGAATCAAATGCACTTTTACATTGTGGGTCCCACATGATTACGATTGATGGTATTTATTTTATTCCAAAATGGTAATCTATTGTGGGCCTCATGTTATTTATCCGATTATCATTGAATATTACGTGGACTCACTCATCTTTTTGGGTTACTTCTCACGAATTGCCCTTTCTCTGACCTCAATTATTTCCTTTTTTTCTTTCTTCTTCCTCCTCTCCCCTTCTTCTTCCTTCTTCTTTCTTTTTCTGGAATTTCTTCAGGTTGATAAAGAACATTAAAACCCATAATTATTTTTGTGGCTTTATTAAAAAATTTCTTTTTTGGACCATCGTTTTCTCCATGGTCTCACATTCTTAGTTGGATGAAAATAAGGGATTCTTGAGTTATTGTCTGTGATTTTTAGTTATATTTAAATCAATACGATATTTTTTAGATTGATAAAATATTTTTTTATGCATGAGTTTTGGCCAGACTGCGAGACTTTGTTTTTATCAAGATCAAGATTCAATATTTTTTATTATGCGTGAGTTTTGGCCAGACCTATTTTGATCAATATCGATATTTAGATGAGATCGATAATCGATGTATTTTTTTATACGTGAGTTTTGACCATGCCATATTTTGATTTTTTTTATGAGTGGGTTTTGGCCAGGGTATCGATTTCGAGATCCATAGTCGATATTTTTTTTTTATGCGTGAGTTTGGTCAGACCATATTTTGATCGATATCGATATTTATATGAGATCTCGATAATCGATATTTTTTTATGGCATGAGTTTTGGCTAGACCATATTTTAATATATATCGATATACAAATATTTGCGAAACGAAATTATGATTTGTAGATAATTTTTTTAATACTATTTTTTGTTTGATCCGTTACAAAAAAAAATCATTTTAGAAAATTTGAAAAAGTAAATAAAATTGAAGAGAGTATCTTAATTCTGGTAGCATAGTTACTGCATTCTAATTAATTATAAATATAAAAAGGCATGTTATTTTATTCCAATTTCAGAAGTAGGTAAAGTAAACATAATCAATGGTAATTCCATTGTGTTACATCCCGTTTTATCTCAATTATGTTTATGCCACAATCTCATTAAGATTGTGCCCAAATTTATTACGGTTTAGTAAACGCGCCCTTAGTATATTTTGATTGATCTTAATTACATAGTTATATTTCTATTAAACATAAAAATAAAATGCATAATAATTTTTTTAGCAAACTTATTAATATATATGTTGGGATTTATGCCCTAAAGCCTCGTAATTAATTAATTATTTAATAATTAATATTAATTTTGATTATTTTATTTGCAATATAATATTATCCATTATATGAAAAATCCAAGGTTATTAGTGTAATCTTGAACAGTATGTGGTTGACATACAGGAGGATCGTATTCAAGAAATAACCTAAAGAGTCGTAGTATATGGATAAGGTTGGGTGTCTTATCCTAGTAACACCATTGATACGACCCACTTTGTAATAGTTACAAATGATTTGATCCAAATCATTTATGTTGAGACATGTGAGTGGAGGTATCTTATACAATGAGTTTGTATAAGACTGGACCACGAAATATTTAATCTCTCCTTATAAATCCGTTAATTGAGAAGATTAATATTTGATCAGGATGATCCTATGCGACTCGATCTTAATTCTGAGTGAGTTATGAACTCCTGTCGGTTCTTCAAATCATATGCTAGTCCAATTTCTGTCCAATCTCATATCCCTCTCTCATTCTCTTCTCTCTATTCCTTGCTCCTTCTCTTCATTTCTTTCTTTAATTTCCTTTTCTTGTTTTCCATAACACTCCCTTATTCCTTTTTAAAAAAATTTCTTTTCTTTTTTTTTTTTTTTTACTTTCTTTTTGTGTGGCTCTAATATAGCCACACCAATTTATTTTCTTTTCTTTTCTTTTCTTTTTATAAAACCAATAGCTTCCCATGGAAGCTTGCCTTCCACTTCACTATTTTATTATACATATAATTCCTTTTCCTTATCTATTTTTTTTTAAACAAAGTTCCACATTTTCAATTCTTTTTCAATCCTTTTTCTTTTCCTTTTATTACAAGCTATCCTTAATCCAAAATTTTCAAAACCAAATAATCAACATGTCATAAATACTCAAATACTTGAATATCAAAATTGGGTCTTACAAATTATTACTCCCTTTTGAGAATTTCGTCCTCGAAATTCAATTAAGGAGTGCATTTGAACTTCATTTTTTCATGTTGCATCTTCATTTCACGTTTTTTTTTTTTGGAGTTCTTAAAGACATAAGAGGGTGTTACAAAGAGGCTCCCACAAACCTTGGTCATGTGTTCGAGTCATAGTCAGGAAGACTTTGTGGAAGAAATATAGTTTAATTCTAAATAAATCAAAGACGATTTCTATGCTTCTGTTGTGGTTTAATTCGATTATTCCCTTCAATATATATATTACTTTTACAATTATTTTTATGTAAATGAATTATTAGTGGATATATTGATTTTCTATTTATCTTATTTGTTATGTTTTTCTTTTTTCTTTTTTTTTTTTTTTGAGTTCAACAATAAGGGGTGGGGGATTTGAACCCATGACCTCTTGGTTACGCACATACTTTATGTTAGTTGAGTTATGCTTTGTTAGCGATTATGTTTTTCTAATTTAATTTTAAGTTTTAGCATAATTGTGTCTACTCTTAGAATTAAAGTAAATTTCTTTTTTCTTTTCTTTTTTTGAAAAATAAGTTTAATAAGTTTTCAATAGGTCCTTGAACTTTTAGTTTTGTATTTAATAGATCTATATCTCTAAATTTCATAAGTTTAATGCTTACCCTACCAAATGCTCAAACTTGTTTGAAATCAACTTGTTCGTGTAAAGTTTAGAAACATGTTCATTTTCTTTCTAAATACATGGAACAAATAGCCATAACACTAAAAGTCGGAGATGTATTAAAAAAAAATAAAAATCCATAGTCTGTAAAAAAATAAAAATAAAAATTCATAGACTTATTAGACGCAACTAAATTTACATAACCATACTTATAATTTAACCTCAAATTTATTAGAGATTTATATCCTCGTAGTAAAAAATATATATGAACTCCAAACTATACATATATATATATATATATATATATTTTTTTTTTAAATTATTAAACCATTTGGTTTATTTAGCCGAATTACCCGGCATAACCTAAAGCAGGCAAAGCCCATCTCTTTCAATCCATCGGCAGCGTCTCCATATCCTCGAATTGCTGCTGCAGGTACACTCTCTTTCACTCCACCTCCCTTTCTCTCTCAAATCCCAAATCCTCTTTTCGTTTTTTTTTCGCCTCAGATTCCTTCCAACCCGCTATGAACCATCGAAGGATTCTACTGGGGACTCTTGGCCTGCAGCGTTAGGTAACCCTCTTTCTCTCCTTTTAGGACGAATCAATGTGACAGAGATAACGAAACCTGGGAGAGGATAAGAGGAGATATACGGAATTCTTCCCTCTTTTTGTATAATATATGTTCAAGTCTGTAGGAAGGAAATTCATATTGAGAGGCTTGCGTACCTTCTGTACTTAGTTTCTGTACGCAGGTAGTGTAGGAAAATGTATGCTGGAAATATTGAAGAGAACGGCAATTCAGGTTTAGATATGAATTGGGTAGATCAATGATTGAACAAATTGTTAAGATTATATTAATTTATTACAATTATACCAGTTAATTGGTTAAGCTTTCGGATATTAAAGTGATATTACAACGTACAGGAATGGGAATTTAAGTTCAAATCATTCGACATTATTTTCTTAATGTTAAATGAAGGTCCCCTTTTGATGACCATTTGGTTTTTGAAAATTAAGCCTATAAATACTACTTCCATCTATGGGTTTTCTTGGGTTGTTATCCACTTTTTACATATATTTTCAAAAACCAACCTAAGTTTTAAAAACTAAAAAAATACTTTTCAAAAATTTGTTTTTTTTTAAAAAAAAAAAAATTGGCTAAGAATTCAAATATTTTTTTAAGAAAGATGAAAGTTATTCTAGAGAAATGATGAGAAAACAAGCACAATTTTCAAAAACTAAAAACTAAATGGTTATTAAATGGGACATAAATGATTAAAATTACACCTTGTCTAGCCACTTAAGCCTTTGGATTTTAACAAAAGTATGTAACTATGCGATTAGGGTGCTTTGAGATGGGTTTCCTGTAGTCCCCCTTCCAATTGTATATTTATTTTGTCTGGTTATGCCTGGTAATTTTTATGATGCTGGAGCTTGGATTTCAGGGTGCTGGAGTGTGGCATATGACCATAAAGGTGTTTATCAAAGGATGAGCAGCATGCAGATTACTGCTACACAGAATTCTATTTGTTTCAATAAACCAATATGCCTTGTTTCTAAGTCAATACATCCATCATTCCATGCTAGTCAGTCACGAAGTACTTTTGTGAACCTAAGTGCCAATGCATCTTATTTCAAGCAAGGTCTACTACCAGTATTGAAGTATAAACATCGGAGGGTTGGATTAAAACATCAGCATACCCCAATTGTTTCCTTATTTGGTAGCAAGGGAAAGGACAGTGGTGATGGGGTGAGAATATATCTTAGTTTGTGATATTTGGTTGTGTATTCTTCGATTAGTTTCTTTTTGAAATAACCATTAGTAAATTTTATTCTCTGATGCTTTATTCTGCCTGTAATACTTTGTCTAGCTTTCTTCTTTCTTTTCTTTTATTTTGCTTTTATTTATTTAGTTGTCAACAGTTATTTTGGAAGTTTTAAAAGAAAAAAAAATGTTTGTAATTTGGTTTCCAATAATTTTTAAATTGTCGAAGTCTCCAACTCTAGATTGTATAATATGCTTCCTGCAAATTTTGTGTCATTATGGTTTTGGAGCACATTTAATTGCTGATTTTTAACAGAACTGAGGAATTTAGCTTAACATTGTTATTTCTATCTTGTTACTGACAAGTGTTTAATATTCATCTATGCGTTAACTTTGAAAAGTCAGCAATTGTAGTATTTTTTTCATCAATACATTAACTTTTCATGTTTGATCGTACTTTTCTGATTTCATGCTCCTGATTGTTGTGATATCTGGGAAAAGAAACTCATGAAGTCTCAGAATTGCTGCTAGTTTTGTAAGCAAGGTAGAACATCTGAAACTTTCAAATGGGTTAAGATATGTTCCATGTGATTAAGGTTACCCTGATAGATTGAGGTTTATGACGAGAATACCGACCATCTTTTTGACTCTCTATTTCATGAGTTTTCCAGGATGCAGCCATTCACGTCTCCAGAAGGGCAACAATTTAGATTAGTTTATTCTTGTATTTTCTAATTTGTTTTTTTGGTTCTAGTTGTTCGAGTTCGATACACAATACCCAATGGAAGGAGGATTAGGAGCGTTTATTCATTTTATTCTCTATTATGTGCATGTCCCTATTCTGGTTTGGAATTTCAAATGTGTAAATCATAACATTTGGAGTTTGGTAAGTTGCTATTTAAAAGGTATCTGTAAATTGATATAGCAATAGTACTTTGTTTCTAGCAGGGTTCTCCATGGAAAGCTTTCGACAAAGTTGTTGAAAATTTTAAGAAGGGGCGGTCAGTAGAAGATGTATTGCGACAGCAAATTGAAAACAAAGAGTTCTATGATGGTGGAGATGGTGGCAAAAGACCTCCAAGTGGTGGGGGTGGCGGTGGCGGCGGTGGCAGCAGCAGTGGGGATAGCTCTAGTGGGTCTGAGGATGATAGCCTTGCAGGAATTATGGAAGAAACACTGCAAGTGGTTCTAGCAACCATCGGCTTTATTTTCTTGGTAATAATCCTTTTTTTTTTATAGGAAACATGGCATTTAAATTAGTTTTGAAAAATTACAAAGTAGAGGAATTCACTGTCCCAAGTTAATAGAAATTACGAAAAAGGATCTTGAGTTGGCTTAATAGTAAAACAGAGGATGTGTACTTCGACATAGTACCTGGTAACAAGAAGCTTTCCTAGATTAGATTCTAATTCATGGATGACTACTAGAGCTAACCTGGGTGGTTTAGGTAAAATGAATATGATAAGGAAAAAGCCTTTAGATTTCTCTTTTCACATTTTCAGGATTAACTAATAAGCTAAACTCTAGATGTGAAGCAAGGAAGTCGACCTTCACAAAATTAGATGGTGATGCTGTAAAGACCGAGACTTTTTCCCCTTTTTCCTCCCTCTTGTTAGTCAAGCTAAGAGAAAACGCAATATAGTCCAGAACCCAGAAAGCTGCAAAAGGAAAAAGATTTTGTACCGTTCAGACAATGATATTTACTTCCTTTTTTCTAACTGGCTCGAGTGTTGTAGCTTGCAGTGCATGCAGGGTTATATTCTCGAGGAAAATCATGTTGCTTTCAATACATATCTTGATGTTGAGTAATGTCTTAGTTAGTTGTTTGAATTGGAAAGTTTCAAAACATCTGGATTGTGGGTTGTGTACTTACAAGTTAAGTTACAAAGCTTCACCTTATCTTGTCTTGTTTGAATGTTTGTGTGGGCAGTACATTTACATCATAAGTGGGGAAGAGCTGACCCGTTTAGCGAAGGATTACATCAAATATCTCTTTGGAGGAAGCAAGAGTGTCCGTTTGAAGAGATCAATGTACCAATGGGGAAGGTTTTACCAAAAACTCACTGAAAAGAAGCAATATGATGAATACTGGCTGGAGAAAGCTATTCTGAACACCCCTACTTGGTGGGATCATCCTGATAAGTACAGGCGTACCGTAATGGCCTATATAGATTCCCAGTATCAGAAAGAGCATTCTGCATCATCATCATATGACGATGCTGTAAGTGATGAGTCAAATTCTGATGATGAGCAAATCTGAGTTCTTTTGCCTTTAACCAACCTGATTTTTTCTGTTTACAATTTTGCTTTCTGAGATGCTGAATTGGATATGTTATGGGATCTTGGTGTAATGATGTACAGTACAGAACATGGATCTTTTTGGTCACTTTTTTCATCAGTCTTTAAAATGTTCTTAGTTTTCTGATCTCGAAATCTTTCTGGGCGCTTGGAAGCGCAAGATTAGTTTAAGAAACACATGGAATTTAGTCGCAACGATCATTTTAAAAATGTGTGGAGTTAGACCTGGTTCGCTTTGGCCAAAATCAATGAGAAACCAACATGTCGGGTTAAAGAAAAATAAAGATCGATGTCAGAATTGAAAATTTTTTGGTTAAATTCTAAGTTAAGTTTTTTAACTTTAAAAAGTATCTAATACGTCATTGAAATTATAAAATGTCTATCTAGACTCTAAACTTTTAATTTGGTGTCGAGTAAATTCATGGATTTTAAAAAGTCTTGAATAGGTTGAAGACCTATTAGACACAAAATTAAAAATTTAAAAATCTATTAAACATTTTTTAAAGTTTAGGAATCAATTAAACACAATTGTGAGTTTAGAAACCTACTAACACATTTTAAGTTTAAATTAGACAAACATGAAAATTCAATACTAAATTGTAATTTACCCTTTTTTAAAAAAATCAAACGGTTCTTTTGACCAAAAAAAAAAACCAGCCAACATGGTCCAACTTAAAAAATGGCTAAATGGCTAAACGCATTTGATTTTTAAAAAATGACTAAATGTGATATTTAATAGAATCTTCAAATTTCGTTGGAACGAAAATACCCTAGTGTAGATTTCCACTTTTAACTCAACTAGAATAAAGGCTAACAAAATTGAGTATATTAAGGAGGAGCAAGGTGAAACTAACAAAAACAAACATAACAAACAATATTAAATTGCAATTTGTAACATTAATTTGAATTAATTTTCAGCCTAATGATACGTATAAACGATTAAAAATGTGATAGAGGTTTGTAAAAATGGTGGGATCAAGAATGGTGGTTTTCAAATGAACACACTATAATGATGGTGCTCTAGATAACTTCTAGTATGCGTATATATTCATAGTTACACCTTTTTTTTTTAGTACAATAAGGGTTGAAGGATTCGAACCACAGACCTTGTGGTCGTTAACACGTTCAATATGACAGTTGAGTTATGCTCTCTTTGGCATATTCATAGATATATGTATAACTACAAATTAGTGGGTATAAAATATGACGTAAATGTGTATATATACCCTCATATAACATAATATCAGTAACCTTTAATTCATGAGCATTGGACAATTAGCATTAAAAAATTGAAAGACACTAATTAGGCTACATGTTGAATTTACCGAGGGAAAATTTAGCATGTAATTCCAACAAAAATTCTAATAAAAACAAAACCTTAGAGAAGCCCTTTACAAGGTAAATATGCATAATTTCATCTGTGATTCTCAAAAAATCCAGAAAATTCAAAACACTGATTATACAACTTAGTAGGTTTGTGATTCCCAAAAATCAAATTGATAATCACCTACCTGTCAGCCTAATAATTGCAACTCACTTATTTGAATTCCTCTCCCATTGTGAGTGTTAGTGTTCATTCTTGTGCTAACCTTTGAATTTCTTCATCTTTTTCAAAACCTCTCACGATCCTCTCTGCTCACCCATACACGCCATTTTAGATTTCGTTTAAGCTAATTTATAAACGAAACCTACTATATTTAAATCTGCCCTGTTTTTTTAGGGATTTTGTTGAATGCGAATTCTTGAAAATGATGCAGCTTATAGGAATCACAATTTTTTTAAAAAAAACAATTATAAGACTTATTTGCTAAATATATAATTTTTTTTTTAGTTTTATACAATTTATTTGCTACCATACATCGTGATATACCCTCTTTATTTGAGAAGCTAGGACAAAGGGAAAAAAAATTGTTTCCAAGTACATAAAATTGCATGCTCGCATGACAAACACATTTGATACGTTTAGGTTACATGTATATAATACAACATACATACACATGAACATTGCACATACGTACGCATGAAAATTGCATGTATGAGACAATTTTTATGCATATAATACTATACACTTATACATGTGAGTGACATCTTTAAAGCTGGTTGACATTGGGAACTTCTAGTTAAGGACAATGTTTTTTTTGTGACAATCAAAACTCACGGAATTGAAGTTTTTTTCTTTCCTTGAGCTAGACTATTCATTGTATTTAATCTTTTCTCACCTTATATATAATTTACACTGTGGGTATCCACAACGACACAACAATCATTGCACGTTGGACAAAACCGACAACACCCAAACCACATCTTTGTCTTCAATTTGAAACAAAATCCAGTAGATTTGAAAATTAAGAGAGAATTCAATCAATTTAAAAATCCATAAATCTAGGAAAGATGAGTCAAATTCAGTTGGACATGATTGAGATTTTTTTTTAAAAAAAAAAAAAATCTACTAGCAAAGTTGGAAGGGCTAATTGTGAATATTTGTGTACAATGGTATAAACGGAATAAAGAACTATTCACTCTCATCTTCTAATAAATCGGCGGTAGTCATGATGCTGAATAATGCAACTTCTTAACCATTTTTTATTTTAGTTATTTTTTTTACCTATCTATCACAATTTTCCTAAATTCAATGGCATACTAAGTTGTCTAGAGAAGACACAATTGTTGAATCTCTACAATAGTGGTATCCATCCTCAAATTGCCAATCCGAGCATAACTCAATGGACAAGTCATCAATTACTATCCTAAAAGTCGATGGTTCAATTCCCCACCTCGCAATTGTTGAGCTCAACCAACAAAAAAATCCCAATTAAGAGGCCACAAACTTCTGTGGAAAAAAAAAAAAAAAAAAACCCACAATCCATCGATTAGTAGTGAGTGACCGACCCAGAAATCACTAATCAGAATATAGTCCCAAGGATGGGTGGGTTGATGATCCAGAAATTGGATGGAATTCTTATACCTAAAATTTACTCTAATAAATTTGGTCGCTAAAATTTGAAAATTTCTATTCCAAATTTCTAATCACTCCAATTTTAATAAACTCTAAATTCCTTTAGTGTTCATATACATGCAAAAAATTATTTCAAGATGTTAATATGAAAAGGTCGTGGACAGCTTAAAAAGATATAAACAACTTATGAAATTCTGTATGTATGAAATATTTATGTTGTCATCTCTATACCATGATCAATTAATCAAACTTAGCTGATAAGAAAAAATATATTCAATCGTTATTCGTACATGAATCAGACTAAAATAATCTTTTTGGCAGTAAAACTAAATTCAACCTACAAAAAATCGGGGGAAATGCTCTGGTATGATTCAAACACATTTATCTTTCGGGCAGTTAACATAAGAATTGTCCCAAAACCTTGACAAAACTTCTGTAGCAAAGGGTTGCGAAGTCTAGATTCTGCGTGAATGTACCAAAATTTTATATAACTTTAAGGAAGAGAGTATGCAAAAACTTCCAGACAATTCCACGGTAAAATCACATGTATATTCTAAATCTTTTTTAAGGGAAAAAAAAAAGGGCTAAACAAAGGACAAAGTCAGGTATTTTTCAATTCCTGAAATTCCAAAATCCTACCTCTCCCCTTCTTTCCTCAGCATTTCCTAGAAATAAGGGGGAAGCATAACACTCATCAGGTCAAAGGATCAGAGTCATCGTGAAAACAAAAGAGTAACGAAGAAAAGGAAGTTACACCAGTTTCAGAAGCAAGAGAGCTCCCCTTCATACTTTCCTGGGTTTTTTCTTCAGACCCTTCTCTGCCTCTGGTGCCTTCTTCCTGTCCTTCCTCTCTCTCTTTTTAAGAGCAGTCATGTGGGCTTTAAGAATGGTTGAATAGGAAGCTTGAAATCTCAGGTGATCTTTTGCTCCAACCTAGGCAGTTCAGGGGAAAATGTTGTTACAAATTCTTCAGATTCAAGAAAGTTAGAAGAAACCTCAGAAATAAAAACGTGGTTGAATATAAACTAAGCAATAATGCTGATTTAAGTGTTTTTTAAAAAAAAAGGTTTGGCTTCTGTTTACCAAAAAGAATGAAACGAATAAAAGATAATTCAAAGCTCAAGCAAAAACAACTAATTCATAAAGAAAAACTGAGGGAGCATTAGTATGAAGTCTATTCCATTCTTAAATGCTAAAATGTCAGATCAAGTTTTAAAACTATTTCTTCATTACTGATCGTGTCTTTAACATAAATGTCATCGCATAAAAAACAGCATACACTGAATGTTAATTGGTATTGAAAAGTGAACTGTGTCCGTCCTTAATTTCTTTAAACCTAGCAGAATCTTTTTGATAATCGCCCCACTCCAGGGTTGCATTTAGTAATACAAACTTAAGGGTAAAGCATAAATAAAGTAAAAAGAAACGATGTCTAAACGCAGCATCCTTCAATTCAATGGGTTAGCAAACTTCAGCCCGAGTAAATTTAGAATTTACTAGAAAAAGAGCCTAAAAGATGAGTCAATACTTACTGAAGTTGAAATTGTCTTCTTCCCATCAGTTGCACGGATGAGGCACCTGTACTCAATAGGTTGACCAGCAGTGGTCATTTTATTTCTCTGCACCTTGGACTTCAGTGATGCTACAACAATATGAGATACAATATAGTTTGAAACTAATCAGACTCCTAAAGATTATCATAAATATTCATGAAACTAATCAACAAGCTGATATACATACATCGTTTTAGAGTAACCCACACTGAACCCTTCTCAGTACTACGCTCAAACATGCTGGTAAGTTCATTGAGAAAAGGGTCTAGCTGCAGTAGAACCTAAATCAAAAGAAAAGGAACTTAACAACATCATAATCAAGCCAAAGTATTCTGCTCTTGAATGAAACATTTAATGCTAATTGTGCACATCTCAGAATTTGGATCGATAAATTCCATAAATCAAGTGATTTTGTATCAACCAAATATCCGTGAAACAGATAATGCTAATTATGCACCTCATTATTCGGACTGATAAATTCCACAAATCAAGTCAATTTAAGTATTGTCCAAATTTCCAGTGAGACAACGACTAAACTTGATATAGCAATTGTGTTCTTTCTATTGTTGTTTAGCAGATAATATGTGGTCGTCAGTTTTCCATTTAATTAATTACCCGGTTCTTTGACACTGCTTGTCATTTTCTGTTACATACAGCCAATCCTACCAATCCTTAGTTATTTCAGACTTGAATGCTATACAAGTCTGTACACCGAAGTGATATGGAAGCACCATGATTCTGGTCTGTACACATGACTTCCAAGTAGAATCTGCAAGATGTTGGCAACAACATTCCGATCTGCAGTGAATTTTTGGCAACTGTACACAATTCCAATAGTGCATTCTCTCTTTGGAGGAAACTCATGAGTGGAGTCCTGCTGGAAATCTGACATCTTTTCCCGTAGTTGACAAGAAACAGATACTTTCATTAAAGAAAAACCAATCATAGAAACTCTAAAGGCCAAGGAAACAAGGTATCAGTTTCAGATAATCCCATGAAATGGGATTAATTTAGCATCTTTCTTTACTAAGTGTTGAATTAAATGGAGTAAAAAGCATTATTTGTTCTTCATTTTTGCATTTTCTGTTGATGATTTTTTTTAGGAGTCGAGTTGTAGTGGTTTGGTTATTTTATATTAGTGTTGTTTATCTTTTCTGCATTTTAGCTTAGTTTAGTTTAGTTTTTTCTTTTTTACTTTTTTTTTTGAGTTCAATATGAGAAGGTGGGGATTCAAACCTCTAACCTTTTGGACGAGTTTATGATGCCTTAACCAGTTGAGTTATACTCAACTTGACACTTTATTTTAGTTAACTGGAGTCTCAACTATCCCTTAATTTGAAGTCTTCGTGATTGATTTACTTGAGGAAAGGTAAGATAAGCTATAACATGAGTGAATTGGTATAAGAAACAAAATTGAGCGCCATTTGTTTTGAGCTGCCGTCGTGACATGGGAAACTTTTTTTCCGGCAAAGGAGGTTTGTCCACCATAGCCCTTACTTTAATGGGCTTAGAACTTAGAAGGGGCCCATGTAAAAGATAAAAGTAAAGAATCTAGGGTGGAAGCAGGGAAGAAAGGGAAGTCGACGACAAAAAAGAAGTAACGGGAAAAGAGGGGAAGAAAGGAACTCACGGCAGCATCTTCTTCTAGAACTTTTCAAGCCTTCTACTGCAATTTTCCTCTCCCCTTGAATTATATACTTCTTTAAGTATTAATTGCAAATCTTTCCCCCTAGCTTGTAATTTCATTTTGTGACGGTAATCTTATTCAATTATGGATTATGCTAGTTTAATTTCTTTGTATTTGTTCTAAATTTTCAGCATATACTAGCTCTTTAGGCTGGAATTTATGGAACTGTAACTCTATTTTTGAGGCCCTTTTGTTGCTTGAATGTTTAAGTTGTGTAGTTTGCTTATGTGTGCTTAATGTTGGTACTTGGTTGGGACCCAATTTATCAAATTTTCATAAATTACTCCTTGCACTACGACTGCATATGCTTGCATAGTGAGTTCTTGCACATACCCTCGTTGAACAAAAAAGTGGAGTAATTATAAAAATCATTGTGTATCTACCATACCACCCAAAGAAAAACACTTTTTGTAAAGCACTCTAGGCACTCTAGCCGTAAACTGAATAAGATCATAAAATTCACAAAAAGGTCTGTACTTGTCATTGAAGATTCTGTTGTTTCTTTCCTTTCATATGTGCAATAGGTGAGCTCTAGAGCAAATTTCAGTAAAGTCAAATGCAGCAGCAAGGTTTTGAAACCCTGAAACAGAAACTTCCTGAATTTGGTTTGCTTAGTGAGAACTGAGAAGCTAAGTGAGCCTAGGAAATGTTGGAGTACGTAAATCAAAAGCTATATGCCTCAGTGAGCGCATAAAAATAGTGGGATCACTTCTCTTTTGAAGAAAGAATTTGTACTATTCAATGATAATCAATCCCTAAGGGTTGATCTGCTTTTTCGACTCAATGATAGCTGATTTTTCTATCAAACAAAGTTAGAAAGAAAACATTGGGGAACCATTAAGATGCTTAAGACAGACATGCCCCAACAATTATCCTTAGTTCAATACAGATTCAAATTTAATAACATGAAAATTAAGTCCATATATGAAGTCTCGAGTGAGAGGGATCCTAAATTCTTTTTCTAGGACCGTTGGCAAAGAAAATTACTAGGTTGCAATGCTGCATGAGGAAGTGTTGGAAGATAAAACTTTGTAAGACTAATGCAAAATATGCAGAAGCTGCAAACAAGCACAGGTGCACTAAGCAATTTCAAGAGAAAATCAAAGGACAGTACCATCTAGTCCAATTGGAACTTATAACAAACTGTGGGATACGGTTCAAATACCAAATAACTTCCATGTTTTTATAGTTCACCTACTCAAGACTTATCTCAAAGTATCATGCCCCCATATGAAGACGAATAGGCCAAATAAACTCAAGGGCGAGTGTAATGTTCATGGAGGTAAATGATGTCATAGCACTCGAATACCTTCTATCTTAGTTCGGTCAATACCATCCGTCGTTAGAATTTTTTTTCTTTTTCCTACAAGAAGGGAATAAGTCCATTAATTGGAAGTTTGTTACAGACCTAACTGCCATTGAAGAATTTGTTCTTGGTGAATTCGGCAATTCCTTTTGCCAAATTTGAATGAGAGAACTGAATTGAATTCACACCAAGACTTTCAAGAAATAAAAATCCAATAACGTGATCAATTGGATATTATATCATAATTAGAATCAGATTTGTCCGCGTAAATAGAAAGCCAACCATTGAAAAGGAAACCCAGCCGAGTAGTGGCCGTGGAACTGGAGAAAAGATGCAATGCAGTACACACAACTTGAATTTCATTCATATGCACAACAATAAAAGACAAATCCACAATTGCAATAATCAACAAGAAAAATCGGAAAAAACATAGACACACATACACATATATATCCAAACGGGAAGTAAAACAAAGTTGGTTTTCTAAAGATCATCAAAACCAACACCGACCCATAGATAGTCCGTTAATTAGGTCAAATTGTGGCATCAAGATGAATAATCAAAATGCGGATGGTGTGACATGAATATATAGAATAGTTCAATCAAGAGACTAGTAAGAGGAAGAGAAAACGAAATTACCATGGCGATTGCTTTGATGCAGATCTTAACCTAGTCGATCGACGTCCGTTCAACCTTCAACGGAGAAGACGAAGCAGTAGCGACGGAGAGAGGGAAAATAATTAGATTCTTTCTTTTTCGCTAACAAAATCGGTCCTCTTTAGTCCTTCCTAATTTGTGTTTTCCAAGTGAGAAGAAAAGCACAGATGGAGATCGGGAGAATACCAGTTAAAGCAAGAAGAGTAGAAAATCACTGCAAATTAAACCCGCTAGGAGGGAGGCGACGGCGGCGACACGGAGCTGCTGAAACGGAGGAGGAGACGGCGTGAAGGTGGAGCACGTGAGAGGGAGAGGAAGATGAATAGGTTTAGGAGATTTCTCTTTCCTTTATTTATTTTTATTTTTATTTTATCTTACAAAGTGGGCTGGGCTGGGTTTTTTTTTTCTTTATTCGGAATCGGAGCATATAGCGAAATTAAGAACCTGATTTTGTAAAATAGACGAAACGCTTGAAAAATAGCCAAACGTGAGTAGCATGTGCATAATTACGTACGTTTCATATCTGCCCTCACAATTATACCGTCTTTTCATATTTACCCTCAGACTTGATATACGCTCAATCAACTATTTTCTTAAATCGCTTTCTTCTTCAAAATAAAATGTAAATATATGAGTTTGTTATTTTTTTTAAGTTTAAAAATGAAATTTCATTTAAATTGCTGACTGTTAAATTTTCGACTTACGTTACCAATTTAAATTATTAGATTATACCTTTTTAATTTTTTTAAACGCATATCTACCATCAATCCTCTCTTTTTCTCTTTAAGAACCCTCATATGATTTCTCCGACAGATGTACGGATCAGTAAAAGCCTAGTGGGGCTTCGTTGATCTCACTACAATAATGCAATGAATATTTGTACTTCAAAGTCACCTCTGAATTTTCCTCCAAGAGACGCAGATGGTTGATTGATCCGTCTCAAACTCCTCCCAAATCGGCTATCTTCCACAATCTTAGGTGAATTTCAATGCAATTTTCAATTAGATGCGAATACAAGGTATTTGCATTAACTGAATTACAAGTTTTTTTTTTATTTATTTGATTAGATTGGTGCATGTTTTAGTGACACTATTTTTCTACCATCTGTTTTGAATTTGGGGTGAATTCCAAGCAAGTTTTTCTAAGTCCCATTAAAATTTATTGTTAGGTGTAAAGCATATTTTTTTTAAAATTTGACATTTTCAAAATTACAAAATTAATTTTTAAAATTACGAAGATTAATCAGAATTAAGAAGGATTTTGAAATTTACAGTATAATTTGAGATTTAAATAACTGATCTTATTTTGTTTTAAAATTTAAAGATTTATTAATGTTTTTTTTTATTTAACGAACATGTTTTTTGCTTGATTTCATGAGCCATTTTCTAGGATTTAAATTAGGGGTATTTTAGTCTACGTATTTTCGATTGAAACATACTTTTTTTTTAATTAGGTCATTTCTACAATATAAAAACTATTTGGACTTTTATCAAAACGACACATTTAATTTGGTCATTTTTCTAATTAACCTTTCTTTCTTTCAAGAAAAAAGTGGGCTGTTATTGGGGTGTGGTGGATGGATGAGATATTTTTTCTTTAGACATTAATTTTTAATAATGTTTTAATTTAATATCCTTTAAATTTTAATTTATATCTCTAAATTTGACTATGTGTATCCATATTTTACCATAAATTTTTAAAATTATCTAATTGAAACTTAAATGCTAATAATTGTTGTAATTTTCACCTTCTAATAAACTTTTATTCAAAAATCATTAAAAAAAATATTTTTATATGCGTTTAATGCATTATAAATCATATATCAAATATGAATTTGATGGAACTTGAAAACAAATGGTTGCATCGTCTATATTAACAATAAAATAGTTGCATTGTCTATATTAACAATAATATATTTATTTAATAAATCAATTATGGAAAAAAATCAATTTATACCTCTAAAACTTTAGTGTTGTATCAATTAAAACCTCAAACTAATAATTGTATCAATTTAAACTCAAAACTTTTATAAATAGATCAATTTAGGTCATCCATTTTTTGATTTATAACTAATTTCACTTAATTGTATATAAAATTAGCTCAAAATCACATAAATAAAATTATTCTTATATGAAAATCCTACTAAAGTAGTAAGAAAAATTATCACGTAATTCTTTCTAAACAAGTAGCGAAAAATAGAGGAGGACGAGAAGATGAAAAACTGCTCATATTAATGAAAAACCGCTACTATCTATTTTATTCCAACAATTTCTCTCTTATTTTATGTTAATTATTGCATTTCAAAAAGTCTTATACAAATATGGAACTTCTAACGAAGGGTCTAAAGAATCCTTGCATTAATGATTTTGAAATGAAATTCTAATAGATGGTCTAAATTGTTTCACTTATAAAAATTTAGAATTCTAATTTATATAATTATTAGTTTGGGGTTTTAAGGGATACAAGTCCCAAAGTTTAGGAGTATAAATTAATTTTTTTTATTAATTATTAACACAATTTTAAAGATGATTGAAAACACGTGCATTGCATGTGAGTATTAACTAGTAGAAATAAAGCAAAAGTGAGCTTGGCTCAGTGACAATTGGCATGTACTATCGACTAAGAGGTTAGAGGTTCGAATCCCCTTACTCCCAAATGTTGTTGAACTAAAAAAATAGTATAAATGAAAGAGGAGAAAGGAGTTACATATGTGGGTTGCTATGAAATAAAAAATAATGACCTTAGTCTGTCAATCCAAGCATAACTTAGTAAATAAGACATTAGCTTAGTAAATTAGACACTAATTACCATAGTTTGATCCCCACCTCACAATTATTGAACTAAAAAAAACTAGCTTAAAATGAGAATTAGTTAAGGCATATATCTTTGATCTACGAAAATGTCAGAGATTCGAATCCCCACACCAAACTTTAAAAAAAAAATAAAAAATACAATTGAGTTGGTTGGTTTAGATTTAGTTTGGTTCAGCTTCTTAAATCTCTAATTAAATTTTAAACATTTGAAAAGTCATTCCAAATAAGCTCTTATTTCATTAAAATTGCAATTGTTTCAAGTACTAAAATTAAACATTTTAAACCCCATTTGATAATGAATTTGTCTTTAGTTTTCTATTTTTGAAATTTGTGTTTGTTTCCTCACAATTTTTTTATTACGATGTTCGCCTCTCTTAAATAAACATTTAAATTTTTAGCCAAATTCCAAAAACAAAAACAAGTTTTTTAAAACTATTTTTCTATGCATAACCATTTGGTTTTATATTTTTTATTTAAAAAAATTAAGCTTATTAACCATTACTTCCACTCATGAGTTTCTTTGTTTTGCTATCTATTTTATAAGAGTGTTTTCAAAATCCAAGCCAAGTTTTGAAAACTAATAAAAGTAGTTTTTAAAATTTTATTTTAAAAAAAAAAGACTAAGAATTTAAACATTTATTCAATAATGGTGAAAACCATAGTAAAGAAATTGTGAGTAAACAAACATAAATTTAAAAAACAAAAAAACAAAAAATGGAATGGTTATCAAACAGCCCTTAGTTTTCAAAACTTACTTAAATTTTGAAAACGGATTTAAAATGTCGATAACAAAACAAAGACACTCATGAGTGGACGTAATATTTATAAGCTTAATTTAAAATTAAAAAATAAATATAAAATGGTTATCAATGAGACCTTAGAACATGAGACCTAATTAGAAATAGGGGTGAATTTTAGAGAGGAAAACTGTGATTCTTTTGTTGCATTTTCTTTTAGATGGTGAAATAATTAATGGTATCTTTGGAAATAGGAGTTTTTTGGTCAAAAAAGAGTTCAATGATATGCAAATTGAAACTGATTAATCTAAGGGCACGTTTGGATTAACTTTTAATTTAAGTGTTTTTTAAAAAATGCATTTTTTTAACTTTTTTTTTTCTAAAAGCCGTTAGAAAATAAAAAACTCATATGTTTGGTTACATTTTCTCAAAAATGTTTTTATACACAAATTTGTTTGATTTGCTCTACACTCAAAATGCTTCTACTAATATCAAATTACTATAAAGGGCGACTATTAAACACTATGAACACAAGTATTTAAAATACTATGATTGGCCAACTACCACCGGCCAACGGGATCGTCGGCAGTGTTCATCGGAGTAGCGTCACCGGTAGTGGTTACTGGAGTTGTTGCTGGTAGTGGTCGTGGGAGTTTTTGCCATCGGTGATTGTCGAAGAGGGTCGTTGTGGTTGCTGGGGGTCACCGACGACGACGGTGAGTGGGGTAGTGTGAGAGTATTTTGGTCATTTTTATATATCATGAAAATTTGAGAGGGATTCCAAGTTAAACACTTAAAAACACTTTTTCTAAAATTTGGTTTGTGTTTTTGATATGAATCAAGACGCTCTTGTTATACCCATGATGCTCTTGTTATACCTCCAGGACCAATCACACACTCAAAGGCCAAACACCTGCAATTGGCTATTGATTCCCACATACAAACAGTGGTGAATTGATTTAATGAAGGTCAAGGCAGGAAAAAGGAACAAAAGTTCTATACACTCTGCCAAATGATGCTACAGGAAGAAAATAGAATTTTATGTTAGGAAATTTACTATTGTAATTTTGGTAGGAAGATTTATTTTTATTATATTTTAGGTGTTTATGTTTGGATTAAGTTATGGCTTTAATTAGGGTTTTATTTTATTTTTTATTTTAGTTGGTTGGAAATTTGTGTTGAGGGGCAGTTTGGTCTTTTAGCCAATTAGCTAAATGACTAGTTTAAAAACCTAAAGGCACTTTGTACGCAAAAACTTAATTTTTGGGGAATGAAATTATCTGTGTTTGATGTCTTAGTCACATCTTCATTTCTTTGCAATTCTTGAATCCATAGTTGTAAGTCAGGAACATTCAGGTAGGTCTGATTAGCTTGTTTGTGAAGTGTTCAAACCTTGAATAAGGAACTAGTTTTCTTATCTCTTGGTCTTAGATCAAAAGGTAATCCACATCTAGTCCTTTTCCTTGGGGATTGGAATTAAATTGATTTTGGATGTGTTAGAATTTTATAATTAGGGGTTCACATAACCAAAGAGTTCCTAATTTTCAAAATTATAGGATTTTCGCATCATTTGGTATCAAAGCTTAGGCTCAAGACCGGATCTATCTTTCTTTATATTTTTCTTTTATTCTCATCTCATATTCTAGATTTTATTTCCTTCTTAAATTCAGTCTTCTTATATTGTTTTTAAAAAATTACTTGCAATTTGATCTTTGCACTTCATCATATTCAACAAACAATTGTTTATGAGCATATTCATGAATAATTCTTTGAAACAATTATATTTGATTTGATCACATTGGAAAAAGCTTTGCCATAGACCATTTTATTCAAGATTAAGAGATTAGATCCCAAAGAAACACCTGATTTCTTTGAGATTTGTTCATAGAAAATTTTTCTGCTGCATATCTCTAGAATTTTGTTTAATTTGCCTATTTTTAATTTAGTGTTCATAACTCCAAATTGCATGATTTCAGTGATCATAGTGAATAGAATCGACTTATCTTTGAAGAAAAAATATTGATTTTTGAATAAAAGTTTAGAAGATATAAAAGAAAAATCGTTTGAGTGTTTACTGTTCAAATCTAGAAAATACTTGAAATCTTATATGATCATATTTGAATAATTTTTACAGTAATCAAACGATGGAATTTTGAGCCCAAAATTTTCGCCAATGTCCTTTAGTGAGTCATGGAGGACAAAAAAATATTTTGTCCAAAGAACCCGACCGAAAGATACTGAACCGGTCATACCATTCTGGCTCTACATGAGCTCAAATTTTTCTCAGCAATTTTTCTTTCATAGCTTTTATTTATCCAACCCTATTCCTTTTAAGGCCAATCTTATTGCACGTAATTTTAACACACTTAACCTTGAGTGTATTAAATTTCACCTAATTCCAAGTACTCTAACCATTTTTTACGAAATTTACCAACCTACCCCTGTCATAAACCAAGTCCCTATAATTTTTTACAATTGTGATCAAAGAAGGTATTTTTGTTAATAAGGGTTATTTTGTGAATTTTTGCATAAACTCTTGCTTGTTTACAACGTTTATCTTAATTCCAAACACTTGCAAGTAGTTTCAGAACCTAAAAAAACAATTATTTTTGTCTAGTTGTTTTCATTTCTTTGTTCATCTCACATAATTCCTTGAATCTTGAATCTTAAATTCTTGATTCTAGATATCTTATTTTTGTTATTTTTTTTCATAGTTTGTTAGATCTTGAACATTAGGTCTTTTCTAGTTTTCATTTTTGTTGATATTCTACTTTTTTTTGCTTGAGTTTGACACTTTACAATCATTCTTGCTTGATTGGTTTCTAGTTTGCTTCTTTGATCTTGGTTTCAAAGTCTTGGCTGATCACCCTATCTTTGAGAGAGATTGCATCTTTGTAAGGGATAACTTACATTAAAGAGATTAAACACGAGTGATTTTCATCTATCGAGTGAAACACGTGAGGGAGTGAATTGTGAGGTCCATTTTTTTTTCTTTCACTTGTTTTTCTTTACAGCAATGTCAAATCTAGTAGATCAACCTAACAATGAAAATGTTCCACAAGGGGATCAACAGCAAGAACGACTTTTTGAGCAAGTCATGCATAATGTAGAAACTATGATCAATGAGAGGTTGGATAGGATTGAACAAAGGCTCCAAGCCAGGGATAGACCTCAAGCAATGAGGCAGGTTGAGGAGTTTCCAAAGGATGAAGAAGGTCCAAAGCAGGATGGGTATGAAAATGACTATGTTTTAGACAAACCTAGAATTGGAGAGCGCCAAGGTGTGAGGGAAAGATGAGGTTTTTACAATAGAAGACTGCCTGGTAGAAGAGAAAACTACCATAGAGATCAAGGCTTCGATAACATTAAGGTTAAATTCCCAAAGTTTCATGGTACATCTGACCTGGAAGACTACTTCCAATGGGAGCATGAAGCTGGGCATATTTTCCATACCAACAATCTCACTGAAGAGAAAAAAGCAACGATCTTTGTGACACATTTTAAGGGTTACACACAAACTTGGTGGGATAAGTTGTGTTCTAAGCGAAGGAGACACCAAGAAGGACTAGTGGAAACATGGGTAGAATTGAAAGAACTCATGAGGAGGGGGTTCATATTGAAACATTACCTTAGAGATTATGCACAGAAGCTTCAAGCTCTTCGTCAAGGGAGCAAAAATGTTGATGATTACTACAAAGAGATGGAGATGTTGATGGAGAGATTGAAGATAGATGAGGATGAGGAGAACACCATGGCAAAGTTTCTCCATGGATTAAACATTGACGTGGTTGAACGTGTTAAGTTGAAAACTTATGAGGATATGGAAGAGTTGGTGCACCTTGGAGTGAAAATTGAAAAACAAATCCAAAAGCACAAATCAAGGTACGCTTATGATAAAGCTTTTTCCATCTCATCTTCTTCTTGGAAACGAGATGAAAAATCCATAGATCTTAAGCTTAAGGCCAAGGTAGTCAGTGATAAAACTAAAGATAAGGGAAATACCTCATCTAAAACAAAACCAGAGACTGCAGCACCCACAGGTAGAAATAGAGACCTTAAGTGTTGAAAATGCCAGGGGTAGGACATATAAGCAGAGAGTGCCATAATAGGAGAACAATGATCATTAGGGAAGGAGAAATAATCACAGATGTGAGTGAGGGAGATGAAGAAACTAGTGACCATGAAGGGGATGAAGAAGTGGAGGATACTGCCCACTTGTCCTTAGTCACTATGAGGGTTTTGAGTAAATACATGAAGGAAGATGACATGGAGAATCAAAGAGAATCTTTTTCATACACATTGCCTTGTACAAACCTTACCTTGTAGCGTAGTGATTGATAGTGGAAGTTGTACAAACGTCGTGAGCTCTAGTTTGGTCTTGTGATTGAGTTTAGATACTACACCTCATCCACGACCCTACAAACTACAGTGGCTTAATGATTGTAGAGAACTCAAGGTGACTAAGCAGGTGAAGGTTCCTTTTGCCATAGGGAGGTACAAGGATGAAGTGTTATGTGATGTAGTGCCAATGCATGCATGTGATATACTTCATGGTAGACCTTGGCAATTTGATCGAAAGGTTTTTTATGATGGTTTTCTTAACCGTTACTCTTTCACATATAATGGTAAGAAAACTATACTTGTACCCTTATCCCATAAAGAAGTACTTATTGGTCAAGAAAAATTAGGAAAAAAAATAAAAAAGAGGTTGCAGCAAAAGAAAAAAGAGAAATAAAAAAAGAAAAAAGGAAAAGAAAATTAGAGTTTGAGAGAGAATGGGGGATTAAGAGAAAAGTAAGAGAGTATGATGTGAAATCAAAGGCATCGAGAAAGCTCTGATACCAGTGATGTACTCAACCCTACCACAAGTGGCTTAGGCAGCCCGTATAAAAACAAGCACCTCCTAAACACACATGGCAACACCTAGTACATACACAAATAATCACTCAAGGAGAAGAAGAAAGGACTAACCAACCTTGATGGTCAAGCTTTGAATAGAGAAAACTTGTTTTCGATCCAAAGTTGAAACTATGATGCTCTTATTATACCTTCAGGACCAATCACACGCTCAAAGGCCAAACAACTGCAATTGGCTTTCGATTCCCACATACAAACAGTGGTGAATTCATTTAATGAAGGTCAAGACAGGAAAAATGAACAAAAGCTCTATACACTCTGTCAGATGATGCTACAAGAAGAAAATAGAGCTTTATGTTAGAAAATTTACTATTGTAATTTTGGTAGGAAGATTTATTTTTATTATTTTTTAGGTGTTTATGTTTGGCTTAAGTTATGGCTTTAATTATGGTTTTATTTTATTATGGTTGGGAAATTGTGTTGAGAGACAGTTGGGTCGTTTAGCCAATTAGCTAAATGACTAGGTTAAAAACCTAAAGGCACTTTGTACGCAAAAACTTAGTTTTGGGGGGACTAAAGTTTTCTGTGTTTGATGTTTGAGTCACATCATCATCTCTTTGCAATTCTTGGATCCAGAGTTGCAAGCCAGGAACATTAAGGTAGGTCTGATCAGCTTGCTTGTGGAGTGTTCAAACCTTGAATGAGGAACTAATTTTCTTATCTCTTGGCCTTAGATCAAAAGGTAATCTACATCTAGTCCTTTTCTTTGGGGATTGAAATCAAATTGATTTTGGGGGTTTTATAATTTTATAATTAGGGGTTCACATAACCAAAGGGTTCCTAATTTTCAAAATTCTAGGGTTTTCGCATCAGTTTCTCTCCAAATAGTTTATTTCTCAAACTCATTTTTTTAAAAGTCATTTTGAGTTAGTGTCAAATACTACAAATTCTATTAAAATAATTTTTTTTTAAAAAATATTAAACACTTGAAAAGTTAATCCAAAAGGACCCTAATTGTTTTCAAAAGTTTGAAAAAAAATGCCCATGGTTTTCAAAAGTTAGGAAATAAAAATAAACAAAATCATTAACAAAATAGTTTTTTTTTTTTTTTTTGGAAGAAAAAAGTTATGAAACAATGTTGGGATAACTACAAATATTACATGGCAGTTGCAAGGGCATAGTGAAAAATAAAAACAAGGGCAATGGTGTAGGAATGAACATTTCACTCCACAACGGAAATATTGGATCGTCTTTGATTTTATTTAAAATTAAACTAAGAAAAATAAGATTAAGCAAATTTACTTAGAGTAAATATGAAGATATTTCTAGTGGGTCTTTATCTCCTCCACAAAGTCTTCCTGGCTATGGCTCGAACACATGACTAAAGCTTGTGGGAGCCTCTTGAAAGAAAATCCACAAGGGATTAGAGGAAGAGGTTTAGAGAGAATTCTCTAATTCTCTATTGAGGATATGTGTGTTGTTTCTAATGGCTCAATCCAATGGTTTTATTTATAGAGACCAAGGAAAAATATTTGCCATAATTAAAATATATCTTATACTTATTTGAATCTCATTCAAATCTCCTACGATATTTATTTATTTGAATCTTATTCAAATTTTATAAATATTTTTTCTTTAATGTATCTAATATACATTAATTATTTTAATATTTAATGTATCAAATACAATAAATATATTTTCATCTTTTATATTTAATATATCTAATATATTAAATATTAATTTGAACACTTCAAATTAAATATTAATTTGAACATTTCAAATTTTTCTTTCAACTAAATTGATTTTTTAGTGATATTATGAGCTAGCAAAGGGACCTTATGGACCTACAGATTATAAGCTCCAATGATACAAAATTAATTAATTAAACTCTATAATTAATTAGTTTTCATTCATTAACTATAGGTCACTTCACTATAGACCTAAAGTTGTACTCTTATGCACGAGTTGTTCGTAATTACAATTGAGTCAAAAGTTCGTTTTACCCCTATAATTACATCTTGCACCTTAAGTACCATTGATCCTCTAATGAACAACTTGTTTATGATCCAACCATAAACTAAGTTCATCTCGGGCCAGTGAGAGGGTGGGGCCACATTGTTCAAGTCTCGAAATCAGCACTTAAGGGAACTACTCATCTACTTACCCTATGTGGGACTGAGTGAATTCCATCTTGTGAGATTATGTTCCCAGCTCCCTATTTGGTCAAGTCTCCAAAATGATAGGCTTATTGAATTGGCTACAAAAGTCACTCTCATCCATGCAAATCAAATGACAAGCCCTCACAGATAGGAGTTCATAACTTACTCAAGATTACGATCGAGTCGCATATGATCAACTTGATGAAATATTAATCTTCTCAATTAACAGATTTATAAAGAGATGTTAAATATTTCGTAGTCCAGTCTTATACAAAACTCATTATATAAGATACCCCCACTCACATGTCCCTATATGAACGATTTGGATCAAATCATTTGTAATTATTACAAAGTGGGTCGTATCAATAGTGTAGTGTTACCAAGATAAGACACACAACCTTATCCATATACGTACGATGACGCTTTAGATTATTGCTTGAACATGATCTTCCTGTATATGTCAACCACATACTGTTCAAGATTACACTAATAAACTTAGATTTTTCATATAATGGATAATATTATATTGCAAATAAAATAATCAAAATTATTATTAATTATTAAATAAATTATTAATTACAAAGCTTTATGGCATAAATCCCAAAAAATGGCCCCTTTTAGTTCATCTTAAATTAAAATTTTAAAAAGAAAAAAAAATTAAACAATATTCTAAATCAATTTGATTATTTAGAAAAATGATGTTTATTTACTATCAAACACCCTAGATTTATTTGTTTAAAAAAAAAAAAAAAAAAAAAAAAAAAAAAAAAAAAAAAAACCTCCAAAATCACTTAGAAAATTAATCCCAAGAGTATGTTTAATTTTTTTAAAATACTTTTTTAGTTTATGTATTTTGGGATTTATTCTATTTTAGTAACCATATTGCTAGTTTATGGTTAACTTTTCTAAAAAAAAAAATCAACCTTTCCGTTATGAATTTTGGAAACGAATTCACATTATATATTTTTTTGAATGGAAATTTTTATTATTATTCTTTTACATAAAAATTAACTTCAAACTAACAATGTAGACTTGTTTTAAAAATTGCAGAAAGTATTGAAATTAAAGTTAGATATTTAAAAATACAATGATTAAAATGGAATGAGTCTCAAAGTATAATGAACAAAATGAGCATTTAATTATTTTTTTCTTGAAAAGATATCTTTAAATGAAACACTTATTATAAAAAAAAATGAAAAAAAATATATTTAAATATTTTTTCTAAAAGTATTTTAAATGCTTCTATGTGTTTGTTCAATTTCTCAAAACTTTTTTTATTTTTGTTTTAAATTAATTTTTATTAATTACATTAATCTAAAATTTTAATCAAACAAAACATGTCAAGCACATACTAATTTGTCCTCCTCAAATATTCAAATTTGAGTTGATATTTCTCGTGGGCTTGACAATTTTTAAACTCTCTATTATTAATTGTATTAAGTTTCCTCTGGATTCTAAAGATTAGTAAAATTTAGGCAAGAATCAATTTATACTCCTAAATTTTATAGTTGTATCAATTAAAAGTTCAAGCTAATAATTGTATCAATTTAAACTCTAAACTTTCAGGAGTGAATCTAGCTATTTTCACTTGATTTTATTTAAAATCAATTCAAAATCACCTAAATAAAATTATTTTTATCTCAAAGTCCGGCCAAAAGTATAGCAAGAAAAATTATAGCATAATTATTTATAAATAAGCTGAGAAAAATAGAGGAATATGAGAAGATAAAAAACCACTCATATTAATAAAAAAAATCGCTACTATCTATTTGATTTCAATATTTATCTCCAATTTACGTTAATCATTGCATTTCAGGAAGAAGATTTATACATGTGTAAAAGTTATGCATTGACGGTTTTAAAACAAAATTCTTAATAGAATGTCTAAATTGAGTCATTTATGAAAGTTTTAAGTTTTAAGTGATCCAACTTCTAAAATTTATGGGTGCAAATTAATTTTTCTCTAAAATTAAATAACAAATTCGAGTATAGCCCAAGATAAGACGCTTATATTACGATTCCAAAAATGATATATACATACATACATACATATACTGCCCTGCCCCATGAGTTTTTGAACTCAATAAAATAAACAATTTAATAAATGTTGAATCAAATAAGTGATAGGTCAATCAATTTTTAATTACTGACATGATTTTTTTTCCATTTCATTGACTTTTCTTTTTTCAATTTAAATTTTCATGCAGGGCAGGTTCGAATTTTCTCCGACCGGATATTCTAATATCGCAATTTTGTAGTTTGTACGATGATAATTTTAGAATCTATGTGTTTAAGTTAAAAGGTGGAAAATTCTTTTTTTTTTATTATCCAGTTGAGCAAAATTATTAATGGGTTTAGAATAACTTAAGTAGATAGATTATCTAAAATGACTTTAAAGTGATTAATTGAAAACCCTCAAAATATATAATAAAAATAAAAATAAATTTATGATTAATAAATCGCTTTTGAATATAGTTATTGAAAATATTTTATTCAAAAGTGTTAAGAAAGTATCACAAACGGACTTTACATTTTTTTTGACAAAGGTAAAAAATTGGACGTAAATAAATAATAAACGTCGCTCTGCAAGCATTGGAAAGAAAATATCTAATTTCATAATGAAATTGAGAGAGATGGAGAGTTTTGAACCTTTTTTTTAATAATAATTTTTTTGCTCTTTTTTTTTTTTTTGCTTGAGAAGGGATATCGAGACATGGCCTGTAAATCCAAAGGGCAAGGCAGGAGAAATCCCCATTACAAATTTACAAGAGAAGAATTGCGTCAATCAACTCAAGCAACAGCATGTCTGTAAAGCAAAAAATAAGAAAGAAAAGAAAGAACAACGGGAAGAACGCACAGAATCCTCCTTGGCAGAACCTCAAAATAACTCTCCGATCCTTCTTCCAAAATCGTCTCCAATCTCCGCCCACAATTCCAACCCCGCTTCTCATTCGATATGTAAATCGCCGGCGCCACCTCCCCCTTCATCTTCATCGTCATCACCACCATTATCATACAAAATTTTCCCAACCACCAAACACAAATGATTAATTTTCCCGAGAAAATTCAGAATCTCAGAAGCCTATTACGCGCCGAGTTGTTTTTGTGTTGTTTACAGAGCTCGAGGATTTTTGAGGAGAGGTATGGGGGGGACTTGTGGGTATAAATACGAGATTTGAAAGGGTCCAGTTCGAGGAATTTCCGGGAGGTTGTACTTGTTGTTGTTGGTGAGGAGAGGAGAGCTTTGATTGTTCAGCATGCTGCCACGTCACTCATTGACTCGGTCCTTCAATTTATGAGAATTACAGCTACTTGAACAACCCAGCGTGGGGTTGGAATTCTAGAACGCTACGACGTGGCATCAACTGCCCGACCGTTACGTGATCTGTTGCCGCGTGGTGATTATGAGCCGTTCGATGCCTGACAACTGGGACCAGGAGAAACGGTGAATATTTTCTTTTTGTTTTTCGATGTTCAAAATTAGTATATCTATCTATTTCTAGTCTACATAGATCATAGGTCAAAATATATCATTAATTATTGTTGTTTTTTTTTCAAAAAAAAAACAAAATATCTTTTGAGTGTGTGGACCAACTTTCTCTAAATGTTTACATATAATATGATAAAAACTTTATATAATAAAAATCAAATGTGATTCAATCTAACCATTCATGTGTCTTTGAGTATCATGATAATTTTTAATGTTATGTCAAAAAGAAAAAAGTTCCGTGACTAAAATATTGTAAGAGTCAAAGTATAAATACTATAAAACATATTGTTTTAACCTTATGTTTTTGTTGCTATTTTTTTTTAAGATGGTTTTTGTTGCTATTTTTAGAGCACTAGAATTCAAACTTGAGTGGGAATTCCTTGAACCATATACTTCGGTTGGTTTTTTTGTTACTCTGGCTTTGAACTTTTACCAGCCCCAAAGGACTTTGAGTTTTTTCATGTATAATCCTGAAAATATAAATTGAATTTTCAATTTGTTTTTCATATCTTACACCAAAAATAGTCATACCGACTAATTTCAATATTTTAAATAATAAAGACTAAATTCTAACTTTTTCAAAACCATAGAGACCAAATTTATAATTTAATTTATAATTTTCTTTCTTAAAAACAGTACAATTCGTTTATATATATATAGGGTAAAAAATCAAATTTGGAGGTTGTATTAATGTGGACCTTAAACTTTCAATTTAATCAAATTGAACCCTAAACTTAAATAGGTGTTGCAATTTTTACATTCGATTCAAATTCCGCTAATTCGCCCAATAATTTTAACAAAAAACAGTGTAAAAATCTTCATAAACTCATTAATTTCAATAAAATGAAGTTTTGCTCAAAAATAAATTTGACCAATGCACAAATTAACCATTAAATGACTTTACCAAAATTCATAAATTTCAACAAAAAAATTTAACTCTAATGTCGTTTTTCTCTAAAATTTTATTAATTTCATATAGTACATATGTTTTATAATTCATTAAACGCATAAAAGAAAACTTCGTTTAATGATATTTGGAACGATAAATTATTAGAGGGTTAAAATTACAACACTTTTTAAAGTTTGAGGTTAAGATTGCAATACTTATCTAAGTATGAGGTGCAATTTGATGAAATTAAAAGTTTATGGTTAAAATTGATATAATTTAACTTTAAGGGCAAAATTGATTTTTTTTCCTATATATATATATATATATATATATATATATATATATTTATATTTATTTATTTATTTATTTATTTTGAAAGACATTTTTCATATTAATTAAATAAAACCACAATCAATTGGCACACAGACTTATGTTATGTTTGGCACACAAAATAAGATGGTTCCTTTTCAAATTAATAATTTTTTCAATATTGAATTTTAAAAATAATTTTCAGCCGCCGCGTGCATGCCACATGGCACCGTTCCTTTTCTGTTGGCCATTATTTATTGGGAAAAAAGCGAGGAATTTTCATCCATTTATAATTAGATCAATTTGTTCTTCCTAAATCAAATTTGTATTTTGTATATGATGTTTTTTTAGAACAATTGAAATATCTAAGGATGAATATTATACCTCTGACTTTTATGTTTTGACTACCAAAGAATGAACGATAACTTTTGTAATAAAATTATATATATGGATATCTGGTCTTCTTGCTTTTATCCAACCAATGTTTGGTCATTGTTTTTAAATAAATAAAAGGTAAATAGAGTGAAAGATTTTGACTGCAAACATCACTAATTTGACCATTATTATTATATTTGTTGTTGTCCAACAACATTTGAAGGAGGAGAATCTAATCTTTAGTCTCTTAGTTTTAATCAATTGAGCTATGTTCATGTTGACGATTCATCATTACTATATTATTGGTTTAAGTTATATTCTTGATCTTAAACTTTCATTATTGTCTTGTTTTCACATTTAAATTTTTAAATATGATGTTTTAGTCATTAAATTTTATATGAAAGAGGATTTTGGTTATTGTCATTAATTTCCATGAATTATTTAATAAAATGACTTGATATTATAATTATTTTATGGAAAATTTTCAATTTTTACCCTAAGACACATCAATTGTTATCATAAATTTTTAATTTCATCAAATTGTACCTTAAACTTTGGTAAGTATTATAACTTTGCCTTACACTTTAATAAACATTGCAATTTTGACCATGTGGTAAACTTTTATTTGAAAATCTGTCAATTAAAAATACTATCATGTGCATTTAATGAATACAAGACATATATTCAGTACAAGATTAATGAAACTTCAAAGAAAATTGATACTAAAGCTAGTTTTTTTTTTGTTGTTGAAACTTGTGAGTTTTGATAGATTCATTTAATCATCGACCTTATCTACTAACTGTGCTCTATTTTGTACAAATTTTTGGTGTTTGTTGAATTAATGAGTTTTAAGAGATTTTTTTTGGTTAAAATTAATGGATGAATTTAGCATAAATTGAACATAGGGTGAAAATTATAATATCTGTTTAAGTTTATGGTTTTATTTAATGAAATTGAAGGTTTTATGATGAAAATTGATACAAGTTATCAAGTTTATGGATAAATTAGATTTCCCCCCACAATTTGTCTATTTATGCAATGAAAAAAACATTTTTATAGACAAGCATATCTAGTGAGTCAAATTTCAAGTTATTGAGATACGATTAATAATCAACAAAATAATAATAATAAGACTAAATTATAGAAAATACCCCTGAACTTTGTACTTTGTTTTAAAAATACCCTTGAGCTTTCAAAAGTTTCATTAATACCCTTAAACTTTAAAAAAAGTTCTAAAATATCCTCTTTGTTAGTTTTGGATGGAAATCATTAGTATTTTGTTTCAAAAATACCCCTAAACTTTGTACTTTGTTTCAAAAATCGCCCTAAACTTTCAAAAGTTTCATTAATACCCTTAAACTTTCAAAAAAAGTTCAAAAATACCCTTATTGTTAATATATAGAAAGAAATCGTTAGTACCTCATTTTAAAAATATCTTTGAACTTTCACTTTAAAACCCTTAACATTAAAAAAAAAAAGGTTAAAAAATGCCATTCCTATTAGTATATGGACAAAACTCGTTTATCTACACCTGATTACATCCATTTTCTATTTTTTCTTTCTCATGATTTGCTTCAATCTATGGCCTAACACTTATCTATTTTTCATCTTTTTTTTTCCTTTCTTTTTCAATACCTCTTACTTCTTTTTTCCATTTTTCAATCTCTAAAACTTCCCTCATTTCTTCTGTATTCTTAAATATTAGAACTTTAAATAAATAGGAAGAGATCTCTCTCATTTCTAAGCATGCCCAAACATAAATATAAGAAATTTAATATCCAAATAGACAATGTCTTCGAAGTTATTTTGAGTTGGAAAATAACCAATTTGAAAACAACTCATATAGATACCCTCATTTTTTCCATATAGATACTCTCATTTTTCTCCGTTTGTCAAATTCTCAATCATGAGGAACCTTTTTAACTGACCACAACAAATAGACTAATTTGAACTGCAAAAAGGATTAATAAAATCTTCATCTGCTACAAATTTGGTAATGCATATGTTTTCTTTCTTTTCTCTCACACTGGATGTCCTCAAAATTATGACCAAAATTCTCAACATGTCTCTTTTTGTGTATTAAACTCAAACATATTAACTCAAATTACTAATATACAACCTTGTTAAAGCATTTAAGTCTTATGGTCCCTTGGTGGTTCCATTATACTTATTTCTTCTTGTTATAGTCTATATACCTTGATTGAAAGAGGTAGTTTTAGAGATTGAAAAATAGAAGAAGAGAGTAAAGAGGGTATTGAAAAAGAAAGGAAAAAAAAAAGAAAAAAAAAATAGAGAAGTGTTAGGTCATAGATTGAAGCAAATCAAGAGAGAGAAGAAATGGAAGAGAGAGGTAATGGGGTGTAGATAAATGTTTTTCGTCCATATATTAACGGTAAGGACATTTTTTAACTTTTTTTTAAAGATTAAGGGTATTAATACAACTTTTGAAAATTCATTGGTATTTTAAAACGAGGTACTAACAATTTTTGTCCATATACTAACAATATGGGTAATTTTGAATTTTTTTTAAAAGTTTAAGGGTATTAATGAAATTTTTGGAAGTTCAAAGGTATTTTTGAAACAAAGTACTAAAGGTTTCCATCCAAAACTAACGGTAAATGTATTTTTGAACTTTTTTTTTGAAAGTTTAAGGGTATTAATGAAACTTTTGAAAGTTCAAGGATATTTTTGAAACAAAATACAAAGTTTAGGAGTATTTTTATTTTATTTTATAATTGAGCCTAATAATAATAATGATAAGAATGAAAATAAAACTTTAATAATTGTATTTATTTAATCTTCGTCTTTGAACCTTTAATTTTAATTATAATAAGTCTTTTTCACTTGCATCGTTATTTAAACATTGACATAATATGTTGATTGGATCAATAATTGATGTTTGACACAATGTGTTATAAACTTATACTAGTACAACTTGACAAACAAGAAAAGTGGATGAATGGTTTTTTTTTTTTAAATGTATTTTTTATAACTTCCCAATGAATTTTTTGGGTAATCCACCGCGATTTCATATTGCTTGTCCACTATTTTGTGTCACGTAGTGTCATATAATCACTATTTAATTAGCAAATCAATGTTAATAATTGTATCAATGGAAAGAATTTATTAAAATCAAACTATAAAGTTTAAAAAGACAAATAAAACTTGAGACTAAATAAATACTTGGTTAGATAGATAACAAGTTTAGTTCAATGTCTAATACGTTCTTAAACTTTAGAAAAATGTTTAATAGGTCTTTAAATTTTCAATTTTGAGTCTAATATGACTTTGAACTTTAAAAAGTGTCTAATATATTTTTACACTTTCAATTGAGGTCTAACAGGTTCGATTGCAATTTTGTGTAGGTCTTTGACCTATTTGATATTTTAAAAGATTCATAGACTTATTAGACACAAAATTGAAAGTTTAGAATTTTTTTTTTCAGGGAGAAAGTTTAGGATCTATGAGACACAAAATTCAATTTATGTCTAGTAAATCAGTTAATTTTAAAGAATGTTGAATATATGTACAGACATTTTAGACACAAAATTGAAAGTTCAAGGACCGATTAGCACTTTCAAAAGTTTAGGGACCTATTAGACAAGAACTTAAAATTTTAGGGCATAAAGTTGTAATTTAAACAAAATAAAATTATTAAATTCCAAAATTAAAATTTATAAGTTCAACGCTCAAGGGATAAAAGTATGTAAACTTTTTTTTAAATGTTAAAATACCATTTTGGTCTTTGTACTTTAGTTTCATTTTATTTTGGTCTCTACGCTTTCAAATATCTAATTTTAGTCCACATACTTCTAACAAATCTTAAAACTACTCATTTGAAGTTAATTTTTAACAAAATTGGTTAAATAATAATAAAAAATTTCATGAAAAATTACTATACTCAATTTTTAACCTATTGTAGAAAAAATGATGAGAAAACAAACACAATTCTCAAAAACTAAAAACTAAATGGATATCAAACAGGGTCTTAACAATAACTTACTATAGTGACTAATTTTAAGATTTATTAAAAGTATAGAGATAAAAATTGAACGTTTGAAAGAAAGACCCTTACTATAGTGACTAATTTTAAGATTTATTAAAAGTATAGAGATAAAAATTGAACGTTTGAAAGAAAATGAAGTGAAATTCAAAATACAAAAGACCAAAATAATGTTTATTATTATTATTATTATTTTGAAAGGATAATGAATCTCATTAAAAACTAAGAAGGTAAAACATTGACATTTGACGGAAGAGTATGTAAACTTGAAAATCTCACCGGTCAAAATCCTCTTCCATTTTCAATGGGGGCAAAATTCTCAAACATTGACGCTTTCTTGAATTTGAAAAGCGAACTCCGAGTCTCATAGCACTACCAAAAATGTGCCGCCGCTTTCGCCCAACATGCTTCACCTTCAACGATCAAATCCCATTATTCACAGCCTCGTTTTCCGTTTCAAATTCCAGAACTTTCCCGCCACCCAATCAAGACCGCTTAACACGCTTTCGTCCCTCTTCAATCGATGCAACTCACGTCAACACCTCGAGCAAATTCACGCCAGGTTCGTTCTCCATGGTTTCCACCAAAACCCAACTCTCTCTTGCAAACTTGTTGACTGCTATGCGAACCTTGGACTCCTTAATCTCTCTCAGCAAGTTTTCCACTCTATAATCGATCCCGATTCGACTCTTTACGATGCCGTTCTGAGAAATTTGACTAGATATGGTGAATATGAGCGGACCCTGTTGGTGTACCGAGAAATGGTCGCCAAGTCCATGCAGCCGGATGAAGAAACTTACCCTTTTGTTTTGCGATCATGTCGTTGTTTGTCAAATGTTGAATTTGGGAGGAAGATTCATGGGTGTTTGGTTAAGCTTGGTGTTGATTCGTATGATACGGTAGTCACTGCTCTGGCTGAGATGTACGGGGAGTGCATTGATTTTGAGAATGGTCATCGACTGTTTGATAAAATGTCTGTGAAGGACTTGAAATGCTGGAGTTCCTTGATTTCAGAGAATTCTCAAAATGGGAACGGGGATGAAAATTTCCGGTTCTTTGGGAGAATGAGAACAGAGCAATTAGTACCAGACTCACTCACATTCATCAATCTCGTGAGGTCTATTGCGGGTTTTAATTCAATTCAGCTTGCAAAGATTGTTCATTGTATTGCAATTGTGAGCAACTTGTGTGGAGATTTATTAGTAAATACTGCCGTGTTGTCTCTTTACTCAAAGTTAGGTAGCTTAGTAGATGCTAGAAAGTTATTTGAAAAAATGCCAGAGAGGGACCGTGTTGTATGGAATATAATGATATCGGCTAACGCCCGAGAAGGGAAACAGACAGAATGTCTCGAGCTCTTCAAGTCCATGGCACGGTCAGGGATTAGAGCTGATCTATTTACTGCACTCCCTGTTATCTCTTCAATTTCACAGTTGAAATGTGTTGATTGGGGCAAACAAGCCCATGCCCATATATTGAGGAATGGTTCAGACAGTCAAGTTTCAGTTCATAACTCTCTCATTGACATGTACTGCGAGTGTAACATCTTAGATTCAGCTTGTAAGATCTTCAACTGGATGACAGACAAGACTGTAATTTCATGGAGTGCAATGATCAAGGGGTATGTCAAACATGGCCAGTCTCTCATTGCTTTGTCTCTCTTCTCCAGGATGAAATGTGAAGGGATTCAAGCTGATTTCATTACAGTGATCAATATCTTGCCAGCATTTGTTCACATAGGAGCACTTGAAAATGTCAAATATTTACATGGGTACTCAATGAAGCTAGGCCTGACTTCCCTTCCATCTCTTAACACAGCCCTCCTAATCACCTATGCAAAATGTGGCTGTATAGAGATGGCCCAGAGGCTATTTGAGGAAGAGAGAGTTGATGACAAAGATCTGATAATGTGGAACTCCATGATCAGTGCCCATGCCAACCATGGAGATTGGTCCCAATGTTTCAATCTGTACAGTCAAATGAAGTGCTCAAATTCAAAGCCAGATCAGGTAACATTTCTGGGACTACTAACAGCTTGCGTCAATTCCGGTCTTGTGGAAAAGGGAAAGGAGTTTTTCAAGCAGATGATTGAAAATTATGGCTGCCAACCAAGTCAAGAGCATTATGCTTGTATGGTTAATCTCTTAGGGAGAGCTGGGCTTATCAATGAAGCTGGAGAACTTGTACGAAACATGCCCATCAAACCCGATGCTCGAGTTTGGGGTCCATTGTTGAGTGCTTGTAAGTTGCATCCTGGGTCCAAGCTTGCAGAGTTTGCGGCCGGGAAGCTCATCGATATGGAGCCTAAAAATGCAGGGAATTACATATTGCTTTCGAACATATATGCTGCTGCAGGTAAATGGGATGGAGTGGCGAAAATGAGAAGTTTCCTTAGGGATAAAGGGCTCAAGAAAACCCCTGGTTGTAGTTGGCTGGAGATAAATGGCCACGTAACTGAGTTTCGTGTCGCTGATCAAACTCATCCCAGAGCAGAAGATATGTATACCATCCTAGGAAACCTTGAACTTGAAATCAAAGAGGCTAGGGAAAAGAGTCCAGAAAAATTGGGTAATCTTCTATAACACTTGCATCCATTTTTTTTTTCAATGATATATCTTCTCAAATAACAGGTTTTACTCACTCATTTATTTAAATCTTCACATACATTGTTGACATGATCTATTCTAATGTATCATGATGTCCAACAAAGTATATTAATGTAAATGATCTCATTTCATGAGTATTGGTATTATTGTTTAATTTCATAGTTGCTGTTAGGAACCGAAACACAAAACACATGTAATCAATATATTGCAATATCACAAAGAAACTACAATATAATAATAGCCTTTCGAGAGGGCCATATCTCTCCCAAAACCCGCAATGGACTATTCCACTAAAATGATCCCCTCTAAGGTCCCTAATACTCCTTATTTATAACCAAAGCACCCCTAGCTAATTACCACTATGCCCCTTAGTAATATACTACTAATACTCCTAACATAACCCCTACTAGTACTCTCACAGTTGCATAGTTGAGTATTAATTTCAAATAATAGAGAATGGGAAGTTAATATAAGCTACACAAGTCATGAACTCAAAAAAGCTACTAGTCAAGTCTTTTGGAATGACTTACAAGCTCTTGGGCCTTTGGCCCATTGCAAGCCCTACATAGAAGAGAATCTTGTTGTCAAACATGGAAAAATTACAAGTTGGAAAGTGGGCATATATAATAGTCTTTTGAGGTGCTTGCAGAAGGTGGATAGAGTGGTAGTAAAGTTTTTCTTCACACGCGCGCTGCTGCCGCCGTCCGTCCGGTCACATAGGTGGGTTCGGGTATAAAAAGAAGTAAATTTTTTTATTACTTTTCTCTCCATTTTTTTGGGGACAAGTCATTAAATTTTATTATCATTTAGAATCTCCCCATTAATTGTGGCTTCGATTTTTGGCTTGATTTGTGGATTTGAAAAATGCATTCCAACTCTTCATATGCTTCGGTTTTGATTAAATTATTCTTCATCTTCAATGACCGATTACCAAAAAACCAGAAACACTATCATCTACTTCTTCATCCTCCATTCTTCGATTTTGAGCAAAGTGTATTTTTTATTCCAATCTTCCTTTAACGAGTGCACGTTCGAGGTGGATGTTGTGTTAACCTTAGGGAGCAACCGACAACAAACGATTCACACCGAGGTCGTGCGAATTTGCTTTTAAGGCAGTGGTAATCCACCACACAACAACTGATTCCGATTTTCTTCGACCAAACAAAGTCGCCCATGGTGGTATGTTGGGGCTGCAAGTGTGCTGAAAACGTGCATGGAATTGGCAATAGCAATGTGCTGCAAGGCATGCAGTCGTGTTGGGGGATTAGGCGCCACAAGCGTGTGGCCCCTTGGTTGATCAACAGCACCCGAGCAAAGGTAGGTGTCGTTGCCACTCTGCTCCTATTGTTGGATAAGATCAAATGTACATCCATGCCCGAGAGGGAAGAGAGAGTGAGATGTCGAGTCGAATTTAAGATATACTTACTTCGAAGACGCTTGCACATAACTGTTTTGTCCCTTTATTTTCAAAAACATAAAACATAAAGCTACTCAAAGTAGCAATTTACTGCAATTTGTGTGGTCTAATAAGCCGTTATTTTGGGCTTGCACTTCTAGCTGGACCTTACATGGACTAGGCTTATGCCTTTATCTGACGGGCTAGACTTGGGCCATTTTATTTGGGATATTTTTATAATTCTTCAAAAAGTCATTATCAAATTGACAATTTTGGTCAATCATGTGCTTGAATGTATTTTTATTTTCAACAATTGTAGGGGTGGGGGATCAAAACTTCGACCTTTGGAATAGTAGTTGGCGTCTTTTCCAGTGAATCATGCTCGGATTGGCTACTTGAATGTATTCTTATACCTGGAAAAGAATTAAATTTTATCCTTACACTTGATAAGGTATATCAATTTTTATCCTAAAATTGATACACAAGTCTAAGCCTAAGATTTGATTTAGGCTATAATTGGCAGGCAGCCCTATGGCAGGACAGGCCCATATTTTCTGCTATTTTATAATTATCACTAAAAACTCAAAAACTAGCCTTGGCAGTTCAAAAACCCCAATTTTGGAAGAACCCTAATTGCAAAAACAACATAATTGTCTGTTCTCCCAAAAATCTGATAGCCATAGCTAGCTGCCATTGTTTAAAAAATGGGTCTTTATGTTTTACATTTTTTCTTTCTCCTTTTGGAATTGGGAGTTACATTCAGAGCTCTGAAGAGTGGTTATCTGAATAAAGTAAAGTAGGAAAGGATCATTCAATTGAAAGGTAGAAATCAAAAGAAACCAAAGCAAAAAGTAAAAGCTACAAATCATTAATTTTTTTTTTATGATTTTTTTTGGGGAAGAAGACATGATTGTTGTAATTTGTCTGGACCATTTTAATTGCTACATTAAGGAAAAAAAGTAGGTTAAATTACAAATTTAGTCCATAAAGTTTGAAATTTGTGTTTAATTGGTCTTTGAGCTTTTAAAATTATAAATTTAATCCTTGAACCTTCAATTTTTTAAATCCACAGATCTACTAGACACAAAATTGAAATTTTAGTATTTCATTAGACATAAAATTCAAATTTATATTTGATAGATCAATTAATTTTTAGAAATTTCGAATTTGTCAGAGACCTATCAGACACAAAATTGAAAGTTCATGAACTTTTTAGACACAAAATTATTTTTAAAAGTTTAGAGACCAAACAGACACGAAGCTCAAAGTTCAAAGTTCATGACCAAATTTATAATTTAACAAAAAAAAAAAAAGTAATATACTGAAATTAACTGACATTGAGTAGCTTTGTCTATAAGTGGGTGTCAGTTTAGGGTCTATTGTTCTTTAAAAAAAAGGATTCTTATGGTATTTTTCAAAATTTGTATGAGGAACTGGTGATTCCACCATTGTATCAAAATCATTTATTCAACAAACAATTTTGTAATTATACTAAAATTAAGGTTAAATTATAAGTTTAGTCCCCAATCTTTCAACAAACAATTTTGTAATTATACTAAAATTAAAGTTAAATTATAAGTTTAGTCCCCAAACTTTCATGTTTTTGTTTGATAGATCCTTGAACTTTAAAAAATGTCTAATATAATTTTTTAGTTTTCAATTTTGTGTTTAATAGATCCGTGAGCTTTAAAAATGTCAAATAGATCATTGAACTTTTAATTTTGTGTTTAATAGGTCTCTGACATATTTAACATTTTTAAAAATTAATGAATCTATTAGACATAAAATTAAATTTTGTGTCTAATAAAATATTAAACTATCAATTTTGTGTTCAATAGGTTTGTGGATTTTAAAAAAATATCGAATGGGTCAAAGACCTATTAGACACAAAGTTGAAAGCTCATAGACTTATCAAACACAACATCGAAGGTTTAGGCCTGTTTGATAACCATTTGATTTTTGGTTTTTGAAAATTAAGTCTATAAATATTAATTCTACCTATGAGTTTTCTTGTTTTGTTATCTGCTTTTTACATATGTTTTAAAAACATCAAGCCAAGTTTTGAAAACTAAAAAAAAATAATAATTTTTAAAAACTTGTTTTTGTTTTTGAAATTTGACTAGGAATTCAAATGTTTCCTTAAGAAAAACGAAAATCATTGTAGAGAAATTGTAAGAAAACAAACACAATTTTAAAAAATAAAAAACCAATTGGTTATTAAACGGAGCCTTATAGACTTGTTAGACATTTTTTTAAAGTTCAGAAACCTATTAGACACAAAAGTGAAAGTTCAATGACATATTAGACACTTTCTAAAGTTTAGAGACTTATTTGACACAAACTCAAAAATTTAGGCTCTGTTTGATAACTATTTCAATTTTTTGTTTTTGGTTTTTTCTGCTTTCTGTTTTCTATTTTTTAAAAACAAAAACTATGTATGTTTGATAGCTGTTTTTTGTTTTCTATTTTTAAAAAATAAAAAACCAAACATGTTTGATAAATGATTTTGGTTTTCTATTTTTTTAAAATTAGGAGAGATGTTTTAAAGAGAGAAAAAAATGTGGAGACATGAAAATAAAAATTTAGAGACATAGCCAGAGATAAATATTCCAGAGAGATGAAAGAAAAATATTTAGAAAGAGAATATTAGTAAGATTTTATAAAAATATTAGATATGGGTTAAATTACAAATTTAGTCCCTAACTTCCATGATTGTGTCTATTAGATCCATGAACTTTAAAAACTATCTAATAAGTTATTGAGTTTTCAATTTTACGTCTAGCAGGTCTTTGAACTTTCAAATTTGTGTCTAATTGGTCCTACCTACCATATTCAACATTTTTTAAAACTAAAGAATCTATGAGACATGAAATTGAATATTGTGTCTAATAAGATATTAAAATTTTAATTTTGTGTCCAATAAGTTCATGAATTTTAAAAATTGTCGAATAGGTCAAGGACCTACTAGACACAAAATTGAAAACTCAAGGACTTTTTAGAAACAAAATTGAAAGTTTACAGGTGTATTAGAGACTTTTTTAAGGTCAAGAACTTATATTATAGGTGTAATGTAAACAAAGTTATAGAGATGAGAATTTTAGAAAGAGAAAGATAAATTTAAGGTTGTTTGACCGGAGTATTTGAATTTTTCGACTAGTTGACAATTCCTTTAACTATGTAATATTTGAGTATTTAACTACTTGCATTTATTATTTAATCAATTTTTTTACACAACTATTTAATCAAATATGATATACTCTTGAGAAAAAAAAAAATCAAACATGACAATACAAGGTATTGATTACATTTAGTTCATTTGAATAAAATTAATATAATATATTAAAAATACCAAACAAAAGTTGTATTGTAAATTGTAATAAGAAAATAAATTAAACGAACTAACCAAAATAATAAAAGAACTAAAAAAAAAATGTTTTCTTAAATGTTTAAAACGCCCGGAAACCTGTTTTTTTTTTTTTTTAAAAAAAAAAAAAATCCGTTTGAAACTTTTCTTAATAGTTTTGAAAAATGTTTTTCAAATTTCAAAATCAAAAAAATGAATTGGTTATCAAACACACCTGTTTTTAAAAAACACTGTTTTTAAAAAAACAAAAAACAAAAATAGAAAACCAATTGATTATCAAACGGAATCTTAGGGACTAAACTTGTAATTTTATCTAAAATGAACAACTTTTTAGTTCATTTTTCTAAACACCATCTTTTTAACAAATAATTTTGCTAAAAGCCTCCTACCACATCACTAAAAACTAGTGTATATTTCAAAATGTTTGGAAAGTACCATATTTATAGAAATATTTTTGAAATACAAAATGTTATTATTATTACTATAATTTAAAAATCCCTATAAATGGAGATTTCTGCCTCTATCTTGCACAATGAAAGAATGGTAAAAAGCAAATGTAAAATGGAAGATTAAGTAGCTGACATTGCCATATATGCAAAAAGATGAATGTATGGTATAGCCCTCATCTTCTTTTTTGAATGAAGAATATCAATCAATCCCACTTTAAGTAAGCTTTTGTCCCTTTTTTCCATACCTCTTTAAACCATATTCATGTGCATAATAAAAGATGACGAATCTTAATTTTAACCCTAAAACAAACCACTTTCTATTGTGGAATCCAAATAGTTTGGTATTTTAGATTATTTCTAATATTTACATCTTTTTTCCAAAAAAAAAAAAAAAAAAAAGAATGATTTTTTTTTTTAATATAATGAAAACAAATAAGTTCTTTTGGAAGTAGACTATTTTTTTCTTTTTTTCTTTTTTTTTTTTAATTTACAAAAAAGAAGTTGCCATTTTTCTAAAGAAGTTATTAGAATATCATAGCTGGTAATTTAGGCTCCTTTTGAAAATTGTTTAGTTTTTTATTTTCTATTTTTTAAAATTAAGCCTATAAATACTACTTCAAACTATGAGTTTTCTTGTTTTGTTATCTACTGTTTACATATGTTTTCAAAAACCAAGTCAAGTTTTGTAAACTAAAAAAAGTAGTTTTAAAAAACTTGTTTTTGTTTTTGGAATTTAGCTAAGAATTCAAATGTTTGTTTAAGAAAGATGAAACTCATTGTAAAGAAATGCTGAGAAAACAAGCACAGTTTTTAAAAACTATATGGTTATCAACCGGAGCATTAATTATTGATTTCTTTTCAATGTTACTCATTTAAATCTCTTTTTCATACATATTGATCGCTAAATTTTTAGAACGTTTATTTTACTTTTGAATTTGAAAAGAATAATAATTTCAATTTTTATCACAATCATTATCCACTTAGCTAGTTTATACATCTTCAATACATGCGCATATCAATATGTCAATACTTACATTTGAAGTCACATCATCTACCTGTTTAAACAATTGACAGTAGAATAATGACAAGTGTGGGTGTGATAAACTGTTTGATCTTAGAATCGAGACTCTAATCAAGGGTGTACCATTTTTTTTATATATTAAAAAAGAATCTAAACATATTATTTGTTATTGATAAATATTATTAAACAAGTGACATCAACACACAATATAATGCAATTTGATGGATGTTTAGAATGTAAATGGTGCTAAAAGATCATCCCACAACAGTGAATTATGCAAAACCAAAATTATTTTTATTTTTTTAGTATAAAATTTGCATATTCTTGTAATTATGGAAAAAGGTTCTTGCATCTTCTTTTTGACAAGGTATAGGACTATAAGAAAGGCAAAAGTGCTTTTGGAGAAATCAATTAAGGTCCAAATTGGAGTTTGCTGCCCTAAGATGAATTTCCATCAACTTTTTGAAAGCCAACTTTCATGTACCACACATGGCTATTTTCACTTTCTAAATCAAAGTAGAAATATCATAGTGCTTTTCTCCCCCCAAGATTTAGGTCATTATTTTTCAATTGACATTTTTTAATTGAAGATTGTAGCGTTATTTATTTGAAGTATTCTTAACTCTCTTTTTATAATTTCACATAATATATTCAATTGCATTTTTCTTTTATTCTTTTATGGTATTTCTTAATCTAAAATTCTTAGGAAAGCATTTGAAACCTCCCTATTGTCAAATGTTCGAATTCCTACTCGCTTAGTTGTAATATTATATTCTTAAAAAAATCTTTTCAATATTGGACTTTTTTAATGGGAGATAGATAAAAATTGATAAACAATAACAATTATTTAATTTATTTACCTTTTTTTTTTTAGGACAACAAGAGTTGGGAGATTCGAACCATAGACTTCGTGGTCGTTAACACATTCAATAAAAGGGTTGCAACAAATGCAAATAAAACCCCAAAACCTGACAATTTAGTGTTTGGCACTTAGTATCAAATGGCGATGCTGTTGTATTATTGTACAAGGGGCAAAGAATAATTGTTTTAATTTCTTTGGCTAATTAAACAATAGATAATTTTCTCTTTCTAATAAAGTCCAAGTCCTTATAAAAAAAAGGGTTTATATATATAGACACACAATCATGGCAAAAAAGAAAAAAAAAATAGACTCACACACACAATCATTTTGACTAAACTTTAGACAAATTATTATTTAAATTATCTATCAATCAAATTATGATTAAATTATCGCGAAAAGATGTGTTATTAGGGTTAATCAGGAAAACGTAAAATTTAAAAGTAATTTTTGTGTCAACTTGACGTCATCCCCAAGTTTGAAAAATAAAAATGATAAGAAATATTTTTTAGTATAAAGTTTGTTTTTTAAATTGGGCTATATTATTGTTATTGGCCGTCTAAATAATTTTTATAATTTTTTCAAAATTTAAAAATTAATAAAAAGAAAAACTACAAATAAAAAAAAATAAATAAAGGAAAAAAAGCATTTTTGACCCCTAAACTTTGCATGTTGTATCAATTTTAACCCTAAACTTTTAATTTCATCATTTTAAACCTCAAACCTTGCAAATTATATCAATTTTAACCCTAAACTTTTAATTTTATAAATTTAAACCTCAAACTTGAATAAGTGTATCAATTTACACCGTCGATTAAGTTTCTATTTCAATATTTATTAGAAAAGTTTTCCACACATGTCCAAAGTCACATGTTGCTCTATAATAGGTACATATTTGTTATTTTTTTTTAAAAAATAAAAATTGGAGTAGACTTTCCATAATGTCTTTCAATTTAGAGCATGACTTTTTTTCACTTATTTTTTTATTTTTATTTCTTATCTTATCTGATTCTGCTACTTTTTTTTTCCATTGAATTAATTGAGGGTATTTCAATTGTAAGACATGATTCTACTCAATCTACCGGTTTTTAGTAGAAACAAAACTTATTTGCACCATATTTTTTCTCAATGGAGTACTCTCCTTTTTGAATCGTTTGCCAATATTTTTTTTTTAATTTCTTATCGACCTTTAGTTTGATTTGTCCTTCATCCACTGCAATGCACGTGAAACTTTCAGAATCATCACCCTCGTTAGAATTTTTGTCTTTTTTCTCTCCAGCATTGATGTCACTTTAATCCCTTGAAAGATTGTCAACGGGGCCGACAAGGTTGGCTAGACCAGTTCATTGTGTTCATTGGCGTCATTTTGTATGTCATCGCCTTTCATGTTCTCTCCTGCATTTTAGTTGAGCTCAATCTTCTTTATACTTGTCGTCATTAGTATCGACACCAATGGTGAGGGATACACACAAGTGTTCATTTTGTGTGAGTCCTACTTTTGAAAGTCGAGTTCGTGGTTTTCATGATGGCGGCGATTCGATCTGGAATTGTTTAATTATTCTTTTAGTAAATTTATTTTTTAAAAAATAACAAATAAGTACCTATCATAGAGCAACATGTGACTTTGGACATATGTGGAGAATCTTTCTAATGGTGATTGAAACGAAAACTTAAACGAATGTGTAAATTGATACACTTATTCAAGTTTGAGGTTTAAATTGATGAAATTAAAAGTTTAGGGTTAAAATTGATATAATTTGCAAGGTTTGAGGTTTAAAATGATGAAATTAAAAGTTTAAGGTTAAAATTGATACGATTTGCAAAGTTTGAGGTTTAAATTGATGAAATTGAAAGTTCAGGGTTAAAATTGATACAACATGCAACGTTTAGGGGTCAAAAATGCTTTTTTCCCAAAAATAAAATATATTTTTTATACCATAAAATAGAATCTATTATAAGCTCAATATGAGGCACGTGCCAATATGTCACAATAAGGGTCAAATGAATGGATGTTGAAGACAATCTTTGAAGTTTTGAACACAATATACTGTAACACTAGAGTAAAGAAGAAATACATGAATGAATGGAGACTACATCTGAATGGAAGTGATTCTAAGAATATGCAAGTATGATTAAGAAAAGTTTTAAAAAAATTAATAGTTAATACCTATATCAACAATGTGCACCTTCCTTTTCGGTAACTCAATTATAGGAACTCTAAAATTAAGCGTGCTTAGCCTAGAACAATCCTATGTTGTTTGCAACAATATACATTAGTTCTATTCTAATCAAATTAAACCAACCACACCCCAGCTTGATTGGTAGTTTGATAAATATTATGTTGAAAGAAATGGGTATAAAATTACTTATCAATTTAAGTGTTTTTTGTTTAATTCTCTCTTAGAAAATGTTGGCATAACATTTCTGTAATTAATGTAACATTTCTTGGAGTGGCATTTTTATAATTATTCGAATTTCTGGTGGCATATATGTAATTAACAAGGGAACCAATTAAATTAACATTCCTATTTGACATCATGAACCAAGGTTATAGGAGTTTATGGTCCAAGTATTATTATTGAAAATTTGGAATAAAAAAAGTAAATTTATTTTGAAATTGGACACGCATGAAAACAAAATTAAGCATATTATATACAATATTAGAATTGATTCCCTTATCCATTTGGTCAAACAACAGCCACAAAATGTCCAAAAACAGCCTTACTTTATCGACAGTATCGACCGTCTCTTTGAGAGCGTTACTGAAACTATTGCATGTAGTATTATATTATATACTTGTATTTCATTTCATTAAATGAAACGAAACAAAAACATTTTAGAAAAATCTTGAACTCTGTTTCAAACATATCATCATAGTTTGTCTTAAGCTGAGACTTAAATTATTTCAGTCGTTGACTTGTATTCAACATCGCATCACCCCTTGCTTCTTTCTTCTCTTATTTTATTCTCACTTCTTTCTCTGCACAAAGACCCAAAAGAAAAAAGACCCATTTCCAGAATTTTCTCTTGTGGGTTAAAGTTCTCTGTTTTTTCATCCATTTTGCTAGAAAATTCAGAAAGATTTCTTCTTCTTCTCCTTCTTTCTTTTTTTTTTTTTTTTTTTTTTTTTTTTTTTTGCTCTCTTTCTGTGGGTTTTTTTTAGAGGGGAAGATTAGTTTTGTTTGATTTAGAGAGAAATGGAGGGAGGATTTCATGGTGGCACTGATGGCTCAACGTTCAGAGAATGCTTTTCTCTGGTTTGGAAAAATCCTTATGTTCTTCGTCTTGCATTCTCTGCTGGAATTGGTGGCCTTCTTTTTGGTTATGACACTGGTAATTTTTTAAAAAAAAAACACACACACACACAACAATTTTCTCTCTCTCTCTCTCTCTCTCTCTCTAACTCTGATTTGGTCATGTGGAATGGTGTTTGTGTTTGCAGGAGTGATTTCTGGAGCTCTTCTTTACATCAGGGATGAGTTCAAGTCTGTGGACAAAAACACTGTTTTACAGGTGATTAATTCATTTAGGGGTTTTTTTTTTAAAAAAAAAAAATGAAAGAAAGAGAAAAAATCAAACTTAAATCTGTGCAAAACTTGGTAATATTGAATCCAATGAGTCTAGGGAGATTTTTATTTATTTATTTTGGTTAAAATTAGTGGATGAGTTGGCAAAAATTGAATAAAGAGTGGAAATTGTAATATTTAACTAAGTCTAGCCTAATCTGATTAAAAATTAGTTTTTTTTTTCAGAAAAAATCATTTAAATTTCATGGGATGAAGAAAGAATCTAAGTTCCTTTTTTTTTTTTTTTTTTTTTACTTTTCTACCTTCTTAATGGCTTTTCCAATGCATTAAGTCTCGACTGTTAGTTGCTTTTCTTTGTTGGGTTTGATTTCTATTACCTAATTTCAATTTGTTTGGCAAGCTTGTTTAGATAAGTCAGATAATTTTGTGATCATTTTTGGGGACAAGTGTCAATTGATGGCTGTCTTCGTCTTGAGTTTTGTTTTGTTTTTTTTTTTTTTTTTTGTCTGAAAATAAAAACCGAAAAAAGCAATTTCTTCTTACCCATCACTAAAATTTTGACAAGTATTCATTATTTTAATAAAAAAGTAAAATTCTCGAGAAACTTTTGACTGCGGTGGTGAAAATTGCAGTGCTGTGCAGTAAGATTTAAAGAATCTCTGTTCAGTGATTTTGGAAGAATTGTACAGACCCATTAGAAATAAAAATGGCTTTTATAGAAGCTTTTCTCGAGCTGGATCTACATCTTACAGAAATTTGATAGCTTGTTTTTGTTGTCTTGAAATAATTTTTATAGGTTAAATTGTGAATTTGACCCCTATGGTTTGAAGAAATTAAAATTTAGTCTCTATAAACTTAAAAATTAAGGTACCGTTTGATAACTATTTGGTTTTTGATTTTTGGTTTTTGAAAATTAAGCTTGTTTTCCCCCAATTTCTCTACAATGGTTTTCATCTCGAAGTATTTGAATTCTTAGTCAAATTCTAAAAACAAAAACAAGTTTTTGAAAACTACTTTTTTTAGTTTTCAAAACATGGCTTGATTTTGAAAACATAGGCAAAAAGTATATGACAAAACAAGTAAAACCATAGGTGGGAGTAGTATTTATAGGCTTAATTTTTAAAAACCAAAAACCAAAACCAAATGGTTATCAAACGGGGCCTAAAATTGAGTCTTTATATTTTGATAAAACCTTAAATAGTCCAAGTTCCTATAGTTTGATAAAACTTTCATAAATAGTCCTTAGGTTTTATCCAACCATAGAAACTAATTCTAAAATTTAAAATTATAGGAACTAAATTCTAACTTTTTTCAAATCATAGAGACCAAATTTGTAATTTAATCTAAATACTACTCCAAATAATGAATTGCAAGGACTATGTAATGACGGAAAATTTTTAAATCAGTAGTTGAAAACACTTGAAAAAAAAAATTAAAAGCTTTTCCTCTGTGTTGTTTGAATATTTTGATTGGTGTACTTATTTTTTCTTGAAAATATACAATAGCGTTTAGGAATAAAAAATATAATAGAAGTAATCAACCTGAACTAAATATGTAAACTCTTTTAACTCCTGTCAAAGTGAACATAACTTAGCAATAATTAGCATATACACTCGACCAAGAAATCAGAAGTTTGAATCATCCGGTCCCAAATGTTGTGGAACCAAAAAAAAAAAAAAACTCTTTAACCTCCCAATTTTAAAAGGTTTTACAAACGCATTTCCCAAGTACAATCATTTTGCATTCCTGCTCAAATTAAACACCATATTTTAAAATAAAAACAGTTTTTTTTAATAAAGAAAAGCTTAATTTTAAAAAACATAAAAAAAAAAAAAAATCTTTAACCCATAATAGCAGAGACCTCTGCTACCAAAAAGGATCAAAATGAAAAATCAACCATACTGAAAGTTACAATTCCAACTTAGCAGTGCAACTGAACCCCACTTGGTGATGGTATGAACATCAAAACAGGAAACCATAGTGAGCATGGCAATTGCAGGGGCCATAATAGGAGCAGCAATTGGAGGATGGATGAACGACCGATATGGGAGGCGAACTACAATTCTCATAGCAGATTTTCTGTTCTTCATTGGAGCTGTGGTTATGGCAGCTTCACCTGGCCCTTCCCTTCTCATTGTCGGTCGGGTTTTCGTTGGACTTGGTGTGGGAATGGCTTCCATGACCTCCCCTTTGTACATCTCCGAGGCCTCCCCTGCAAAAATACGTGGTGCCCTTGTTAGCACAAATGGTTTTCTCATCACTGGAGGCCAATTTCTGGCCTATCTCATCAACCTGGCTTTTACCAAGGTAAATCAAGTAAAATATCATTGTACATTAAGTCTACATGCTTGTCTCTGCACTATTATTCATATTCTTTTGATGATCAAACCAGTCCACAAGTCAGAATAAAGAGAAGCTACCTTTGAGTAAGATTGTAATGCTCAAAAGACGAACTATTTTCTTTATCCAAGAGTGATGGATGAACTTATAAAGATATCTTCAATGAGGGAGATATGACTTTTTCTTTCATATAAAAGAAATTAAAAACTAAAGCTTAGAGGGTACACATGTAGGCACCGGGGACTTGGCGATGGATGCTTGGGGTTGCGTGTGTTCCAGCTCTCGTGCAGTTTATCTTAATGTTATTGCTTCCAGAGTCACCTCGATGGTTATACCGCAAGGTGACATTATGGCTTCTCCTCAAGTAGTTGGTCTTCATAAATATGATAGTTTGAAGGTTTAAACATAAAAATTTTCTGGTTGAACAGGGAAGGTCAGAAGAGGCTGAAAGGATACTAAGAAAAATATATTCAGCAAATGAGGTAGAGGCAGAGATTCGAGATCTTAAGGAATCTGTTGAAGCAGAGATCAAGGAAAAACAGTCTTCTGAGAAGATTACTATGATCAAGCTATTGAAAACCAAAACGGTGAGAAGGGGACTTTATGCAGGGGTTGGACTCCAGGTTTTCCAACAATTCGTGGGCATAAATACAGTTATGTACTACAGCCCTTCTATAGTTCAGTTGGCTGGCTTTGCATCTAATGAAACTGCACTCCTGCTTTCACTGGTCACAGCTGGACTCAATGCATTGGGCTCCATTGTGAGCATATATTTTATTGATAGAACAGGGAGGAAAAAGCTTCTAGTCATCAGTTTATTTGGTGTCATAATCTCTCTTGGGCTTCTATCAGGAGTTTTTCACGAAACGACATCTCACTCTCCATTAGTTAGCACTAAAACCACTCAACTCAAAGCTTACACCTGCCCCGACTACAGTTTGGCCAGAAATACTGCTTCTTGGGACTGTATGAAGTGTTTGAAAGCCTCATCTCCAGATTGTGGTTTCTGTGCTTCAGCAGTTAATAAGGTAAAAGCAAGCACCAATCTGATTGAGCAGAAAAAAAATACATAAGCTGCATAACATTTCCTTCTTTGTGTTTCACATGTAAATATGACACCCTTTTGTTATTTGCAGCTATTTCCCGGTGAATGTTTGGTTGCTAATGACACATTGAAGGATTTTTGCCACGGTGAAGATAGACTATGGTACACAAGGGGATGTCCTAGCAAATTTGGATGGCTTGCACTCATTGGTCTTGCTCTCTACATTATTTTCTTCTCTCCAGGCATGGGAACTGTGCCATGGATTGTGAATTCAGAGATTTATCCTTTAAGGTATCGTGGAGTCTGTGGAGGAATAGCAGCCACTGCAAATTGGATCTCAAACCTTGTTGTTGCTCAGTCCTTCTTATCCTTAACCCAATCAATTGGGCCTTCCTGGACATTCCTAATATTCGGATTGATTTCAGTAGTAGCTCTTATGTTTGTCCTGATATGTGTGCCTGAAACAAAGGGCCTTCCAATTGAGGAGATTGAGCAGATGCTTGAGAATAGGGCTTTGCATTTGAAGTTCTGGAAGAAAAGACCAGATCAGTCGGAGAAAAGCCAAGGTGCCTGAAAAATCGGTACCAAAAGTAGTATTATTCAAAAGTGCTTCGATTCTGAACGCTTGGTGTTTACAGTCAATAGACTGTAATGTGTCAATCTGAGCACGAGCACAACTCTGTGGATAAGACACCCACAACCATCCCTAAGGTTGAAAATTTGATCTCCCACCATGATCATTCAAATTATAAAAAAAAAAAATAGACGTAATGTAGAATTTGGCTTTCTCCTAACTGTGATTTGGGATTTGCAAATATTTGGATATAGGGGGAAAATAAAAATATATAGAACATTTATTAGAACCATTGACTTCAATTTTAAATCAACGAACAATCCATAAGACTGAGCATGGCTATAAGCCAAGTATTTTGCTCGTCCAACTTGCCTATCTTAGGAATTCCAGATTTCGTCATTTAAATCTTTTGAATTCTATGGTTTTCTAACACAATCAGTGAACCCATTACCCTAGTTAAATCCTTGTAACTCAAACAAACTAAAAATATAGGATGCATTCGAACAATTAGATGTAGATAATTCAAATATGGAGTTGGAAATATGTTTCAAGAAATACATTGCTATTTGCTCTTTCATGTGAATTGTATTGAAATCGTTCCAGCTAGGAGCCAAAAACTCACACACACACAGGGAAACGAAAATACCAGAGGGCAGAAATAGAATGTACCTTCAAAACCCAAGGAACAGCCAATGAAAATTGTGTCCCCCGATCCCCTTCCCACAAGGAAAACAGAACCGGGCAGAAACAATGATGGGTGGGATGGTGATGCAAGCTTGAAATGAATGCCCAAATGTCCAACTCTGTGCAAAACCCCAACAAAATGTTGTGTGAAAAAATTACTGATAGAAGTCCAAGTGAGAATATGTCACCAAATAAACTGATGGCTAGAAGTTTTTTCATCTAGCTGTGTCAATCGCTCACAGTAGAGGCCAGAGCATTGAGCTCAACTATAGTTTATAACTACTGAAAGCAGTGTAGTTGTATTAGATGCTAAACTATACTATAGCTGTAGTATATAATTATATTAACTAAACTCCAATCCCTAAAAAAAAATGCACCTCTCATAGCTATGGTTTTCAATAACTTGATTAAACTAATCTTCTTAGAAAACTCTTCTGCTTCCACGAAATCCTTGAGATTAATCGTAGCGTAGCCAAGGCACCTGAAAGATCGATACCAAAAAGTGTTATACGATATAAACTTGTACGAGTGTGCTGGAATTCCAAAGGCTTGGTGTTTTCAAATACAGATAATTGGTATCACTAGACTATATAAAAATCAACTTTCTCCTAACTGTGGTTTGGGATTTTAAATAATTGGATATGAGGAAGAATTTATGCAAATATATAAAAAATATAAAAGAATCCCATTCACTTGAGTTTTGGATCAATGGACAACTTGGAAGAGTAAGCATGAGTGTAAGGCAAGTACAATGTTGATTAGGCAAGGTTAGCTCGTCTGATTTGCCCATCGGGAACCAAATTGAAATGGAAGCCTCACCATACGGGCTTAACAAGGCCTAGAGATTCCAGATTTCGACATCTCGATCTTTTTCATTCGCTAGTTTTCCAACACAATCAGCAATCACATGGCCCTACAGAAATCTTTAACTCAAAGAAACTTGAAACACGGGAAGCAATCAAACAATCAAATGTAGATAATTTAAAAACGAAATTGGAAATATGTTCTAAGAACATCGAAATCATCCTAGCTGGGAGCCAAAAACGCACACACATAGAGAGAAAAGAAAATAGCAGGAGATAGAAAAAGAATGTACCTTCGAAATCCAAAGAACACCCAACGAAGACTGTGTCCCACGATCCCGTTCCCATCGAGGAAAGAAGAATCGGCCCAAACAGTGATGGGTAAGGTGGTGAATGCAAACTTCAACTACTCTGTATAAAAACTCGACTAAACGGATCATGAGAGCCGAGAGAGACGGCCACTAAATCAATTGATATATTTCCTCAAAAACAAAACAAAATCTTATTCCGCCCCAATTCTAAGGTAATTTAATAAATACTTAAATTACAAGTTTAGTTTTTCAACTTTAAAAAATATTTAATACGTCTCTAAACTTTCAATTTTGTGTTCGATAATTCATCGTCTTTGAACTTTTAGTTTTGTGTTTAATAGATCTTTGACCTATTTGACATTGTATAAAATTCACATACTTACTATACACAAAATTTAATTTTATATCTAATAGATTAGTAATGGCTTGTTTGGTAGACAATCTTAAGACATAATTTTGAAAACAAGGGATTCAATGAAAATAAAGTTGTATTTCCTGTTTTTAGATATGTGTTTGGGAGCAGATTTAGAAATTGGATTCTAATTTAAACAATTGTTCAAAATGTGTTCTATAATATATTTATAGACCATGAAACTAATTGTAGTTGCAAAACTAAATATTAAGTTGAATATAAATCATTATTAATTAATTTATAAATATGTTTTTTATTATAAATTTTGTATAATTATTATTTTACAACATCATATCATTTATAATATATTATATTATACATATTTTAATTTAACAAATATAAATTGAGTTTATACCATGAAATACTATATTTATTAAAGTTTTTATCTTTTTTAATATAATTCTGCATTTTAAATTTCAAATTCAAAATTTGGATACAATAAAAACATAAAAATGTTGTTTTTAGAAATTCCACTATTTAGATGATAGAATCCGAAAATAGTTTTCGAAAACACATCTGTCAAACATATATTCACTCAAGTGAATCCGAAAACATAAAACATAATCCAAATTGCCTTCCAAACAGACTTAATTTTTAAATTTTTTAAATATGTTAGAGACCTATTAGATACAAAATTAAAAATTCAAGGACCTAATAGACATTTTTAAAGTTCAAAGCCTATTGAACACAAAATTAAAATATCAAAGACCTATTAGACACTTTATAAAGTTGAGAGACCGTTTAGACACATACTTAAAAACTTAGGGATAAACTTGTAATTTAACCATTATAGATATAGTCTCGAACTTTTCAAGTATCTTTAATAGGTTTCAACTTTTAAAAGTGTTTAAGTAATGTCTTGTCTATTAGTTTTTTAAATTCAAAAGTGTTTAGTAAAATTTAAACTTTTAATTTTGTATTCAATAAATTAAATTAATGAGACGTTTTTAAAATTTACAAATTTATTAAATATAAAATAGAAAGTTCGGAATTCTACTAGACATAAAACTCATTTAAAAAATGTTGAATGTGCTATAAACTTATTAAACACAAAATTGAAAGTTCAAAGACTTATTGAATATTTATAAACTTTAAAAAACTTGTTAGATATAAATTTGAAAGTCTAAGAATCTATGGGACACTTTTTACCCTTCATGGACCAAATAGACATAATTTTTAAATTTTAGAGACTAAACTAGCTAATAAATTAACCTAATTTCTATTAGGGGTTGTTTGTTTTTTGGTAATATAGATAGTTGGAATATTCATATACTTGAAATTATAGATACCCGAAAATATAGATGTCCGACATCTTTAAATAACCATGTTTGTTTTATAGGAAAATTGATAAGAATGTCCAGAAATATTTAGATGACCATATTTGTTTTGCAAGATTTCTGTATGGGAATGTCTTAAAATGATATATTCCAGCAATACCCTTTCCTATCTTTGGATAATTTATATTATAATTTAATATAATTTAAATTTATATAACATTTTTTACTTTAATAATTTAGTATTTTTTCATTATCAATTCAATTTATATTAATTTTATATGTAATTTCGTAAAACAAATTAATTTATATTGTTTTAAATTTTTTTTATAAAATATCTAATATTAAATATTAATTTCAATTTTAACTTGAAATACTTGAACTTATTTTAAAAGAAGATAATTATATAGTTGATTTTTTTAATGAATTATATTTATACATTATCAAAAAAGGTAAATTTTGAGAGAAATGATATGAATTTGTGATAGATTTTAAAAAAAAAAATTGGAGGATCACTATTGGAAAAGTAAAATAAATCGAAAAATTTACTTTTGCATTTCAATTGAAGATAAATTGAATTATATATTATACAATTTAAATAGAGTTTATTTTATAGGTAAATGAAAAATATATATAGAGAGAGAGATTAATTGCATAGAGGTGTTTATTAGTGTATGAATACATTGATTTAGTTTAATTATAAAATGAAAAAATAGAAAATTGATGAAATATTATATATATAAAAGAAAAAGAAAGGGCAAAAAAGTAAAAAAAAAAAAAGAGGTCATCAATATGGTAATCTTGAAAACCCATAATTCAAGAGGGCATCAAAAACTCTTGAGATATCTCTTGTATGGGCATCTTAAGATGCCAGGTATCTCATATTCCAACAAAATAATCATGATAATCCAGATGTCCATCCCATGAGAATTTCAGATTCCCCACCAAACAAACGACCCCTTAAGAGTTTGGGAAACAAGCAAAGATTCTTCCTAGAGAATTTGTAGGAAAATCGTATGACTATATATAAATTTGAAAATTAAAATTAATTTTACTCCCTACACATTTTATTTTGTATTTTGTTCGTTGAATTTATAAATCGTTCATTTTTATTTTTTAAATTTATAAACGGGACATCTTGAAAGTTCATGAACTAATGGGATTTAAACCGTAAAATTTCAATCAACCTAGTAAGATTTTCAATTATATCACAACTCGGCATCATATGTTACAATTTTTTGAATTTTTTAATGCAAAGTAGATTATTTTCATAATATCCATGTAATTTATATGACTCGAGACATTAAAATTAGTCAAGCTTAAGGATAATTGAAGTAGTTAGACATCAGTGCTAGTGCTTTTTCTTTTGAGTCGTATATGTTCTAATATTTTCGTCTATATTTATAATGTAACATCACGTCTTCATCTTTATCTTTACTATATTAAAAGTGAGAATGATAAGAATCTGTTTACACGAAATTTCAACAAAGAAAGAGAAATGAGACATGTGTAAATGAATTTAATTTGTATTAATTTGAATGTAGTGGAGTACAATCTCTAATTTGTTCCTCTGATTCTTTCTCTCCAATGTATATCTGTCTCGAGGGCTTTGCAGCTTGTTCTCGAATGTAGGTTTGTCTCGAGGGCTTTACAACTTGTTCTCGAATGTAGATTTGTCTCGAGGGCTTCACAGCTTGTCCTCGAATGTGGATTTATTTCGAGGGCTTTATAGCTTGTTCTCGAATGTAGATTTGTCTTAGCTTGTTCTCGATCTTCCAAGTCTTCTAGTCTTCAAGGGTCTGATTCAAAGAGTGTTTGATCTTCAAGAGTTTAGGGAGTCTTCTGGTCTTTGTTTCTGAATTTTCTCTAAGTTTTTGGAGAATTTCAACTTTTGAACCTCCAAAATTGAGGAGGGAGCTCTCTATTTATAGAGTTCCCCAAGGCCCCCAAGTGGGCTTGGGCCTGACTGTTGGACTGGGTCTGGTGGACTTTGGGTCAAGTCCTTTAGACTGTGCATGGTTGACTTTGGGCTTGGCCTTTGGATTGAGATTGGCTGATCTTGGGCCTAGACTTTGCTGGATTAGGGCCTCCTATTTGGGCTTAGTCTAAAATTAGCCCAATTTTCATATAACCCAATTACATATTGGGATTTGTTTTAATTTAATTTAGGGATACTTACAAATTTAATTGATCCTAAATTAAATAAATAAGTTTGTCACTAACTTTAAAGTAATGACATGGAAACTTTTGATTGGCCAAAATTTCTATTCCAACATAATCATTTTTAGACTATTTTGTACAAACTCTAATTCAATAATTCTACATTTGTCCCTTAATCTATTTATTATTTTATTATTTTTTTTAATAATATTGTTGTTTTTTTTACATAATTATTGTTGTTGTTATTATTAATCCCTTCATTCTTTTTTTTTTCTAAGTTCCCTTGATCCATTTATTTATTGAGTTCAACAATATTTGGAGGAGGATTCAAACCGACCTCTTGGTTGATGATACATGTCAATTACCGTTGAGTTATGTTCACTTTGGCTCTCTTGATCTATTTATTAATTTTTTGAGTTCCCTTAGATTCAAGTATTTATATCACTTATTGTTACTTTAAAATTTTTCTTCTTTTTTAAGAGAACACATATTTATTTATTTATGTTGATGATAAGCCTTAGAATTAAGGCTTGTTTAATTCCCAAATGCACGAAAAATTCTTGTTTGTCCTAAGATGATTTGAAAATAGTGGAAGATTGTTTGAAATTAAGGAAGAATTGAATGTGATAGCAATTGGAAGAAAATTCTAAGTAATTTGATTCTTTTTGCAGAAATTCGGGAAATTGCTAAATCATATTGCTAAACCCGATTTGGCAATCCTGGGCAGAGAATATATGGAAATTTCCTAGCCGCGTGAATGACGAAACCCATATATGGGAAGAACAATTTCCGCACGAATCATGGGATTGGAGTGTGATTTTTGGCAAATTTGAACCCTAAGAAGATCTACAAAAGAAGGGGGAAGAAGCTCGAAAGGGGACGTCGGATTTCCTGGGGTGATTGGAAGGATTTTTGTTTTGGGTTTCTTTTAAGTTTTTGAACCTCTGTTTGTAGTTTTTCTTCGGTTTTCAACGAAGAGCTCAATTTCAAGTTTAGTTTCCTTTAGTTTTGTATTACAGAGAGTATCGAACTTCTTGATTCTTTTTCTTTATGAACCTTCGAATCAAACTTCGGTCGATTTCAAGATTAAGTTCGTGGGTTTTTGTAGTTTTTCGTCGAACCTCTGTTTTTCGTATTTTCTGCTGTTTTTGGCCAAAATATTCAAGTCCATCTCGGTTTTTCTTCAGTTTGTATTACAGAAGCATTGGTTGAACTATTTCTATTCTCATTTGATGTATTTTGGATTTAAGTTTGAGTTTAAGTCAAGTTGATTCGTGGGTGTATTTCAATGATAATGCTCTGTTTTTCCGAAAAATTCTGGAAGTTTGTTTTGCCGAGGAGTCTAGCTTCCATCTTTCATTTTCTTTGAGTTTTCTTACATTACAAAAGGTTGCTGGCAACATAGCCTTGAAATTCGTTTGATTTCTTCTTGTATTTCAAGTTTTTGTTCAATTTCGTTTCCGAATTGATGAGCTTCAGTAGGTTTCCTTGTCCAATTTTTGTATTATTGTAGCAAGTAATTTAATTTCGATTTATACTCCAGTGTTCCAATCCAATTTAAGTGGTACTTGAATTGTTAAGATTAATCATCTCCTAGGAATATCGAGAAGATTTAGTCGATTGGAGGTGAGTGAGGAGCCATGGAAATTTCATCGTCTTATCTCTGTTTTTAGCTAAGTTGGGTTACTGTTTTATAAAAGTGCAAGTTTCATTTGCATGTTATTAACTCATTTGGAATAAAAGGGCAGAAGGAAGGAGATTAAAAATTTACTTAGTTGCCCTTGATGTTTTGGCTTAATTTCCATTAAACATCCTTGCTTGAATTCCTGTAGTTGCCGAAAAATACCATTACAAATTGTTGTTTAAGTATTCAATTTACACAATCTTTTAGTATGAATTTTTCCTCTAGAATTAGTTTTAATATTTTTATCGTTAATATGAGCTAAAACTTCTTAGGGGTTCAAGGATGTGACTTCCCTAAGAAGTAATTGTAGCCAAAATTTCAATAAAAACCAAGCCTACATCTCAATTGTTTGCTTGTGTTGATTAAAATTCCGTTGAGATCCTAGATTGATCAACTAGGGTATCAACTCAAGCTTAGATCTAATACCGACAGGGTTAGTGATAAGCGGATTTCACACAAGTGATGGAGAAAAAGAGCTTAGACATAAGCCAATCCTTACCCTAGACATAAGGATTAAGGACTCCAAAGCCCATAAAATTGTGAGCCAAATTATCTAAGATAGAGGGACTATAGACATATAGGTCTCTCACTTAGTCTCCTAAAAACCTAAATTCAAGGCGAATAGGAGATGCAATTTTTGGTTTACAATTGAGTGTGGAGTAGGTTGGAATTGCAATTTTGGCTTGCAATTACGACTTAGGGCAATGACATTTTTGAGCCTCATCCTTTATCATTTCATTTTCTAAGTTTATCTAATTTGCTATCCAATTATTGCCATTTTAGATTCTGCAATTCAATTATGCAATTTTTCTTATTTCGATTATTGCCATTTCTAGATTCTGCAATTAGATTCTGCAATTTTTGTTTTTCATCAACACACCAACCCAACATTATTTTTGCAATTTTAGTTTTCTAGTTGCAATTTTCCTTACACTTTTGCCTTACAATATTTTTGTTACTCCGTTCCCTGTGGGATTCGATACTTGGTACTCAGATACCAATTTATATTACTTCGATCGTGTGTGCTTGCGTGACCACCGATCAGTTGACAAGATATATTTATTAATTTACCAATATAATTTTTGTTTATAAAACTAGGACTATGAGTTAAATCCTCCCCTACAACCATAGGGATCTTCTTCCGCTAATTTACACCAACAAATTGAGATTTTTTGTTCTCTATTTTGAGTTAAATTATCCTCCACAATATGATTTTTTTCCCTATTTTCACCAACAAATCATCCTCTATAAGGGTGGAGCTACAGTAGGCCAAGCCTCCCATAAACTTAAAAAATGTTTTTGTATTAATGTAATCATATTCCTATTTTATACTAAAAATGCTTCTTGGCTTAGTGGTATGCCCTTGAGCTCCCCTGACTGTGGCTGGTTGCACGGGGTTTGAGCACTCTTTAGTGCTTTTTTACACATTTTTCATTTTTTTTATTTCCTTTTACACAGATTTTTTAAACACATATGGACGTTTTTTTTAATAAAAACGTTAATGTTTTTTTAATAAGACACTAAGGGGCTGTTTGGCCCCCTGTTTTGGGTTTGGATGGTTTTGGAAGGTTTGGATGGTTTTAGACTCCAAACCCAAAACCATGTTTGGCCCAATGTATTCAAAACCTTTGGTTTTGAAACACAACCCCATGGGTTACAATAATGCAACCCCATGGGATTTGTGCCACGTTTTCTTCTTTCATTTTCCTTCTCCATTTTCGGCAACCACTCCGGTGACAACTCTAGTGACCACCGCTGACAACAATTTCGACGACCACATCGGCGACCCGACCACCGCTGACGACTACTTCCAACGACCACTCAAGAGACCAATTTGACGACCACCCCAACAACCTGACCACCCAAGCAACTCGACCACCCCGACGATCTAACGACTTGACTTGCTCGTAACCACCGCCAACGACCATCTGACAACCACTCCGACGACCCGACCACCCTAGTGACCCAACCACCCGACTGAAAGGAATAATCGAATTAAGCCCACAGCGGAAGCATAGGAATCGTCTTTGATTTATTTAGAATTAAACTAAAATACAAAGGTTAAGCAATAAATACCTTGAAAATAATATTATGGAGAATATTCTGGCAGATCTTTATCTTTTCCACAAAGTCTTCCTGGCTATGACTCGAACACAGGACCAAAGCTTGTGGGAGCCTCTTGGAAGAAAATCCCCAATGAGATTGGAGAGGAAGAGATCTAGAGAGAATTCTCTAATTCTCTCTATTGAGGAGATGTGTATTGTACAGATTGACTCAACTCAAGGGTCTTATTTATAGTGACCAAGGGAAAATCTTTGCCATAATTAAAATATTATATTTTAATATCTAATATATTAAAATATATCTTGTATTTATTTGAATATCATTCAAATCTCCTACGATATTTATTTATTTGAATCTTATTCAAATTCTATAAATATCTTTTATTTAATATATCAAATATACATTAATTATTTTAATATTTAATGTATCAAATACAATAAATATATTTTCCTCTTTTATATTTAATATATCTAATATATTAAATATTAGTTTGAACACTTCAAATTAAATATTAAATTTGAACATTTCAAATTTTAATATTTAATGTATCAAATACAATAAATATATTTTCCTCTTTTATATTAAATATTAATTTGAACACTTCAAATTAATATTAATTTGAACATTTCAAATTTTTCTTTCAACTAAATTGATCTTTTAGTGTTACTATGAGCTAGCAAGGGGACCTTATGGACCTACAGATTATAAGCTCCAATGATACAAAATTAATTAATTAAACTCTTTAATTAATTAATTTTCATTCATTAACTATAGGTCACTCCACTATAGACTTAGAGTTGCACTCTTATGCACTATATGACAAGTTGTGTCCATAGATATAATCATTACATGCAAGTCGATCCTTCACGAGTTGTTCGTAATTACAGCTGGGTCAAAAGTCCGTTTTACCCCTATAATTACATCTTGCACCTTAAGTACCACTGATTCTCTAATGAACAATCTGTTTATAATCTAATTATAAACTAAGTCCCTCTCGGGCCAATGAGAGGGTGGGGCCCCATTGTTCAAGTCTCGAAATCAGCACTTAAGGGAACTACTCATCTACTTACCTTATATGGGAAGGAGTGAATTCCATCTTGTGAGATTATGTTCTCAGCTCCCTATTTGGTCAAGTCTCCAAAATGGTAGGCATATTGAATCGGCTACAAAAGCCACTCTCACCCATGCAAATCAAAGGACAAGCCCTCACAGGCATGAGTTCATAACTCACTTAGGATTAAGATTGAGTCGCATATGATCATCTGATGAAATATTAATCTTCTCAATTAACGGATTTATAAAGAGAGATTAAATATTTCGTGGTCCAGTCTTATACAAACTCATTGTATAAGATACCCCCACTCACATGTCTCCACATGAATGATTTGGATCAAATCATTTGTAACTATTACAAAGTGGGCCGTATTAATAGTGTTACCAGGATAAGGCACCCAACCTTATCCATATACTATGACCCTTTAGGTTATTTATTGAACATGATCCTCTCGTATGTCAACCACATACTGTTCAAGATTACATTAATAACCTTGGATTTTTCATATAATGAATAATATTATATTGCAAATAAAATAATCAAAATTATTAATAATTATTAAATAAATTATTAATTACGAGGCTTTAGGGCATAAATCCCAACACCGACAACTACCACTGACGACCACCTCGACTACTCGACCACTTGACAATCACCGCCAACGAGTACCTGGTGACCACTCTAGCAACCCGACCACTTCGATGTCCACTTCGATGATCACCCCAAGGACCCGACCACCCGACAACCACCCTGGTGACCGGACCACCCAACAACAACTACCGCCGACCACCCCACCAACCTGACCACCTGGCAACCACCGCCGACAACCACCCAGTGACCACTCTAGTGACCATACCAGTGACCCGACCATCCAGCAACCCGACTACCTTGATGACCACTCCGACGAACACCCTACAACCACTCTTGCGACCTGGCCACCCAACAACCATTGCCGACGACCACCCAACGTCCACTCTAGCAACCCAACTACCCTGCAACCACTGCCGACAATCACCCCATGGACCCAACCATCTCCAACAACTCGACCACCCCGACGACCTGACCACCTAGTTAATTTTTTAAAAGGTTAAAATTAAACAAAAAATGGCTACTAAACAAAAATTTTAATTTCTAAAATAGAGTTCCAAACATAGGTTTTTGAATCTTTTGTGAAATAGAGTTTTAAATTTCCTAATTTCTTAAATAGACTTCCTATTTTTTAATTTCTAAAATAAAGTTCCAAAAATAGGTTTTTGAATACTTTGTGAAATAAATTCCCTAATTTCTTAAATAGACTTCCAATTTTTTAATTTCTAAAATAAAATTCCAAAATTAGGTTTTTGAATACTTTGTGAAATAAAGTTTTAAATTTTCTAGTTTCTTAAATAGACTTCCAATTTTTTAATTTCTAAAATAGAGTTCCAAAAATAGTTTTCTCAATATTTTGTGAAATAGAGTTTTAAATTTTCTAATTTCTAAAATAGAGTTCCAAAAATAGGTTTTCGAATACTTTGTGCAATAGAGTTTTAAATTCCCTAATTTCTTAAATGGATTTCCAATTTTTTTAATTTATGAAATAGAGTTCCAAAAATAGTTTTCTAAATACTTTGTAAAATAGAGTTTTAGATTCTCTAATTTCTTAAATAGACTTCCAATTTTTTAATTTCTAAAATAGAGTTCCAAAAATAGTTTTATGAATACTTTGTGAAATAGAGTTTTAAATTCCCTAATTTCTTAAATAGACTTCCAATTTTTTAACTTCTAAAATAGAGTTCCAAAAAGACTTTTCGGAATATTTTGTGAAAAAGAGTTTCAAATTCACTAATTTCTTAAATGGACTTCCAATTTTTTAATTTCTAAAATAGAGTTCCAATTTTGTAACCCATTTATGTCATACAATGGCTTCTACAATTCAAAAAACATCCACTAAAACATATGAGGAAGATAAGAGAACAAAACCGCTAAAGGAAAAATGGGAAAAAAAATCAGCACAAACCCAGGATTCAGAACACTAGGGGTGTTCATTGTAAAATTGAAAACCAATCCGACCGACCGAAACCGACCGAACCGACGTCGGTCGGTCGGTTTTCATACATAGTCGGTCGGAGTCGGTTTTGCTCATTGATAAAACCGACCGTCGGTCGGTCAGAGAGCTCAATAAGAACCCAAACCGACCGACCGACCGATTTTTACAATTTAAAAAAAATATATATATATAATACTACCAACTTTCTTCCCTTTTTCATTTTTGTTTTTTGAAAAGCCCAACTTTCCTCTCTTGGGAAGAGAAAGACCAATTTAATGGTCTTCCTCTTCCCGAGGAGGTAATTATTATAAAAAATATATTTATTTTTTTATTTTTTTCTCTCTCTCCTTTCTCGATTTCTCTATTTTTCCACCATACTCTCTTCCCTTCTTCTCTCTTCTCTCTTCTCTCTTCAACCTCTTATTCATTTCTTTTTTTTTTTTTTGAAAGTCTCTCTTCTTCTTCTTCTTCTTCTTCTTCTTCTTTCTTCTTTCTTCTTTTTTCTTTCTTCTTCTCTCTCACCAACAACACTTCAAACTTGTGATTTCCAGATTTATGCACATCCACAAAACAACAATCTATAAAAAGAGTCATTTTTCTTCCTTCTTCCTTCTTCTTTCTTATTTTCTTTTTTTTTTCAAGATTTATTCTTTCTTCTCCTTCTTCTCCATCTCTTGTTCATTTCTTGTTATTTTTTTTTCTCTATTTCTTCTCTCTTCTCCCTTAATATATAGTGTTTGGCTTTATTATAAAACTACAGCTAAAAAAAATCGACGAAACCGACCGACCGAACCGACCTCCCGTCGATCGGTTTCTGTCCATGCAGAAGAAAACGTCGGTTTCCTCTAAAAGGAAACCGACCAGTCGATTTTTGGGGGCGGTTTTTGCCCAAAACCGACCCCGACCGACCGATGAACACCCCTACAGAACACTGCACCCCAAACATTATTTTTTGATTCTCAGGCTTTAGAACACTGCACCCTAAACACAACTTTCTGATTCCCAGGCTTCAGAAACCCCTAGAACAAACCTCCCAAGGTTTTGATTCCCAGGGTTTTGATTCCAAGACAGGGGGCCAAACAGCCCCTAAAGGTTTCTTTAAATTATATTTTTTCCCTTTTATATCAAATATAAATGAGAATGAATAAAGATATTTTTAAATTTTAGTAAATTACTTTAAGAAATTAATTCCATATAAACATTATAATTCCTATAAAGCAAAATATCATACCTATTATTCCAAATTTTAGGGAAAAAATCATTTTTGACCCTAAACTTGGCATGTTGTATCAATTTTAACCATGAACTTTCAATTTCATCAATTTTAACCTCAAACTTGAATAAATGTATCAATTTACACCCTCAGTTAGGTTTCCGTTTCAATTCCCATTAGAAAGATTTCCCACACATGTCTAAAGTCACGTGTTGCTCTATAACAAATACGCCTTTGTTATTATTAAAAAAAAATTGCTGAAGAAAATTGGAGTAGACTCGCCATGATGTTTTTCCATTTCAGAGCATGACTTTTTTTTTTTTTAATACTTTTTATCTTATCTTATTTTGCTGCTCTTTTCATTTCATTAATTGAGGGGTTTTTTAATTTTAAGACAAGATTCTACTCGAACCATCAGCTTTTAGTAGAAACAAAGCTTATTTGCACCATATTTTTTTCTCAATGAAGTACTCTCATTCTTGAATCGGTTGCCAATATTGATTTTTTTTAAAAAAAAATTCTTGTTGGCCTCAAGCTCGATTTGTCCTCCATCTGCCGCAACGGACGTAGGGCTTTCGAAATTGCCCTTGTCAGAATCTTTCTCCCCTTCCTCTCCAACATCGATGTCACTTTAATCCTCTTTAAGGCTGTCGATGGAGTCGATAAGGTTCGACTACGACCAGTTCATTGTGTTCATAAGTCGTCACTCTGTCCACCACTGCCTTCTCTGTTCTCTCCCACATTTTAGTCCAGCTCAAACTCCTCATCACTAAGGTCGATGAAACCACCATGGTCATCGCCGCCTTTAATGATGTCACCGTCTGAATCTTCTTCACACTCGTCATCGTTGGTATCGACACCAAAGGCGAGGGGAACACAAGAATCCATTTTTTTGTGTGGGTCCTACTTTTGAAAGTCAAGTTCGTGGTTTTCACGATGGTGGTGACCCGATTGGAATGATTTAATTATTTTTTTGGTAATTTTTTTTAAAAAATAACAAACAAGTACATATCATAGAGCAACAAATGGCTTTGGTCATGTGTGAGAAACATTTTTACTGGTGATTGAAATGAAAACTTAACCGAGGGTATAAAATTAATACACTTATTCAAGTTTGAGGTTTAAATTGATGAAATTGAAAGTTTAGGTTTAAATTGATACAATCTACCAAGTTTGAGGTTAAAATTGATGAAATTGAAAGTTTAGGGTTAAATTGATACAATCTACCAAGTTTGAAGTTAAAATTGATGAAATTGAAAGTTCAAGGTTAAAATTGATACAACCTACCAAGTTTAGGGTCAAAATTGATTTTTTTCCCTAAATTTTATGATCTTTCTTGTATATTTATATTAAAAAAAATGTCAAAAAATACTTTTAGCCCCTAAACTTTCATGAAAGTAACAATTTAGTTCATGAATTTTAGTTTGTAACGATTTAATTTATGTACTTTCAATTTTGTAGCAATTTAATCCCTATAGTGAAATATATTATTAAGATTTAATGAGATTTCTTATATATGTGGATTGATAAACTGATTAAGAATCAAATGTGTTTATAAGTAACAAGGACTAAGTCAGCTACATAATAAAAATTGACTCTTATTTTGATCAATTTTTTCATAGTAAGATTAAATTGCTATAAATTTTAAAGTAAAATGACTAATTGATATATACTAAACTTCAAGAACTAAATTGTTACAAATTTGAAAGTAGAATAACTAATATTAAAATATATCAAGCCCCTTTGAGAAAAAGTTCTGGATTTGCTACCGTCCTCTATAATTATAAAAGGAGATTTTTTTTAAAAAATTTTCTAATAAAGTTGAAACATGTTTTGGTTTTCTTTTTTGTTGCTATTTTTTTTCATGATCTTTTATAATTAGTATCATTATTATTTTTTATTTGTGCATGCTTTAGTTCAATTTGTAAAAGAAATTTAACATGGTTGTTAAATTATAATATTCTATTTGGTAAATTCAAAATTTATCATTCATGCAACATATTTCTCAACAATTTATTTTTATTAAGAATGCAATAAAATTCATGCTAGAAATTGGTTCATTATAAAATCAAATAAATTGAAAAAAAAAATACATGTACGTAGTAATAATCTAGTTTTTTAAGAAACGATTCAAAATCAAATATAATAAAAAATTATATATGTATACAACATAGTCGGGTTGGAAAAGATGAGAACACTTCCATTTACTATACATGCAAGATCATTCAGTTTTTACTTTTATTAAATTTTAACAAAATTTACATTACTTTGATCAATTATATTCTTATAAACTCAATTCTAGTAATTTTTTAATTTCAATAAACTGTATTTATGATTCATACGCCAAGAATCAAGTCCAATGATAAATTTTAAAAGAAAACAAAATGATTAATGAAATATAAATATAAAAAAAAAATATGTTGACCATATCAATTTGATTAGAATCTAACCAAACTAAACCCACTTTCCCTTGATTCAATTCAATTAAATTGTTTTACTTTATTTTTCACCACTCTACTTTGACCTACAAAGATTTATACTCTACTGCTAACATTGATTATATTGTATTTTTTTTACTCATTCGAATTGATTAAAAATTTTATGTAGAGGCCAATACGATCATAGCTTAACAGTTAAGGTATCAACTCATTTTCTTGAGCTTGGATATTCAAATTCTAACATTCATATTTACTGTACAATGAAAAAAAAAACACATCTTCACAACGTTTTAAAAAATGTTGGTAAATTAGCAAATCCAATCCAGAGATGACAAAAACTTTTACAAGCTTTATTCTAAAATACTTAAAATTCCTATTCAAGGAATCCCGTTGGATTAACTTCTAATTTAAACACTTTTTGAAAAGGATATTTTTAATAAAAATGTTATTATATTTTACATTTTTTTCAAAATTATTTTAAATAGCAAATTTAAAGCGGGGCGGTGGATTAGGAGAAAATGGATACAATGTTTTATGTTATCCCCGTTTTCGAAGAGTGAAGGCTTCAAGAATATATGGTCCATTGGGAAAAACACAAGTTCTTAATTAGTGTGGCCCAAAGCTTGTGAGAACGTTCTTTTCCAACCAAAGCTTAGAGTTTTTACTGGTTTTATATGATATTAACTAGGGATATCCATTTAACCCGCGGGGTCGGGGCCCCGCGGGGACCCGCCCCGAACGGGGCGGGGAATCCCCGAATACACGGGGAATGGGGGAGGGAGCGGGGAAGTTTTTTTCCCCGTTGGCTAAACGGGGACGGGGACGGGGAATATATTCCCCGCCCCGATTCTCCGATTAATATATGTATATATATATATATATATATATATATATATATATATATATATATATATATATATATATATATATATATATTATTACCTATAAATAGAATTTTTTTTAAAAAAAAAAACTATAGTAGGAATTAGTTTAAGACTATTTCGTTATAAAAAAAAAATTAAAGTCTATGTTGTAATATTGAAATTTGAATTTTTAGAAATTAAGTTGTTTCGACATTATAGTATTTTTACTTATGGTATATTATTGTTTTTATTAGAAAATTTTATAACATTTACTTTAAATAGAATTATATTGAAAATTATTCATTTAGAAATAATTTTTATTATGGTTGAGAATAAATTTAAAAAATAAAAAAGATAAAAACAAAAAAACAAAAAAACAAAAAAAAAAAAGGAACGGGGAAAAATTCCCCGTGAATTCCCCGCGGGGAATCCCCGCCCCGATCCCCACGAAATTAAACGGGGAATTTCGAGGGGACGGGGACGGGGAATCCATTCCCCGGCCCCGCCCCGCCCCGTGGACATCTCTAATATTAACCTTTTACTTGAGTGAACTTTATAATTATTTCTCATTTTTTCCCACTCTTTTCTTTACAAATTGGGCAACACGTTTGTTTAAATCCATATTTTCTTAAATGCTTTATCTTTTTTTTATAGCCTTAAGTGATAAAAGAACCACAAATTCTTTTAGTTCAAATGAGAATCAAGAGAATTCAAAATTTTGATTTTTAAGAAAATAAATAATGTCTTGACCAATTGCGCTATGTTCATATTTTTAAGAAAATAAATAATGTCTGGACCAATTGTGCTGTGTTCATTTCTATTAATGTCAAAATTTGGACAGGAAAAAGTTCCACCTAGCATTCACGTGGTGTCAATGGTAAATTTGTACTTCAAGGAAAGATGTGGCCTGCAAAAGAGAAAGATCTGCATTACACTTGATGCGTTAAATCAAAGAATTTTAGTGTAGCAAGGATTTTTTTAGTATGAGGAATAGCTTTACCTTCAAGAAGTTGTAAGATAGTATTTATATGTGAAATAACCTAGGGTCTTTTCATTTCTTTCTCAAATTGGGTTAGTAGAAAACTGAACCGGGCCAATCAAAGATAGCACGAGGTCAAGGCCATGCGAGAAGCATGATTCCTTGGAGGGGAAGGCCTCCTCGGCCTCAACATCAGGGCTCAATTCCTTTCTTCTTCTATTATTTTCTGTCTCGGGTCTCTTATATTCTCTTGAGTTCGTTTGTTGTCGGGTCCATTTCGTCTTGGTTCTACTCCTAATTTCTTTTCTCTTTTTGGACTTAATCTTTAGGTCCAAAATTACTCATAATAATTTCCATAATAAGTTTGTTTCTTATTCAATTTTCCATATAAATAGTAACAATTAAGTGAATCCAATTCAACTCGTTAGTATTAAAAAAAAAAAAAAAAATCCAAGTATCGATTTGTTTTTTTTTGGGGGGGGGGGGGGGGGGGGGGGGATTGCGGTAAAGCACTGAAAATTAAATATTCTTGTTATGTGAAAAAGAAAAATGAATAAAGGGTAATAGGAGGAGAAAAAATAGGATCAAATAAAGAAAAAAAAAGAGTAAAAATATCACTTTGGTCTCTGTACTTTAAGTTTTGTTCCATTTTGATTATTATATTTTCAAATTAAATGTCCAAATGTCCAATTTTAGTTCCTATACTTTTAAAAAACTTAAAATTGGTCTCTATGATAAGTTTGAAGTTAATTTTTATCGAAATTGGTTAAATAATAATAATAATTTTAACATAAGAAAAGACACAATGTGAACTTATTTCCAAAATTTATAGAAAAAAACTAATAGGCCATGTTTGTTTCACTGGTTTTGAGATGAGTTTTGACAATGGTATAAAAACCAATGTTTGTTTCATTGATTCTTTCTTTTTAAAACTCAAGTAATTATTATCCATGGATAAAAATAATCTATGAACCATGAGATTTTATTATCCATGTAGGAGATGATTTTTTTTTACTTGGAACTTTTTTCCTTGAGAAATGGAGAAGAGAGAAGAGAGAAGAGAGAGAAAAGTAATAATTAAACTTCCAAATATTAATTATCATTCATATCCAAACACATACATTTATTATCTAAATATTTAAATCCTAAGTTTTTAACTCTCAGATATTCTATATTTGCAATCCAAACGGGCCTTTAGAGACTATTTTTTTAAAGAAAAAATTATAATAAATTAAGAGTAGAGATCAATTTTAAACTTTATTAAAAGTACATAAACTAAAATAAAATAAAATTCAAATTACAAAAATTAAAATAGTATTTTAACCAAAAGAAAAAGTAGGTAAAAAGTAGAGATTTGAAACAATTTGAGGAGGCATAGGGGGTCTCATGCTTCCCGAAGACTGTGACACGTGCCTCTCTCTCCTTCATCAATAACAGGCAAATGCAAATCTCCCCTCTTGCCAAAATTCTCATGCTACAAGTCTACGCCACCATCTTTTGAAAAAATGTAGAAACAAATGCAAATTTAATTTTATTATTTGTTAAATATATTTTTTTATGTCAAAGTGAGTATACTTCAGTAGTAATTGACATGTACCTCGATTAAGAGGTCGTTGTTCGAATCCTCCCACTCTAAATGCTGTTGAACTCAAAATAATAATGATATTAATAATAATTATTATATATATAATTTCAAAATTTATCCTTTCAAATATATGACATCGCTGCTACCAAAATTATAACGTTATGATTTTGACAGTGATGGGTTGAAAAATGAATAGGCAATCCTTAAATTATATAGGTTAAATCATACAAAATACCTTTAAATTTTGGGATAAGTTTCAATTAGATATGTCCACGGGGCGGGGTGGGGCCGGGAATGGATTCCCCGTCCCCGTCCCCGCCCCCCATTTCATTCCCCGTCCCCGCGAAATTTCCCGTTTAATTTCGCGGGGATCGGGGTGGGGATTCCCCGTTCTTTTTTTTTTTTTTTTTAAATTTATTCTCAACCATAATAAAAATTATTTCTAAATGAATAATTTTCAATATAATTCTATTTAAAGTAAATGATATAAAATTTCCTAATAAAAACAATAATATACCATAAGTAAAAATACTATAATGTTGAAACAACTTAATTTCTAAAAATTCAAATTTTAATATTACAACATAGACTTTATTTTTTTTTTATAACGAAATAGTCTTAAACTAATTCCTACTATAGTTTTTTTTTAAAAAAAAAAAAATTCTATTTATAGGTAATAATATATATATATATATATATATATATATATATATATATATTAATCGGCGGGGAATATATTCCCCGTCCCCTTCCCCGTTTAGCCAACGGGGAAAAAAACTTCCCCTCTCCCTCCGCCATTCCCCTTGTAATCGGGGATTCCCCGCCCCGTTCGGGGCGGGTCCCCGCGGGTTAAATGGACATCCCTAGTTTCAATTATGCTCATAAATTTTGAAAAGTTTCATTTTTACTCCGGAACTTTAAAATTTGATCCAAAAGATATCTTTGGAGATGATTTTTTTAAAATAAGATAGAAATTGACACAATGACTGATATGTAGAAATTAGAAGGCACACGTGACATCATTTACAATACTATTCACGTAAATTGAAGTGGCAGTTGATGTGCAAAAATTCATTATGTAAATAATTTTAGTGATATCTTTTGAGATGCAATAAATGGTAACAACTGTTTTAATCTTCTATATAGTTGTAAATAATACCATGTACATCTTCTAATTTTTACACATCAATTGTTATGTCAAGTTTCATACTTTATTTTAACGGAAAATATATTTTTTGACCAATTTTATAATTCAAGGTATTTTTGGAACAAATTTCAAAGTTTAAGGATAAAAATGAAAATTTTCAACGTTTAGAGACATAATTGAAACTTATCCCAAAGTTCAAGAGTATTTTGTATAATTTAACGAAATATATAAATTGTTATTTTAAAAATATTTAAACTTTGAATTATGTGACTCGTTATACAGTTATACTTATGCCCCATATTTTAAATTTGTAGCAAACATACATTTGAACTAATAAAATTATTCTAGGTAAAACCTAAATTTATCACAATGCCAATTCAAGAGTAATTTAATGGATAAAATACCTATGTTCTAAAGTTGAAACTTTGATATTACATTCTACGTTTGTTGAACTAACAAAAAAAAAAAAATGATGAAGATAAAGTTTACATTGCATAAGCTATATTGATAAAGTTTAAATTGCACAAGTTTAAAGAGAGTTAGTTACTCAAATTTTCGATAAAGATTCAATGGAATATATATTTGATTCAAAATCAAATCAAATTTGGATTTGAATCTAAATTTCCTCTATAAATTGAACTAAATTACTCTTCCATTTTTTTAAACTTCAGATTTTAAACTTCAGAAGTAAATATCTCCTACAATTTTCCATATCGTATTTTTTTAAGAATAGAATTTGTTAACAACACATATCCTCCATCTATTTCAAGTATTTTTTTTTTCAGAAGAGGTAGACTTTTGAGGTGGACTAAATTTGTTCATACTCCAACATTTTGTTGCTTTAATAGTTGGATACACATCTCTATCCCTTTAATATTGTAAAAATTAGGTACTTATTATTATTATTTTTATTTAGGTGCACCTTGCTAAAATGGTTTGTCATGATTTTGTAGACCAATTTTACTATATTAAAATTAGTGAGATTAAAAACACTAAATCATAATAGAAATATGAAAAAAAAATCATTGAAGCTAATTAATTATAAAAGAATCATAATAGAAATATAAAATAAGAATATTCAACCACTAATAATTAATTTTAAAATAATCTAAAAAACTAATCTTATTAAAAACCTATAAAACTAATCTTAATAATGGTAAAATAACAGTAATTCATAAAGTTTAACTCAAATCATATTAGTCTTCAAAAATTAAAAAATATATATACAAGTGTAATGCAGGTGATAATAAACTAGTTTAAAAAACTTAAAAAAGTGTAGTTAAAAAAGGGAAAAGAAAAGTAATTTCTCTTTTTTCTTTCCCCCAAATTGTTTAATGAATAAAAAGTAGTTTCTCTTTCTTTAAAAAAGGTTAAAAAGAAAAGTAATTCGTCAGAGTCACACAGCTTAGTTAAATGTTAAGGAAGACACGTGCCGTTGCCCCTCTCGAGCCTGTCACAAAGATTACGGGCAGCACCCACTCCTAAACCTCTCCATAGAATTTCTCAACGCCATTTTTCTTTTTTCTAAAATCTTTTTGAATTATATTACACCTGGCCCAATCACAAACCTCCACGTACACAGATATCATCCTTCGAGAATAAAGGACACAACTTTTTGTTACTAAAATGAATTAACAGTTAATTAATATTATCTCCTTTTTTCCCGGCAACTGATGGGTGCATTGTTTCCCACACATTTTTTTTTTCTCTTTAAAAAAAAAAAGAAAATTGCATATTATATTGGTATCTAGGTGGGAGACATTATTGTGGATTTCATTTGATCCTAGGGTATTTTGATTTTAATTAGTACTAATTAATCTTCTTCTATACATTAATTCCTTCATTCTCTCTTGGAATGTATCGACAAAAAAAAAAGGTTATACTTACAACTTACAAGTGGGTGTGATGATAAAATCACAGGAACACGGCGGGCGGGGGCATTTTTGTAATTGACCATAATTACATAAACTCTCTTCTTTTTTTTTTTTTTCAAAAAAAACAAAATTTATAAACATAAATTTGTATGTTAGTTTTGCAAATTAAAAAATTGAAAGGAAATGTTTATTTCATCTCTATAGTTTGAACTTGGTTTCTATTTGATTCTTTATAATTTAAAATTTTTCAGCTCAATTTCAATTTAATCATTGTAGTTTTAAAAGCTTCAAATATATTCCTGCAATTAATTTATTAAATTCACAAAGCATCGATGAACTTATTTTTATCTATGTGAACCAAAAACTCACTCCTTTTTTCTTTACTTTGTATTCAATCCTAAACCCTAATACAATCTATTATCGTTAGCCAAATTAAAAAAAAAAAACTATATTGTTTCTTTGTAAATAAAACATGTGTCACATCACACATGTTCAATATGGTTAGGTAGAACTTATTATTATTTTTTAGTTTAACAATAAGTAAGAGTGAAAATTCGAACTTTTAACCTCTTAATTAGTCAGAAGCATATGCTTTAATCAGTTGAGTTATGTTTAAATTGACCATAAATTAACCATTATTAAACTATTCTCTAAAAGAAATGAGATATTCAAAGGGGAAGATATTTTATAAAATAAGGAGGCATGGTGTGGAGGTGTGTGTGAGATGCCCATCAAATACCTAATTAATTAATTAATTAATTACTGAAGGTTGCCTTTTCAGCAAAAATAAAAACATTATAATAAAATGGAGTGAAGGTGGGAAGGTAAGAGACACATCATTACTGTACGGACATGAGGTTATAATTAATTAATTTATTTTAACAAAGTCCTTAATTCTATCGAGCACTTACTCCAAGAAAATCAACGAGATCTCCAACAAATATAACGTTAATGACTTTTGGTGTGGGCAGAGAGAAACATGATGAGTTCCATGATGTTCACAGCTAGGTTACATTTCCGTTGCTTTTCATCTTCTTGCCCTCGTACAAATGATCAAATCAATTTAACCCTCAATTTGATAGGTAAATTTTTAATTTCATCAAATTGTACTTAAAATTTGAATAAATATTGTAATTTTTACTTTAGGATAGGTTTTCGTTTGAAGATCATTGAAAAATGTTTTCTCACATGTATCAAATGAATTATAAAACGTATAGTTGATATGAAATTGATAGGATTCAGATAAAAACAACGTTAAAACTATTTTTTTTTTTTTTTAAAGTTTTGATGGAGTTATTTAATGGGGTTGATCTTGTGCATTATATTAATCAAATTTAATTTTGTGAAAGCTTGATTTTCATTAAATTAATGAGGTTTTGGAATTTTTTTTACATATATATTTTTATTAAAATTAGGAGGTGAATGATAGAAATTAAATAGAGGATAAAAATTGCATTACTTATCTAAGTTTAGAGTCTAATTTGATGAAATTGAAAGTTTTAGATGAAAATACACAACTCTACCAAATTTAAGGGTAAAAAGGAAAATGTTTAAATTTGACTGAGTTAATTATAGAGATAAGAAGTGAATAGTTCTAATTCTTTTGATAATAATTGAATTTAATTTTTTCTTAAATAGTATTAAGGTCTAAATTGAGATTTAGTATTTCCATTTTTAAGTTTATTCTATTTTAGTTCTTAAACTTTCAAAGTTATTTTAGGAGAATGGGATGGGATGGCAAATAATCGGCTTGATTTTGAAAAAAGAAATGATGGAATATGTCCACACGTGAATTGAGCATGCCTAATTCTTTTCCATTTTTTCCTATATTATCTGGGAGATAAAGATGTGTATCTAAACTATAAACTCTATTTCGAATTACTTTATATTTTAAATTTAAATCAAAATCTAGAAGTTGTTATCTTATTTAAATATAATTTTAAATATTGATTTTTCATTTTATTTAATTCTCTGTTCGTAGATCTTAACTTCTTTTTATCTATTTAAATTTTTAGATTTTATCTTTTAAAGTTTTAAACTACATATTTATAATATTTATATTAATTCTTTTTATACTAATGGTGTACCTAAACACCAATCTCTCTAAATCTCTTTCTAAATTTAAATTCAACATTTACCTTTTTAAGGTTTTTTTTAATCTTTTAAAGTCATTTGATAAATTGTATTTAAAAATTCAAAGCAAATCGTTTAGCCATTTATTCAATAAAAAGGTCTCGTGGCCATATTTCAAAATGCAAATTTTAATTTGGTCATTCACGTCGTTACCTCATTATTTTATTTTAGTCTTCGAGTTTTTTATTTTTCTAAAAAAGAAAACAATTTTAGTCCTCACCATAATTTTATCACTTAATATTCATTCACACAATATTCTCCACAATCAAATTATGGGTCACTAATATGTACCCACATTGTATACTTGAAGCTACGTTATTTATTTGTTTAGAGAAAAGTCAAGGTAAAGACCAAAATAGTTAGCTTTTTTGAAAATTCAAGGATCAAAACGAAATAGACATAGCATTCACATCGTTGATGGCCCTTGGCTCCCAAGGGAGGGAAGTAGCGAACCTTGTTTTGTGTCAGAGTTTGGTGAGGGTGAGGCGAATCTTATTCTGTCCATTCCAACTACTGGGTAGAGAAAGGCTTGTTTTCAGTTAAAAGTACTTATAAGTTGGGAATGCAAAGGATTCGGGATCAGGTTGGTTCCTTGCCTTCCTCGAGGCCACTTACCAGTTTGTGGAAGGCAAATTTTCCTCCAAAGGTCAAGATTTGTTGTTGGTGTGTTGTGTGACATACAAGTCCAATTGGTTGGCTTTAGGTCGATATGCTTGGTTTTGGGAGAGTGAGGACGGGGCGAGGGAGGAGCTCTTTCATGTGGTACTATGGCATATTTGGGAATGTCGGAATCAAATGATTTTCACAGGCTTTATGTCTCTCTCTATCTTTTCGATATGGGATCCTCAATATGTTCCCTCAAGATGATGCCTCTTTGGGTTCACCATCATTCTTGAGTTAGATCCCAATTTTTGGACCGAATACCCATTTGGGTATTATGTGGTATCAGATAAATATGAGGTTCCATCTCAAAATCAATTGACAATAAAAAGAGTAGCCCATGTATCTTATAAATTGTGAGGTCTCTTTTCATCTTTTCGATATGGAATCCTCAACACTGAAATTCTTCGGTTGACTAATGTTCAAGCTTTCAGGCACATTAGGTGTTTACAAAATAGAGTTGCTGATCGATTCTCTAGCGCAGTGGGTTCTTTCTGGTTCGCATTTGGGATTCTCATTTTCCTTCTTAGTTGCTTAGGCTTCTTGCCATTTAATAGTTTTTCTTAAGTTATATGCGATGTTTTACTATAAAAAAAAAGCACAAAATAAAATTTTTGAATGTTCAAAGACCGAAATATGACTTTAAATCAAAATATGGAGATCGAGTCTTTTAGAAGACAAAAAGTTCTCAAAATGATATATATACATATAATTAGTACAAAATGAAGTGAACATCTTACACCTTATTGTTATATCGAATTATTATTACTATTACTTTTTTTGAGTTTAACTATTGCAGATTTTTATATAATTTAAACTTTATTGTAATTTGATATAACTATTATCATAGTAAGCTTAGCTCAACGGTAATTGATATGTATCCTCAACCAAGAGATTGTAGGTTCAAATCCTCCGTTTTGAAATGTTGTTGAACTAAAAAACAAATTATTATACTTTGATATCATAAGTTGAGCATTGGTAATATTTGTTATAGATTATGTATTTGAATTTTTGCTATCTTGTTCAAATTGTTAATATAAAATAAAAAACAAAAAGAAGTTAAGACATTTGGTAAAAACCATCATGCAATTTTGAATTATTCTTCCATCATATCTATAACTAATTGAGTACATTTTTTGGTAAAATAATTTAACTAATTAAAGAAACAGCAACACGGAAGATTCAAAATCCTCACCCACATTAAAAAAAAAAGTATTGACACAACAATTTAAAATAATTTTTAAAAAATGAAGTCTATCATAAATATTTGCATAGGGCATGATTTTAATGAGTAACAATACCAAGCTTGTTCTACAAAAAAATATTAAATCAGCATTTTGTAGCAACGCCATCCCCTAGTTCATATTAGGGGTTTTTGTACGGATGACCTGTTTTCCAATGCTTTAATGACTGATGACCTGCATTCTGAAAATAATGAAATATGACCTATTCTGACATGACATAGTGCGCAAAATTACACATGAGGGTAGTATGAGGTGGTCTTGCTTGTTCACGCTCTCGTAGGCGGAAACGCTCTCGCTCTAGCTCTCTCGCTCTCGCTCTCGCTCAAATGAGTGGTTGAAAATCTGGAGAAAAAAAAAGACAAGAAAAAATTACGTCATAGAAGAGCTAGAGCAGCAGAGCTAGAGCGAGAGCGAGAACGAGCTAGAGCGAGAGCGAGAGCGAGAACAAGCTAGAGTAAGAGGGAAAACGAGCTAGAGCGAGAGCGAGAACGAGCTAGAGCAAGAGATAAAACGAGAACGAGCGAGAGTGAGAACGAACTAGAGCGAGAGTGAGAACAATCTAGAGCAAGAGAGAAAACAAGCTAGAGCGAGAGCGAGAACGAGCGAGAACGAACTAGAGCGAGAACAATCTAGAGCAAGAGAGAAAACAAGCTAGAGCGAGAGGGAGAACGAACTAGAGCAAGAGGGAGAACGAGCTAGAGCGAGAACAATCTAGAGCAAGAGAGAAAACAAGCTAGAGCGAGAGCGAGAACGATCTAGAGCGAGAGCGAGAAAAGCTAGAGCAACGATGCCCTCACAGTAATTTGGACAGGATGCAAAGTACGGAAAGGGTCATATGTCATTAATTTCAAAACACAGGTCAAATGGCATCGATACGCGTGAAAGTGAGTCATCTGTGCAAATTTTCCTTCATATTAGGTTATTGTGAGAAAGCAATAATGTTATAAATTTATAATATGGTGTTGTAAAATTCTGATCCCTACCACCAAAGTTGTGTCATATTTATATTGACAAAAAAAATAATATTGAATTTATCGGTTGAAAAATAATTCAAGAATTTTTAGTCGAGTATTTGAATCTTGACTATCATGTTATATTTATATTTCTTTTGTCCAAAATTTATAATTTCATCATGCATATATTTTCCATAACTATGCATCGTCAAACTCATCATGTTGAAACCGATGCCCCAATCTCAAAAGTCAAGATTGATCGAAGAGGGAAGGATAAACAAGCTAGACAACCTAGCCCATCGTCTTGCTAAACTAGCTAGTTGTGGAGAGAAGGTCGTCACAGAATGTGTGGCTTAAAAAATAACCGATGGAGTTGTCATTGTCTAATAATTTTGTTATTTATTCTATTTTGAAAAAGAAAATCTATCGTGTTGAAATGAATAATATGTATAGTCTTTAAAATTTTGTCCGTTGATAAATTCAGGTGACGTAATTTTTTAAATTATCGAGAGGCTTGAAAGGAATTTATGAAGAAAATGTTGAGGGCATTAATAGGAATAATGGGCACCACCTATTGGAACATGACGATGATAAACAACTATACTAGTAAAGTTTATGCATCAGCAATTAATAATATATATGCAGGTATTTTGGTTGCAAACTAACTAAAAATTTACCCCTTTTCAATTAATCGTCTCTTCTACTATATTAGAATAGTACAATAGTATTTATTTAATCTCTATTTTAACAGGTCCAAAATTTTATACCTAGTTTATATATACTTTTTAAAAAATTTTTAATAAGTTCATGAACTTTTAATTCTTCCAATTTTGTACTGATTAAGTCATTGTTGTTAACTCTATTAATTTTTTTTATCCACTTAATGTGTTATTTACTGATTACATGGTGAACAAATTTTGCACTTGTTTAAGCAGTTGGTGGCGTAAATGTTAAATAAACAAAGTTAACACATGATTATTATTATTTTTTTTTTTGAGTTCAACAACTTTTGGAGATGAGGGATTCAAACCTCTGAGGCTCTAACCTCTTGGTCGACAATATATGCCTAAATCAATTGAACTATGCTCAGGTTGGCACATGGACCTATAGGATACAAAAATTGAAAGTTTATGACTTATTAGATAGTTTTAAAGTACGTGAACAAGAGAGATACAACTTTGAAAATTTAGAGACCTAATTGAATTTTTTTAAAGAAAGATTAAATAGACAATCCTAAAAGTTGAGGGATGACCAACCTCATAATTTAACCTAAAAATTTATTGTATATTTATGAATTTTGAATCATTTCTCTTTCGTGCATTTTTTTTGGAGTAAAAACAAAGCAAACAAAAACGAACAGAATTACAAAAGAACATAATTATCCTGAGGTAACATTTTGTGATGGATAATGCACTATGCCCAATGTGAACACTCCTCTAACCAAACCTCTGAATGCTTAGTTCACCTTGCATGAATAGCCAAAGTGTGAGCCTCCTCGTTGTCGTGTCTATGAGTTAGGAGAAAACCCTTTATGTGATGGGTTTGTGAGAGATGTTTTAGGTGTTCGATAAAAGGTGCAATCTCATTAAGACGATGATCTTGGTCCATTAGAAGATTCCACACTATTTTGGAATCCACTTTTGTCCACTTTTGTCCATACCGGAGTAAGACCTACATCCATTGCTAACTGAACTCCATCTACTAGAGCCTTTGCTTCCGCCCACTCAACGAACAACTAGTTCTCGAGAAAGTCTCCGCAACAATCATCGTTTCGCCTTTGGAATTTTGAATAAGCTTTCCACATCCCGTTTCTCCGTTGAGCATAGTCGCATCCACGTTTAGTTTGTATTGGTCATGGGGTGGTGGTACCCACCTACTGACAATGGGGATGTAGGATAATGGATTATTCTGCCGTGAGGAGAAAGTACACTACAATAATTTTGCCATTTTCCAACATTATTTATCCTTACGCTTTAAAAACGGTCGGGAAAAAGAGGCAATGCTGACAGTTTTGAAAACGGTCAGCAAAAGTGAGGCGAAATGCCGACAGTTTTGAAAACAGTCAGCAAAAGTGAAGAGAAATGCCTACGGTTTTAAAAATGGTCTGCAAAAGTGAGGAGAAATGCCAACGGTTTGTAAACGGTCGGCATTTCTCCTCACATGTGCCCATTGTTTATAAAACCGTCGGCATTTCTCCTCACATTTACTGACCATTTATAAAATCGTCTGTATTTCTCCTCACATTTGCCGACCGTTTGTAAAACCGTCGGTATTTCTCCTCACTTTTGTTGACCGTTTTCAAAATCGTGGGCATTTCTACTCACTTTTGCCAACCGTTTTCAAAACTGTCGACCTTTCCTCATTAATGGGGCTTGAAAATGAGCCCCATTTTTCCTCCCCTTTCTGAGGTCTTTTCCCTCCATTTTCCATCTCCTTCCCCCCATTTTCCCTTTTCTTCCAAAATTTTTTCCCTTTCTCTTTTCTCCCTTTCATCTTCTCCTCTTCCTTCCTTTCTCTCCCATCCACCCACCCACCCTCTCATCGACTGCTGCCCCCTTCCTTTCTCTCCTCTCCCTTTCCTTCTCTCCCACCCACGCCCCCACGTCCCGCCAACACACTGCCGCCCACCATTTTCTTTGATTTTGGTAAGATTGTAAAGTTTTTTTTTTTTTTTTTGAGTAGTTAATATACTTAGATTCAAGATTATTTTGCAAATCTATTTACGTTTATTGTGTTTTGGTTTGTGTAATCTCAGATTTTCGAGTTCGTACACTTGGAACTCAAACCAACAAAGCTTCGAACTTCTTTGGTGAATAAAGTATGTAGAAATCCACTTTTAAATCTTTTCGAAGTCAAACAAAGTATGTTAGATCATTTTCTAACATTTGAGAAGTCTTTTTTTTTTTTTTTTTTTGTAGTTTCAAACTCATTCAAACACTTTCGCTAATATTTCGAACACTTTTAACCAAAGATTAAGCGTGTTTTGGTAAATTTTAGGTGATAAATCTATGTTTAAGCTTTTTAAAACACAATTAAAATAGTTTAAATTGGTATCTAACCTTAGAATTCTTTTGTTTAGGATTTGGTTCCATCTCGGAGTGTTGAAAAAAAATTTAAGGTAGGTTTGGGTTGTTTTCGAACACAGTTAAAATAGTTTAGATTGATATTTAAACTTTGAAACCCTTCCTTTCTATTCTCTATTTTGAATTTGTATTTTATAGTTTATTGTAAATAAGTAGATCTACATATGGTTAATTTATACTTTAAATTTTATTTTTAGTTATTTTGTAATGTTAATTATTCTTATTCATGGGTATGGAGTTGAACATTACATATGGTTGGTTAGACATTTTACTACTAATTTGGTTTGTTGAGTCATGTAGACAACATTAGTTGGTTAGATTTTTTATGTTGTAGATGAGTTATATAATTATGTTGGTTATATAAGTATGACATATGTTGATTATATATTTATGTTGGTTATATAATTTTGACTTATGTTGATTATATATTTATGTTGGTTATCAAGTAAACAACATAAGTTAGTAGATGTATTGGTTATTATGACCTATGTTGGTTAGACTTTTTTTATGTTCGTTATCAAGTAATTAAACATGATAAATTCTAGATGAATTATATAATTATGACTTAGGTTGGTTAGACTTTTTATGTTGTTTATTTAAAATTTGAAGATAAGTATAAATTCAAATGAGTTCTATTCATTCTGACTAAATTATATATGCTTTAAAACAGAGCATTTTTGTTGAAGGATTAAAACAAAGTCTTCAAACGGACTACATATTCAAGGTCAATTCTCATCATCTCAAGCTTGCTTTTACCTAGTCTATACTTTTCCTACTTTTTTAGTTTAATTGTAACAATTTTATGTTGCTTACATTTACCTAGCTTATACTTTTCACACTTTTTTTTTCCATACATATACTTTTCATACTTAAGTTTTGCTTTTGATAAGTAGAAATTGAAATGAAAATTTTAATAGGTAGCTACTTGATAAGTAGACTTGTGTAGCCTCCGAGCAATGCTTACACAATTCATCCACTCACAAGGATCATCTAAATAGGTATGATCTCTCTACAACTACTTTGTGTATGACTATCATGCAATAAAGGTAGCCAATGATTTGAGCATTGGGGGGGGGGGGGGGGGGGGGGGTTAGTATGCTTTGATATTGAATTGAGATACTTATACATAGTAAGACAAATTGTGTATGACTATCCTGCAATAAAGGTAGCCAATAATTTGAGTTTATTTGGTTTGTATGTCTGTTCATGATATAGTTGAGTTTTAGATGCTATATTTTGGTTAAATTGTGAGTTTAAGTTCTTAAGTTTTGAATTTATTTGGTTTGTTTGAGCTTATGTTCATGATGGTTGAGTTTTAGATGCTTTGCCGACCAAAATTTGGTGGCAAAAGCTTCCCCAACGGGGATATGCCGACGATCGTACCAACTCACTTTTTTCCGTCGGGAAAGGTATTCCCGACGATTTTTGGACTTTTCCCGACCATTTTTAGCGTTGGGAAAACCCAAAATTCTTGTAGTGGTAGGACGGTATGTGGTGTGCCAATTTCCTACCTTAGAAGGTGCTATCGAGCGGTTGAGAAGTTGCTATGAACCACGATCAACCTCCATCTGATTTGAAGAAGCATGGCCTGTCATGAATTCCTCTAGGAAAGAAGAAGCCCATAGGATTGGGTCATTCAGACTCCCTTGTTGCTTAAAAAGGACCATTGAAGACAACTTTGTTCCTTCCCTTCCACATCGCCTAGATAGCCACCACAAAGATTGCCATCATATCCTTAGAGAGCTTTTCTTGGTCCCTGCAAAACAAATCAAGCATATAAGAAAAATAAAAATTGAGAAAGCTTTGCACTGGGTTCTTCCTTACCCTTTTACAACACCAGAGCACATAGATCGTTGTCTCACTATCCTTTCCACACAATGGACAATGTGAATCACATGTAGTTTTTCGTTTGATGAGGTTCGTACGAATGGGTAAAATGTTGAGACTCGCTCACCAGACAAAAATCTTAATTTTGTTTGGGATATTGATATTCCATAGGGTTTTTCACCATACCCCACTAGAGGTATTGGAAGATGAAAAAATCTCATCAATCATATCCATTGTAAGTTTATACCTACTACGGTGTTGGGATTTATGTCCTAAAATCTCGTAATTAATGATAATTAATAATAATTTTGATTATTTTATTTGCAATATAATATTATCAATTATATGAAAACTCCAAGGTTATTAGTGTAATCTTAAATAGTATATGGTTGACATACGAGAGGATTATATTCAAGAAATAATTTAAAAGGTCATAGTATATGGATAAGGTTGGGTGTCTTATCTTGGTAACATTATTGATACTCCCCACTTTGTAATAGTTACAAATGATTTAATCCAAATCCTTCATGTGGAGACATGTGAGTGATGGTATCTTATACAATGAGTTTGTGTAAGACTAGACCACGAAATATTTAATCTCTCTTTATAAATCCATTAATTGAGAAGATTAATATTTCATAAGGATGATCATATGCGACTCAATCTTAATCTTGAGTGAGTTATGAACTCCTGCCTGTGAGGGTTTGTCCTTTGATTTGCATGGGTGAAAGTGGCTTTTGTAGTCAATTCAATATGCCTATCATTTTGGGGACTTGACCAAATAGGGAGCTGAGAACATAATCTCACAAGATGAAATTCTCTCATTCTCATATAGGGTAAGTAGATGAGTAGTTTTCTTAAGTGCTAATTTCGGGACTTGAACAATGGGGCCCCACCTTCTCACTGGCTCGAGAGGAAATTAGTTTAGAATTAGATTATAAACAGATTGTTCATTAGAGGATCAGTGGTACTTAAGGTGCAAGATATAATTATAGGGGTAAAACGAACTTTTGACCTAGCTGTAATTACAAACAACTCGTGAAGGATCGACTTGCATGTAGTGATTATATCTATGGACATAACTTGTCCTACAGTGCATAAGAGTACAACTCTAGGTCTATAGTGGAGTGACCTATAGTTAATGAATGAAAATTAATTAATTAAAGAGTTTAATTAACTGATTTTATATCATTGGAGCTTATAATCTGTAGGTCCATAAGGTCCATTTGCTAGCTCATAGTAATACTAAAAGATCAATTTAGTTGAAAGAAAATTTTGAAATGTTCAAATTAATATTTAATATATTAAATATATTAAATATAAAAGAAAAAAAATATATTTATTGTCTTTGATACATTAAATATTAAAATTTGAAATGTTCAAATTAATATTTAATTTGAAGTGTTCAAATTAATATTTAATATATTAGATATATTAAATATAAAAGATGAAAATATGTTTATTGTATTTGATACATTAAATATTAAAATAATTCATGTATAATAGATACATTAAATACAAGATATTATAAATTTTAAATAAGATTCAAATAAATAAATATCATAGGAGATTTGAATGAGATTTAAATAAATATAAGATATATTTTAATATATTAGATATAAAAATATAATATTTTAATTATGACAAAGGTTTACCCTTGGGCTCTATAAATAAGACCCTTGGGTTGAGCCATTAGACATAACACATATCTCTTCAATAGAGAATTAGAGAATTCTCTCTAGACCTATTCTTCTCCAATCCTTTGTGGATTTTCTTTTAAGAGGCTTCCATAAGCATTAGTTCTGTGTTCGAGTCATAGCCAGGAAGATTTTATGGAGGAAATAAAGATCCTCTAGAAATATCTCCATATTTATCTCAAAGGTATGTTTTACTTAGCCTAAATAATATTTTTTTGTTTAATTCTAAAATACAATCAAAGTCGATTCCAGCGCTTCCACTATGGGTTTAATTCGATTATTCCCTTCATATGGACCATGTAAATTCCCTTTTTATCATAGTACCAGAAGATGTCTGGTTGTTGACCCCTTGCTATTGGTATTTCCTGAATTTTCTTTGAATTTTTCTGAACAAATAAAAATCACTCAGTAACTCAGGCCCCGTTTGATAACGTTCTCGTTTCTCGTTTCTCGTTTTTTGTTTCATGTTTCTGTTTCTGTTTCTCGTTTATGTTTCTTAAAAACTAAAAACAAAAACATATTTAATAACTATTTATGTTTCTTGTTTCTTGTTTTTTGGTAAAAATAAAATTTAGTATATATACTATAATAAAACATATAACATGCATTAAAATAAATATAAAACAATTATAAAAAGGTTATAGTATTTTATTAAGGCCCAACACCTAATTAATAATAATAATAATAAATTTTATCATTCAAATGTTGTTCAAATTTGATTTGCAATGTTATTTCTCACTTCAATCAATTCACCTTGAACGATTTTGACTTACAAAAGTTAGTTCAATTAGACAAATTTGTAAATTGTCTAAGGTCAGACAATCGAACATACAGACATTTCTTTAATTTAATAATAAACTTTATTTTTATTTTTTTAAAAAAATGCATTAGCCAATAATACACGCAAGTAAAATCAGAAAAAGAGAGAGAATGTATATATTTTTTTACATTTAATGGTAAACATAAAATACATTATTAATTTATTTATTTAATAAAAAAATAAAATAGTACCAAAAGGAAAAATAATAGAGAATTAAATAGAAAATAATAACTATAAGCTCGTTAATGTAAAGTAAAAGAAAATAAGAAAATAAGAGGGAAGAGAAAAACATAAACGAAAAGAGAAAAGTAAAAAGGAAAAAAGAAAAAAAAATAATGAACTATTAAAAGAAAAAAGATTATGATGAAAGAGAGAGAACGAATAGAAAGAAATAAATCAAAAAATAAAAATAAAAAAGAAGAAAAAACAAAAAGATTAAAAAGTATTAAAAGAAAAAAAATAGAATGGAAGAGAGAGAAAAAAGAGAGAGATGAGATATGGGTAAAAAGAGAAATAGGAATACATGCATGAAACCTGAAAAAAAAAACAGAAACAGAATTTGAGAAATTACTTTTTGAAGTTTCTCAAAATCTGCAATTTTTTTAGAAAAGTTTCTAAAAAATTTAGAAACGTTTCTAAAAAATTTAGAAACAAGAAACAAGATGGTTTATAAAACATGTTTGTTTCTTGAAAAATGAGAAACAGAAACAAGAAACAGGAAACATGAACGTTATCAAACGAGCCCTCAATATTCCACGTTTGAATTTCTGAGAAAAGACAGTTAACATGTTGATTTGATAAAAGACGTTGCATAGAATCAACTTAAACGTTCTTTCCCATGGGATTCATTGATCTGTATGAATATATCAATGGTTTCTTTGTTCCTGATTCTCCAACATGTAAGTTTTAGATTACATGATTATACAATAAAACCCTAACATTGTATAATTCAATAAAAGTCAAGATCTTTGAACTAGATGATTTTCATAATAACATGAGTTACAGTAACATAGCTTGATCCATGATATTGATCTTGTAAAGGATGATTGTGTATCTCTCTCTTGGCCTTCCTTTAGAACTTGATTAGGTTTCTTGATGGAGAGAAACTTCTACTTCATTAGGCAGAGAGATGACCAATCTCTAGGGTTTTAATCTTTATATATACACCTTCCATTAGGGTTTTAAATTGAGAAATTTCCTTTTAATTAACTGGTCCATTAATGTAGTGAGCCTAAAATATTAAGATAGAAATAAATATACATAGGCCACATTAATGATAATATTATATTAAAAATCTAACATTCTCCCACTTGGTCCATTTGACATTATTTGCTATATATACGTTAATAAACATAATGCGCATAGAAGATAAATTTCATCTTCACATCATGATATCAAGTCAAGAAATTGATGAGGATTGTGTCGGTCATATGTCATTAAATCGACATAATACCTTCCATCTACATTAGTTCTGCACTTAACATGATCTATAATAAAAATATTCAATAATGGTCCAACAATAATTGTCTTTATCAAAGACAAGGTCCTATTTAATTTGCGTAATTCATTTATGTATATACCAATCATAAGAAACAAGAGTGACAAAATAAAAATTAGAAACAATAAATAAATGAGCTCAAATTGTCAAATAGCATAATCGTAATATCAATAATGGTATCCACTAATGCCCATCCATTTGACATGCTCCTTGAATATCTTAGGTGGAAATCCTTTCGTCAGTGGATCTACAATCATAAGGTTAATGCTAATGTGTTCAATTGACACAATTTGTTTCTAAACTTCTTCTTTAACGGCAAAATATTTCAATTTCATATGTTTAGCACCTTTCAAATATTTGTTGTTTTTTGAGAAGAAAACTGTTGCAGAATTATCACAATAAATTTTCAGCAGCTTGGCAACACTGTCGACAATCCCAAGTCCTGAAATAAAGTTCTGTAGCCATAAACCATGAATTGTTGCCTCAAAGCATGCTACAAATTCAACTTCCATAGTGGAGGCAGCGATGACGAACTACTTTGCACTTTTCCATGAAATTGCTCATCTAGCTAACAGAAACAAATAGCCAAATGTGGATTTTCTTGTATCCAAATATCCAGCGAAATCTGAATCTAAATATCCAATCACCTCAAGATGATCAGATCTTCTATAGGTAAGCATATAATCCTTCGTTCCTTGCAAATACCTTAAAACTATCTTTGCGACTTTCCAATGATCCATTCCTGGATTACTTTGATACCTGCTCAACATGCCGACAACAAAACTGATGTCTGGTCTGGTACAAGTCTGTGCATACATTAAGCTTCCAACAATAGATGCATAGGGAATAATTTCCATTTGATTGCGTTCCAATTCATTCTTTGGACATTGCATGAGAGGCTAAACTTATCTCTCTTTTGAATTGGAACAACACTTGAAGAACATTTGTACCTTAGCTTCTTGAATTTCCACTTTACGTGGTTCCAAACTCCCACTAACTTCATCATTCTCAATGAATCTAACATTTTCAGTTTCAACTATTCTCGTACTGTGGCTAGGACAATAAAGTCTACTCTTAACTTCAGCTACTTTGGACTTAAATTTACCATTTTATTTCGTCCCCATGGCTTTAATTCCTTAGAGACACTTCGAATGGGAGTGAGTAAATTTTCTGGAGAAACATTTCCACTCTTTTTCTCCCATCTTGCTTGAATAGTCAATATGCACAATCCTCATAGAGAGTCCAGGATTCTTCGAATCTGGCCTAATGATTGTGAAGACACACTTCAATGGGTCTATGATAAAAAAAATTCAAATTATTAATTGTAACTTGAGTTATAGAGGGATAAGAGTTGTACATTACCAACGCCTCAATCTAGTCTCTTTTGTATGAAAGCTTCACCAGGTCTCTCCTGTTAACCCATGTAAGCCTGTTTCCCGTAAATCTTTCAGCCCACAATCATTTAAATTAAGCACTCAGAAACTGATGACTCTGCACAATGTCAAACTCACCATCGCCATCTTTTTCATTTTTCTGGGTAATTTTGTTCAAATTGATAGCCACCAACCAGGCCTGATGACGACAGTCATGGATTATTGAATTGTTTGGACTTCTTTTCCGCTTCAACAGCCTGGGCCCCTTCTTCATTGTGTCCTTGATTTCGAGCCAGCCGCTTCTAACTTCTGTTTTTGTGGATTTTCTGAGAAGAAAATTGGTCAAAATTAAAGATGGAGCCTTTCTCTGTTCGGTTGGGGGTAGCCTATATTTCGTGAGGCAAGTTTTCCACAACTGGACTATATGTTCCTTAACTAAACTTGGCGTGTTCATCTGGTTCCTTTCCTTCGAAATTCAACATCTATTTTCTTAATGGTGTTCACGACTAAGAGGCTAAATAGATAAAAGGAAGCCCTCAAATTTAGAAAGAAATCTTTTTAAAATGTTGTTTATGTACTCATTTCTATAATTTATGTCTATATTTATTTAAGGTATTACCGAAGCAAAAGTTTGCCTTCTAGTTCAATTGTCATTAAAAAAAAAAAAGGGTTTGCCTTTTAGGTTAAATTACACCTGTTTTTCCTATATTTTAAAATTTGCCTTTCAGTTCTTTTTAATTAATGTTATTAACCTGAGCCGATAGAATATAAACTTGATGCTCATTTCTTGAGATTGGGTTGAAAAAGTTTTATTCAGACACTTATATATGGACGGATTAGAATATTGCTCCAACATAAATGGTATAATATATATGTTTATGAATTTTTAATAATTTCTCACTCAAATCTAATTTATCTTCAACATGTTCGATTTTAATTCATTAAACCAGTTTATAAATGATAACCATATTATATATATATATATATATATATATATATATTTGTCATGTCAATTAGTATTAACAAAATGATTAGAGATAAACATAAGTTAGAGTTAAAAACCTTAACCTACCCCACAATAAGAGTATGAATATGCTAAAATGAGCATAGTTCAACAATAATTGACATGTACGTACCCTTGACCAAGAGGTCAGAGTTCCGAATCCCCACTTTAATTATTGTTGAATTCAGAAAAAAAAATTACCAATATAAACTTCAAATTTAGCATAGTTTTTGTATATTGGTTAAAATTCAATCAATTTTACACCCATAACACAATTAACATAAAAAAAAAAATACCAAATATTTTTTTAAAATTAATTCACGTGCAAAAGAAAAATGCCAAATATATATTTTAGTTGCTAAGGCCCCGTTTGATAACCATTTGATTTTTGGTTTTTGAAAATTAAGCCCATAAATACTACTTCCACTTATGAGTTTCTATTTTTTTTTATCCACTTTTTACATATATTTTCTAAAACCAAGCCAAGTTTTTAAAACTAAAAAAAGTAGTTTTCAAAATTTTGTTTTTGTTTTTAGAATTTGGCTAGAAACTCAAATATTTTTTCTTAAGAAAGATAGATATCATTATAGAGAAGATGAAAACCATGTAGAGAAATTGTTTGAAAACAAGCATAATTTTCTAAAACTAAGGCCCCGTTTGATAACTATTTGGTTTTTTGGTTTTTTGTTTTTGAAAATTAAGCCTATAAATACTACTCCCACCTATGGGTTTCTATATTTTCTTATTACTTTTTACATATAGTTTTCAAAAACTTGTTTTTGTTTTTGAAATTTGGCTAGAAACTCAAATGTTTCCTTAAGAAAGATAGAAAGCATTGTAGAGAAATGAAAACCATTGTAGAAAAATTGTAAGAAAACAAGCACAATTTTCAAAAATCAAAAACCAAAAACTAATGGTTATCAAACGGGGCCTAAATGGTTATCAATCAGGGTCTAATGTTTTGGGTTTTTTTTTTCCAATTTAGTCCCTATTGCTTAAAAAGTTTCAATTTAGTCTCTCGCAATTTATGAATGCTAAAAGTGGTTAATGATAAAATTATATGACATAATACTTGGTGAATTGATAGAAATTTTGAAGAGTAAAAAGACTATCTAAGAGAGAAAAGTTTTTAATTCTTCAAAATTTCTAAGAAATTGGTAGAAATTTTGAATATTCTTATCTTTTTTTTCTCTTCTAAATTTCAGTTAGTTTACTAAGTATTGTGCCAAGTAAGTTTATCATCAATCAAACTTTTCATTTGACATTAAAATAAAAAAATACCAAAAGGTGAGGATCTGTTTGGTAGGTAATATGAATTCTGTTTTATGTTTTTGGATTTACTGAGTTTAGTGAATATGCATTTGGTAGATTTATTTTTTAAAACTGTTTTCGAATTGTATGATTCAAGTAGTGGAAATTCTTAAAACAACATTTTTTATGTTTTTGATGTATCTAGATTTTGAATTTGAAATTTTAAAATGCAGAATTATATTAAACAAGATAAAAACTTAATAAATATATTATTTCATGTTATAAACTCAATTAATTTTTTTGTTAAATTAAAATATGTATAATATAATACATTATAAATTATATGATATTATAAAATAGTAAGTATACAAAATTTATAACATAAAACATGTTAATAAATAAATTAATAATAGTTTATATTCAACCTTATATTTAGTTGGTAACTACAACTAGTTTTATGGTTTATAAATATATTATCAAACACATTTTCAACAATTGTTTAAATCAGAATCCAATTTCTAAATCTACTACCAAACACATATTTGAAAACATGAAATACAACTCAGTTTTCATTGAATCCCTTGTTTTCAAATTTATGTTTCAGATCATCAACCAAACGTACAAGACTAAGACCTTATTTGATAACTATTAGGGTTTTAAAATTGTGTTTATATTCTCACAATTTCTTTATTAGTTTTCATTTTCTTAAAAAAACATTTGAATTCTTAGCCAAATTCCAAAAACAAAAACAAGTTCTATTTTTTTTTTTTAGTTTTCAAAACTAGGCTTCAATTTTAAAAACATTTGTAAAAAAAGCAGATAACAAAAAAAAAATCATGGAAGTAATATTTATTAGGCTAAATTATAAAAATACCCCCAAACTATGGGTTTTGTTTCAATAATACCCCTAAACTTTAAAAAGTTTTAAAATGCCCATGATTTTTAAAAACATTAAAAAATATTTTATGTTAAGTTTTGGATGGAAAACGTTCAAGTTTCGTTTCAATAATACCCCTGAACTTTCAAAAGTTTAAAAAATACCCATGATATTTAAAAACCGTTCAAAAATACCATTACCATTAAGTTTTGAATAAAAAACGTTAAAGTTTCATTAATACCCTTGACATTTAATTGTGCTCATAAGAGATAGTTTTTACCTTTATTTTTCTTGATTTATGGATTATTTGCATGTCAATCTTGATTGTTTAATTAATTAAATTGTTGGTTTGATTGGTAAAATCAACTCCCTAAGATATCTCTCTCCTAATTGTTCTCCATCTTTTATCTTATGTTTTTATTTTGTTTTGATCTTATTTATCTGTCTATTTCTCTCTAAATAAAATTGAATGATTGTATTTGTGGTAATTAAGTGAACTAGAAAACACCAATCCTTTTTGGACAATACTTTGACATTCTTGCACTATATTAAAATTTGTCCCCTACACTTGCAGTATTGCATTGAATAATTTTACGCAACACCAACACAGAGAAAATCATTATGCACTAGCCTAGCCAGCTAGCATTTTTCAATGACTGTTCTTTTAATTGTAGCACGCCATAAATTTTTAAGTTTAATGCTACATTAACAATTGCTAAAGGGAAATTCGGAAGTTTAAAGCAAGCACAGAGTCACAAATTAAATGAACTTCAAATTCGAGTGTTAATCTTGATGCAATGAAAAATAACAAACCTGGAGACAGAAGCAGTAGGTGGGTCATCGAGAATTTATTTTTAACCCCCACAATTTGATGTCAAATTCAAGTATTTGGTTAACTGAATTTTAAACGAATTCAAACTAGAAATTGATCCCACAAAGCAAGGTAACGACAAATTATCCTTCAACTTCGAAGAGTTGAACAAATATAATCCCTACTTGAATCCACCTATTTAGGTTTCCAAATCTATCCCAACAACAATTTAGCTTCTTTTTTTTTTCTCTTTGGAGAGTTACGAAAGAGGGTTATGATTATGTATTTTAGGTTTTTGGAGCTTATTTGGTCAAGTTGTTACTACAACCTTTCAAATGCTAATAATCCGTTTATTCTCATTAATTTTCAAGGAGGAAGAATCTGTAGAGAGGAAGAAGAATAAACATGTTTCAATAAGAGTATTTTTGAAATTTTTTAGAAAGTCAAGAGTATTATTGAAACGAAACTATAACGTTTTCTATCTAAAACTTAATGGTAAGGATATTTGAACGCTTTTGAAAGTTCGGGAGTATTTTTGAAACTTTTGAAAGTTCAGAAATATTATTAAAATGAAACTTTAACGTTTTTCATCTAAAACTTAAAAGTAAGGTTATTTTTGAAAGTTTTTAAAAAATCAAGAGTATTTTAAAAACTTTTTTAAGTTTTGAATATTATTGAAACAAAACTCATAGTGTAAGGATGTTTTCTATAATTTAGCCTTTCAAAAACCAAAAACAAAAAATGCGGTCTAAAACATCCAAATATGAAAAAAAAAAAAAATGGAGCAAGAACGAAAATTGAAACTGTCTACAAAATCGGAAACGCGAGGACGCCATCCCAATTCCACTCCATATATTGAAGTGTTCGTCTTTTGTCCTACAAGCTCTGTGAGTTGCTGAAGCGAGCGAAATTAAAGGAAGAAGAAGAAGAAGAAGAAGAAACTAATTTAAAGCCAACTCAATTCACCGCCTGCCCTTCCGCTCAAGGGTCACTTTGAACTTCGAGCTCCTCCTTCTTCTTTTCCTCAAATCCAACTAAACAAATCAACTCCACTCTCTTTTTGCCGGTCTTCTCCATGGAGATTCATTCCTCATAAAGCCACTTCACACTGAAAATTTCTCACCCAACAAACAACCCTTTCTTTCTCGCAAGCTACGGAGACTTCCCGGGTTTTATTTTCCCCTTTAATTCACAGACAGAAACAAAGATGACCCAGAAAAGCTCAGAAGGAGGTATATATATATATATATGTATATCATTGATTATTGTACACTGTGTTTATGTTATTGTAATTTTCAAATTCAAAAGAAATCGTTCTACAATAGAGCTGAGCAGTTAGTTTATTTAGGCTAGGCCTCCATTAGTCTGCAACAGATCTGATCTGGACTGGAGAAGGGTTTTTAGTTACGCAAGGAAGCTTTTAGAAAAAAAGTTAGGTTTGGTTTCGCTTTCAAACAAGATAAAAATTGAATAAAAATTTTGAGATGTGGGTAATATATATCTTAATGAATTGAATAAACAATGTTTAGAATCCACTCCAAGCACTGGAATTAATGTATTGTCTGTCATTTTATGGGCAGAGAGAGGGTCTTAAATGCAGATATCTGTCTGAGTGTGAGTAGTAGCTTAAAAGAGAGCTGAGATCAAAGGGTTTTTGGGTTTTGCTTTAAAAGTAGTAAGAATTCTATGTATTTATTTATGACCTTAATCACTCAGTATTTTTGTAATCTGGGTGTGTGTGTGTGTTTTTTTTGGAGAAATAACTTATGGGTATTTTTGTGCTTGAAGGGTAGAGAGAAGAGAAGAAGAAAAGGAAAGGAGAGGGTGTGTGAGACAGATAATTTAAGGTGGACTTTGCTTTTGGAAGAAAGGAAGGGAAGAAAAAGCTTTAAACGATGGCTCTCTTCCTGACTTGGAATGTGATATATCGAAGCGGAGAAAAAGGCCTTTTTATCACTACAGAGCCAAAGTACTCTCTGAGTTATCATCATCAATATGTATAGGACAGTAACCCCACCTGCACTCCATTCAACCTCCTCCTTCTTTTAAACCAAAACCCACCATTTCTCTTTCTCTTTTCTCTTTTGTGTTTCTCTCTCTGTTAAGAGTAAAAAGTATAAGAGAATCACTGCAGTAACCATAGGTCAAAAAAGGGTATTGTGTTGTATAATTAGTCTTTGTTTCAGAAAGGAATGAAAGTGGTATGGAGGTGGTGGATATTCAAGAACAAGCCTGTAGGTTTCCACGAATTGGAAATGGCCGAAATGACTCCAACAAGTTAGGGCAAAAGGGGATTGTTCACTCCCCAGATGATGAACAAGACAAAGAATTCTCCAAAAGGGTCGCTGTGGTTGCTTCTGCTTCTGCCACCGTCAATCCCGCCGGAGGAGTCGAACAAGGCGGCGGTGTTGGTGCTAATCGCCTTCGTGGGTGGCACCACTCCTCGCGGATTATTAGGGTTGCTCGAGCTTCCGGCGGCAAAGATAGGCACAGTAAGGTTTGGACATCGAAAGGGCTTCGAGACCGACGGGTTCGGCTCTCTGTCGCCACCGCGATTCAGTTCTACGATCTTCAAGATCGGCTCGGTTTCGAACAGCCGAGTAAAGCCGTCGAGTGGTTGATCGAAGCAGCTTCCGACGCCATCGCTGAGCTTCCTTCTCTCAACGGCTCTTTTCCTGAAACTCCCAGGCAACTGAGCGACGAGAAAATGGGTAGCGATGGGACCGAGCAAGGGTTCGATTCACCGGAACTGGAGCTCGACGGCGACCCCAAAGAACATCAACAGAATCAGCGGCAGCAGCTTTCATTGGCGAGGTCTGCGTGTAGTAGCACCTCAGAGACGAGCAAGGGCTCTGGATTGTCCCTCTCCCGCTCTGAAATTCTAGTGAATCGAGCGAAAGCACGTGACAGAGCGAGAGAGAGAACTGCGAAAGAGAAGGAAAAAGAGCAAGAATCTCGCGATGCCCATTCCATTCCCAACAACCCATCTTTCACTGAGCTTCTCACTGGCGGTACCACCAATCGTACCACTTCGGCACCACAAAACACCGTCGTGGAGCCGAATTTGTTCGACAAGGCAACGGCCATGGATTACTTAGCCTCTTCTGCGATTATAGGCCAACAACCGTCGTCGTCTTCGTCTTCACGGCCTGGCCATAATCAATCTGCGGGATTTTCAGGGCAAATCTTTTTGGGGAATCCACACCAATTGCCAATGTCGATTCCGCAATTCAACGTCTCGGCCGCTGAAAATACCCAACAGGATCGTCTTCAGCATTTCTCGTTCGTCCCAGATAATTTGAACGACTATAATCTCAACTTCACCATCTCTGCCGGCCTTGCTGGTTGCAATAGGGGGACCCTTCAGTCCAATATCTCACCGTCTCTTTTGCCTTACCTTCAGAGGTTTCCTCACTTAGACGGATCAAACGTACCCTTCTTCATCGGAGCTACGTCGCCGGCGACTGCTCCAGTACAGTTAGAAAATCACCAGCACCATCACCATCAGTTGACACCTGCATTGTTTGATGGTAGCTGGCAACTCTGTTACGCCGATGGAAGCCATCACTCAGATCAGAAGGGTAAAGGAAAGAACTGATGAGTTCTCAGAAAGCACATTTCTTCTAGCCCATTTCCAGGTATTTCAAAAACCCATTTAAACTTTTAATTGAAATTCTTGGTCTATGATCCTGTACCTGTTCCTGTGTGGTTCTTCTTCTTCATTCATCAATATGGTCTCCTTATTACTGGAATTCTTGACATTTTGGGTGCTGCTGCTGTGTTGTGTGTCTGATTTGTTTTTGATAGTCACAAGAACATGAATTATTGGACATATCACATACTTTTGTGGGTTTGATATATTTTATTGGTAGAGTTTTTGTTGTCTTTATATTATTATGAATATTATGATTCCTGCATGGATTGGTGTGAGGGTTTTTGTCCCCCACTGGCCACTCCCCATCCTGTTGTCTTGTTGGTTTCCCTTCTCTCTAGCATCATATGTTTATGTTTATGTTTATATGTCCATGACAGGTGTTAGAAGCTTGCTCCTTCTAACAATGCCATGCCATGTGTTTGTCACTCAGTGAAAGAAGCGCACTTTCACAAAAGAAGACAACTTTTCACTGTTTCCGTCTTCTTTAAATGGCTGTTTCAGTAGCACCCATAGTGTTTACCTAGCTAGGGTTTCATAGGGCTTGGTGAAATACCCAAGGGCTAACTAGATTCCTGCTCAATAGAGTTCAACCAACAACTGAAACGAGAATAACTATTCCTTTGCTCTTTGCCCTAAGGCCTATAAATATAATATTTACCTGATCAAGGATTCAAGACTAAATTTTTTAAGTTTATAGGTCACCTCTTTTATAAAATCTTATGGGATAATGGGAGAGCTATAAATTGTACCGTTGTGATTTATAAAATATATAAATCATATCTTTATATCTTATAGTATCTTTTGAAATATCATATAGTTTATTTCTAATCTCATTTTGTTGAACTACTAGGCTGGTCTTCTTTTTCCTTTTTTTGAATGACATAGTGGTTCATGCTACTACATAGGGTGCTTAAAATTATTTTTAAAATATAGGAATACAATTTGCTTATCTCATAGATCAGAGTGAACTTGCATGTGCCTGATAAGTCAATCAGTCAACTTTGAAGCCTTTCTATGCTCTTGGACTTTTTTAAGACCATAATCTCAGAAAGAGTATGCATGGTAAGTTAAAGTGAAGAAGCCCTGTTGGTGGAAAAAAAGGGTATTGATAAAAAAAAAAAAATCGAAGCTAAGTATATAAGCAAGTAGGATATTAAAATAAAACCATCGATAACAGTAACGGAAGCATGAAACTTTTTGGTAGTACCGGCAAACTAGATGACCGCAGAGATAATTTTTTGAAATAGTGTTTTTAGTATGTTCAAGTACTTTTGAAAAAAAAATGTAAGTGTTTAATCTAAAAGCATTTTATAGTACTTTTAACGCTTTAGAAATACTTTTAACCATATAATCAAATATGCATGTGCATTTGAACATACCTAGAAATGTAGAAGTATAGCTTTATATGTAGGATACATATTATGGAGTTGATTGTCGTGTTTGATAAGATCGATTTAATCTTAGATGAGTTGAAGTCATATGCAGGAAAGTGGTTATGCATTGTAATGATGACATATAGGTAGAAACTGTAGCAGAGCTGAATTTGAGTCTGACAGTAGTAGTTCAATGATAAAAGAATTTCTACAACAACGAGGCATCTTTATATTTTTGAGGAAATTTTAAAAAATTATAAAAGTCATTTTAAAAGACGCAGTTCATTAGAATTTTTTTTTTTCCAATAGTACTTAAAGAAAAAGTACCTTACCGCACTCAAAAGTCTATCTCAAATTTACTGTAAATCTAAATGCTTCAACCTTATATAAATTGCTAGTCTATTTGTGATCATTAGATCTAGATGTTAGATATCTTTTAAATTCTTTAGTTTTTTGGATGTTGTGTTTTTGTTGAGCTTTAGATAGTACTTTTCACCGGTTTGGAATCAAATGAAAGTGGAACAACACAAATATATCTTCTTTAAAGAAATAGAAATATGGAGTGCATCTTTAGTTATAACGAGCACACGACACATGTTTGAGCATGTTAGTGTCTCACATTAACAATTTGCCTAGAATAGAAGATCATGCTTTTGAGCCACTCTCTACGTTTTCCTTTTTTCATCTCACATTTTAATCTGATTGTGGTGGTAAGACATTTGAATGAGATTATAAGTGCTACCTCTTTTGTGGTCAATAGAATAAAGTAAATTCAAATAAGAATTCAGATAAGAAAAGTATAGGAATAGATTTTTAGATGGACAAGGAGAACTCATTGCTAGAAGTGATTTTAACTTTAAAAGAAATTCTTTCCAGGGAAAATAAAATACAAATGCTTCTCTAGGTAACTTTAGTTTTTTATAAAGAAGAAGAAAACTATAGGAAGCTTGTAGAGGAAACTATTGTCCATAGTGGAGATTGTTATAAGAATACCATTAATACCCAGTTTAAACAATGATCTTTTCAGACATATGGAGTTGCCGGTTCTAACTTTATTCTGTTACTTTAGAAAACATGGATGGATACTTGAAAAAGGTAACATATTATTTCTTTATTGTTATTATTATTATTCTATACTTTTATAAAAAAATTCAACCAAATAAGGTTCTCACAAGTCAAAATATTTACAATTTTGTGGATCTTCTTGTGGGCGCCGGGTAAATGTAAATCAACAACTCATCAACATGAATTGAAATTTATAACATTTGAAATCAAGGTCCCTATTTGTTTTAAATTGTAGGTATTATTTTAATAGAAGGACCCTATTTGTTTTAAATTGTAGGTATTATTTTAATAGTGACCAACAGTTCGATTAAAGACAACACAGAGCTGTTTGGGGCGTTGAGTGGGTTATAATAGTCAGTGGGTTATAATAATATGTGGAGTTATATAATATGTGTTTAGGATGCAGAGTTATTTAGTTTGAGTTATAATAGTCTATATTTGGAGTACATAGTACTCTATAGACTATTATAAACCACGCCCAAACAGCTCTGATGGATAATTGTGTATCAATTATTGATTGCAGTTAAAATTATTGATGGACTAAATGTAAAAAGAAGGCTGTCTAAAAAGCTTTTCCAGGATTAATGGATGGATTTTTTATTTTTTTTAATACCTTTTTTCCCACTGTTGGGTCATTTGTGTAGTTGAATACCCAGTGGACTATTGGGCTTAATAAAATAAAAAGCTATTGGGTCATGTAGGATCAATACCTTAGAACACCCAGCAGTACTACTAAAATTTCAGAGATTGTCAAGTTACTTTTTCTGTTTTGTTGCTTTTTGAAAGTTCCAATAACAGTTATATATACTAATTCATATTGCCATTTACTTTTGGTATTATTTCGTTTTCATTTTTCCTCTAGTTGGCATTCTCTACTTACTAGACATTTTGAGATGGCTGTTCTGTTCATTTAGCATACTCCATAGTTATCTTCTTGCTTTAACTGAAAAACAATCAAATGATCATTCACTTTCATCTGTGATCAAAGGTTGAAAACAAGCTCTCCCTCTTTTCATCTGAAGAAGATGAAACTCAAAAGAATCTTTTTGAACTATTCCCTACATATCAATTTAATAAAAAGTTGAATACTTGAGATATTATTCATGAGCATTTTGGCTTTTGTGTTTTCATAGGAAAGCTAAAAGTAAAATGTTTGACTTTGTGGATGTGCTGCCAGGGACTTCAATTGAGCTAATATTTTTTTTTCAGTAGAAAATGTTATTCTTAGATTCTTAGTTATGGGGTATATCATTCTTTCTTTTAACAGATTCAAACCTTGTCAAATCTGGGGATGATCTGCAAGTTAGAGAGAACAGTATCTTTTGAATTATTCTGTGCATTCTGGATATATCAGTATCTTAAAAGAAAATATCTTTGATGACACAGCTGTGATGTAAACTTGGCATTCTGTGTTTGCTGTGCTTTCAAGTCCACTTTAGGCTGAAAATTTTCACACCCAGAAACCAGTTTATAGATAGATATCTGCTTTCTTATGGATTTCAGTGGATGTCATTTTCTTTCCCTGGCAGGTCATGATGCTGGAAAATGAAGATGGGGCACGAGAGGTGGACAGCCCATCGTGAGTGAATTACTTAACCTCGGCCCTCCATCTTCGATCTACACATTTTTATGCTTCTGAAACACTTGCTTTGTCTTTGCTTTATCCATTTTGAGTTCTTTCCTTCTTAAATTCTCGCATTGATTCTTATTATGTTTTTATCTGTTTATGTGTAATCTTCCACAATCAATGCATGTTTTGTTGTAGAAAATCATTGCCAACATCTTCTTTTGAGTGATTCTTTTTGCTTCCATACAAATTCCCCATCCAAAACAACATCCCCAAAACTAATCTTAATTCTTTTATAACTTCCAAGACCTATTTAATAACTATTTGGTTTTAGGGAAGTATTTGAATTCTTAGCTAAATTTCAAAAACAAAAACAAGTTCTTTTTTGGATAACCGAAAGTCGAAGCTTTGATCCCCTATACCCAGGGGTACCCGCCCCCACCCCAAGCCTAGACCCAAGAGACATCAAGGGTTTTTATTTATTAAGCTCACCCGAAGGTTCGAACTTGAGATCTCTAAATTGGTATGACCAAGAGACCCCAAGCTCTTACCAATGGGGCCGCCCCTTGGGGGCAAAACAAAAACAAGTTTTTAAAAACTACTTTTTGTAGTTTTCAAATTTTAGCTTGAATTTTGAAAACTTGTAAAAAAATATATAGCAAAACAAATAAACTTATGGTGGAAGTAGTGTTTACCAACTTAATTTTTAAAAACCAAAAACTAAAAACTAAAGCACTCGTTTGACAACCATTTGATTTTTGGTTTTTGGTTTTTGAAAATTAAGCTTATAAACACTACTTCTACCAATAAGTTTCTTTGTTTTGTTATCTACTTTCTACCAATGTTTTCAAAAACTTGTTTTTGTTTGTAGAATATGACTAAGAATTCAAATGTTTACTTAAGAAATATGAAAATCATTGTAGAAAAATCATTAGAAAACGAACTTAATTTTCAAAATCCAAATGATTATCAAACGGGGCTTAAATTATTGTCAAATAGGCCTTTAAAAATGATAGATAAAATTATGAGAAAAAAACTTAATTTTAAAAAATCAAATAGTTATCAAACGGGGCTTTAAAAATATTTTATCATCTAACAGTTACAGATGTTCGAAGCTGAGATATCCCATCAAAGATAACAACCTTATGTTAATCATCTCAAACATTCATCCATTTCCTTTCAAATATATTTCATATAAATCTCCACTTCAGTTCTAATCAGGAATATGACATTCTGCAGTCTTTTTTTGGTTATAACATAATCTGCCAACTAAACCAATCATAAAACTGATATGGACCAGTAATCTGAGCCATGGAAGAATTTTTTTATAAATAAATTAAAAAAAAAAAAAAAAACCATCTTTAATTGCATTGGAAATCAGAATTCAGAAAGCACCAGCAAAAAATGCATAACATGTCATCACTTTATTATTTTGTGGCAGGAAATGAAATAAAAATAACAGCAAATTGACATCAGTAGCAATATTAATTTTTGTAAAATAACGAAAGATAGTGATTTATATGAAAGTAATAATGGCGAAAAAGTCCAGGGAGATTGGGCGTGTGTTTCTAGTTCAACCAAATACTTTATTTCACGTGCCTTTCTCAACTCTACAAAGCTAAGAATAAGATGTTTCATGTGACAAACAGCTCCCACTAAACAACCAAAACAGCTAATTCAACCATTATTTTTTATTTATTATATTAATTACTCTCATTATTGGCTTAAGATAAATTAATTTGTAGATTTATGCAGCTAAGCCTGCATTATTATATATGACAGGGAAGCAAATATTTATAAACAAAGGAGACACATGTGGATATAATATTATTTTTCTTATGGTTTCATATTTTTATTTATAAGAGAAATAGATCCATTTGTTTTTTTTTTCTCAAATTATATACATATGGTACACAACAAATTACGAATGGTTCATAGAGGGTTAGCTTCTTTTTCCAAAAAACAAAAAAGAAACTTAAGTGTAGTTAGGGAGATTCTCAAATTGGTCAACCTTTGAAATAGAACTAAAACATCTTAATAAAGTGGAAATGGTAGCACCACAAAATGTGAAGTGAAAAGAGGGCTTTGACAAGTAACGTTAGTCCTGTCCAATAGTCGCAAAAAGCACTAACTCCTGTTCTAAGCCGAGTAGCTATGGGGCACGTGTGAACCAATCCAACTTACATTCAAATAAAAAATAAAGCCTATACTCCACCTGCAATGCACCTAAATGGCCGGCCTGAATTTTCTCCAATCATTTGAGTTTGCGGTCAAAACATTCCAACTCATTTTCTACAAAGATATAATGAACAAGAAAAAAAAAAAACACAAACAACTTGAAGAAGCAGTGGATAAGCCATGGACATACCTGACCTACCAAACAAAAAAGGTGTTCCTCTTCATTCACACTCAATAGTGAAAATGGATAACATATTGGCAACAAGATAAGGTCCATCACAGACCACCAAGGCCAGTTTTTGACTGTCACCATTCAATTTATAAACCTGGGCAGCAATGAAGCTTTAGCTTTTATCAAAGAATTTGGAACTTACAACTCAGCTTCACATATTATGCCAATATTCCATGTCCCACTCACATTCTACATGTAATGATATGCTCAGTTGCATCATTGCACAATAATAGAAATAAACAGTTTACAACTGGGCAAAACTCACCAATCTTTCTACACATCACTGTTTTTGCATAATATGTTCTCAGAGTGTACAAAGCCTGTTGCCTAATCATAGAGCTTTTTCCCAATTCCATTTGTTTTTCTTTCCTTGCCCTTCCCCACATTATGTTTCATAAAGAAAAAAGAAAAGGGGTCAAACCATTAACCATCCTATCTTCTCTTCTGTGGTGTGCACTCACCATTCAGACACTTGTCATATGTGTAAACAGCTTCCAGCCACAATGACAATTATTCAACTAGATTTAACAAAGGCTTACATTTATAAACTTCAAACTATATCACATGAGATCATAATGAAGTCTTACCTACAGTATTCACATATACAGGATGGACAGAAGTTAAAGGGACTACAAACTCAAAGCTTTTACAACATCATTCTAGCTGTTTGTCTGCACTCCAAATAGCAAATGCCTGTAACAAAAACAATCAGCAGATGCATTTTCCACTATCACCTTTTACCAAAAACGGTCAACCATTTTGTATTATAATGCCAACGAATGAGTTTTCTTTCTTTCCCCCCTCTTTCGTGCCACTCTCTAGTCTGAAGTTGGTTTCATTGTCATCCAATTATCTCAGGCTGCATATCAGTAAGAACTTCTTCCCGATTCTCATTTTCCGAAGGTATGCAATTTCCTCTTCCCTTTGCACCATTGTTCTTCTATACCTGAAAACCCAAACTCTAATACAGTTACAAAATAAGAACAGTTGAAGACTTGAAGGTAGCCTAACCTAAACAACTAGAAGACAAGTAAAACTTTGCAAAACACACCATGATATCATATAACTTAGATTATTATAAACTCATTCGATGTACTTAATCCTGAAAACATATACATTGAGCTGCCTTTTGGAAACCAGTATAAAGTGAACCCTAGTTCAGTTATAAAAGACCCAATCACTCACATGATGGACCAGTGTATTATTGTTCCATAATAAAGTGAAGAGAAATATGCAATAATAATTATCATTTCCAAATCCCTAAGGTTCATTTCACCCAAGAAAGAATCCAAACGAGCATTCTACAGACCATGCGGTAGTAGCCATGGACCACAAGCAAATTCGGTTGTCCATAGACATAATGATAATATAACAAAGATCTAAATCAATTAATCTAGTTATCTAACTTGGAAAAAAACTCATCTTGCAAGAATCAAATACTAGAACAATGCTTGTATGCATTGAAAATTTACCTCGAATTACTAATTGTCCTTTTAGAAAGAGTTCATCTCAAGGCAGTACGTTCTCCTCTTCACTAACATCTTTGCAGCAGTCCTATAAGGCTCTTCAAAAGCAGTTGAAGCCCAAGAGCAATCAGAAACATCCTTCTTCACCGCAGACTGTTCACTTGGCCGGATAGCGACCAGTGTAGCGCCCTTCAATATCAACCCATTAGGCAATTCTAAGTGTGTGGCGTACCAAAGTCTCATGTTCAGAGCCGGTACAAGGGTTCTCTTAGAAGCCGAAGAAGCAGACAAGGGCTTCACCCTCAACTCCTCAAGTTGATCTTTGTTCATACACAGCACACCCTGTCCATCCGCATCAGTTAGAACCAAACTATCCAAAGTCTTGTGATCCGCTATTATTGGTTGCAACAGATAGTGTCTCGCTGAAGCTGCAATAAGCGAACTAATCGTCCATACTACTCTCAATTTTAGACCTCCATTTGTGTAAAAGGATTCGGGTATACTTCCATTATCATCGCTAGCGCCGCCATTGCCAATACAGAACCCTCCATCAGTCCCATTATCTTGAGCAATTGAAGGCTTGATGGACCCGGGGTGAATCACCGAAGAAGCACCCAAAATCACACAATTATCCAAAGTGGATCCAAAATCGGCTCGCCATTTCAACAAAACCCCATCATCAATACCCAATTCTCCACTCGGAAGCTCGATCCGAAGGAATCGAATCTCGTTGAAATTCTTGAGAACTTGAGTCGGGGAGTGATGGGTCACCCCACCTTGATCAATTTCGCCGTCCTCGTCGGTCCCAACCGCAAGAGACGACGTAGAGGAAGAGGAAGCCAAACTCGAAGACGCTCGTGTCTGACCCAAAAACTGGACCAACGCTTGGAGGGGCTTGACAATGCCGCCAAATACAGACCGTAAAATATTAAAAAAAGGGCCACGAGATTTACCAGACGAGGAAGAGGAGGAAGACGATTCGTCATCAGAAATAACACAATCCACACGAACAACAACGTTCTCCACCTGAGGCACAAGGCAGTGAAATCTTCGAGAAACAACGCAGCATCGACCGAGGGCCTTCACGTCGCCGATCTTGTTGAAAATAAGAAGAAGAAGGGAATCCGGAAGACGATCGAAGTGGTCGATACAGCAAGAGGCGGAAATGGAGGCCGAATTAACAGAGAAGACAGAGTCAGGTTCTGGGTAGATCTTAGATGTCAGATCTAGGCGCAAGGACGACATTATTAAGGCCAAAAACAGAGAGAGAAGGAATGGCGGAAATTGAGGAAAAGAGAAGATGGGTAAGGGTGAAATCAAAAGGGAAGGCAGAAAACAGAGATGGGATTAGCAGGGGAGGCGGAAATGGGTATAAAAAGGGGAATAGATCTGAAGGGGATGAACAGAATCAGGAATTAAAACCCTAATCTTTTCAATTGGGGGGAGGAAACCAGAAGGAATTGGGAGATGGGGAAAGAAGGGTAAGAAAGAAGAAGAGAAAAGGAGAGGAAAGAATCAAAGAGAGAGAGAGAGAGATTGGAAGGGGGAGAAGAGGAGATTCATAGATCCACGGTTTTGTCTTTTCAGAGAAGAGAGCGACACATGAAAATGAGGGAAGAGAGAGAAAGTTGAATAATGGGCGCAAACAGAGGAAAAGCTGTGTCTGTGAGACAGTGTTACCTTCTCTTTCTTCACCTTGTTATCGCCTTTTTCTTTTCCTTCAATTTTTCCTCTTCTCCTAAAGTTGTTCCATTTTTTTTCCCCTTTTTCTTTTTCTTTGTTATTTTGCGAAAAAGAAGGGAAAAAATCTTACAACTTACTTTCAAGGTTAATTTATATAGAATAGTGTCTTAAACTATAATTTTAATCTCTTTACGCCTCATTTCATAACTATTTAATTTTTAATTTTTGATTTTTGTGTCTATTTGATCAACAGATATTGACTAGATATTGACTAGATACCTAAATTTTTAATTTTATATTTAATAAATCTTTTAACTTTAAAAATATATAATAGATTATTGAACTTTCAATTTTATGTCTAATAGGCCTTTACATATTTGAAGTTTTTAAAACTTAACTGTTTTATTAGATATAAAATTAAATTTTATGTCTAATAGGACCCTAAACTTTTAATTTTGTGTCGAGTAGTTTCATGAATTTTAAAAAATTGTAGAGTAGGTCAATGACCTATTAGACACAAAACTGAAAATTCAAAAACCAATTGGATACAAAATTGAAAGTTTATAGACCTAATAGAAAGTTTAAGGACCAAATAAACACAGACCTAAAAGTTTAAGGCTAAACCTGTAATTTAATCAAAATTGTTCTAAACTTTTGATTAGATTTTAATTATATCCCTAGAATTTGAATATTTCGTTTAAGCCCTTGAACTTTAAAATTGTAAAAAAAAAAAAAAAAAAAAAATTCATTGTAGAGCTTTTTTTTTTTTCGTTCTCTCTTTCTTCTTCTTCTTCTTTTTTGTTGAAATGATGGAAAAAATTATTATGGCAACTAATGTGTAAAAATCAATTTTATGAATGATGTTGTAAATTATGTCAACAAATGAATGGTGACAATAATTTTAATCTTCCATGTGAAATTGAACTGTAAATAATGTCAAGTGTGGCTTTTAATTTTTACCTATCAACTGTCATGTCAATTTTTGCTCGTCATTTTAACCAAAAAACAAAATCTCTAAGGGTTTTATTTATAACAATTTTAAAATTCAAGGGTTAAATATAATATTTCAAAGTCTACTAACTTGATTGAAATTTACTCCAAGAACTTTGTATAATTCAACCTACTTAAATATATAACATTAAATATATTTTAGGGGTAAACTTTTTGTTAGTACAACAATGATAGAGTCGTAGATTGAATCTTTCACTTCAAGAAAAGTAATAAGTGTCTTTATTATTGAGCTATACTTTTATTTATTTATTTATTGAGCTACACTGGATATACTAACGAGATATAAGTAGGGTTTTGTGTCGACCTATTGATTTTAAAATATAAGAAAAAAATTAATTACAAAATCAATCTTTTTAAAAGATGAGACGGATGGTTAGGCAAAAATCAATCCACCTGATTAAAATCGATAAAGGAAAAAAAATACCACTAAATCAATTAAATTGATCCATTTTATCTAAATCACAGAGAGTTTTGGGATAATTTTTGAAAAAAAGAGCGTTTATAAGTGTAAAACTTGTATTAGAAATACTTTTAGAAAAGGCATGAATTTTTGAAATAATTTTGAAAAAAAACACTTTTTAATCCAAATCAATTTTCTTATAAGCACCTTTAAAAAAAGTAATAATTTAAAGGGTGTTATTATAGCTTCTTGAATGATTTTAGATGATCGAAAGTGTTTTTTTTTTTATCTTAATAAATAAAAAAATTCAAAAAAATTGGATTAATTTAAAAACTATTTTTGAAGAAACACTTAAGAGATGAATCATCCAAAAATCTTTAAAGTGATTAACTAAAAATCTTCAAAATATGTAGTAACAAAAAAATATATATTTCTAATTAATAGAATCACTGAATATAGTGCAATCAAAAAAATTTTATTATTTAAAATATTTTTTAAAACATGTAAGATATAATTATTAAAAATATTTTTTTTTCGAAAAGTGCTCAAACTAGAAAGTATTCTAAACGACTCTCTCTCTCTCTCTATCTATCTATCTATATTAGATTTTAAAAAAATTAAATTTTTTTTTTATCTAATTAAACACTATAATAATTGAAAAAAGAATATGTAATGAGAAAAAAGCATTATTTCTTGCTAAAGTGAGCATAACGATAATTGACATATACCATCGATCAAGAGGTTAGAGGTTCGAATTCTCCCACTTCTAATGTTTGTTTTCAAATAGTGCTTCAAATTTACTCTGAGTATGATTGTTTTTTTAAATTTTAATTTATTGATTTCTGCATCAAATTATCAATTAAAGTTTTATGGTAAATGTTATAAAATTTAATTTAGTGACGTGTATTACTCAAATTGATTGAACTAATTCAATAAATTTAGTAAGTATTTTTTTTTAAAATTTCGATTTACACACCTATCTACCTATTATACAAAAATGTTAAATCTCCCTCACCAAGTTATGTTCACTCTTTTTTTTGGTAAAAAGAAAATAGATACAAGCAACCAATCATTTATAGAATATACCCTATGAATCTATATTTTCAATTAATAGAATGAACAACTCTTATCCCTAATTGTTTCAAAAAAAGAAAAGAAAAAAACTCTTATCCCTAGTTAAATTTTTTGGTGCTTAATCCCCCATTTACTGCTCTACAAATGAGAATATAGACATTGTTCATGTTCTTCACGTATAACTTTCTACCAAATTTGGTAAATTTGTTGTAATTCTTGAAGAAATATATGTTGAACAGATCGTTGTTTGTGCCGTGGAGTAATACCACTACCTTGAAAGCAATTTCGACACGACCTCGGTGCTATACGTTTTATGCCGGTTGCTCTCCAAGGTTAATACAACACCCTTCACAAACGTGCACTCGTCAATGAAAGATTGGAATCAAGATAAAACAATGTTCGAAAATTGCTCGGATATTATAACACGAAGAAGAAGATTGAAAAACTATCCAGATCTGGTTTGAAACAAACCAATAAAAAGAAAATGAATTTGAGGAGAAAACATTTTTAGATCTACACCATCAATGAGAGGAGAAAATATATTTTTTAATTAAGGTAAAAATGTTTTCAAACGATAACAAATTAAAAACAAATGGTTTTTAAAAAAAACGTTTTGGTTTTAATTTTAAGAGGAAAAAGAAATAAAAATTATTTTCTTTTTCGCACCAGCACGATTACCACTATAACCATTTTTTACCAACTCACATATGAGTTAGGGCTCGTTTGATAACGTTCATGTTTCCTGTTTCTTATTCCTATTTCTCATTTTTTAAGAAACATACATGTTTGATAAACCATCATGTTTCTTGTTTCTAAATTTTTTAGAAACGTTTCTAAAAAAATGGCAGATTTTGAGAAACATCAAAAAGTAGTTTCTCAAATTCTGTTTCTATTTTTTTTTTCGAGTTTCATGCATGTATTCCTATTTTTCTTTTTACCCATCTCTCCCTTGTCTCTTCTTTCTCTCTCTTCCATTCTATTTTTTTTTCTTTTAATACTTTTTAATCTTTTTTATTTTTTTCTTCTTTTTTATTTTTATTTTTTGATTTATTTCTTTCTATTCGTTCTCTCTCTTTCATCATAATCTTTTTTCTTTTAATAGTTCATTATCTTTTTTTTTTCTTTTTTCCTTTTTACTTTTCTCTTTTCGTTTATGTTTTTCGTTTCTCTCTTATTTTCTTATTTTCTTTTACTTTACATTAACGAGCTTATAGTTATTATTTTCTATTTAATTCTCTATTATTTTTCCTCTTGGTACGATTTTTTTTATTAAATAAATAAACTAATAATGTATTTCATGTTTACCATTAAATGTAAAAAAATATATACATTCTCTCTCTTTTTCTGATTTTACTTGCGTGTATTATTGGCTAATGTATTTTTAAAGAAAAAATAAAAATAAAGTTTATTATTAAATTAAAGAAATGTGGGTATGTTCGATTGTCTGACCTTAGATAATTTAAAAATTCGTCTAATTGAACTAACTCTTGTAAGTCAAAATCGTTCAAGGTGAATTGATTGAAGTGAGAAATAACATAGCAAATCAAATTTGAACAACATTTGAAGGATAATTTTTTTTTTATTATTATTTGTTAGGGACAACGACCCTCGACAGATCTCCACATTGGTATGATATTGTCCACTTTGGGCATAAGCCCTCATGGCTTTGTTTTTGGTTTCACTCAAAAGGCCTCATACCAATGGAGATAGTGTCCCTCACTTATAAATCCATGATCCTCCCCTTATTTAGCCGATGTGGGACTTTGGTCGCACTCCCAACAATCCTCCCCTCGAACAAAGTACCAATCTAGCCTCCCTTTAAATAGTCATCTATCCGTCTAGCTCTTATCCTGGCCACCTCCTTTACCGAAGCACACCGCCAGTCCAGGCCAACTCCTTTACCGGAGCACACCGCCTATCCGAAAGAGCTCTCTACCACGCATCTCCACCATGACTATGCCTTCGGGGCTCTCCTCCTTTGTTCGACACTCGAGGATTCTACCGATCACGGCTCAGGGGCATGGCTCTGATACCACTTGTTAGGGACAACCGACCCTCGACAGATCTCCACATTGGTATGATATTGTCCACTTTGGGCATAAGCCCTCATGGCTTTGTTTTTGGTTTCACTCAAAAGGCCTCATACCAATGGAGATAGTTGTCCTCACATATATACCCATGATCACTCCCTTCCCTAGCCAATGTGGGACATTTGTTTGCACCCTAACAATCCTCCCCTCGAACAAAGTACCACAATTGAGCCTCCCTTCGAACAAATCCATCTACTCCGCAACGGATCACGCACATTGTGGGACATATTTCTTTGGCGTCGATCACCTATCGCACCATCCACTTCCTCCCCCTCGAACAAAGAACTACTCCTCAACCAGTGCAACTTGATAGATTTACTACTTGCTTGCCGCTCCAAGCACTTTTTGTTCGACTATGGGATCCATCCACAATGTCAACATGAGGCTTCGCTACTCTGTTCCACTTTGAGGATTCCTCTGGCACACAACTAGGTTTAGACCATGGCTCTGATACCAATTGATAAGGACAACGGACCTCCACATATCTCCACAATGGTATGATATTGTTCACTTTGGGCATAAGCCCTCATGGCTTTGTTTTTGGTTTCACCCAAAAGGCCTCATACCAATGGAGATAATGTCCCTCACTTATAAACCCATGATCTTCCCCTTATCTAGCCGATGTGGGACTTTAGTCGCACTTCCAACATTATTATTATTTAGGTGTTGGGCCTTAATAAAATACTACAACCTCTTTATAATTGTTTTATATTTATTTTAATGCATGTTATATGTTTTATTATAGTATATGTACTAAATTTTATTTTTACCAAAAAAACAAGAAACAAAAAACAGAAATAGTTATCAAACATGTTTCTGTTTTTAGTTTTTAAGAAATAGAAACAAGAAACAAGAAACAGACACAGGAAACAAGAAACGAAAAACGAGAACGTTATCAAACGGGGCCTATATAAACTATCTCCACATCTTTAAACTTTCCAATGTGGGACAACATTTTTTTTTTTCATTTCCTATGTGAGTTATTGGGCCTAAGGCCCAAGTCATTTCCAACAATCCCCCACGAATGGCTTGTGAAATAAAAGAAAATAAAAGAATAAAAGAATAGTTTCCTGAGCAAAGAAAGGATTATAAACTCAAGCATCAATATCTTTCGATTTGAATTGATGCATGGAAAGTAGGGCAACAACCTAATTAAATAAAGTAAGGTATCTCTTGAACTTTTCAGTAATTATGGTTGAGACCCCCACAACACGTTTCAGTCCTTGTATTTTATCTTGATTATGCGATACAACAATATATCTTGTGCTTTTTAAGGCCATGCACATAAAACCTCAGGTCACCGTGAAAGCACTAGAAAGAGATCCTTAAACTCTTTCATAGAAGGCGGTCACACCTTCATAATCACGTTAATTGCTTCATCAAGTCTGTCAAAGACAAATCACTCAAAACTGAGCTATGAAGACTTTTCAGTTGTCCATCAAGTCCATATTTGGACCACCCAAACAAACTGGGCTATGGATTCATTTCAAGGATTTTAAACCCATCCATGTTAAAGACTCTAGAATTACTCTCTTTGTTAGGCCTTTGGTGAGAGGATCCGCTAGATTTCTCTCAGACCTCACATACTCCAAGGAGATAACTTCACTCTTTAACAGTTGTTTCACAACTTCATGCCTTAGGCGTATATGCCTTCTTTTGCCATTATACACATTGTTTTTGGCAATTCCTATGGCAACTTGTGAATTGCAATGTAAGGAGATAGGTACAGATGCCCCCCACAATGGTACGCCACCAAGTAGGCTTCTCAGCCATTTTTCCTCTTGCCCTGCTAGCTCGAGAGTTATAAATTTTGATTCTATGGTGGATCGTGCTATGCATGTCTGCTTTGCTGATGTCCATAAAATAGCTCCTCCATCTAAAAGAAATATATAACCACTAGTAAAGCTTACCTCATCGTTATCTGTTACCTAGTTTGCATCACAATATCCTTCTAACACTGCAGGAAACTTGCTAAAATGTAAATAGAAATCCATTGTACCTTTAAGGTATCTTAATAAGTGATGAAGAGCAGTCCAATGATTATTATCAAGATTATGTGTATATCTACTCAATCTACTAACAACATATGCAATATCAAGCCTTGTATAGTTCATAAAAAACATAACGCTGCCTATAATTTTGCATATTCAGATTGAGAAAGACTATCACCCTTATTTTTCTTAAGACTCATACTAGCATCATAAGATGTTCTTCCAGGAGCATCATCGAAACAATCAAATCTCTTTAACAATTTTTCAATATAGTGTGATTGACATAACGAGAATCCATTTTCGGTTTTTCTTATTTTAACACCAAGTATCACATCAGCCTCACGTAAATCTTTCATTTCAAATTGAGAAGATAAAAAGGACTTGGTATTATTAATCACATCTAAGTTTGTACCGAAAATTAGCATATCATCAACATACAAGCATATAATCACACAATCAACACCAAACAATTTTGAATAAACACTCGTTTACTAAAGTTTTGTTAAATTTCTCATACCATTGTTTGGGAGCTTGTTTAAGGACATAAAGAGATTTTTTAAGTTTGCATACCTTGTTCTCTTGACCAGTAACTACAAAACCTTCAGGTTGTGTCATATATATTTCCTCCTCTAAATCACCATTAAGGAATGTCGTTTTTACATCCATTTGATGTATTAATAGACTACAAATAACTACAAAGTCAATCAAAGCTCTAATAGTAGCTATTTTAGTCACAGGAGAATAAATATCAAAATAATCTATACCTTATTTTTGCATATATCCCACAACCACTAATCTAGCTTTGAATTTTTCAATTGAACCATATGTTCTAATTTTCTTTTTGAAAATCCATTTGCATCTAATAGGTTTATTACCTTTAGGAAAATCTACCAAGTCCAACATTTGATTCATAAGCAAAGAATCTAATTCACTCTTAATTGCTTCTTTCCAAAAAATAGAGTCTATAGAACTTAAAGCCTCTTTGTAGGTTTTAGGATCCTCATCTATTAAGAACATGCAAGCAAATTGATTGTCTATCTTATCCGAATTTTCTACTAAAAAAACAGTTAAAAAGTTAGGTCCAAAACTTTGATCAAATTTTTGCCTCTTACTTCTTCTAGGTTCAAACTCATGCAAACTATCAGAAGTAGATGATAATGGTATAGATACCTGGTCATGGTTTGAGATATTGACTTTCTTATTACTAGCTGACTCACTAGCTACCTTAATCATGGGAAAGATATGTTCAAAAAATACGTCTCTATATTCACAAATTGATTTATCATTTAAGCACATAAATCTATATGCAGCACTATTTTGAGCATAACCAATAAAAACACAGTCAAAGGTGTTAGATCCAACTGTAGGTTTCTTGAATGCTGGATACGCTACTTTAGCTAAGCACCCCCACACTTTCAAATAATTTAGGTTAGGTGAAGAACCTTTCCATAGTTCGTATGGTGTCTTATCCAGCCTTTTGTGAGGAACCCTATTAAGAATGAAACATGCAGAAAGCACAACTTCCCCCCACATATTATCAGATTACCCGGAACTTAATAACATTTCATTCATCATTTCTTTTAATGTTCTATTCTTACGTTTAACTATGCCATTTTGTTTAGGAGAATATGGTGCAATAGTTTCATGGATAATTCCATTTGATTCACAAAACTCCTTAAGAGATTTATCACTATATTCACCACCTCTATCGGATCTTAACTTTTTATCTTTTTATCCAATTGATTTTCTACTTCAACTTTGTATTTCAAAACACATATTACTCGCTTCATCTTTTGATTTTAAAAGATAAATTTTTGCATATCTAGAAAAATCATCAACAAACGATATATAATATCTTTTACCACCTCTGCTTGTAGTATTTTTGAAATCAGCCAAATCAGAATGAATTAGTTCCAGTAATTTTGTACTTTTAGTTGTGACAAGCTTAAAAGAATTTTTGGCAAATTTAGCTTCTACACATACATAACATTTACCAATTTCATGCGATTCCAATGCATTAATAAGATTTAAAGTTTTAAGCCTCTTAATTGATGTAGCATTTACATGTCCTAATCTAGCATGCCACATATCAATAGATTCAACGATATAAGTAAAATGGGAAGTACTTTCATTCATTAAAGCAGTAGTAGCAACAATGTTCAGAACAAATAAACCATCAGCTAAATACCCCTTAACAACAAAGTCACCATTTTTTGTGATGATAATCTTGTCAGGTTCAAACACAATTCTAAGCCCAACCTTGTTCAACAGACTTCCAGACACCAAGTTCCTACGTAGTGAAGGTACATACAACACATCACTTAAAGATAAACTTTTTTCGAAGGTAAGTTTTAGAAGAACCTTCCCTTTTCCAAGTACAACAACAGTGGTAAAGTTGCCCATGAACACACACTTGTCGTCAGCAGAATCCTGTTAGTTGTGGAAGAGCTCTTGGTTTGAGAAAAAATGTCTCGAAGCTCCGGAGTCGAGAATCCAGTCTGACTTGTTCTCCACTAAGTTGGCTTCCACGACCACAACAATAATGATGTCATCTTGCTCAGCAAGGTTGGCCTGTGGAACAGGTCTCTGATCTAACTTTCCTTTCCTCTGATTGCACTGATAAGATTTGTGTCCGGATTTTCCACAGACATAACAAATCAGCTTAGCTTCTCAATTTTTCCATTGGAAGCCTTAAAATGATGTCCTTTCTTTTGTTGTGTTCTATCTTTAGTAACTTATTTTCCTTTTTTTAAAAACCTGTCTTTTATTGCAACAGAGGACTCAACAAGGCTAGCATTAACAGAATTCAAGGATTGAGAGTTTAGCTTATCTTTCTACATGTTGGCTTCTTCAGTGCGGATATGACAGATCAATTCTTGCAAGGTCAAGTCCTTCTTTTTGTGTTTTAGGTAGTTGCGGTAGTCACTCCAAGAAGAAGAAAACTTCTTGAGCAGTATATTGGCTTATTGAATTTCACACATCTTCATGCCTTTGGTCAGTACATTCCCCACCAGATTTTCATACTCATAAACCTGCTCCATGACTGGTTTGTCATCCATCATCTGAAATTATAGTCATTTTTCGACGACATATTTTCTCCTACTTGCATCGTCTCTACCACATCTGGATTTCATAATATCCCAAATTACCTTTGCAGAATTCTTGACGACAAAGAGATCGAAAAAATAGTCGGTCATGTGGTTGAGGAGATGGCCACGGATCGTCTTGTTGTCTTTCTCGAACTTATCAGAATCGCCGTCAGTGAGCTGTTTCGATTGGATAGAATCGGCATCGGCAGGCACTGGATTAGAATCGGCAGCAACAATGGACTTTTTTGGGTCTACAACACTTGCAACACTAGCGTCTTTGGATTTGTCAGAGATGAGGACGTAGTTGACCTCCAATTGTTCAAAGAAGATCAAAAGCTTCTGTGACTAGCAGCAATAGTTGGTTCAGTCCAATGGTTCCAATTTGGACAGATCTGACAGCACCTTTCCGAATTTGATCATTGACATGGTAAAATTGCTTTCAACTTGAAGAAATATATGTCGAACAGATCGTTGTTGTGCCGTGGAGTACCACCTCCTTGAAGGCAATTTCAACACAACCTCGGTGCTAAATCGTTTTATGCTAGTTGCTCCCTAAGGTTAACACAACACCCTTCACGAACGTGCACTCGTCAATGAAGGATTGGAATCAAGATAAAACAATGCTCGAAAATTGCTCGAATATTAGAACACAAAGAAGAAGATTGAAAAACTATCTAGATCTGGTTTGAAACAAACCAATAAAAAGAAAACAAATTTGAGGAGAAAACGTTTTCAGATCTACACCATCAATGAGATGAGAAAATGTTTTTTTTTTAATTAAAGAAAAAATGTTTTCAAATGGTAACAAATTAAAAACAAATGGTTTAAAAAGAACGTTTTGGTTTTAATTTTAAGAGGAAAAAGAAATAAAAATTATTTTCTTTTTCGTGCAAGCGCGGTTTCCCGAACCCGACCCTTTAACCTCTTGATCAATAATATATGTCTTAACCAATTAAGTTTAGTCATCTAATTTTTCTCTTTCCAATTTGAAAAGTGCATTCCTACACTATGAATGAATTATGTGTTTAAATCAATGCAAATGAAAAGTGAGTTTAGGGGCTCACCATTATCCCGTAAGACAATAACAATATGACTAAATAATAATATTTAAGAGTCAACCTACTGGTTAAGGCATATACTCTTCGACTAAGAGATCAAAGGTTCAAAATCTCCCACGCTCATATGTTATTGAACTCTAAAAGAAAAATAATAATATTTAAAGTAAAGTAGACTGGATTGTTACAATAAAAATGTTTACAATTTATTTAAACCAGAAATAGAAATAAATATGAAAATACGTTAGATGCAATTGAAAAAGAAAAAGAATCTATTACTTATAGTGTATATTCATATACTATTCAAAATTTGGCAATAAATAGCCAAAACTAAAACCTTCCAATAACACACACCCTTAATTATTCATGAAATTAAAATGGTCACATCAACAATATTCATTCCATTCACTTCCAATTTTCTATCATCATCAATACAAACTATTATTTGTGAATATGTATATATATATATAATAAAATTAAGAGAGAGAAAGAGAAAAGATAAATGAGAAAAAGATATGGGGGTGTTCAGGTGGGGCAACTACTGCATAAATTTGGTGTGGTGGGTTTAGGGTCATAAGACTCATAACCAAGTTGGGTTGGGGTTGGGCCAACTGGTCTAGGGGCCTATCTTTAATTATTATTATTATTATTATTATTATTATATATCACTTGCTACTTAACACCATCATCATAACTAAAATTGCAAAATCATAATTAAAACACCAATCATGTGACATTAATACTCTTTCAACCTCTCATTGTATACTTAACTCTCCTCTTACCACCCATTACCAAGCTTATTAATCATTTTCACATACCTCATATTTCTCTTCCTCATTTTCTTCATCATTCTCATGATATTAAGAAAAATGACATTAAATTATTGCATAGTTCTACTAGAAAAATGATTGTAGGTTCAAATTGACTATGCTTCTATTTGTAGTGTGTTGATGCACGAATTCAACAAGAAAAATTTTTCTAATCCGCTTGATCTCAACGAACAATTGGTAGAAGAATACCTGCAAAATCAGTTTGCACATCAATGTAGTGCTCGTCAAACACCCTCTAATGCCTAAGTTTGATAAGAGTTTTTTGTGTTAGCGTAGCAAGAATTAGGGTTTTTTAACATATCTTGTGCATGAGTCTTTTCTTTCTATTTATATGAGTTCGACTTAGGGGTACGGAGTTGAATCTATCCTGAATTGAATCAAATGACTTCACTTGGCAAGAAGTCGACCTTGCAAGCATGTTCTTGGGTCGTTGGGCTATCCAAACCTAGTCGGCTCAAGAATTGGTTCGACAAGTTGGTTAGTTAGGCCCCGATCGACAGACCTATTTCGCGCATTGAGCTTTGGCTTACTTCAAGCTTCCTTGCAACCTCTCTATATTGCGGGCTTAATTCTATCCGTAACATAGCGTAATAAATTTGTATACACACATACATATACATACACATATAAAAGAATGAAGAAAAAGGAAATTAATGATAATGGTGAATGATATGAATTGAAATGTAATTAGAGTACATTGATGGTACTAAATGAGGGAAAGGGGGCATTAAAAGAAAGTGGGACAGAGAAGAGGTTGGGTTCATAAATGAAGCACCACATTTTGCTTTGCTTCATTGTTGTACGGACATTCAAACTCTTTTAATCATCTTTTCTTAATACACCATATTGTAAAATTCTCTCTTAACCACATGCCAATGCCGACACTTGTAGTGAGAATTGAGTCCCCATTTCTATTTTTTCTTTTTTTTTTTTCAATTTGTTGCCACAAAATCAAAATTTTTCCCACGTGACAAAAACCACAATTTATTAAACACTAAGTAGGACACTCGTTCTTTATATTATTGGTTAGAATAAAATTTGGCCACACATTTGACGAGAATAGACTCGATTTACCTCTATTAACCTATTCCTAATATATTTTATATATGTACGTAGATTATCCTAATTTTTATTCACATGAAGTTCCTAATATGCAATCAATTTCTTCCTTTATATTGATGTAGATGTGGATTTTAATCTAATAAAATTATGTATTTAAATATGTATAGAAGTTAAGATGGTGATGGTGTAATTAAATCATAGCACATCAATAAATAAATGCACAATAAAAATTATTGAAAAAGTATATGATCAATCCCATCTAGGTATCACCCACGAAGGGTTGATTGGATTAGATCTAATAAAAATTAAAATAATGATAAAATCAAAATTAGAAATAGATAAATGATATTTTCGAAGTAGCATAGTGATTTCGCACGTGCCATGTCTTGGAAGCAATTAATACAAAATGATAATAATAATTGAAAAAAGAATTGGCTAAGAGAAGTACAAAAATATACTGGGAATTGAATTTCCGTATGGTGTAACCGTACCATCACATACACACGATTCATAGGATCATAGCAATCTCCAAAATTTAATGTTAGTTCTTTGAATATGGATCACTTTTTTTTTTTTCTTTTTTCGTGTTTCATATGATAAAAATTTATGATTTGAAATGAAATAGTTTGGTTATCAAGTGTGAACTCATGAAAAAGTTGAATTCAAACATGAAGTCATATAGTATCAGATATAAAGAATAGAGTGGCCGACAGGACAGAACCCTGTTTGACCTTATCTCTTTGGAAACTCAAAATTCTCAATAAAACAAAAAAAACTTTACAAAAGTAAAAGTAAACTTTAATAAAGTAAAGGTAACTTTAATAAAGCTACTTTCGAAAAAGCAAGGAAAATACAAAATTACAAAAGTTAAAGCAAAAGCTGATAACATATGTCTGCACTTCGTCGTCTTCTGTCTTCATCTTCTTTTGTCGTGGTGATGATGTCACCCAGCGTTTCTCTTGAATGGCCTGGACTGATTGCTTTACAACTAGTATTTTTTCTTCTAAATATCTCAAGAATCCGGCGGTAACTCCTGCACGTGCCATCCCAGGACTTACTTCGGCTTACCCCAGCCATTGCTGCCTTAAACACGTTACCATCTTCTCTTGATATTTAGTTGATTAAATTAATTGTAGCAATCTTTTCCTGTTCAAGGATTTGTCCTTCGCCTACTGCGTAGCCTGTGAGTTGGTTATTTCTCACGTTCTTGAGTGTCGCTATCTCCATCATCCTCCCCTTTCAATCGGAGACTAGTATAGTCGACGATGAACTTAATATATTGCAGACTGATTTTTAAATTAAAATTATTAATTTACAAAAATTATTATTATTATTTTATATATATTCATACCCTTCAACTCGGTTGAGAATCCAGGTATGGATCTAGGATATCGAAATTTAAATACGGATCGTATTCAAATTCGATGTTATTGACAGAAGATTGAGATATGACTTCATCTATATCATCATCTTCTCTTTGAACTGGGACTTGCTCAGTAGGAGTCTGAGAAGCCGTTTGAATTACAGTCCTTAGTTCGGAAGCAGATGATGCTCCTGCTAAAGATGCAATGGTTGAATTTCGTTGTAGAAGGAATTGTTCTTCTTCTACACGAGAATGATGAGGATTAGCCTTTAAGAATTGGCTTATCCTTTCTTCTGAAAGATGAGAAATATTGAATTTTTCCCACCATTTGATCTTTAAAACCTTGTTAAGGGTTTTAAATTTTCCCTTTGGAGCTAACTGGTAATTCCAGCAGAAGATCCAAGGTAATTGAAAATTCAAAGAGAATCTAAACGTCATCGCTAGCGGTGACGAATGGACACTAGTTGAAAAAAGATGGAATGATTTTTGTATTTCTACAGGAAATATTTCTTGTGAAATACCAAAATTAAACCACCATCTTTGAAACCAATTAGGAAAGTTAAATTTGTAAGATTTCTTACAAAAAGTAACAAACCATGAATGGTTATATGGTTCATACCAAAATATATTGTTCCAAGCCATGATATAGTCATGGTAACAATATGTTTGTGGTCTGAAACTTCTTGAGAATCGTTTGGGAACCGACATCCCCTGAGACCAGTGAGATGGCGTAAGAACCCTAAGAATTCTCAACTTTGAGAAAATTATTCTTGACGGATCATTTCTGTCCGGCACATGAACTATTTCAATTGATTTGGTATCAACTAAAATAAATTCATAGAATAATCTTGTTTTTGAAGTATCCTCAGGCATAAAGAGAAAGCCAGAAGGATAGATTTGAGCACATACTTCATTAGGAGTAGGACCATCGAATTCAGGTTCGATGATGATTTCTTCTAACGAAGTTTTCGTATGATAACCTGTTATCTGAGGTCTTGCCTGAAAGACAGCAGGTCGTAAAGTCCTAGCATAGGATTGAGGTCCTGATGCTGGCCTGATTGAATTTAGAGAAGAGGGAGCCTGTATAGGTCTTTCTCCTTCTCTAATTGATAAATTCCTCTGTGAGGAACCTTGGCGTCGCCTGGATATCGTTGTGAACTCGAGATCCATAGCGTAGTGGTCTGCATTCATGGGAGTGATTGCAGCCAATTGAGTAATGGGGCGTTTTCCCCTTTGAGAACTAGTTCCTGAAGAACTAGCAATTGAAGGGACTACTCCTGGGTTGGAGTTATTTGAAGAGGTTGGCCCTGGAGGCCTGGCCGGCGGTCTTGGTCGACCGTGGTGCATTGAAGAGAGAGAGCTTTAGAGATTCCTTGAGAGAGATGTTCTCTCGAGAGGTAATCAGCTAAGCTATTCTCACTGCCTTTTATAGGCACAATTGAGAAGTCAAAGCAAGATAGGATTGCTTGCCATCTTGCGAAGATTTGCTTTGAGACAAGATTTTTAATATCTTTTTCAAAGATATATTTACTTGCTTTTGAGTCAGTTCTGACAAGAAAATCCTTGTTGATAAGATCTCCTTGGAACTTTTGAACACAAAGTACTATTGCTAGCACTTCTTTTTTGATAGTGGAATAGTTCTTTTGGGCACTATTCCATATTCCAGAATGGTAACGGATTAGTACTTCTTTTCCGTTAACTTCCTGTTTGAGGATACCGCCGTAACCGAGATCTGAGGCATCGGTTTCAACGATAATGCTTGCCGACTCATCCACTAGCGATAAGCACGGGATGGCTTTTGATAAAGCCTTGATGGATTTGACAGCACTGGTGTGCTCGTCTTTCCATGGCTTTGGATTTTTCTTAAGTCTGTCGTATAGCGGCAGACAAATGATACGGAGATCTTTAATAAAGTCTCCGATATAATTGACACAGCCAAGAAATCTCTGTAGCTGAGTCTTATCTTGAATAACATCGGGAAACTTATCCACGAAGTCTAATGACCGTTGGATAGGTTTGATGATTCCTTGATCGATTTCGTATCCTAAGAAACGAATCTTTGTTTGAAATAATGTTATCTTGGGTAGAGATACCACAAGACCATTTTTCTTGATTACATAGATAAAACATTTTAGATGTTTAAAATGTTCTTCTATTGTTTGAGAATATACAAGAACGTCATCAATATAAACTATTGTGAAGTCTTGATACTGATTGAAAATGTCATTCATGATCTTTTGAAACTCCGAAGGAGCATTCTTTAGACCAAATGGCATTACATTCCATTCGTATTGACCGAATGGTACATTGAAAGCGGTTTTGTACCGATCTTTGATATTGATTTGAATCTGCCAGAAGCCAGATTTCATATCAAATTTTGAAAAGACCTTTGCAGAAGCTATTCGCTTAAGCAAATCTTGCCGATTAGGTATTGGATACCTAATCCATTTGAGAACCTTGTTTAAAGGTTTATAGTTAATAACCAATCTAGGAATGCCACGTTCCTTTTCAGCTTGATTATTAACATAGAAAGCCGCACATGACCATGGGCTTTTTGATGGGCTTATTAAACCCTTTTTGAGAAGATCGTCAATCTCGTTTTTGCAAGTTTTGACGAGCTCTTTTGACATTTGAATGGGCCTTGCCCTAGTAGGGATTTGGGCCTCATCAAAATTATCTACATAGGGAAGATCCACTATGTGATATTTCCTGTCCCAAAAGGCACTTGGGATATTTGAACATATTTCAGTCTGAATTCTTTTTAGAATTAGCTGAATATTATTTTGAACAGAAGGTTTAATGATTTCTTCAGAAATCCTTCTGCATTTGATATCATCTTGAAGGAAATCTATTTGTCTTTCCTTTCTAGAGATTTTGTTGAGGCATTCCTCAATCTTTGAAATATATTTAGGAGTAATGCTATCGCAGAACTCAAAAATAATTGTTTTTCCCAGTTTATGAGAAGTGATACCTTCTTCAGAAACTTGGAATGGATAGAGTTGAGTGAGGAAAGGTGTTCCAAGAATCACTTCCTCATTCAATTCTTTCATACAAAGAAATGTATTAACGAAACACACATCTTTGTTGCATATGTGGACTCCTGATAGTTTGTAATTAACTATCAGTTCCTGATTGCCCGCTCCTCTAAGAGTCTGGTAAGACATCTCAAAATACCTAGAAGGAATGATTCCTTCATTTAGGACATTTTGATCTGCTCCTGAATCTATGAGGGCTATTACCGTAATCTTATAATCACGGATTTTTAAAGTGATCTTTGAATACCACTTCTGATTGAAAACTTTGTTAATGTAATTGATATTATCATTAACAAGTATTTGAGAAGATGTTCCTGTTTCAGCAGGGATCATCATATTTGATCTTTCTTGAACAACAAGCATTTTGTTTTCAAGAGAGGTGAGTCGTTGCTTTGTATTAGCAACTTCTCTTTTGAGGTTTTTGATTTCCAATTGCAAGTCCTGAATTCTGACTGGCATTGGATTATCATCCCTTTTGAGCCTATCAAGTACTTCCTGAAAGTTGAAGTAGATAGGTTTTCTTTCTTCTTCATCAGATGTCCCTTTAAGTTCTTCTTTGAGCTTAACGAGCATCTGTTTTTGAATAAGAGGATCAGGAATTGCTTCGATAGATTCGAAGAGTGTTTCCTGAATTTTTGTAAGAACGTTGATGCATCCTCCACAAGGTATAACATCATCGTCTGCTTCACTTGAAGAAGAGGGATCGAAATAATCAGTTCCTTCTTCTATTTGATTAATCATATCATTATCAGAGGATTCTGAAGAAGAATCTCCTTTGATAGATAGATCTTCAAAGATACTCAGTAGAGATTGTTTGACATCGTCGTCAATCTCTAACTTATTTATCTTTTTCTTGAGATCTGGACATCTAGTAGCATAATGCCCAGTTTTTTGACAGTTGTAGCACTTAACAGTGCTACGATCAACGGCGGCCTGTTTCTTCTTAGCCGTCCGTTTGTTGTAGTATTTCTTCTTTCGAGGAATATACTCATTTGATGATCGTTTGCTTTTAGAAAAAAGCTTTTTATTCGATCTTTTCTTTGAAGGAGGTTTATTTTCAACTCCATATTGTTTGCAAAAAGACCCCAGTTCCTTTCGGTAATCTGCGTCTGTTGCAACTCTTTTGTTGTGCTGCTGTTCCTGGCAGAGTTCTAAGCAAACTGCCTGGATAGCGCTGTGAATATCCCCGTAAGTTAGGGATGCCCAATTGATTTCTACTCCTCCATGTTTTGCTGTCATGGTAGAATAGAATTTTTGACTTACATATTTGGGTAATCCGGAAACAAATTTTCGTTTCCAAACATTATCCCCACATGTAGTAAGATTATAAAGACGTGCCATATAGGTGTCTTTATACCATTTGAAATCACTCATCTTGTGGCATTTCATCCCCAAGAGAGCTTCCATTGATTGATCACTGTATAAGTCGGTTCGACCTATAAAGTGTTTCATACAAGTGTAAACAAAAGTGTCTACACAATTGGGAGACGTGTCTACGTACCTTTCTTCTAGACCGTCTGCATTGATTCTAGTCTTAGTGGTGTCTAAGACTGATTCGCTTATTGACTTCCGATTATCTTCGGTTAATTGATTGTACCACCAACTTCTCAGATTACCTGTTAATCCAGAAAGTAGGCAGACTAAAATCTCGGGCTGAGTAAGCTTCTTGGCGGAGTAAGCTGTACTTGCCACAAACATTTCTTGGAATATTGTAACCATTTGCCCTTCAGAGCAACCGTCAATGTTCCAAGTGACCAGAGAACCCCCGTCATAAGTTCGAGAGTCTGGTTTGAAGTCATCCCATCCGAGATCGGGTGGTGATGGCCTTTTGTAGTGATTCTTCATTTCAGTAGTATTGATAGGAAGAATCTTAGTGGTTGATCCAGAGGGGTCAACCCTTTTGATCATATTCAAGTTTTCGTCTTTTTTAGAAAGTCCGAAAGCCTGAATTTTCCTTTTAGAACTTTCTGCCTTGTCACCAGCAGTAGGTTCTTCATTTGATAACTTCTTACTGATTTTTTCAAGAAGTTCTTCAACACCGGTTTCGCCAATCTTTAAAGCAGGTTGCTTTGGATTTGGTTGAACCGTTGGACGGAGAGGATCGATTTTCGGAAAACCGATATGCTCCTTTGAAACCATCTTAACCGTTTGGTCAGAGGTTCTTATTTCTTCAACTGACTTTGATAAAGTCGTAAGGACTTTATTAGAGTAGTTGAGTTGTTGTTGGATGTTCTTGATTTCTCTAACACCAACAGCTTTTGTCTTCTCTTCATCAATCGATTTGTAAGGAGAAGAGATTATTTTTGAAGAGGGAACTAAAGGATGAGAGAAATTAGCTTCTTCTTCCGGAGGATAGTCAGAAGTTATTTCTTTTCCAGTAGTTGTTAGCCAGATGGTTGGCCTTTTGATAACATTAACCTGACGATTTATCAAGCTAATGAAATCTTGTTTAGAAAGAAGACCTTTAAAGCTGGTCCTCTTACCTTTTTTATGATCTTCGAAAGCCATGGTGAGATAATCATCATACCTTTCGTCAATTGACTTCTCAGTTGTGAGAGTATTGATCTGGTCATAGATATGTCCAGATTTTCTTTCCATTTCAGTCTGAGTAGGAGATATGGATCCTTCAGACCTTTCATGTTGAATGTCTGGAATTGGATAGTCATAATCCACTCTAAGGGATTTAGATCTTCCAACAGACCTTTGATTGGTAGTGGGTCGTCCAGATGAACTGGTACTAGGCCGACTACTTAGGTATTCTTGAATTAGCGGTGGTTTAGGGTTGTCCGGAGGACCGAATTGGACTTCCACATGACCATCTGCAAATTCAGATATTTGAGCATTAGAACTTTGTCTATCCTGGGGAATAGTAGCATTCTCTATTCTCCAAATTGGATTAGACGTTAGTTCTTGCCAATTGAGACGCTTAGGAACAGTCATAGAGGTTCTCTCTAGATTGACTTCCATAAGCATGGTGTAGTTTCTGGGAGAAACTGCCAAAGCCATTGGTGATAGATTGGTTTCCATCACCTTGTAATACAGCCTGTAGATGACTGCATAGGGGTAAGAGGCATCTTTCATGCGTAACCCTTGACCTCTAACATCCAGACTGAGTACATCTAGAATGTTACGATCTTGAAGAGAGACGGTATAACCTGGTTTACATGAAAAGTAAACTGGGCCGTTCTCAAGATTTGATTGAACTATCCCCAGACTCTTAGAGGAGCGGGCAATCAGGAACTGATAGTTAATTACAAACTATCAGGAGTCCACATATGCAACAAAGATGTGTGTTTCGTTAATACATTTCTTTGTATGAAAGAATTGAATGAGGAAGTGATTCTTGGAACACCTTTCCTCACTCAACTCTATCCATTCCAAGTTTCTGAAGAAGGTATCACTTCTCATAAACTGGGAAAAACAATTATTTTTGAGTTCTGCGATAGCATTACTCCTAAATATATTTCAAAGATTGAGGAATGCCTCAACAAAATCTCTAGAAAGGAAAGACAAATAGATTTCCTTCAAGATGATATCAAATGCAGAAGGATTTCTGAAGAAATCATTAAACCTTCTGTTCAAAATAATATTCAGCTAATTCTAAAAAGAATTCAGACTGAAATATGTTCAAATATCCCAAGTGCCTTTTGGGACAGGAAATATCACATAGTGGATCTTCCCTATGTAGATAATTTTGATGAGGCCCAAATCCCTACTAGGGCAAGGCCCATTCAAATGTCAAAAGAGCTCGTCAAAACTTGCAAAAACGAGAATTGACGATCTTCTCAAAAAGGGTTTAATAAGCCCATCAAAAAGCCCATGGTCATGTGCGGCTTTCTATGTTAATAATCAAGCTGAAAAGGAACGTGGCATTCCTAGATTGGTTATTAACTATAAACCTTTAAACAAGGTTCTCAAATGGATTAGGTATCCAATACCTAATCGGCAAGATTTGCTTAAGCGAATAGCTTCTGCAAAGGTCTTTTCAAAATTTGATATGAAATCTGGCTTCTGGCAGATTCAAATCAATATCAAAGATCGGTACAAAACCGCTTTCAATGTACCATTCGGTCAATACGAATGGAATGTAATGCCATTTGGTCTAAAGAATGCTCCTTCGGAGTTTCAAAAGATCATGAATGACATTTTCAATCAGTATCAAGACTTCACAATAGTTTATATTGATGACGTTCTTGTATATTCTCAAACAATAGAAGAACATTTTAAACATCTAAAATGTTTTATCTATGTAATCAAGAAAAATGGTCTTGTGGTATCTCTACCCAAGATAACATTATTTCAAACAAAGATTCGTTTCTTAGGATACGAAATCGATCAAGGAATCATCAAACCTATCCAACGGTCATTAGACTTCGTGGATAAGTTTCCCGATGTTATTCAAGATAAGACTCAGCTACAGAGATTTCTTGGCTGTGTCAATTATATCGGAGACTTTATTAAAGATCTCCGTATCATTTGTCTGCCGCTATACGACAGACTTAAGAAAAATCCAAAGCCATGGAAAGACGAGCACACCAGTGCTGTCAAATCCATCAAGGCTTTATCAAAAGCCATCCCGTGCTTATCGCTAGTGGATGAGTCGGCAAGCATTATCGTTGAAACCGATGCCTCAGATCTCGGTTACGGCGGTATCCTCAAACAGGAAGTTAACGGAAAAGAAGTACTAATCCGTTACCATTCTGGAATATGGAATAGTGCCCAAAAGAACTATTCCACTATCAAAAAAGAAGTGCTAGCAATAGTACTTTGTGTTCAAAAGTTCCAAGGAGATCTTATCAACAAGGATTTTCTTGTCAGAACTGACTCAAAAGCAAGTAAATATATCTTTGAAAAAGATATTAAAAATCTTGTCTCAAAGCAAATCTTCGCAAGATGGCAAGCAATCCTATCTTGCTTTGACTTCTCAATTGTGCCTATGAAAGGCAGTGAGAATAGCTTAGCTGATTACCTCTCGAGAGAACATCTCTCTCAAGGAATCTCTAAAGCTCTCTCTCTTCAATGCACCACGGTCGACCAAGACCGCCGGCCAGGCCTCCAGGGCCAACCTCTTCAAATAACTCCAACCCAGGAGTAGTCCCTTCAATTGCTAGTTCTTCAGGAACTAGTTCTCAAAGGGGAAAACGCCCCATTACTCAATTGGCTGCAATCACTCCCATGAATGCAGACCACTACGCTATGGATCTCGAGTTCACAACGATATCCAGGCGACGCCAAGGTTCCTCACAGAGGAATTTATCAATTAGAGAAGGAGAAAGACCTATACAGGCTCCCTCTTCTCTAAATTCAATCAGGCCAGCATCAGGACCTCAATCCTATGCTAGGACTTTACGACCTGCTGTCTTTCAGGCAAGACCTCAGATAACAGGTTATCATACGAAAACTTCGTTAGAAGAAATCATCATCGAACCTGAATTCGATGGTCCTACTCCTAATGAAGTATGTGCTCAAATCTATCCTTCTGGCTTTCTCTTTATGCCTGAGGATACTTCAAAAACAAGATTATTCTATGAATTTATTTTAGTTGATACCAAATCAATTGAAATAGTTCATGTGCCGGACAGAAATGATCCGTCAAGAATAATTTTCTCAAAGTTGAGAATTCTTAGGGTTCTTACGCCATCTCACTGGTCTCAGGGGATGTCGGTTCCCAAACGATTCTCAAGAAGTTTCAGACCACAAACATATTGTTACCATGACTATATCATGGCTTGGAACAATATATTTTGGTATGAACCATATAACCATTCATGGTTTGTTACTTTTTGTAAGAAATCTTACAAATTTAACTTTCCTAATTGGTTTCAAAGATGGTGGTTTAATTTTGGTATTTCACAAGAAATATTTCCTGTAGAAATACAAAAATCATTCCATCTTTTTTCAACTAGTGTCCATTCGTCACCGCTAGCGATGACGTTTAGATTCTCTTTGAATTTTCAATTACCTTGGATCTTCTGCTGGAATTACCAGTTAGCTCCAAAGGGAAAATTTAAAACCCTTAACAAGGTTTTAAAGATCAAATGGTGGGAAAAATTCAATATTTCTCATCTTTCAGAAGAAAGGATAAGCCAATTCTTAAAGGCTAATCCTCATCATTCTCGTGTAGAAGAAGAACAATTCCTTCTACAACGAAATTCAACCATTGCATCTTTAGCAGGAGCATCATCTGCTTCCGAACTAAGGACTGTAATTCAAACGGCTTCTCAGACTCCTACTGAGCAAGTCCCAGTTCAAAGAGAAGATGATGATATAGATGAAGTCATATCTCAATCTTCTGTCAATAACATCGAATTTGAATACGATCCGTATTTAAATTTCGATATCCTAGATCCATACCTGGATTCTCAACCGAGTTGAAGGGTATGAATATATATAAAATAATAATAATAATTTTTGTAAATTAATAATTTTAATTTAAAAATCAGTCTGCAATATATTAAGTTCATCGTCGACTATACTAGTCTCCGATTGAAAGGGGAGGATGATGGAGATAGCGACACTCAAGAACGTGAGAAATAACCAACTCACAGGCTACGCAGTAGGCGAAGGACAAATCCTTGAACAGGAAAAGATTGCTACAATTAATTTAATCAACTAAATATCAAGAGAAGATGGTAACGTGTTTAAGGCAGCAATGGCTGGGGTAAGCCGAAGTAAGTCCTGGGATGGCACGTGCAGGAGTTACCGCCGGATTCTTGAGATATTTAGAAGAAAAAATACTAGTTGTAAAGCAATCAGTCCAGGCCATTCAAGAGAAACGCTGGGTGACATCATCACCACGACAAAAGAAGATGAAGACAGAAGACGACGAAGTGCAGACATATGTTATCAGCTTTTGCTTTAACTTTTGTAATTTTGTATTTTCCTTGCTTTTTCGAAAGTAGCTTTATTAAAGTTACCTTTACTTTATTAAAGTTTACTTTTACTTTTGTAAAGTTTTTTTTGTTTTATTGAGAATTTTGAGTTTCCAAAGAGATAAGGTCAAACAGGGTTCTGTCCTGTCGGCCACTCTTGGATATTCCTGTAATTGTTGCAAGTTTGGGATTTCTATATAAGGATTTCGTGTTTCATATGATAAAAATTTATGATTTGAAATGAAATAGTTTGGTTATCAAGTGTGAACTCATGAAAAAGTTGAATTCAAACATGAAGTCATATAGTATCAGATATAAAGATTTGAATGTGTTTTCAATAATAAAGATTCATGTTACTTTAATTTGCTTACAATAAAAAAGGATAAATTTACGTAAAAAAAAAGAAAATAAAAGGGATAAATTGAGAATTGAGTATTCAAACTCTTGAGGTATATTTCATATAGAAACTAGCTTGGATTATTCTGATGGGATGAAAATTTCTTGTTATGAATGTTATAAGTTTGAAGTTATTTTGCTCTATGGGGACTAAAACTTATTTTTCAATCATGTGTCATAAAAAATTGTCACGTCTAATCTCTCTCTTATGGAAAAAATTCTAGTACTATTGTAGTATGAAAAAAATTTCATACTACCCTCCATTCATTACTTGCCACAATAGCAACATTTAAGAATAGTGTGAGACTCATGAAATAAATTAATATTTCATTTAATGACTTGTCAAATTATGAATGAAAGTGGTAGGTACTATGATGGTACTAGAAATTTTGTCCGTACGTACTACTTGAACTTTAATGAGAATGAATTCAAATCCTATGATACGTCTCAACTATTTAAAATATCAAAATTATATGAGTTCTTGAATAACTAAATGTTATAAGGGTTAGATGCCAACATGTGAGCATAGCTCAACGATAATTAGCATCTACTACTTCTGTTGAAGTCAGAGGTTCAAATCTTCATATCCCACATTTGTTGTACTTAAAAAAATGTTATAAGGTTAGATTGTTATTTTATGCTAACATGAACATAGCTCAACTTGTCAAGATATTACTTATTCTTCCTAAAGGTTGGAAATTCAACTTCCCTCTTGTTGATTTTTTTTTTTTTAATGTTGTCTTGTGAAAGTAGTTTAAGATGCGGATAAACTAGTCTGTACACTCAAAAAATAAAAATAAAAAATCATATTATTGCTTCAATATATGAATAAATAAGTTAGAAAGAAAAATGCACTGTGTTAGACGTTTCAAATATAGCAATAGCATGATTTATTCTTTTTCTCCTAAAATGGATGGAAAGTCATGTCATGTGAGAAAGATGACAAGAATAAAAATTAATGTATATGTAGATTAAGTTATGTCGGCATAATATATTTTTAACTATTTCATATCGATTATCGTCCCACCAATTCAAATGATTACAAATAAAATAATGGCTAATAAATAAAATATAGGTGCAATAGACTAAAATTATTCTTCACTCACTTGTATATGGTAGTCTAATAACAAATCCCAAAGTTAAGAATCAAAGAAAAATACCAAAAAAAAAAAAAAAAGAAAAGTAAATCTAAAAAGGAGGAAAAGAAAGGAGAAAGAATAAATAACTTTAGGAATCCATATACTTTAATGGAACAAGTGGGAGGGAAGGTTGGATTCCAAAGTAGATGTCAATTTTAGGAATAAATTTAATATCAAATACCCTAAGGCCTAAAAGAGGGAAGAAGGCCAAAAAAAAAAAAAAAAAAACCATAAGAACATGTGAAACAAAAATGTGTGCATGTGATATTTGATGATCTCATGCTACCCCTATCTTTTTTTTTTCCCTTACATAATTGTGTTTTGGACTTTGGCAATTCAAGTAATTATGGGGCGGGGGGGGGGGGGGGGGGGGGGGGGGGGGTTATTTGTCATTCAAAAAGAAAATGAAAATTCAAAATTCAAAATTCAAAACTCAAAACTTTCGGTCTTTTCAATTATATATAAGTATTTGTCATATCATTTGATTTGATATTTTTTTATTAAATTGGTTCAACATCTTAAAAGTTGTTTTAGAATATTTAAAACAATAATCTTGATTTGATTCAATAACTAACGGTTTGATTACACTACATGCATAAATAATGATAGGAAGACTTTGGAGTTATTTAAAAATTTGACTTTAAAATTAATTTTAAGAATTATAATCAAATGAGTTGTAAACGTCAATCTCATCAATTCTATGATTTTGGGAGAAACTTTATTTGTTAAAAAAAAATCATTTACGAGAAAACACTAAAAAAAGTTGTCAAGAAATAAAGTACAAACTCTTTTTTTTAATTAAAATTTTGTTCTAAAATATAGATTATCGTCTTCTAAATACAATTCTTACTTGAGCCCATTATTCCCTTTATCAAGTACTATTTGATACTTTATCTAAAAGAGGTACTTAGTAATTTATAATGTTTATTACCTTCTCTATGAAATAAAAAGTCAGTCAACAAAAAATAAAGTACTTTTTATTGCAATTACGTCATAACATAATTTAAATAGTTCATCAACTGGATTGAAAATAAAATTCCAAGAAATAAATAAATAATCATTTACACGAATCATTCAAACGGATTAAAAAATTAGAAAAAAGAGATAACACCAAAAATAAAATTCTGAATATTTATACTTTGAGATATGTACCATGAAGAATTTGATACACTTGCAAAAATAAATCCAAAATGAAAAGTGATTGGCCAAATATGATAATAAAACAGCTAAGCTTTTTTTTTCTCCCTATAAATTGTCACATACATTAATGTAATCCAGCTCACATATCATTAGAAATTTCTAGGACATGACCCACAAGATTTTTTTTTTTTCTAAAATAAAGAGTTTCAAAAGATTTCTTAGGATAGCTAATCCATAGCCCTATTTAAATTAAATTAAATGTTGTAAAATATTAGAAGCTGTCCTGGCTTTATAATTGCACAACCACCAAAAGCTTCTCATTATTGTGTCTCTAATGTGTCCCTTCTTTTAGTGTATAAAATGTCCATGTCTCTCATACTATATACTTCATTTATTAAAAAATTAAAAAGAAAAACCCAATTTGCATAATTTTCTCAATGATTTGAAAGGTTAAGTGATAGGTTATTGGTCAAGTGTCTCTCTAATTATAAAGCCGAGTTTGTAAATAATTTTGAGTAGACCTTATCATTTAACTAGATAACTTATACATGGTGTTGATATGATTTTTACGTTATTTTATTGATGAATGGTGAAGTAACGAATCTATGTCTAATATATAAATTTAAAGTGATTGATTTGATTTATACTTTTTTATTTGTTAATGGGAAATGATTTACATTTTTTACATCAAATAGCAGCTTCATCGATCTATTATTTGCTTTTAGGTTTAAGGTCCTACTTTGATCCTTGAACTTTCAAGTTTATTCTATTTTGGTACATAAACTTTCAAAATGCTCATTTTAGTCATTGAACTTTCAAGTTGGTTCCATTTTGGTTTATGAACTTTTAAAATGTTTATTTTAGTCTTTGAACTTTCAAAAAATAGTTATTTTAGTCCTTACATTTATTTTAATTTTAATGAATTAACGGCTTAGCTTTGGGTATGTCTACTAGCATGTTAATATGAGCAAGATTTCAAGCCAATTAAGTTGAGACGATTATTGGCCAAAACAGATTTAAAGTAGAAAAGTAACATAATAAGGACCAAAATGGTTATTTTCTTAAAAAGTTTAGAGACTAAAATAGACATTTTGAAAGTTCATAAACCAAAATATAACAAACTTAAAAGTTTAAGAACTAAAATAAATGTTGTAAAAATTTAGAGACCAAAATAGAACAAATTTGAAGATTGAGAGTGCTTTAGAATGAAGATTATTCTATTAGTTTATTTTCATGAATTACTTATTTTCTAACATAATTTATACTGTGTTTCCCTTTTAAATCATAAACTTGCAAATTACTTCACAATCATTTGAAGTACACAACAACCTATACTTTTACACACTGCACCAATAGTTCTCACAAACAAATATTTTTCTTTAAAAAAAAACCACTCATTTTAATCTTTATCGCTAAAGTTTTATATTATATTTAACAAAAATCTTAAGCTACCAACACAATACCACATAATTTTTACTAAATGCAAGACATTTATTTAGCTGCAAGGATTGTCCAAGTAAACATAATTCAATGATAATTGACACGTATTCCTTCCTTTGAAGTTAGAAATTTAAATCTTCATGCCCCACATAAGTTGATTTTAAAAAATAATAATAATAAGAATATTTAACATCAAGAATCATTATGAATCTTTTATATAAAGAACAACAGTATACAACAATTACATGAGTCAAAATAAAAATAAATATCTAAATCTAAATATCAAACAAACATAAACCAAATGCGATAGACAAAACTTATCACCTCCTTGCCGACCACATTTATGTTTTTAACAAGTATGAGAGAGGAATGCATAAAGTCAAATTCTTAGTAGTGGTCAATAGGAAGATCTTCGCTGACGAGTGAAGAGGTAAAATTTTGTTCTAACGCGATATAAACCAAAATTTATTAAAAAAAAACAATCTCCTACTAAGCAACTGGCATCAACTTATCATCCTTAGAATCTGGCACTCAGTCAAAGAACAGTTGACAAAAGACAACATTCTTAAAGCCATGCACTGAAACATTATCTCAAATAGATCAGTATATCAATCCACAGTGTCAGTCTACAGTACAAAATGTTTACGCAAACTTCAAAGAAAACCCACTATTTATTTTGGGGGGGGGGGGGGGGGGGGGGGAGGGGGATGGGAAAGTAGATAGGAAGTTGAGAAATCTTAATCTTCAGAAGCATACAGGTTTCTTCCACAGCGATCACATATGTTAGAATCACTTGGGGAAGAAGCACTGTGTGGCTTTTCCTTCATCAGCTGTGGAAGATCAATTTCCAGCACATCATGGAGTGCCTTGGAGCCTTCTTTCAGCTCATCAGAACTGCAGAAGAAATGCTTTACAATCAGAACACGGATAGAACATATCTCTTTCAGCAAAATACCACATATGCAAGTCAGCTCATTTTCTAGTGTTATGAAATTTTCAATGCTATTATGAAGTTCTGTGAGACCATTCAGCTTGTTCTTGGCTTCTCGATGGTGCCCGGAAAGGCAAACTCCACTTGTATTTTCTCTCTACATCTTTCCCCATTCGCTGCTGCACGACCGAGCCTAAGTTCTTGGTTTCGTGTAGGAGTCCAAACAGCCAACTCCCTCTCAGGTAAGTTAAATGTAATAATGTTACTTTTAACTTATCAAAATTTTTATTATTGGAACAGGAAAATCAAATCATAGTGCTGAAGTGGAAAGATAATGACTTGGATTATTTTGATATCTACTCTAAGTTCATTGTAGCACATAATGGAGCTACTGCTAGAAGAAGAACAGGCCACAAAAACCAATGAGTAACAGAACACTCGACCAAACAATATGATGGAAACATATAGCCCTGCAACTAAGCCATCCTACTTCTTACTTGGTACCCAAAAAAAAATGTGTTTCCAATTTATTAGTGTAAGGAACGGTCAGGTCAGCACATGGAAGAAGGTTAGGTAGTAGGCTGTCTTTACTTTCTTCTTCTTTCTTTCTCTTTTTCCCCCTTTTTTTAATATTATTTCTGGCTAAGCCCCAGCAAAAAGAAAACAGTTAATTATAAAAGATTTGGCATACCTTATGGACAGTGGAGGAGTTAACCGAATTATAGAATCGTGTGTTGGCTTAGCAAGAACTCCCCTTTCCTTCAACTTCATACACATATCATATGCAGAAACAGGAGATAAAGCTTTGCCTTTGAGCTCCACAGCATTGAATAAACCTCTTCCTCGAACATTCTTGATGTATTGTGGGAATCGTTCCTGAACTTTGACAAGCTGATTTCTGAGCTCCTCTCCTAATTTAGCTGATCTGTATTTTATGTGGAAACAAAGTTCAACCATTTTATAATATGATTTAGAGGGCAAAAAATAAAAGATAGTAAAGGAAGCGGGCGGCCACGACCACGAGAACTGATAAAGAGAAAAAATAACAGGCAGCAATTTATCATACTTCATACCTTTCAGCAAGTCTCTCATTTTTTATCACTTCAAGTGAGGCAATAGCAACTGCACTTGCCAGCGGATTTCCCCCAAAAGTACTATGAATAATGAGATAAAGAGCAAGGTCAGTCTTAATTTGACATCACAACAGCAGTTTCACAAAATTTGAGAAGAAAAACAGATAAAAAAAGGGCTCTAAAGAAGCCATAACTCATTTTACTAATAATCAGACATGGACCATTCAATTGTTTGAAATGACAATTTTTAGGCCATAGAATTGGCTTTGTTCCAGCCTCAAAGTAGACAATCAACGGCCCCCTGTTTCCCTAAATTTGTAGGACTGACAACTTTTAAAAAAATAATAATAATAAGACGTGTTCTTAATAGTACAAAGAGTCCCCAATTAAATAATGTAGGACATGGCTTAGATACAAAGGAACATATGTAGCAGCTATTTTGCTCATGTTACACTTGAGGAAAAAATCAACACCGGTATCTCAAACATCACTCTTCAATAGTTAAATACTTTCTCAGTAAATGTTGAGGATTCCACATCAAAAAAATGAACAGAAGCCTCACAATTTATAAGATACATTGGCTACTCATCTCATTGTCAATTGGTTTTGAGATGGACCCCCATATTTATCTAATGTGGGTATCAGAGTCCATGAAGCCCAAACGGGTATTTGGTCCAAAAATTGAAATCTGACTCAAGAATGGTAAATTCATAGATGTACCATCTTGAGAGAGCATGTTGAGGATCCCACATCGGAAAGATGAAGAAATACCTTACAATTTATAAGATACATGGACTACTCCTCTCATTGTCAATTGATTTTGAGATGGAACCCTATGTTTATCTAATAGTAAACCACAAACTGCATCTGCATGCATTTACAGTGATAGGAATAGAAACCTTGTTGTTTAAAATGTATTGACGCTAATATTTTCTTTAGGTGCAAGAAAGATCCTGCCATTTAGTCAAGTGGCAGAATGCTCCACTGTTAATATTAATTCATATCGGGTTCAATTACAGAATTCATGCTTAAGTTCTGCCCGATGGTTTCTAGAGTGGAACCTAATATAAATGTTCACAAGGGAATTTCAAAAAAATACATAATTCAAGCTCCATTATATAGTATCGTGCAAGGGAACTTCAATAAGTCAACTTTTACAATTAACATTTTGTAAGTCAGCAGCCATTTACTGTTAGTGGCCACCATCTGGTCTGAATAGCAGTTAAGTAAGAATTATATAAAGATCAAATAAACCAGCCTTATGTGTATAGTATTCAATATTACGGTCAAAAAGTCCATATCCTTAGAATTTTGATTTGTATAGTCTTATTAAACAAAAGTATCCTTTGCCCCTTTTCTTTGTAGTCATTGCAATTTGCCAAGTAGAATTTTGGAAAAAGGTTAAGGAGGCATCATTAAAGACTCTTTTCAATGGAGGAACAAAGTGTACTTATCACACCTTCAACTTGCAGATGACATTCTCCTCTTCCCATTTTGGATAACAACAAGGTCCCTTTCTTCAATTCGGTCAAGAGTTCTGAGCTAGCTATAAAACTAATAATTAATTTCACTAAATACTTGGTTGTATCATGTAGGCATAAATACTCCAAAGGAAGAGGTGCAAGTTGCTGCTAGTTTGTGGGGCTTAAAATTTGGAACCTGGTATTTTGATTATGATAGATTACTTTGGCTGGCTTAGCAAGTAGGCAATTCATCCATCTCAAGAGGAGGCCGCCTCACAATATGCAAGCAGTCGTAGCTAAATTAATATCCCTACCTATTTTTGGTCAGTTTTACTAACTTACGAGTCATAGCTAAGAAAAACAGATAGAATCGTCGGTGTTGGCTCATAAATTTTGGTCAGTTTTCACCAAACTATTAATTTGAAAAACAGCTCCTTGGAAAGGAAACATCTTACTTTAAAGGATAATTGCAGATTATAGGTCAGATGTTAGAAGGGGAAAAAAGTCTATTATATAAATCTAAACACGCGTTACACACCTCCCGTGCTCCCCAGGTTGGATACAAAGCATTATATCTTTGTCAGCAAGAACAGCACTTACAGGTATTACTCCACCGCCCAATGCTTTTCCCAGTATCTGAAATAGAAAATCATGTAGAAGTTTATTAGCAGAAGAAATTTAAGAATTAATTAGATGTTTGGTTAACATCAAGCAGTTTAAGTTCTTTGAGAAATAAGACTACCAATTATTTTTTTTTAAAAAAAACGAAAAAGGTTCCAAGGTATGAGGTACCAGCGTTAAATTGATTTAGCACAATATCAATTGCACCCAGCATTTACTTTTAGCCTCTTTTCATAATTTAATATTTAATTCATAAAGTTACAAAGCTTCTAATGCAAAGAGATTTCCTTTTTAAAGTGAATCCTCGAAAAAGAAACGACTGATATGAACAAATATTAACAGAAGCATGGTTAAGAAGCTCAGTACACAATTCCTCTATTAGTCCCTTTTTCTTCTTTTTCTTCCCCCTCTTTGTTAGTGGGCTGTCAAAGCAATGAACATTCATATCATAGTCTAAACATCGAAAAAAAATAGAAACCAACTTCAGCAGCACCAGCCACCAATACAGTCTTAGTTGATATTTATTGAATTAGACTCTGAACAACCATTTAGATGCTACATTTATTAACTTCATCCAGAAAAAATTAAACTGAAGGGTCAATGCATATTGAATATAAGGGAAACAAGAATCTGATTTGGTAGATAGTCTTAAAATTAAATTTCCATGTGAGCTTTGCAAATATAATACAATGGCTGTCAAAATAAAATATGTAGCACATTGCAGTAAGAAGCTTCCCACTCATGATATTTGTTCAGAAAGTCAAACGACCTTGAGCCAACTATACTTTAATATTATGAATGGATAACTTAAATGAGAAACGTCTATCAGGGAAAAAAAACAATCTATCAAAGATCTTAAATAAGAAACAAATTGGCTAAAGTAAATACATAAAAATGAATTGAACGAAAAGCTTCATAAATTTGGAAAAAGTAGCTGACTTTTATCACAAAGATGGGGGCAGGGGGTTAGGAAGCTGATCATTCCTATATTTGTAGATTTTTCATTATTCCAATAACTAAAAGCTTTAAAAGCTTTGGGAGATCTAATGTCTTTTAGAACAATATAAAACAAAAGAAGCTAATTGGCCATTGCTTCCAGTAGCTACCCCTACTCCAGAATGAAACAAAATAAATGCATGTCATATACCCTTGCAATGGAAACACAACAATTTATTACAGCCTTTTGAAATGAGGAATGTTGATCGACCATCCTCTCGTATATAAATCGTAGTACAGGCAACCATGAGAATCAAATATAATTTTTTTTAAAAAAAATAAAAAATAAGTGCTATCATATGGATTGTAAAGAAAAATACTGGACGTGAGACAGAGTACAGAAGGAAGAGGGAGAGAATGCATTACCACTAAATCTGGTCTGACATTTTCCCAATCACAAGCCAACAATTTTCCTGACCTTGCTAAGCCGGATTGTATTTCATCAGCAATCATTAAGATATTATACTTTGTGCAAAGATCTCTCACAGCTTTCAAGTAACCATCAGGGGGAATAATAACCTAAGAGAATATCAAAATATCCACAGAAAAATGATTCGGAATTCAGAAGGGAAACTGTGAGAGTCAATAAATTAGGTAGCAATCCTCATTCTTCAACTGTAAGAGGCCGATAGGGGAAAAAAAAAAAAAAGAAAAGTAGTATTGGACCTTTCATAAATCTGTCAAAAAAGATAAATTTTGCTATGGCATATGGTTTTAGTTCACCAGAATGTAAGATCCTTCTAACCCATTATTTTGTTATCTATGGTCGGTGAAAATCCCCAATATAATGCAGCTGAGAGCATCTAGAAATCAACCTTCACTAGTATAAAAAGATATCTGTCCGATCATACATACCCCTGCCTCTCCTTGAATGGGCTCAAACAAAAATCCAGCTATTCGGTCTCCGTGTTCTGCACTCCATAAGAATGACAAGCAAAAAATTAGACCGGATGCCAAGTAAAAATCCCAATTAACAAGCAAAACAAAAACAAATATTTAGGGCTGTTTTATAGTGGAAATACATGAACAAGATGCCTCTTTTATAATTCTTTTTAGTAACAAATTTCTTGCGATGTAAATCACAAACACGAGGGTAACCATGTCTTGGAACAATATTCTCCCAACCTTTAAAGATTTTCTCAAGGGCAACTGCATCACCAAAATCAACTTTAAGATGTCCAGGCAACAAGGGCCCAAACTCACGCGTCGCTTCATTGTCACAGCTCATGGAAATAACAGCCAATGTACGACCATGAAAGCACCCACAACATGAAACGATAATAGCCTGCATATGTGAGAGAAAAGATAGGACTTCAAAGGTCATTTAATTATGAAGAATTTTGAGGATTAGACAATATGTTCTATATGGACTCATCTCATTACAGTTTTACTAGTAAATTTTAAGAAAAGTAATTTATTAAGCTCTGAACAGCACCTATTTGCACTTAACAGCCATCAAGTTTGAACTGCAATGAGGGCTAATATGCTAAACGTTCCCAACTAAAATGGAGAACAGAGAAACTTTCAAAGTTTGAAGATCATGATCTAAATTATAGCACAAAAATTCCTGATACCGTACCTCATCTTTGGGGATTTTCTTCTTCTTGTAACCCCATTTCCTTGCCAATTTCAAAGCAGTTTCCACTCCTTCAGCACCAGTGTTCATTGGAAGCACCATATCATAGCCAAAAATTTGTGTTAAGCACTCAGCAAATAGGGGAAACTTATCATTATAGAAGGCTCGAGAGCTAAGAGTGAGTTTTTCTGCTTGTTCTTGGAATGCTTTGACGATCTTTGGATGACAATGTCCCTACAGGAAAAAGGCAGTAAAATAATCAATTAAGCATCGAATAAATGATCAAACAAGTCACTTAGAAATGATTATTAAAGGAAAAAAAACCTGTTATCAGAATGAACAATGCTAAAAATGATTGACACATTTGAGGAAAATTTTTGAATGAGAATAAGCAGAACACACCACATTTACTTTGATATGAAGTGAGGAAACACGTACATCACTCAAATAACGTTCACATTTAGTTCACATAATGCATGGTGATTAATTACACTCGTGTACCTGGTTGACAGCAGAATAAGCTGATAGAAAATCCAGATATCTCTTACCCTCTGGGTCCCATATTGATGATCCCTTTGCTTCAGAGAATACAACTGGAATTGGGTGGTAGCTGCATAACGTTGTAAAGTAACCATTAATAAGGGCAGAATCAACATAATTTAGTACATTCACAACTGACAAATGACATAAGTGTAGACAATTTACAGACAACAATCCACTAGGAACACAAACAGAAAACTCAAGGCTTTTGAGGGACATTTGATATGACATAGACTTATCTAAACTAATGCCTGCTGCAGAACTTCAGCGATTTGATTAGTAACATGAATATAAGTTAGGACTACAAAAACTTCTTTATGTAATCAATAATTTAAGCACCAAACACTCCCTTATCAACATTAATTTTGCAATATGATTGATATCTTCTGGTAGAGAGCTTTCAAGCATGGAACTCAGAAGCTTGCTGCATCGAAGGCTGTCATGGTTTCCATGGAGAAATGGAGAAAAGTTTCTGATAGAATGAGATGATCCACTAAAGACTAAACATGTCACCATTGAAACAAGAGAGAGGGAGAGAAACAGAGAGAATCCAGAAGCTAAAACATTAAAAAAAAAAGAAGAAGAAGAAGAAGAAGACAGAATTCACAGCATAGCAAACAGAACACCACCACAAACCTTCAATTCAAGATAAAGAGCAGGAGTTCATCAGAAAATAAAAATAATAAAAAAAACACGAGATGGGAAGCTCACTTATGGGCACTATGATCTTTTTCCATATCGATGAGCTTCTCAGAAGCAGGAAAAGAAAAGGCGCTGCTTTCAGGGACCGTAGAATACGGCCTCCTCCTGCAAACCAAGCTGATCAAACATTGTAACTGCCTTCTGGACGCCATTGACGAAAGGGGTTTCTCGCAAAATCTTGAGACCTCAAACAAATTCCCTTCTGGGTTTCACCTCACAGCATCCACACAGCGAAAGATCCAAACCCCAGAGCCTAAGATAAGGCCTTCTATACGGCTACGGTATTTTTATGAGATGGACTCGAGTAGGCTAAATACATCTCTTAAACGCGATTGAAATTGGGAACTATTTCTTTAAATTAAGTATATCCCACTAGTTGATCGCTGTCGTCTGTTGCTTTTGCTTGTCGTGGCATCGCAGCCTGACGATAAAAGCCGACATTTTTGCACTGAAAAAATATTCGTGTGATAAACACAGTCCGTGACGCGACCCAGTATTCAAACAGCACAAGCAATGTTTGTAGGAAAGGAATAAATGTGTGTAATTCTTATTTATCGACTTTTAAACGGCAATGTTTGTCAAAGAACAAATCTTTTTCTTTTAATCCGTAGGATTGTAACGAATTTTTATAGTTTCTGGTTTATATGCTTTGGAATTTATACTTTCATCATATTTTGGTTTGAGATCAAGCTTTCTTTTTATCTATTTTGTCAATTGTCAAACATAGCTTGTAATAAATTTATGGTTAAAATATCATTTTAGTTCCTGTACTTTGGACTTTATTTCATTTTAGTCTACTTTTAAATATCTAACTTTAGTTATGTAATTTTAATAAAGCTTAAAATTAGTCCCTACTATTAATTTATTGTTAATTTTTCTTTAAAAAATTTGTCTCTATTAACTTTTCCTTTATAAATTTTGGGAATATGTTTACATTGTGTCTTTTCTTGTATTAAAATTATTATGACTAAATTATAAAAAAATACCCCTAAACTTTGTACTTTGTTTCAGAGATACCCCTAAACTTTCAAAAGTTTCATTAATACCTTTAAACTTTCAAAAAAAGTTCAAAAATACCTTTACCATTAGTTTTGGATGAAAACCGTTAATACTTTGTTTCAAAAATACTCCTAAACTTTCAAAAAATTTCATTGATACTCTTAAACTTTCAAAAATAAAAAATAAAAAATACTCTTACCATTAATAAAAGGACGTAAATCGTTAGTACCTCGTTTTAAAAATATCCCTAAACTTTCAAAAGTTGCGTTAATACCCTTAACCATAAAAAAAAAGTTAAAAAAATGCTCTTACCATTAGTATATGGACGAAAACTATTTATCTACACTTCATTACCTCCCTCTTATATTTCCTCTCTCTCCTGATTCGCTTCAATCTATGGTCATTTTTCCTTTTTTTTTTTCTTCTTTTTTTTTTCAATACCCTCTTACTCTCTTCTTCCATTTTTCAATCTCCCTCATCTTTTCTATCTTCTTAAATATTAGAACTTTAAATAAACGAAATGAGCTCTCTCATTTCTAAGCATGCCCAAACATATATATAAGAAATTTCAACACCCAAATAGTCAATGTTTTTGAAGTTATCTTGAGTTGGAAAAGAACCAATTTGAAAACAACTCATATAGATACTCTTTTTTTTTTCTTTCATATAGATACTTTCATTTTTCCTCAATTTGTCCAATTCTCAATCATGGAAACTTTCTTAATTGACCACAACAAATAGACTAATGTGAACTACAAAAAGGATCAATAAAATCTTCATCTACTACAAATTTGGTATTGCATATATTTTCTTTCTTTTCCCTTCCACTAGATGTCCTCAAAATTATGATCCAAATTCTCAATGTGCCTCTCTTTTTGTGTATTAAACCCAAATGTACTAACTCAAATTACTAACATACAATCTTGTTATCTTAAGATCCCTTTGTGGTTCAATTATTCTTCTTTCTTCTTGTTATAGTCTATATACCTTGATTGAATGAGGTAGTTTTAGAGATTGAAAGATGGAAGAATAGAGTAAGAGGGTATTGAAAAAGAAAGAAAAAAAAAAGAGAAAAATAGAGAAGTGTTAGACTATAATTGAAGTAAATAAGGAGATAGAAGAAATAAAAGATGGAGCTAATGGGGTGTAGACAAACAATTTTCGTCCACATACTAATGGTAAGGGCATTTTTTTACTTTTTTTTAAAGGTTAGGGTATTAATGCAACTTTTAAAAGTTTAGAGGTATTTTTAAAACAAGGTAGTAATGATTTATGTTCTTTTATTAACAGTAAGAGTATTTTTGAACTTTTTTTTGAAAGTTTAAGGGTATTAATGAAACTTTTTGAAAGTTTAGGGGTATTTTTGAAACAAAGTACTAGCGATTTCCATCTAAAACTAAAGGTAAGGGTATTTTTGAACTTTTTTTTTTAAGTTTAAGGGTATTAATGAAACTCTTGAAAGTTTAAGGATATTTTTTAAACAAAGTACAAAGTGCAAGGGTATTTTTTTATAATTTAGCCAATTATTATTATTATGTAACAAATTTTGATAAAAAAAATCAACTTCAAACTTATCATAGGGACCAATTTTAAGCGTTATCTAAAGTACAGAAACTAAAATTTGACATTTGAAAGTACAATGACCAAAATGAAATAAAACTCAAAATATATGGACAAAAATGGTATTTTAACCTAAATTTTTTACCATTCTGATGCAATGGATATAAAATTAGGTCAAATCCATGCCAAACATGGGAAATCCCTCCCAAAGAGAGGAAACTCAAAGAACAAAATTTTATTTCATAAAATGATATTCAAAACCTCCCTTACAAGCTCTAAAAGTGGCTATTTATAGCCTTACAAGAAAATCAACCAAAAACTAATTAAAACTAATTAATGTAAAATTAACACTAAACTAATAATAATTTAACTATACTAATTATCTACCTTTCATCATAATCGCATTCCAAATATTAATAGTATGATCTCATGTTCTGCCATTAGTGAACTAAAAAATTGTCATTTCTAATTTCATTATACAAAAAAAAATACATTTTAAAGTTACATTTTTAATACATTTTGCCGATAGGTTAAAGAATTTTTAGCCACTTTTTAAAGTTAAGAGATGTATTGAACACAAAATTAAAACTTCATAGACTAATTAGATACTCTTTAAAGTTCTATATCTAATTTAAAATATGGAAAATACTTCATTAAAATTCATCTTATTTCTTAAAGTTTAAAAATGGTTAAATTAACCCATAAATTAGACACTGTGGTTTAGTTGGTGATGTAAAGCTAGACGGGCATATTAAATAATCACATGATTAGTTTATTGACCCTAGCTACACTAGACGACGACCATAATAAATAGTATATTAAAATTAGGGGTATGCAGAAACCGATTCAAACCGAAGAATCGAACCGGTTCAAACCGATTGATTCGGTTCGATTTTTTTAAAGAAATCGGTTCCTTCGATTTAGCATTGAAAAAAACCATCACATTTGGTTCGGTCCTCTGTTTGGAATTTAAAAATTATAATATAACCGAACCGCATAAATAAAGAAACAATAAAAACTTAAAATTTTCTAGGCCCAACCCAACATGCCCACTCCCCCACATTGTAAACCCTAATTTCTCTAGCCGCTTCACCTCCCGGCCTCCAATTCTCTCTCTTCTCTCATCTCACGTTCCTTTCATCTCTCTCGTTCTCAGTTGGTTTTTTCCCTCTCAGTTCTCATTCTCATCTCTCTCTCCGTTGGTTTTTGGCTTCTCAGTTTCCGTTCTCATCACAATATAGCGGTAGTCGACAACTTTCCAATCGCCAGCCAGCTCCCGACTCCATTGACAGCGGCCATCATTCGAGGACTCCAGCATCTCGACTCTCTCTCTTCAAGCTCACTATGTCGCCGATCACTTTCTACTCTTCTGCCGACCACCCCCACCAACTCTCCCTCATCTGTACTTTTGGTTGACAACCCATGAAAGCTCTGCCACCTCGCCAATGTAGCCAGATCGGTTAAAAACGAAACCAGACTGACGCAAACCAAACCGAGCTCGTTCGGTTTCAACCGAAATTGAAATAGTTTCGGGTTTTTTAGGTTTAGACTTATTATAAATCGAGAGGTTCAGTTCGGTCTTTAGTTTTGCTCAAAATCGAACCGGACCGACCGAACCGTGCACACCCTAATTAAAATATAAAACATTAACTATTTTACAAACTTTGAGAATTAGAATATCACTTCTCTAAATTTTAAAGATTAAAGTTAAAGTCTTTTCAAAAAAGAAGTAAAAAGATTAAAGTTAAAAGTCTTTATTAAAAAAAAAAAAAGATTAAAGTTAAACGACATTACTTTTTCAACATTAAATTATAATCACTAATCTCCACCATTAGTTGAACAAGAAAAAAAATTCTCCAACCATTAAATAGCAACACGAGCATATCTTAATTAGCATAAAATTATTTTTATATAATCATTTTAATGTTTGGTTCTACACTTTAAAAAGTAATTTTCGTACAATCAAAATGATTTTTAAATAAGTGAGGGCATGTTTAGGAGTGACTTTAAAATAAGTGTTTTAATAGTAAATAATTTAATTATAATTATTTTATAAAAGTGTTTAATTATATAAATTAGTTTAATATTTGATTTCAAACTTGTAATATAGATTTAAATTTAATTAAAAGTAAATCTTTCATGATTAATGACGTTTGTGTTTCAAAAGTGATTTTAGAATCATTGAATTACTAAAAAGAGTATAACATTTGAGAGAGAAATAATTTAGAAGATGGTACATAAAAGTTATAGAGAGAGGAAAAATTATGAGGGAAGTAAAAAATTTAAGATAGAAAACGATAGAGAACTACATAAAAGTTTTAGAGAGGAAAAAAATGTTAGAGACAAGAGGAGCAAGACTTTTAGAGCGGGACACAAAAATTAGAGAGAGAAAATTTTAATCGAGGAAGTGAATTCAAAGATGAAAAAATAAAGTTAGAGAGATATACAAAGATTTTAGGAAGAAAAACTTTAAAGACAAAAAAAAAAAAAAGTTAAAGGGAGAGAAAAAAGGTTTTTAGGAGAAAAAATAAGCCAGCAAAAGAGGTAAAAAAAAATAGAGATAAAAAATTATAGACAAAACAAAAAATTTAGAGTTAAAAAAATTGGAGAGATTTAAAAAAATATTAGAGAGAGAAAAAAAAGAGAAAAGAGGAAAATTAGAGAAAATAAAGTTATAATTAGAGATTATAAAAACTTTCAAGAGAGAAAATTGAGAGAGTGCAAGAAAAATTAGAAATAAATAATGATAAAAAAGAGACAAATTTTAGGAGGAAAAAATTAATTTTTCACATGATTTTAAGACAAAATAACGTGAAATAAGAGTTCTCTCTCTCTCTCTTTTTTTTTTTTTTTTTTTTAAATTTGAAATAGAAACAAAATCTCTAAGATTACTTACTAAAAAAATCTCTTGGAAATCACCTCCCAAGTGATGAACCAAGAATCATTTAAAGTGATTTTGGATTCTTCCAAAATCATTTATCTACCTTGTCAAACATCACCATTTTAAACAAAATTTATTTTGCGAAAAAAGTGATTTTAGACATTCCAAAATCATTCCCAAATATTCCCTTAGTTTATCACAATGTAACCTGCAAATAATAAAAATAAATTAAAAATATATGCCTAACTCCCGTTTAGTGACCATTTGATTTTTTATTTTTATTTTTGGTTTTTTAAAATTGTGCTTGTTTTCTCATCAATTCCCTATAATGAGCTTCATCTTTCTTAACAAAACATTTGAATTCTTAGCCAAATTTAAAAAAGAAACAAGTTTTTGAAAACATAGGTAAAAAGCATATAACAAAACAAGGAATTTCATGAGTGAAAGTAGTATTTATTAGGCTTGATTTTTCAAAAACCAAAAACTAAAAACTAAAGCCCCGTTTGATAACCATTTAGTTTTTAGTTTTTGATTTTTGAAAATTAAGCCTATAAATGCTACTCCCACCTATGAATTTACTTGTTTTGTTATCTCCTTTTTACCTATGTTTTCAAAAACCAAGCCATATTTTAAAAACTAAAAAAAATAGTTTCCAAAAACTTGTTTTTGTTTTTAGAATTTGGTTAAGAATTCAAATGCTTCCTTAAGGGAGATGAAAACCATTGTAGAGAAATTGAGAGAAAACAAGCTTAATTTTCAAAAACTAAAAACAAAAACTCAAATGGTTATCAAATGGAGCCCAAATTGTTATCAAACAGAGCCTAAGTTATTAGTCATTTATTATAAGAGTCAAAAGTTCAAATTCTTACTCCCATATTTGAACTAGAAAAATCATTCTACATATGACTTTAGCATATCTCAATTTTATATGATAAATTGAAGGTTTAATTACAAGTTTAGTCTCTAAACTTTTAGGTTTGTATCATGATGCAACGGATTTTTGGTTAGGCCAAGTCCATGTCCAAGGAAGGGAAATCCATCCCAACTTGAGAGAAAACTCTCCAAAGAAAACTGTTCTATTAAAAGTGATATTAAAAAAGGTTCCTTTACAAAACTAAGAAATGACTATTTATAGCCTTACAACAAATATAAGCAAAAAAACTAATTACAACTAAAATACTAATTAAGTACTAACTTAATCTAAAATTAACCTCTAAATTAATATTAACTAAAACGATGCTAATTATCTACCATTTCGTCTCACATCATTCACCCTGACCTTTAAAAAAAGACTAATGAGTTTCTAAACTTTCAATTTTGTATCTAATAAGTCATTGGATGTTAAAAGGTGTCTAATAGGTCTTAAGCCTTTAATTTGGTGTCTAATAGATTTTTAAATTTTCAATTTCGTGTTTAATAAGTCATTAACTTATTGGACATTTTTTTAAATTCAAGGATCTAATAGATATAAAATTAAAAGTTTAGGGTTGTATTAGATAAAAAAAAATCAATTTTATGTCTAATATATTAGTTAATTTTTAATTTTTTTGAATATATAAAAAACTTATTAAACACAAAATAAAAAGTTCAAGAAGCTATTAAACAAAATTTTGAAAGTAGGAAAGAGGAAGGGGGTGGACGGGTTGGGTGGCTTTGGGCTGATTTTTTTGGGGATCCTTCGTGGTCACGTGGGTTTTGTTTTGGGTGAGCTTGCTGTGAATGTTTTCCTGAATCATGGACGAAGAGAGTTTTAATCATTTCATGGAAAAACTGAAGCTCGAGGATTCGGAAGTGGTGATGGTGGATATCAAGGATGACGATGTTGATGAAATGAATACAAATTTCAATGCATTCACAACTCTGATGCCATAGATCTGGAACATGGAGGGTTAAGTGCAAATGGAGAAGATAAACTGCACTACGTTTATGTGTTATTTCAAAAACAAAAAGGAGAAAAAGAGGACCATTGAAAACGGTCCATGGTTTTTCGACAAAGGTATGTTAGTGTTCGACAAACCAAAAGGAAACAACGATTTTTCTTCATTGGAGTTCGAGTTTGCCTCTTTCTAGATCCACTTCCATGACCTTCCTTTTACATGTTATACGAGGAAAATGGCAAGATTATTAGGAGACCTGGTTGGAGTTTATGAAAACGTGGATTTGGATGACACAGGGAGAAGATGGAAGCAAACCCTGAGAGTCAAGGTCCAAATCGACATTTTGAAACCGCTGAAGAGGGGGTGAAAATAAAAGGCAGGTCAATGGCAAAGGATAAATGGATTTTGGTTTCTTATGAAAGCTGGGCGATTTTTGCTATGGATGTGGTTTGATTGGCTATCTGCTTAAAGACAGTGAAACATACAAGGAGTTACCGGAAGATCAACTTACGTTTGGTACGTGTCTGAGTGATAAGCCTTAGTATTAAGGCTTATTTAACTTTCATAAGCTTAATTTATGCTTGCTTTGCTTTAAAAATCATAGGAGAAAGTTGGTAAAGGCTTGAAAACATCAATAATTTGTGAGAAGTGCATGTGAAAGAAAGAATGAGGAGAAGAGAAAGATAGACTAAGAAAAGTTTCTTTTGTGCAGGAAATTCGGAAATTGCATAATCGATTTTGCAATGTGCAGCAGTATGAAAAAAAAACGCAAGGAAGGAAAAAAAATCAATGAAACCCAAATTTGAAAAGAATTTGATTCTTGCACGAAATGGATGGATTATGGACGAAATTGATTGGGTTATCAACCCTAATGGAAGACCATAAAAGGAGAGCAAAATGAACACAAAAGGGGATCGTTTTTTGGCAAGTTCGCAGTCCATTCGAAGTGGGTTTTTTTCGTTTTCCCTCTATTTTTGGATGGGAGTTTGCTGAAGTTTTTGGTTCTATTTTTCCTTAGTTTTTTCAATCCAATCCAAACAAAAACTTGGGATGTGAAGATTCTTTCTCTTCCTAGAAATAGCAGGAGTTGAATCGATTGGAAAGGAAAAGGATTTTTCAGCTCGAAGTTTCAGGAAAAAAAAAACTCATGGTTTTTTTTTTGTTTTTTACTTTCCTCTGTTGCTTTTGGCTGAGAGTTTCTGTTTTTTTTTTTTTTTTTTTTTGTCATTTGGGTTGTAATTTTTCATGATTTTTGTTTCTAACCTACTGTATTAAACATTTGAATTGAGTTTAGATTATTGAAGCAATATTGGTATTTTTTCTAGAATTTGTTTCTTCATGGGTTTTTGTCCTGAGGTTTATTTTTGAATGAAGATTTGTTAATTATTCATTTCTTCATCTTCAATTCTGAGTACAACAGCAAGCTATCTTTATGTTCTTTAGTTTTTGGTTGCAAATAGACTTTTAAGTAATTCTTCTAACATGGATTTTATTTCTAGAATTTGTAGTGAGAATTTTAAGTTAAATATGAGCTAAACTTCTTAGGGGACTCAAGAACGTGAATTTCCTAAGAAGTAAATCTAGCCAAAAGTACAATGAAAATCGAGCCTACATGTCAATTGTTCGCTTGTGTTGAATAAAACGTCGTTGAGATCCTAGATTGATCAACTAGGGTAGCAACTTAAGCTTGGATCTAATACCGACAAAGTGAGTGATAAATGGATTTCGCACAAGTGATAGAGACAAGAGCTTAGACATAAGCCAATTCTTTACCCTAGACATAAGGATTAAAGACTCCAAAACCCATAAAATTGTTGAGCCAAATTATCTAAGATAGAGGGACTATAGACATATAAGTCACTCACTTAACCTCCTAAAACCTAATTACAAGGTGAATAGGAGTAACAATTTTGGTTTTCAATTGGGTATAGCGTAGGTTGGATTTGCAATTTTAGTTTTGCAATTTACAACTTAGGGCAATGACATACTTGAGCCTCATCTTCCCTCATTGAGTAGTTATCCTTGCATCTTTATTTCTATTTTACATTTCTTGCAATTTTGATTTTACAAATTCACTTCTGCAATTTGTTCTTGCAATTTTTATTATGCAATCTGTTTTTGCAATTTATTCCTTTGCCATTTCGATTTTGCAATTTCGATTTTGCAATATGTTTTCACAATCTGTTTTTGCATTTTGGCTTTTATTTCCGTTATTATTTCACACCAACCTAAAATCGATTTTTGCACTTTTTAGTTTCCAAGTTGCAATTCTACTTATGTTTTTGTTTTTACAATATTTTTGTTACAACGTTCCCTGTGGGATCGATACTCATGAATACTCATGTTTTATTATTTGCATCGATAGTGTGCACTTGCATTGGGGTTGAACATATTTATTTACTTTTTTTCACCCAAAGTTCACCTGATCATTGAGACATGGAGGGGCGAGCAAAAATGGGTCTGAAAAGTTCGAGAAGAAAAAGGGGCAAGGCAGTATTGAGAATAAAAAGGGGCAAGGCAACCGCAGGATGAAAGAAGGTGGAGAGACTGGCTCTGGATTATATCAACAAGTTTTAGTAAGGGCTTTAGAGGCAGTGAAGATGAGATGTGGTCTAAAAGAAGCGGAGCAAAGTATGAGCAACATCGCGTTCAGTAAGCAGTTGCTAAAGAATTCTCTAAAGTCAGTTTGGAACTCAAGTTGCCCAAATGCGCCGACAATGGGGAACAGAGTAGTGGCATTGGGCCCAAGGCAACAATGCAACGATGTCAGGAATACTCAGTATAGGGGGTCAGTGGATGTAATCATTCCAAGTGTTGGGGACCAGGCAAATGTTAGTCATCAGGAAACGACAAAAGTCATAGAAATTAAAATAAATGGGAAATTAGAAAAAAGGGAGAAAATGGTAAAACCATCGGTTGGGCTGCTTATTAATCAAAATGAGCTTGAAATTTGTGGTAAGGGGCCTCCAAAAGTGCCTGGTGCCACAACCACACTAGAAGAGTGTTGGTTGTGAGCCCCACATGAGAAGATTAGCGAGAAGGCGTCACACGAGTGGCGTTCATTGGGCCACGCGAGGGCCAAAACAGAGAAGTTCCATGATGCGATCGAGGAGGAAGGTGCATCATCCAACACACTAAGATAAGTGGGCTTGAATGCCAAGTTGAGATACAAGTAGAATGGGGAGCAACCATGTTATCCGAGGTGTCACTGACAAGCTTAGGGCCTCTGGCCATAGCCTCGAAAGTCGAGGTTTCGTCATGATTTTTGATGAGCGGTTATGGAGTTAAGTCCGTATATGGGCAAGATGTAAGCTTGCCAGATTTCGTGTCAATTAGAGTCCAGACGAGCGCTCCACGCTAGCGTATAATCCCTTGCCAAATTAATGTGCATGAGAATATCTATATAAAAGAAAATGAGAGTATCTATATGAGTTGTTTTCAAATTGGTTCTTTTCCAACTCAAAATAACTTCAAAGACATTGACTATTTGGGTGTTGAAATTTATGTTTGGGCATACTAAGAAATGACAGAAAGCTCTTCATATTTATTTAAAGTTCTAATATTTAAGAAGATAGGAGAAATGGGAGAAGGTTTAGAGATTGAAAAATGGAAGAAAAACGTAAGAGGATATTGAAAAAAAAAGGAAAAAAAAATAGAGGAAAAATAGAGAAGCATTATGCTATAGATTGAAGCAAATCAAGAGAAAGAGGAAATAAAAGAGGGAGGTAATCAAGTGTAGATAAACAGTTTTCGTCCATATACTAATGGTAAATACATTTTTTAACTTTTTTTTTAAAGGTTTAGGGTATTAATGTGAAAGTTCAGAGGTATTTTTAAAATGAGATATTAACGATTTATGTTCATATATTAACGGTAATAGTATTTTTGAACTTTTTTGAAAGTTTAAGGGTATTAATGAAACTTTTGAAAGTTTAGGGGTATTTTTGAAACAAAGTACAACGTTTAGAGGTATTATTGAAACAAGGTACTAACGATTTCCATCCAAAACCAACGGTAAGGATATTTTTGAACTTTTTTTGAAAGTTTAAGAGTATTAATGAAACTTTTGAAAGTTCAGAGGTACTTTTGAAATAAAGTACAAAGTTTAGGGGTATTTTTTTATAATTTAGCCTAAATTTTAAAGTTTGATTTGATCAGTTATTTTCATAAATATATTAAAAGAAATTAATAAAATAATATTTACAAATCACAAATACCAATGACTGATTTTTTCACTCTAGACGCCAAAGTAGAATAAAATAATTTTTCTTTGAAAACAAAATGAGTGAAATAATTTGCATTTGGTTCCTTAAGAAAAAAAAAAGTTTTCTTGATTTTTCTTTTTGAAATATTTTTTTTTATTTGTATTTAATTTACCCTGTTTGTAATTTTGAGGATTTCAAATTAGTTCTAATTTGAAATCATTTCATGTGTTTGGATGTACAATAAAAGTAAGATATTTAAAATCATTTATGATTTGAAATCTTGTTTTTTTTTTTAAAAAAAAAATCCAGTTCAAATAGGTCGGATTTGAGAGAATTTTAAACTTAAAAAAATATGTTTCTTTGTCTATTGTATTTTTCTATTTAAACTTATGATAATAATTTTAACCTTTTCAATACAAATTTTTTGTTTGGCTAGTTTTTTACAGCCAAGCAAACTAAATGTGAGTTTTTTTACGTTTTATTTTGTTCATCTTCTTAAACTTTGTGTTTTTCTTTTGGTTAAGAATAATATGTCTATTGTTCCTTTTATTTATTGATCCAATTTGTTTCTCTTAACTGTGATGCATTTTTAGTTTTATGTTTTTATTTGGATTGATCGAACAAGAAATCAACAAAAAAAAAAAAGTTTCTTCTGATTTCAGTTAAATTACAAATTTGGTCCATATGCTTTGGAGAAAGTTAGAATTTAATCCTCGTGGTTTAAAAGTTAGAAATTCGTCCTTATGTTTGATAAAACCTCATAAATAGTCCTTATGATTGGTAAAATAGGGTTTTGAGGGTTTTATCAAACCATAGGTACTAACTCTAACATTTAAATTATAGGACTAAATTCTAGCTTTCTCAAAATTATAGGATCAATTTTGTAATTTAACTTTTGATTTTCTTAATATATATATATAAGTTGACATAATTTTATAAAAAAATTATAAGGACACAAGAGTAAAATGTTATACTTTCATGTCATTTCTTCTAAGCATCAAAACAAGAAAATCTAGATTACGTTTGATAATCATTTAATTTTTTGTTTTTGAAAATTAAGTTTTATTTCCTCAAAATGGTGAATTCTTAGTCAAATTCAAAAAATAAAAGTTAAAATCTTTTTTTTTTTTTTAATTTTTAAAACTTGACTTAAATTTTGAAAATATAGTAAAAAATAATTAACAAATCAAAAAAATTCATATGCAAAAATAGTGTTTATAAGTCTAATTTTAAAAAATCAAGTAAACGCAAATAGTTATCAAACCCACCTAGTAATTTCAAATCACGATTTCCTGCCTTCTAAAATTTGGAATTTAAAATTATTTCTACCCAAATCCATAAGCGAAACAGAGGCTTACTGTTTCTTGTGTCTACCCTCATCCGCGAAAAGAAAGCCCAGAATTGCAATCGCCCGCCAAGATCGCCTCTGTTCTGCAGATTGCCACCGTCTCTTTGCCTTTCTCTTCTGCGGGTATGATTCTCGAGCTCATATCTTTTTTATTTCCCTGTTTTATAGTGGCAATCTTTGCTACCTATTTCTGGTTCTTTTCTCTGCGAATTCCGTGTGCTGGATGACCCTATTGGGGAGGCTTTTCTGTGTAACCGTATTAGTAGTGTAATTAGCCAAGAAAATTTTCATGAATACTATACTATGCTCCAGTTATTCCATTTCGGTGGACCCTTTGAGCCTTAGAGGTGATTGAGAATTAGTCATTCTTTTTCACCACCATCCGATTATTGAGTTTCTCTTAGGTCTGCACATGAATTGGCTGAATGCTAGATTAAAGATTGAATGGCCTATGGGTGGCCAATGCTAGAAGGGCACTTGATAAATTAGCTTTGAGATTAAGGGTTTAGGTTATAGTAGCTGGCTTGCTTAGGGATGCTCACGGTCATAAAAACAACGAACTCCTTTGAGGTATTTGACTTGTATCGTTTGAATGAAATCAATGGACGTTTCTTGATCTAGTACAGCTCTTACCAGTCCACCCGTTCGGAGAATCGTTGCATTCATGGGTGGCCATAGTTAATATGATCGTGTAATTTCTGATAGTCCATGCTTCATCCCTTGCAGGCTTATTGATGAATTCTATCTGTGCTATAATAGGAGGCCTCAAGACGTGAAAAAGTGAAATTCGTTCACGTTGATTCAAAACTAGATTACTGAAGGGTGCCATAACCATTTTGAACTATTTGATCTAGCTTAAAGGAAAATGTTCTTGCGCTTTACCCTGCAACCCTTGTTGAAACTCTCTTGCCTAAAGAGTCACAACTTGCATGCATCAGTCATGTCAAGAGCTCTAGTCCAATTGAGTGATTTTCTTTATTCCTCCACTTTCCTCCCTCTCTACCTCCTACAGGTCCTCACTGCAGTATCATCTCTAATGATGATCGTGAGAAACATTCTTTTAACAAAAATAGATAGCTGTATGCCAGACTTTTTACTCAATTCATAGGCTCACTAGTATTGGTTTTCTTGGTTGAGATAACTAGATAATTGAAGTGGGTTAGATCGCTTATATCGTGTTCTCTGGTAGAGTTATCGTCATTTCTGTTGATTTTCTGTAGCCTGCATATGCCCTTCTATATGGCAGTTCCTCCAACAGGGTTTGTTTCTATGGTGAAAGCAGTTCTCTACGTACTTAGGATACAGCTTTTCATAACTTTTCTTGTTATAATGGCTGCTTGATTAAAACCAGATCTGTCCTTCAAATTGTTTTCCTTCATTGATGATGTCAAATGGCCAGCTCCCTTTTGTGAGTGGATTCTGTGTCTATTGGATGTTTGTGTGACAGAGTTCATGTTTTACCTTCTTCACTTTTCTAGAGGCTTCAATCTTTTCCGCAAGGGCTTTTCCTTTCTCATTTCCAACGATTTTAACCCACGTTTTCACTCATTGAGTTGTCATACTGGTGTTTTAGTTGCAATTTTGATAGTATGCTTATTCTTGTTCATCAAACTACAACTACCTTTTCACTTACAGGGATCAATTGAAGTAACCATACATGGAACAAGAATCAGGTGGACCCGTGGTTCAGGTTGGGAGCAATGTCAAGTCTAACCCAGACAGTTTAGATCACATAGGAAAGGTGAGAAAGCTGCTCTTCCGTCGAATGCTCATAGGTATTAAAGATGGAAGGTTTTTCTTGGGCGCCTTTCACTGCATTGACAAGCAAGGAAATATCATCCTTCAAGATGCAGTAGAGTATCGTAGCACTCGGCGTAGCTCGCCGTCTCCAATGGAACAACGGTGCCTCGGTCTTATTCTTATCCCCAACTCTTGCCGTGTATCTTGTCATGTAGATAGTACCATTGATGAACAATTGGCGTTGCTATCAGTCTAGCAAAAGAAGATCAAGCCTGGGGGATAAGAGGGGAGGAAAAAGAAAAAACCACTCTTGTTTGGAAGAGAATGTTTATGATTGTTTCAATTGCGCAAGAAAATACTAAAACAAAATATGGGACAAGGAAATGCAATATTTTTTCCCTTGAGAGATTGTGGATTACCAGAGCATATTCTCATTTTCTTTATTAATTTGAAGAGTGCATGCAAGTGGAACCTTTAAAAGGAATTCTGAAAGAAATTGCGAGACTTGATAGCGAAATTGTTTTGTCTAATTTGCATTCTATCACAATTCTTAAAATTAATTTTGAAAACAATTTGCTGGATACACCCTTGATTCTTTGATTTGTTAATCATTTTGGTTTGATTTTCTAATTTTGAAAATTAAGTTTATAAATACTACTCTGTTCAATTATACTTTCTTTGTTTGGTTACTTGATAGTTAAAAACATTTTTAAAATCTAGGCAAAATTTTGAAAACTAAGAAAAGTAGTTTTGAGGCTCCGTTTGATAATTGATTTTTTGTTTTTAAAAATTAAGCTTATAAGCATTATTGTGAAAACTAAAAAATGTAGTTTTTAAAAATTTGTGTTTGTTTTTGAAATTGAGCTAGGTATTCAAATGTTTCCTTAAGAAACATGAAAGCAACTCTAAAGAAATTAGGAGAAAACAAGCATAATTTTGAAAAATCAAAAACAAAAACTTAAAGCCCCGTTTGATAACCATTTGTTTTTTTAAAATTTACACTTATAAACACTACTTCTAAGTTGTACCTATATTTTTTGTTGTTTTGTTGTTACAAATGTCTTCAAAATCCAAGCTAAGTTTTGAAAACTAAAAGGTTAAATTACAAATTTAGTCCCTAAACTTTGAGGTTTGTGTCTATTTGGTCCATAAACTTTCAAAATTACAAATTTAGTCTCTAGGCTTTTAAATTTTTTAAAATTCACAAATCTACTAGACACAAAATTGAAATTTTAGGGTTTCATTTGACAAAATTCAAATTTATATCTAATAGATCAATTAATTTTTAAAATTTTCAAATTTGTCAAGGATCTATTAGATTCAAAATTGAAAGTTCAAAGACCTATTAGACACAAATTTGAAAGTTTAGGGACCTATTAGACACTCTTGAAAGTTCAAAGTCCAAATATACACAAATTTCAAAATTCAAGGACTAAACTTATAATTTAACCAAACTAAAAAAAGTAATTTTTAAAAAGTAATTTTTGTTTTTAAAATTTGAAACGTTTTCGTAAAACAAATGAAAACCATTGTAAAAAAATCAAGAAAAAAATAAGCACAATTCTTAAAAACCAAAAATCCAATAGTTATCAAGCGGGCATAAAAACTAAACTTGTTTTGGTTTTTGAGAGTTGGCTCAGAATTTAAATGTGTTTTTTAGAATTTAAATTGTTTTGAAACGTAGTAATTGAGTAAAAAGCTCTTCGCTTTGCATACACTAATGTGGTCAGGTCATCAATAGTAGCTTCAACAATCGAATAACCCCAAGTGAGAAAATAAAGAATAATACTCCAAAGACAAATTATTTACAATCCAGATCAAGATCTTGAAATGCATATGGATCATACACTTGAGAAAGCCAATTCATTTTATATTAGCAAAGTGTCATTTACAGTGTGATCCATGGTCTTGGAGAGGAGCTGGAGCTACATGAATGCCTGCTGTATTCCCTTGAGATAAGTAAAAACTTGATCAAAATCTCTCACTGTAAGGCGTTCCATATACAATAAGGTATGGCACAGTCCGTACAACTGTGTCTATTGGTATTGCAAAATTAACACCAGAAGACATTCCAGTTCCTGCAATGCATAACCAAACATGATAAACACACAATAACTATTAAGGCATTCTCAGTTTCTTCAAAAATTGAGATCCCTTACCTTTGCGAGTGAAGGTTGCTGTGTTGACTCCAATAACATGACCGTATGAGTCAACTAATGGCCCCCCTGAATTCCCTGTAAAACTTTTATGCATTAAAATGTGGGAAAGTTCAAATATAATTATTGTAATGGATGACTTAGGCAGTAATGAAACAGAGACAGGATAAGCAATAACAAGATAAGCTGGTATATATGTTCATGGAATTTAGCTCCTCAATAGTATAAAGAATCGAGATCACTTGCAAGATGTATGATGAAACTAGAAAAACTGAAAAAGCATGAAAAGATAACAGTCTTTGAAATTGCAATCTTATCCCAGGTAGTTGAACAATGAACCTGCACTAATAGCAGCATCTGTCTGAATAGCCCCCCTAATGGCCCTTCCATTTGGCGAAGGAATTTCTCTGCCCAATCCACTGATCACCTGCTATCCAAACCCTGAATGATTTACGGTTCTCAATTATTTAGTCAATCTGTTCTTTGACTCTCAACTAGTGTTTCTTGGCAAAAAAAAAAAAAGCACCATCAGTCTAAGAGTAAGAAGCTTGATTGTGTGACAATTAGAGAAAGTCTTACTTCATCCACCTTCTTTGATAAATAAAACAGATGTCTATGAGGTGAGATATATCCTACCTTCTATGGTTAATATGTTTATTATAAGAGAGAAGTAGTTTCACCATATGGAATTTAGTTTTGGCTTTGGAATAGAAAATTCAAACTGGGTTTCCTCAAATTAAATGGAGAAAGTTGATGTCTTACCCCTGCTGTTAGTGTTTTCTCATAACCAAAAGGGTTGCCGATGGCATAGCAGCTCTGACCAACACGTAAATTTCGAGAGGTACCAAAGACGATGGGCTTTAGTTCATGTCCTTCAAGTTCCACCTAGATGTTACATGGCAACTTTAAACTTAGCAAATCATGGTATGGTATAATAGTTTGACAATATAGATTGTCCAATCTGCCATATTTGCACACCACATTAGGAATGGAAAATGGGATGAAGATCACCAAAACATGATTCACTCAATCCAGTATTCCTCTCTGACGAAATAACTGGAATAATATAGCTTTTCTTCCTTGTTAAGTTACCGCTAGAGTCATTTGAAGATCCTTTCTCCCCAAAGAAAAGTATAGTCCCTTCCTCATACTATAATTTCTGTAAGGTTATTTGTGATTGATGTAATTCTGATATCACACACAAACATAGCTCTTATCTCACAAATTCATCAGTGGTTTTCCAACACCATTAATCAGTTTTCATAAGCCAAAAGGAGAATATTTGTAGCTTTTCGACCTTATTGTGAAGAATGCTAAAAAGAATAAGAGAATTGCTTTTATTTGTTTGAGTCATTTAAAAGGAAACGAAGATAGGAATACATGACTCTCGAGCTAAATTAGCACGTAATGAAATAGAATACGTATGGTCACCAATTTCAGGAGGATTTTATAAATGTAGAAATTGAGTGAAGCCATTTCAACTTCGTCCCTGAATTGACAGCACACAGTTTGCACATGACAAAGCAAACCAGAAGCTTCAAAGAAAAATAGCGGGAAAAAAAAAAGCAAGCTTGATTCAATACCTTAAGAACAGCTAGATCATACTCTGGATCAAAACCTACAACTTTTGCTTCCCTATAGATTCCATTTCCTTTAGCATCAACTAAATTTACCTACAGAAGAAAACAAAACTGAGAAATCATGGCTAGAAACTGCAAGAATATCAACCTAACAATCCAAGACACAGTAACTAATGAACAAAACCTTACAACGCTGCAATCCACTATTATCAGTAGCCAATGCGGAAACAACATGGTAATTAGTGACCTGTCACAAGCAGAAATGTTTCAGCAGAAAATGTGCAGCAAGCAAATTACTGTCTGCAATTATTTCTGATCCGAGGCATAAACATGTTCATTCTTCAGTCTGATGAAATGGAGCTCCTTTTTCCCTCCCTATCTCATGCATACTACTTAACATCTATACAATGTGGGTGTGTGACATACTTCCCGGTTTAAACACTTTTTCTTCAAATATAAAAAAGTGCTTTTAGTTTTGCATTTGGTAACATTTTTTTCAAGTGTTTTTAATAACAAATCTTTTTAGTTATACTACATTCAAATGTGATATTTCTACTAAATAAGCTTTTTTTTTTTCTTCTTTTGACATATTGAAAGATTTTCGATCAATCACTTTAAAGTCATTTTTTGGAAAATCATCTCTCAAATATTTCTTCAAAAAGAGGTTTTAAATTAATCTTATTTTTTAAAAATGCTTTATATTTAATTATAAAAAAAAATCTTTCAAAAAATACTTTTAGTCATCTAAAATTACTTAGAAAGCTATGCTAAACAGTAAACACACTCTAAATCAGTAATTCTTCCTTCCAAAGTTGCTTATGGAAAAAGTAACTTTATTTAAAAAGCATCTTTCTCAAGAGCCAAACACACACTAAACAAATGTTTCAATCAAGTTCAGCGTTCAAAAAGGGAAAAAGTATCGACAAAGCCATGATCTTAAATGAAATTCCCTCCTTCGAGTGAAAGAAGTGTGGACAAAATGAATGTTTCTGGTACCGATTATCAAAATGACAAACATAAAATAGATGCCCAGTTAAGATATGTAATCTTTTCTCTACACTCGAGAACTTCTTTAGAGGATTATCCACGAGAAGGAAAAAGAGTTGACAAAAACAAAAAATGTAAGAATCAAAGAAGAGAAGAGCTTACAATATGGCCAAATTTATCCCAAATAAAGCCCGAACCAGTCCCTTTAACCTTGGCATTCTCATCCTCGATAAGCATGGCCTCTTCAGAAGGGTTCTGGGGTTTTTTAGCAATTTCAAGGTCCTTAATGTAAACGACAGAAGGTGAAGTTTCCTACATTGCAATCCAAACCAACAGAACAAAAACAGATAAAGCAAGACCCAATTTCAATTGAAACAGAAGAATTCTACATTTATTATCTCAGAGAAAGAGATGGACCTGAAAAAGACCAACGATTCGATCTTCTTCTTGAGGAACCTCGTCTTGCAGTTGGGGAAGAGCAGCGTAAGTGGGAACAGGGAAAGCGAGCAGAGAAGCCATTAAAGCAGTTGGGGCAAACACTATGGCTCTTCGCGAGGTGAAGGGTAGAGAATTTTCTGAAGAATTTGGGGGAGCTGAAATTGGAAGACGAATTCCCAGTGAGCCCAACGCCATGGTTTTCCAATCGCTTCAACTTCGCAATTCGATTATCTTCTTTAGCAGATGAGGAGAGTGTTCTATGGATTTTTTCAGGGGAAAAAATAATAAACTGAATGCTAAATTTTATTTTTATATATCTGATAATTTCATTGCTATATTTCTAAAATATTTTTTTTATTAAATTGTTGATGAAATTGAAGTTTATGAAAGTGTAAAGAATAATTTGACCCAGTTTAAAAAAAAAAAAAAAAATTTTACCCAAATTAAAAATATAAATATAAATGAAAATGTATAATGTATTATTAATTCTCGATAAGATATAGTATTGGATAATTTAAAACAAACTCCTTGCAAGAGCATTATAAAATAATGTTTTTAAGCCAAACACATGAAATGATTTGTTATGAATTAGGACTATAGAGTCTAATCATCATTTTTTTTTGGTCTAAAATCAAGAGAAAACTCTATCGTCATGGGAGCACGGGCGACTTTGTGCCACAATGATTGGTACAACAATACATATATTGAACTTGATGTTCTATTTTACACACTCAATGAAAATGAGAAGATAGTGTTCATCCCAACATGTCATCGTATAAATCTCAAATGGATACGTAGCTCAAATTTACAACTGGTTGGAATTTCGTGTTAAAAATATTAGCTTGTTCAAATGCTTTATATATGACAATATATTTAGTACATTAGATGATGAATAAAGCTAGAGGCTATCTCCCATGTATCGAAAAGATTTGGTGTAAATCTCAAGTTAAAAATGAATTTTAACATGTGCAGCCTACAACCATACATGATATGTTTGGCTTCAAGTCAAAACATTTTTTAAATTATAAATAGTTCTGATTGAATTATTATTATTATTTTGGAGTTTAACCCAACATATGAAGGTGAAAATTCAAATCTTTGTCTTTTTTATTGAGGATATAATGTCGAATCAGTTGAACTATGTTTAGATTGACTTTGATTGAATTACATTTTCATCATTTTTAATGTTTGGCATTTATATATTAAAAGAATTGAAATGAAAGGTGTAAATAGTAATGTTTGATGATTACGACCTCATTGTTAACAAATCTTTATAAAATCAAATGCAAAGGTGTCAAAATATTGTATTACTTAGCGGTTTGTGAATTTAACTTTGTATTCGTGGTGTGAAAGCTTTTCTTTATGACCCTCCACAATCTTTTCCTTTGCAATTAAAGCAAGATACGTGGCACAGCAAATTTACACTTCTTTTCCCACCTTCCAAATTAAAGATTCAGCCCAACTTTTTTTTTTTTTGCCTTTTTCTTAAAAAACTATTTTCAAGGACACATGAAAAATAATTTATTTTATTGAAAGACAGTACGAAAGTCTATGACTTCTGTAATAGACCGTGTCCAAATTTCATTGAAGTTTCATGCCATTTTTTTTTTGAATCGATTTGCAAATATGGGTCTATATATTTTATTGAAATTAATATATAGTAAAGTTATCGTACACTATTTTCAATTTTTAAATTTGATTCTTGTTGTATCACCGGCAAAATTGTTAGAATTGTGGAATCTAAAGGTAAAAAGAATCGATATATATAAAGTTAAAATTTGACATACGATAAAAATACAAGTTTAATATGTAATTGTAGCTCGAGGCATATAGCCTTATTGTGTCATAGAGTTTGCATTGCGGTACAAAGGCACATATAGATCCTTATAATAAAGGAACTTGCAACCATATATTTAATTAAGGACGTTTAGCATTTTATTTTATATGTTTGATGGAAAAAAAAAAGTATTGAATTAGGAAGATTAAGAGTATTTTTAAATGTGTTATGGTTGGGAATGAAAATAATCCTAAAGAAAAGGAATTTTCGGTGTGAGTTGTTTTACGTAATTTTTTTTTTTTTGCTCTTACATACAAGGGAATTCAAAACAAGCTAACACTACAAATTCTTGTATTAATTATCTTTATTAAATTTAAACCAAGATTATTGGAGATTAATTAATTTAATCGGACTTATATCCCAATAGCTTAAAGCACATGCATTATTAAACAAAAAACAAACTTTAATAATATTAAAAGTACAAGATATTATCATCACTTTAAGTACCATCAAAGAAAGAAACGAAGAGAAAAAAATTGATGAATGATTGATTAAATGGGAAATAGTTACACGTGTATTTTTTTTTTCTGAAAGGAGTTACACGTGTATTCTTTTAAGTTCTATTAGAAACTAAATGTGGTTATATGTATCATTTAAGAAAATCAAACAATCAAATCGAGAAAAGCTGCTGTCAAAAAAAAAAAAAAAAAAAAAATCGAGAAAAGCTAATAGGTATGTGATTAAGTAAATTAATTGTAAATGGTAGCATTCTCTCTAAGAATCTTCTTTTTTTTTTTTCTTTTTTTCTTTTTTTTTGGTTTCTTTATTAAAAATATCTCATGCATTCGCTTATATATTTATTTATTTCTGTCTTTCCTATTAAAGAAATTCATTTTAATAAGAGAACTATTGTTTGTATTATAAGATGACATTCAAATTTTAATAATCGTAGGGGTTGTTTCGAAATTGTCTTGAAAATAATTTTCTATTTTTTAAAACAAAAGTTTTGTAATAACAATAGTTCTCTAAATGTTTTTTTTTTCTTATTTTATTTTTATGTGTTCTCATAAATAACTCCTTTTATTTTATAGGAATAATGGAGTTAGTTATTCCTTTCAAAATATCACAAGATTTGTGAAAAAGTGATGTGAATATATTCAAACAGATTAACTTGACATTTGTTTAATTGTATTATAAGTTCAATGCATTGTGTAGATATTATTAATTTTTTAGTTTAACAATATATATGAAAGTGAAGATTCGAACTTTTGATCTTTGTTGAGGTTATATGTCTTCACCAGTTGATCTATGCTCAACTCATATAATTAATTAGGACGTATATTATTGTTGCTTAATTTTGGACAAGAGAACGCACCTGACCTCCACGTGACAACAATGGTGAATTTGTTTGAGAGAGGAAGAACGTGGCCTGCAAGACAAGAAAGATCTAAACACCAGTGTGTTACTTGTCACATGGGCTTCAATGCTTAAGTCAGAGAGTGAATGAGAGTGACCAGTTAAAGTTTAGTGAATGAGGAAGAATTTAGGAGAGTTTCAAAGGTTGGAATGAACTTACATTGCTCTTCCCTCTAAAGATAGCTTAAATACTTTCCTTCCTAGGGTTTTCGTGGGTTTCTCTTTTCGATTGGGAACGAAAGGACTGAACTGGGTTAAACTGGTGTACACGGGCCATGAGGGACCGAGGCAAGGCCCAAAAGTAGGCCTTGCCACGTGGTCGGCCTCGGCTGGGTCGACCATGGGCTTGGGCTTCGGCCCAAGCTCATTTCTCCTCCATCTCATTTTGGGTCGGTCCTTTGTCAGTTTCAGTCCATTTTGACTTCGTATTGGACTTTTTTCCTTGTTTGGCCATTCGTTGAAGCCTTTTAACCAACTCATTCTTGTTAGTCGAATTTTACCTATAACATTAGCCTTCACTCCTTAATTAGGGTTCATGGTTTAGCTTTTCAGTTATGGGCTAATTGCATGGAGCCTGATTTGGGAGTATAGATTTTATGTCTGAATTTGCCTTCAGAATATTAATGTTTGTGCTTGATTTTAGGTAACAAAATTCTTCTCATTTGTTATTTTCAAAAACCATCACGAGCCTTATCTCAGATTTTTAGGCTGCTTAGATTAACTAATCAAGTCCCTTTTAAGGACCCAATCAATCTTCTGGGCTTGCTTCCTCCACACCTAAGTGGAGTTTTGTATTCATCACGCTCTGCTTAGCTTTATGAAGCCTGATTTGTCGTGCTTAATGGGGACCCATCGTGAGATTTTTCTCAAATTTTTGGGTTGCCAAGATCAGTCAACCAAATCCTTTTGTGGTTCAATCAACCTTTCGGGCTACTTCCTTTGCACCTAAGTGATCAAGAGTTTTACGTGTTTCACGCTTTGATTGCATGACATGATTGATCGTATCTTAGAGTAGACACTTAGATTTTGGCTCTAATTTACCATATCTAGATCGAGGCCCAGACTTTTTCCTTTCATTCTGATGATCAATCTTGTGATTCTTTATTTCTTCTTTCTTGTAAACCTTAGTCAAGAGGAAGATTGAATCGGGCTGAACCAATAACACTAAGAACCAGGAGTGTGTATGACGCACGCCCCTCGGAGCAACATTGGGCTCCTCGGCCTCGGTGTAGGCCGAGGCCGAGGATGAGGTTAGGCCATTTTGGCCCAATCTCCTCTTTTATGTAATTCATTTTAAGCCTCGATTAATTCTTGATTCATTCATCTGTTGTCAGACTAATCTAAAATATGGTATGACTTTGGATTTTCTCAGGTTCAAAGGCTCAAAGTGAGCCTTGGATCATCGGTAGGATAGCTTGTCCAACCTCGTGGGGATGAATTTTTGTAGCTTCTTGCTTATTTGAAAGCGTTCTTCTGAACAAATATAGCTTCATTCTAGGCAGATACCGTGAAAGGAAAGGAGAAAATGAGCAACAGAGTGAGGATTGGAGGAAAACGAACGACCCAAACTGGTTGGCCTTAGTCGGTCTAGTCGGGTCCTCCTTGGCGCTTTTGCTGCATGTGTCAAGCGCATGCTTGTAGCCTCTTACATGCCGGTATGTGTTATCCTCAACCATACCATTCTTTTTTTAGATGCTTTTTCGTTCCCCTTTCAGTTTCTTGTGAAATCCATTATTCTTCAACTGCTTAAGCTTTTGCTAGAGCTGTGAAAAATTATTGAAGCTTCAACGTGTTTGGGTTCCTTTGTTTGCTAAGAAAACTTGGTTTTGTTTTACCCCTTCTTCCAGAAGGTTGGATTTAACTTCGGACTCTTCTCTTGGTTGATGTGCTGGAAAGAGCTTGGCCTCGGCCATCCTGGTCTGCCTCGACCCTCTATTTCAGCTTCTATCTCGCATGTTTATAATTCATTGTTTTGCTACTTCTATTTTTCATATATGCCTCCACGATTTGCTACCTTCAAAAGAGATTACCTCTTCCCTGACTCAAATGACTTTGTAGGGTGGTCGGCTTCGGCCACTACAAAGTTTTTGGATTTTCTGAACCGTTCTACTATTCTTTTTCTGTGTAGCTTTTGCTTTTTGTTTAATAGAGAGACATGTCTCCTTAGTAGCTTCTTTGCCTTTTGTATAATAAGGAGACATATCCCCTATGTAGCCCCCTACTCAAGGAGGATATTTCTTGTAGGAAAATCTCTTTTTCTTGAGTACAAATTCATTTTCAAAACATAACTTGTATTGATCAACTTAAAATGAATAATGACAAACCTAGCCTATTACATGAAACTTGCTAACTTATCAATTGAATTTAATGAATCTAAACTCAATAAACATAATTTCATAAAAAAAAAAAAGCTAAACTAACTCTATATGAAGAAGATTTGGGGTTGGCCTCGACCTCTTTTTAGCACGTACATCGATGTATTCTTTCAAGAAGCCATTTCGGATTAGAGCTTCAATGTCATCCTTTAGCTGGAAGCAGTCTCGGGCCTTATGTCCATGATCTTCATGGTAGAGACAATATTTTTGTCTATCTCTCTTGTTTGATCTTGTTTTGGAGCTTCAATATTTTTGGCTTGTGCTGATCTCTTCCTCCCAAGAATTGTTCACAAATGCTTGAGCAAATTACTTGAACGAACCTATAGATCATCTTTTTATGTTGCGAAACCAATTTCTTGTTGGTTCCACTAGAGTGAATGAGAAGACTCTGCATCTGATTGCATCTTCCACTTCATGAAGTTCCATCCATGATCTGTACACGTCCAAATGCACTACAGGGTCCTTGTTTCCATCATAGGGTTTGATCTTTGGAACTTTGAATGTTGGAGATAGTTTCACATTCACGATTTCATCAATAAAAGGTGGATCTACCTGTTCTATCAAAGTATCAATATCAAACCCTACATTTTTTACCTTGTGCATATTTCCTTGGATATGGTATAGCTCGCTTTGAATCTTCAATAATTTTGCCCTCCATGCAGACTATTTGCTTCATCTTTGGCCTCGAAATTTTCCTCGGCTTTGGCCTCGGCTTCAGTATCTAGATTGGCCTCAATCTCGGCTTCAAAATTGACCTCGGCCTCGACCTCAAAATTGGCCTTGGCCTTGGCTCTCTGTTGTTTTTTCCACTCGATGACACTTTTCAGATCCGTCGCTTCAGTATCTGGAAGATTGCTCGCCTCGATCTTGACCAAGGTTCTCTGTGGCTTCTTTTCTTCGATTACATTTCTTAAATTCGTCCATTCTTCACATTGATCCAAGATTAAGGTTTTATCCATGCCTCGGCCTCGACCTCGGTTTTGACCCCTTGTACCTTGGCTTTTTGATATCGAGTATATGATGGATTTCGTTTCATTTGTTTGACTTACCTTGCTTCCTTATTGGTCGTGTTGATCTAATCGCTTTTCAACTAAAGTAGTTTGACCAAACAATCTAGTCGGCCTCGGCCTCGACCAATAGGGGCTGGTTGGCCTTGGCATTAGTCGAAAAATTCTAGACGACTTCGATTTGATCTTCGAAGCATGTTCTTCCATTCAAATCAATTTCGTCTTGATTCCAATTGCACTTTCCCATAATTTCAAGCAAGTTTGATTTTCTTCCCCATAGACGACGCTAACTTTTGTTGCCTAATTTTGGACAGGAGAACGTACCTGACCTCCACGTGACAGCAACAGTGAATTTGTTTGAGGGGGAAGACTGTGGCCTGCAAGACAAGAAAGATCTGAACACCGATGTGGTACTTGCCACACGGGCTCTGATGCTTAAGTCATAGAGTAAATGAGAGTGATCAGTTATGGTTTAGAGAATGAGGAAGAACTTAGGAGAGTTTTGAAGGCTGGAATAAACTTACCTTGCTCTCCCCTCTAAAGAGAGCTTAAATATTTTCCTTCCTAGAGTTTTCGTGGGTTTCCCTCTTCGATTGGGAACAAAAGGACCGAATTGGGTTGGACTGTGGGTACATGGGCCATGAGGGACTGAGGCAAGGCCCAAAAGTATTTCCATGTGGTCGGCCTCAACCGGTTTGGTTGGCCTCGGCCGGTCCGACCACGGGCTTGGGCCGAAGCCCAAGCCTGTTTCTCCTCCCTCTCATTTTGGGTCGGTCCCCTATCGATTTCAGTCAATTTTGACTTCATATTAGGCTTCTTTCCTCATTTGGCCCTTCGTTGCAGCCCTTTAGCTAGCCCATTCTTATTGGTTGAATTTTACCCATAAGATATAAATATATATATCAATCATTCAAGAAAGCAAACCTATTGTTTTTTTAATATAAAAATAAAGCTAATTATAATATTTAGTTTTTATATGAGGAGAAATTGCATTTATGAATAAAAAGAAAGAAAGATTTCTTTATCTCACATGTTTGAGTAAAACAAATGTGAAATGAATTTGAATCTTTCTATAATTTTTTAAAAAACATTAAACTCACTAATACTTATTACCTATATTAATTTTTTAAAATTATATAATCATGTCCAAACCCTATTCTTCATCACCTCATGAAGTCCTATTTAGTAGATTATTAAATAGCCTAATTGTCCTTTTTTATACCCCAAAACCAAGTGTATGTATAGAGATTTACTCTTTTTTTCTATTATGTATTTTTTTAAAATACTTTTTCATCCTAACCAAAGTTTTTTAAGTAGGTTATATATATATAAATTTGAAATCTAACTATAAATTTTGAAGCCAACATGAACTTAATTAATGGTTAAGACATTTATTTATTTCCTTAAAGATCTTAAAGTTTTCAAAACTCCACCCTACACTATTTTACTTAAATATACAAAATTTAAATTATTTTTTAAAAATAGAAAAAAAATATTTATTTCAATAAATTTGCAATTTATAAAGGAAACAAAAAGAGGATTGATTACTATGCATTTTAATTTGTTCTAATTACCTTTGGACTAAAATTAATTAATTGTTATCTAAAGCCTAAGTCAACTAATTAAGATACTAATAATAACTTCTATTGAAGGCTATTGATTCTAATCTCACCCTTTATTTGAACTAGAAATAAATAAATAAATAATCCATAAACGGTAATAAATTCTCATTTCAAAACATATGGATCCAAAAAAATTTATATGGTCAATATTATTAACAAAATAATAATAAATAAAATAAAATAAATCTGGCCGACAACATTAATCAATTCAAAGAACTTGGTCTGATTATGAATTATGTGTTGTCAATTTACTTCATTAAATTTTCTTCTCTTTTCAATCTTTTATAAAATATATTGTGGTGGTAAAATGTTGTATTATATCACCAGAAGGAACTAGAAAGCTTGAGATATCATTAAAAATTATTACTCAACACATATTACTTGTATATAAATTGTAACGTGATGAATTAAAAAAAAAAAGAAAAGAAAAAAATGCAACGTGATGCTGTAGATCTCTATTATCTTCTCCATCAATAAAAATAAAAATATTTAAGAATTAAAGCTGAGTTTGCTAATAATATTGTTTTTATTTTGAAAAAAAAAAAAGATGTTTTTAGAATTTTATATTTTCTATTTAAAAAACTACTTTTAAAATTTTACCTAAATTTTTTAAATGAAAAATTTATAAACCTGTTAAGTAATTATTTTGTTTTTAGTTTATATATATATATATATGTTTTATTTTTTTGTCTAATATTTTAAAAGTATTTTTCTTTTGATTATAAACAAGGCAAATAAATGCTCCAAACTGTTAACTGTTTTTTTAATATAATTTTTTATTTTGTTTTTCAAACTATATCATTATATTAATACTTATAAAATCTTAGAGGCATAACTTGAGTTAGATAATAGATATATATATATTTTTTCTAGATAGATATATTATTAGAGAGACTAAAAGAAAAGTTGTAAAGGAAATTTTTTTTATAGAGGGGACAACTATCAATGATGATGGAAACTAACCCATCCAAAATATGGTTGATTTTAAGTATAAATATATTTTAATTAGCTTAACCATTTTTTTAAATTCAACAATATGTAAGGATAGAAATTCAAATTTTTGATAATTTTTTAATCGAGAATATAATGTATTAATCAGTTGAGCTATATATATTCAAGTTGACATTGACTTAAACTGGAATATAATTTAACTTTTAACATATTATTGTCCTAAATTGAATTTAGATAAGAGAAACAAACATTGTTTATATATATATATATATATATATAATGACAAATTAAAAAGGCATCATATTGGTCAATTTTAAAAATCCTATGAAGAATCACAACAAAAGCAAGGAGAAAGGAGATGATCATATGTAGATAAAGGCAGCTCCATATATTAAAAAAGGTTGTGTTATCACCATTAGGAGGAAAAAAAAACTGTGGCTATTTGGAAAGAGACTGCCGAGGAAGAAGACAAAACACACACAAGAAAAAACAAAACAAGAAATTAATGCATATTATATAGACAAAAAAAGCTTCTGTTTTGGTATAGGTCTACTCCTCATCGCCATGTCCAATTTCTTGAAGTCTTATCTGTCTGTTGAATCTTTCAATAAATTCTTCAACTCTTCTATTGAGTTCTTCATCTGTCATCCCTGCAAACTCATTATTTTTCTCTTCTTCCTCCTTCGTCGTCGGTGCTTCTTGTCTTATCATCGTCTTCGATCTCCTCATCGTGATCATCCTCTCCTTTTCTGCCACTTTTTTCACTTTCTCCAACTTGCTTCGTTGGTAAGATTTTTTTGGATTAAATTTGACAGGAATAGAAACGTCTGAAATAATCGAGACAAATCAATTAGCACTATTTATCACTAGAACTGAAAGTTTAGAAAAAGCTCAAAAAAAGCGCTTAAGATGAGATTGGGATGTCTTTTAGAAAAAACATTTATCCAAAAACACTTCAAGTACTTTTTTCATATGTTTTTAAAATTTCTAAAACTAACAACTATTGAAAAAAAAAAGCCTTTTAACCTATTAAAAATACTTTTTACTTTGTTTAAAATTTTAACCAACCATTAACTTAATCGTTTATAAATATTTCCAAAAACTCTTTTTCACTTATGGATTTGAAAAGTGATTATCAATATTAGACCTACTACTTTTTAATACTATGCAGTGACCTTTTTAATACTATGTTAAATCACCCCACTTAAAAGAATTGACATATAATATTTAGTCATTTATTTGTTTTGATAGACGAGTGGGATTGACCCCAACTAAAAGAGAAAAATAAAAATAAAAATCTTAAAAACATAGAAGAGAATCTTTGTTTGTACCTGTCGTATGTGGGATTTCTTCTTCATGTTCAGTTGGTTTGCCTGAATTAGGAGTTTCTCTAACGATAATCTTCAAGTTATCTTCTGGGTTTTGTTGGTTTGGGATTTCGGCGGCTGCTTTGTTACTCCGGCGATCTCCTCCGCCGTGGAAGTGGGGCCGCGGAGGAGAGAAAGCGCCGCAATCGGAGGCAATGATGAAAATGAGAGTGTTGGATATGCAAAACCAGAACTTTGTGTCGTTTAAGAGATCATTTGAAAGAGAGAGGTTTAAAACGGAGACGAAAATGAAGATGGAGAGAAGAAAGGCGGAGAAAGAAAGAGCTCCCTCTGTAAATAAATGGAGGTAGTTTTTGGCTTTCATGGCCATTAATGATTTAGCTGCAACTACTGGGTTTGGTTGTGAAGGCATCATAGAAAAACTAAAGAAGGAAGAAAAAAGGGAGAGTTTTGGAGAGAGAGAATTTGGGTTTGGCTTTTGAAAGTTAGTTGATGGAAGTTTCAAATTGCAAATGAGGCCTTTTTATAGGGTGGTTAGGGTTTATTTGCTCATTATTGAACCACCCTATTTACAAATTAATCTTCTTTCTACCTTTTCCTTTATTTACTCATATGTCCTTTTCACTATAATTTTCTTTTTTTCCTTTCAAGTATACAAAAAGCTTGCTTTGATTAGTGGGGGTTTGATTGGTTTTCTTTAATTAATAAAAACTAAAAAAAATAGTTATAATTTAACCTATATTTTTTAAAATATTACATTTAAGGACTCAAACCTAGCTAGAGCCTTTGAGATAGAGATCGTGTCACCATTGAGTTATACTATGCAATCAGATTGACCTTCAAAATGTGATTCTAAAATCGTATCATTTTATTTTGATTATTTTAAAAACATTTGGAAAAGGAAAACATAAACTGACCATCCATTATATATATTAAATTAATTTTAAGAAGTAAATGAAATTTAATTAAGCTCTCTTAAAAAAAAAAAAAAAGAAAATGGAATTTAATTAAGCAATGTATATGTGTTCAAGACAAGAGAGCTCAATTACATAATTGTATCTTGGTGTAGGGATGTCCTTTTTCTTCGTGGGAAATCCTCAACAAGGCGGGGAATGAGGGAGAGAGTGGGAAAAAAATTCCCATGAACTTCTCCCTTTCCATCCATGCCCGTTCCTCCACCCTTGCCCCATTTGCCTTTTCTTTATATATGATTAAACATTTAAACTATATGTATGGATAATTAGATAATAATTTTTTTTTCTATTTGGAGGTTTAAGAATTTTATCTTTAAATAGAAAATTTCCATATGAAGCTAGCAATTTAAATATAATAAAAATTTACTGTGAAAATTAACTATCTAATTGAAAATTTATTAAAATAATTATTTAATTCAATTGAAATTAAGAAGAGGAAAAAATTAAATGGGGTCCCAATGGGACCCAATCCCATGAATTCTTCTATTTGTGAACATCCCTAGTTGTAGGCATAAAACATATAAGACAACTATATAAAAATATTGAGTTCATCCTATTCCTATATTACAATTGATGTATGAATTTTTTTTAAAGAAAATTAAAATATATATTTAAATTATTTAAGCTATTTAGGAGTCAAAGTTAAAAACTATTTTACCTTTAAAAAAACAAAATATTATAAAATATGGTTTGAAAACTTTTTTTTTAAAGAATATTTCTCTCTTTATTTTGATCTCACAAGTTATTTTTTGAAAAAAACAATATTATGAAAATTTTTGCATAACAATTCGATTGTTTTATATGGCAAAACATGTATATTATATGGTACAAAATGATTACTGCTATTCATGTATTTTAATAAGTAATAAGAATAAATTTCTTTTCTTTTATGCTTTCTCTATCTTATAGATGACGTTTAAATGAATATCACATTTTTCTTGGTACATTTTTTTTTGTATGAAATTGAATTAATTATTAATGGCATCTCTACCATGTGATTGAATATATACGATAGAAAAGATGGAAAAAGAAAAATAACAAGAGAGCAAATATATATATTTATGTAATTACAAAATGAGCATATATTTAATGGTGTGTATTTCCAAAATAATTTTATTTTATATATATAATATTTCAACATCAATTAAGGTTATAGAAATTGTTAAATACCCAATGCACCCAAATACCAAATAATAAATTCTCATATAGTCTCAAATTCAATTTTTATATAGAAGAGATGTTAACCTAAACGTAACTAAACTGGTTAAAGCGTATAGCTACGTGTCTACAACCAAGAGATCAGAAGTTTGAATCTTTACTCTCAATGTTGAACTAGAAAAAAAAAAAAAAGCATGTTTATTTGTTTTCAAAAGACATCGGTTATTTAATTAAAAAAAGTACGAATTTTAGCCTTTCTCTTTCTTTCTTTTCTTTAAAAAAAATAATAAATTTTGTGACAAAGACAAGTTACATATTTTTCACTCTTCTAATTTTCTTAGTAAAATTTTACTAAACTTAATTTTATTTTATCACTTGACATGTATAAATTATTCTCTCTTTAAATTTAATAGGAATTGAACTAGAATACACCTCTCTTTAAATGAAATGAATAAATTATAAAGATTTCTATATAATATTAAATTACTTTTTTATTTTATATAATAAGCACCAGTGCACAAAATTACATTTATTACTATTATTATTATAAGTTAGCTATGCTTTTGAAATTGATTTAAAACATTTTACATTTAAACTGATAGGATTTCATATACACGATAATTAACTTTAAAGAAACATGATTGAAAATACCATAGAATTACTTTTAATCCATCATACAAAAATTCAATAGTTACCATCATTTATCTTCAATTATATTAACAATAATTATGTTCTCAAATTGTACTTGTTTTAAATGATTAGGAACATAGTTTAGTCGTTAAAACACGTATACTTTTCAAAGTTCAAAAGGTTGAAGATTCAATCATTCACCTCATATTTGTTGAACAAAAAAAATGATTAGACATTTGTACTTCTTTATTATATGTTCTATGTTTGAATAATGAAAATATATATGTCAATTCAATCCAAACATAGTTCAATTATTTATTTTTTTTTTTTAAAAAATATAGTTTAATTGGTTTAGGCATATACTCTCGACCAAGAGATCATCAAATATTCTAATCCTCTTACCCTCGACCAAGAGATCACAAAGGGTTCTAATCCTTTTACCCTACGTGTTGTTGAACAACTTGAACTAAAAAAAAAAAAAAAAAGATGTAAAATATATGTATCAAATCTATTAAATAAAACAATAGTAGGGTGAAATGCAAAGGAACTCAAGATTTATCCCCTAGTTGTAGTTGGAGTGACAAAGTGAGCATAATTCAACGATAATTGACATATACTCATTCCCTTATGATCAGAAGTTAAAATTCTCATATCTCACATTTATATTTGGAAAAAAAAAATGTTGATGAAGTAATAATTGATAATCGGGTGGGGGCTTAAGTGTGCTTCGTAGTTTTCAACCATGTCAAGCTTTTTAGGATTATTTTAATAACCTTACAAGTGGACGATTCATGTGATGAGAATCCACATCACTTGTACGGATGCCACGTCTCCGACATCATGGATGGAGACGTTAATTAGTTATTGCCTTTTGGAACCTTCTCGTCTTAGGTAAATATTTTTTAGAAAAATAAAAACAACTAAATATAGAAATGGATTTTGTAACAATAACTAATTTTTCTTTTCTTTTTTAAAGAAAGAATATCTAAATTTTAAATATTTGTAATAATAGTTAATTGTAGGTGTTGGAATAGAAATTTCGACAAATCTAAAATTGCCACGTCATTACCCAACATTAATGACGGAATTATATTTAATTAAGGATTAATTAAATTTTCAAAGATTCCTAAATTAAATTATGGCAAATCCAAGTATGCAATTGAGTCATTTGAAATTTGGAAAACAAAAGCTCAAATTGAAGGCCCCAATTAGCAAAGTCCAGGCTCAGTCCAAAAGGGCTGTCCCAAATTCAACCAGGCCCAGTCCAAAAAGGGTGGCCTAAAGTCCAAGCCCAGTCCAAGCCCAGTCCAAAAGCGCTGGCCTAAAGTCAACCAGGCCCAATTCGAAGGGTTTTGGCCCAAAATCAACTGGGCCCAGTCCAACAAGCCCAAGCCCATCTGGAGGCCATGAGGAACTCTATAAATAGAGAGTTTCCTCCTTCATTTGAGGGGTTCAGAACTGAAGAAACTCAGAGAGAATTCAGAAACAAAGCTGTGAAGTCTCCATAAGCTCCTGAAGATCAAATACCTTCTGAACAAAGAACACTTCTTGAAGATCAAGAACGATCCAAGAAGATCAACAAGCCGAAGATTTTCAACAAGCTACAAGCCAAAGACCTTCAACAAGCTACAAGCCAAAGACCTTCAACAAGCTACAAGCCGAAGACCTTCAACAAGCTACAAGCTGAAGACCTTCAACAAGCTACAAGCTGAAGATCTTCCACAAGCTCAAAACTGAAGACTTTTCCACAAGTTCAAAGTTGACGATTCAACCTCGAGAACAAGCGTTCCAGCCCTCGAGTCAAGTATACAACGAGAGAAAGAATCAGAGGATCATACATTAGAGATTGTACTCACTATACTGAAATTAATACAAATCAAGTTCATTACACGTATTAAGTTTCCTTGTCGAAATCTCGTGTGAACAAATTGGCACGCCCAGTGGGACAATCTCTACCTCTCATCTCTTTCTTTCATCTCAGCATAAAAGTGAAGTAATGTCATCCAAAAAGACTTCTTCGATGACCGTTGACATGAGCAACTCGTACACGGGTTCTATTACCCATAGTTGTTCCGATGAACAGAGGCTGCAAGAGGATAAAGCTTCTATTGCAGGATAAGTAATGACACTGCCGGGGGCATCGACTAGCAACAAGTTTTCTCTTAAGTTTAACCTCTTATTCTATCTTGATTCTGACGTAGTGTCCGTCATGACAACTAAAGCAAGCACCGTGGAGGAAAGAATGGCTGAGATGCAGGAGCAAATCAACACCTTGATGAAGGCGATCGAAGAAAGGGATTCTCAAATCGCATACTTAAAGAGCCAGATTGAGAACCCAAATTTCTCCGAGTCAAGTAAAACTCTTGCTGTTAAAGATCGCAATAAAGAGAGGGTCGTTGTGCAAGAAGGTCAACCACAACACTCCACTTCGATCGCTGCACTATCTATACAACAGCTTCAGGACATGATAATGAACTCCATTAGAGCTCAATATGGTGGGGCTTCTCAAAGTTCTCTCTTGTATTCTAAACCATATACTAAGAGAATCGATAATTTGAGAATGCCAACTGGATATCAACCACCAAAATTCCAGGAATTTGATGGAAAAGGCAACCCTAAGCAACACGTTGCTCATTTCATCGAGACATGCGAAAATGCCGGTACACGAGGAGATCTACTGGTTAAACAGTTCGTACGAACGCTGAAAGGGAACGCATTCGACTGGTACACTGATCTAGAGCCTGAGTCGATAGACAGTTGGGAACAATTCGAAAAGGAATTTCTCAACCGCTTCTACAGCACAAGACGAACCGTCAGCATGTTTGAGCTCACCAACACTAGACAACAAAAAGGTGAACCTGTTGTCGGCTACATAAATCGTTGGAGAGCCATAAGTCTCGATTGCAAAGATTGCCTCACTAAACTGTCAGCTGTGGACATGTGCATTCAAGGCATGCATTGGGAACTTCTGTACATCCTCCAAGGTATAAAGCCTCGTACCTTTGAAGAACTAGAAACTCGTGCCCACGACATGGAGCTAAGTATTGCTAGTCGATGAGACAAAGATCTTCTATTCTCTAGCATGAAGAAAGAAGGAGAGAACATCGAAGCAACTTCTGAAGAATCTATGGTTGTAAATACAACTCCTCTCAAGTTGTATTCGATAGACAAGAGAACTAAAAAGCGATCAAAAAATGAAAGGCGTCGCCTAACTTTGAAGGAAAGACAGGAAAAAGTCTATCCTTTTCCAGATTTTGACATTCCTGATATGTTGGAACAACTACTGGAAACACGACTGATTGAACTTCCAGAATGTAAACGGCCGAAAGAGATGGAAAAAGTCGATGATCCCAAGTATTGCAAGTATCATCGAATTATCAGTCATCCAGTGGAGAGGTGCTTCGTCATAAAAGAGTCAATTTTAAGATTAGCTAAAGAAGGAAAAATTGAGCTAGACCTGGATGAATTAGCTCAAACAAATCATGCTGCAGTGACAACAAACACATGTAGTCAAATACACTCTAGTCTGCTTCATGATCAGGAGATGCACCTAGTTCAATTTGGAACCTTAGAACCTGTATCTATTTGGTTTCAACATGAGGTGCCAAGAAGCAAATTTCAAGACGTGGCCAAGCCTATCAAAGATCAAGATAAAGGTTTGATTGTTATGTCTCGTCAGAATAAACCAGGACAACATGTTATTCAAAAAGAACATTGCCCATTCAGAAGAAAGAATAAGCATCAAAGAAATGATGATCCAAGGAAGCCTCAACCTGAGAGGAAAGGAAATAAAAATTGTTCCCAACCTCGCCAACCGGTGACCTTAAAGGAATTCTTCCCAAGAGATTTCTTTTCCATTGAAAAAAAGGAAGAAAACTTGGCAAGTTCATACTGCACCAATGCAGAAGAAATTGATGATTCAAAAGAAGCCAAGCAAAGGTCTTCTGTCTTCGATCGCATCAAGCCTTCAACTACTCGACCTTCAGAAAAGGATGAGTATGGTCGCGACAAAAGAAGAAAATCAATGTCTAACTTCTGTCTCAACACGACCTTCAGTCTTCAAAAGGCTAAGTGTCTCCACATTGAATAGAAATCAACCTTCAACATCTGTTTTTGATCGCCTCAAAGTAACAAACGATCAACATGAAAAGAAGATGAAATCCTTGAAGACGGAACTGTTCGATGAAGTGAACAATGACAACAAGATTCATAGTACCGTCCCTTCACGTATGAAAAGGAAGTTCTCTGTTCTCATAAATACAGAGGGTTCCTTGAAGGTGAAGAAAAATCTCGTCATTATAACGAATCCTAAAAATGAAGGATCTAATCAAGACCATGGTGACGATATGGACATTTAAAATGTAAAAGCTCCTCATCGCAAGAGCATAAACTGCACGATGCTCCTGGCCCGCACGAGCTTAAAAGGTGAACGGCCCCAAATAAAAAATTCATTGAACTACGTTATGACTTGATCCCTTTCGCTAAAAGGGTACGTAGGCAGCTTAAAAAAAAACTTTTAAGTTCAATTTTTTTTTTTAAAAAAAATTTCATCCCAGGAACACAAGACGTTGCAAGTTTGATGCATACGAGCGAGCTTCAACCCCTTCAAGTTTAGTTCATCGCTCACTCCACTAAAGTTCGAGCGTCATCCCCTTCAAGTTTGGTTTGTCTCTCACTCTCTCTAAAGTTTGAGCTTCGTTCTCCTCAAGGTCGAAGGGCTTCGTCTCTTCTTCTCCAAGTCAGAAGGTTTCGTCGTTGCTTCTTCTCCAAAGTTCGAAGGCTTCCTCGTCGCTTATTCTCCAAATTCGAAGGCTTCGTCGTCGCTTCTTCTCCCAAGTTCGAGGGCTTTGTCGTCCATTCTTCTCCAAGTCAGAAGGTTTCGTCGTTGCTTCTTCTTCAAGTTCGAAGGCATCGTCGTCGCTACTTCTCCCAAGTCAGGATGCTTCGTTGTCGCTCCACTATCTTCAAGTCAGGAAGCTTCATCGTCGCTCCGCCATCTTCAAGTTAAGAGGCTTCGTCGTCGCTCTGCCATCTTCAAGTCAGAAGATCTCAAGAGGCTTCGTCTTCGCTTCGCCATCTTCAAGTTAAGAGGCTTCATCGTCGCTTCGCCATCTTCAAGTCCGAATACTTCGTCTCCACTCCATCCCCAAGTTCCTAGACTTCATTTCTTCATCTTCAAAGTCGAGTTTGCCGCTTCATCTCAAAAGTTGAGGTTGCCGCTTCGTCTTCAAAGTCTGGTGGTTCGCTTCATCTTCAAAGTTTGGCGGCTTCGCTTCGTCTTCAAAGTCTGACGACTTCGCTTCATCTTCAAAGTCAAGGTTGCCGCTCCATCTTCAAAGTCGAGGTTGCCTCTTCGTCTCAAAAGTCGGGGGTTGCCGCTTCGTCTTCAAAGTCTGGCGGCTTCGCTTAGTCTTCAAAGTCTGGCGGCTCCGCTTCGTCTTCAAAATCAAAGTTGATGCTTTTGTCTTCGAATCGGAGGTTGCATAATGCTCTGTTGCGAAGTGGGGGATAATCACCCCTACACTTGCTTCTGTCTTCGAATCAGAGGTTGCATGATGCTCTGTGGCGAAGTGGGGGATAATCACCCATACACTTGCTTCTGTCTTCGAATCAGAGGTTGCATGATGCTCTGTGGCGAAGTGGGGGATAATCACCCTACACTTGCTTCTGTCTTCGAGTCAGAGGTTGCATGATGCTCTGTTGCGAAGTGGGGGATAATCACCCCTACACTTGCTTCTGTATTCGAGTCAGAGGTTGCATGATGCTCTGTGGCGAAGTGGGGGATAATCACCCCTACACTTGCTTCTGTCTTCGAATCAGAGGTTGCATGATGCTCTGTGGCGAAGTGGGAGATAATCACCCCTACACTTGCTTCTGTCCTCAAATCGAAGGTTGCATAATGCTCTGTTGCGAAGTAAGGGATAAACACTGAGAGCACAATCACCTTTACTAGTGTTGGCTCTATATCAGTGTCACCCCTATACTTGCCTAGTTTCAGTCATTGGGGGCATTGTAGCTGCAAACAAAGAACAAAATAGAAAAAAAATCACAAAGAAAAAAATTGGTTTACCTGGAAAGCCCACTTACCTCACAAATGGAGATTAATGTTGAAACAAAGCCTCTGGATAAAGTTGATGATTTCATTCTGAAAAATATATATATCATTTTATTAGCAAAATCAATAGGAAAAAAAAAAGTTAGACAAAATGGAAAAAAGAAAACGTTGAAAAAAAATTTGAAAAAATCATAGTGAAAAAACTACCCAAAAAAAATGGAGTTAAAGTGTTAAAAAAAAAAAAAGGAAAAACGTGAGTAAAGGAAAAAAAAAGAAAAAAAGAAAAGAAAAAAAAAAAGAAAAGGAAATTTGAAAAGAAGGGGAAAAAACGTGAGTAAAGAAAAAAAAAAAGAAAAAAGAAAGGTTAAAAAAAAAAGAGGAAATTTGAAAGGATTTGAAAAGAAGGAAAAAATCATCATTGTCTGACAAACATTAAAGAAGAGAGAGGAATGAGAAATATATATATTTTTTTCTTCCTTCTTTCCACCATACCATCTTCTCCTCTCTCTTTCTCACTTGCTCTCACCGAAGCCCCCACCCATTTTTTTTTTCTCTTCTTCTTCTCTCTCATCCTCTCTCTACAACTCCCACGGGATCCGATGCCAAGCGGCACGAACGGACGGTGAGCAGACCACCGGCGTTAGATCTGAACCTGCGAACAAATCGTGCCCGCCATTGACGATCATACCCACGAACCGACGCTCCGGTCGCCTTCTGCAGCGCAAATCCCCTCGGGTTGGAACTGATATTCGAGCACTTACAGAATCAGGCGATGTCATCTTCCTCTCTCATTCGGCAGTAAGATGGTTGTCCATTCTTTGAACAACTCTTCTCTATTTATAGGGAAGAAATATCAAATCTCAGCCAAACTGATGTAATTCAAATCCAAACAGAATCTTATCATTCAAAATTTCCCAACTGGATTCATTCAAAATGTGCTGAAAATATAGGTGGTTATCAAATATTCCCCAAAAGAAAATGGGAAAAGTTCAAAGCTCAGTTGTAGTCCCAATTTTAACCAACGTGAATCAAAATTAAATGGTCAAGTTTTACTCAAAATCCAAAGTTGATTTGGGTAGAATTCATTTCAAATTAGTTAAAAATTCTATTCGAAATCAAAATCACGGTGGAATTCTAAATTTAGGCATATTCTAAACTTTATTTCCATTGGAGAAATTTTCAAATTGAAGCCTAATTTTGAATTGAATTCAAAGTCTCAAATTCAAATTGGTCCAATTTTAACATTGGGATCATTCAATTATAAAATTGGAAATACATCAAATCCTATTCCAGTTTTTTATCCCAAATTCAAGCGAATATAACCCAATTTGAGTTGGATTCCAATCCAATTTCAAGCAAGTAGAGCCGGCTTTATTCAGAGTTAAAACCTTGGAATAATTTGAATTCAATTCTATCTTGAATCAAATTTTGGACAAATTCTATTCCAAATTCAAGCCAAATAGAATTTTACCCAAGTCAAGATTTGGTTGAAATTCCAAATTTTGCTCCAAGTCAAGATTTGGGTAAAATTCAAAATTTCTATATTTGGGATTACTTAATTCTAAAATTGAAAATACATCAAATTCTATCCCAAATTGGAGTTCTATACCAAATTAAAGTTTCGTTTCAAAATTCAAGCCAAATTTTGATTGAATTTCATTCCAAGTCCAAATTTGTCAAATCAAAATTTGGGCATAATCCAAATTTTATCCCAAGTCAAATTTTGGTTGAAATCCAAATTGAAGTTCTATTCCAATTCCAAATTATAATTGGGTAGAGATTTATCTCAAAAAAGGAAATTTTGGGCATATTCCAAACTTCCTCCCAAAATTGGGTAAGGTCAAGATTCTATCAGAAAAAAAAATCTCGATAGAATTAAGTTCCTCAAACAAAATTTGGGCATAATCCAAATTTTATCTTAAGTCAAAATTGGAGGAAGTTTCAAATTTTATTCCAAGGTCAAACAAAAATTGGGTAGAAGTCCAAGTCCTATTCCAATTTCAAATAAAATTTGGGTAAAATTTTAACCTTGCCCCAAGTTCAAATTTTGAATTAAGGTAGAGCATAAACTCTACTAAATTCAAATCAAAATTCTATGCCAGAAAAGAAAATCAAAATATTGACCCAAATTCATATTTTGATAAATTGGCATAAAAAAAAATGTGTCAAAAAAAAATCAAAATTACGAACCAAATTCTATATTTTGATAAAATTGACACATCAAATGGAGTCAAGTAAGAAACAAACCTCCTAAATTTTTGATTCCAAACTATATTTTTCGAGATTCACACACACATACTTGTGCATAAATCTCGAAAAGGGGGCATTTATTGGAATAGAAATTTCGACAAATTCAAAATTGCCACGTCATTACCCAACATTAATGACAGAATTATATTTAATTAGGGATTAATTAAATTTGCAAAGATTCCTAAATTAAATTATGGCAAATCCAAGTATGCAATTGAGTCATTTGAAATTTGGAAAACAAAAGCTCAAATTGAAGGCCCCAATTAGCAAAGTCCAGGCTCAGTCCAAAAGGGCTGACCCAAATTCAACCAGGCCCAGTCCAAAAGGGGTGGCCTAAAGTCCAAGCTCAGTCCAAAAGGCGCGAACCTAAAGTCAACCAGGCCCAAAATCAACTGGGCCCAGTCCAACAAGCCCAAGCCCATCTGGAGGCCTTGAGGAACTCTATAAATAGAGAGTTTCCTCCTTCATTTGAGGGGTTCAGAATTGAAGAAACTCAGAGAGAATTCAGAAACAAAGCTGTGAAGTCTCCATAAGCTCCTGAAGATCAAATACCTTCTGAACAAAGAACACTTCTTGAAGATCAAGAACGATCCAAGAAGATCAACAAGCCGAAGATTTTCAACAAGCTACAAGCCGAAGACCTTCAACAAGCTACAAGTCGAAGACCTTCAACAAGCTACAAGCCGAAGACCTTCAACAAGCTACAAGCTGAAGACCTTCCACAAGCTCAAAACTGAAGACTTTTCCACAAGTTCAAGGTTGACGATTCAACCTCGAGAACAAGCGTTCCAGCCCTCGAGTCAAGTATACAACGAGAGAAAGAATCAGAGGATCATACATTAGAGATTGTACTCACTATACTGAAATTAATACAAATCAAGTTCATTACAAGTATTAAGTTTCCTTGTCGAAATCTCGTGTGAACAGTAGGACAAAATATATTTTTAGTCCTTGAGGTTTAAAGTTGATGTCTATTTAGTTAAGCCATTAGTTTTAAAATATATATTTTAGTTTCTAAGGTTTAGAAAGTAGTTTAATGGTCCTTGAGGTTAATTTGACCCTTAGTTGACTAACAAAAAAAAATGATATGGCATGTTGTGGTGATAAATTTTAAATGAGATGGAGAAATTTTAATATTTTGTATTATTTTCTTTATATTACGCGATCTTTCTTGTTCTTTTTCTTTTTTTTTACTTTTACTTTCTCCATCTTTTCTCTATCTCTCTTCCCTTCCATTTCTTCTCTTCTCCCTTGCAATCCTCCATGGTTGGGCGGTGTAGATCGAAAAATAAAGTCAAGATTCCCATAAAATCGACTGATTAGCGAAGACCCAGAAAGCCAAATCTTGAAAAGCTTAGATGGCATCTTCCTCCTTTTCTGTAAATATGTCTCCCACCTTTTTCTTAAGCCTCTGTAAATATGTTTCTAGGTTTTGAAAATGATTAAATGGGTTTTCAAGCTATGGTTTCCGGTAAAACAGGAAGGGATCTTCAATGGTTTGATGGATTTGGATTTTTCTATGTGGGGTTGCTTGGCTTTGCGTTTCTTTGCAAAATGCATGGTGGATACAAGGTCGTTGTAGCTTCGATTGGCTCTGTCACCGTACCAATCGCTGGACTGAAAATTATCTCAAGTATTTAGTAAATTTATAGCCAATGAAGAAGCTTGTCTACGCCGCCCAACCATGCAAGATTGCAACCAATGGCGAATCCAAAATTTTATGTTGAGAGAAATTTGAATTCATATAAAGATTATTTTGAATACATTGATATTAGTTTGGTTAAAATACTATTTTGGTCTGTGTACTTTGAGTCTCATCCTATTTTAGTCTTTATACTCTCAAATATCCAAATATTCTTTACTTTAAAAAAAATCTTAAAATTAGTCATTATCGTAAGTTTTGGAGTTAATTTTTATTGAACTTGATAAAATTAATAATAATTATTTCATTTAAGAAAAATATACAAAGTGAATATGTTTACAAAATTTATAGATGGAAGACTAATAGAGATTATTATTTTTTTTTGGAAAAGTTAACAATAAACTAATAGTGTGAACTAATTTTATGATTTATTGAAAGTATAAGGACTAAATTTGGACAGTTAAAAGTAGGGGTGTACATGGGTTGGGTTGGGTTGAAAGGTTTTTTGGAACCAACCCGAAAATTCGGGTTGGTCGGGTTGGCTACCCGAATGGCCCGATTAAGGGTTGCAACCCAACCCTATATTTTCAGGTTGGGTTGGGTTGGGTCGCCGGGTTGAGTTTTTTATTTTTTATTTTTATAATTTTCTTAATTATTTAAAATACTTTTTGCTTGAATTAATAACTAAAATCACATAAAATTCAAATATCAAACTTCAAAGTTCATAATATCTTAATCTTCGTTACAATCCTAGATGAAAAATATTAAAAGTTCACAAACAATTCATTTATAAGTATATATATTTTTAAAAAAACATAAATTTTGGGTTGGGTTGGGTCGGGTCAACTCGAGCCTAAAAAGGCCAATCTGAGAACCAACCCAAAAATTCGATTCTCCAAAATTTTAACCCAACCCAAACCGAAAAAAACCTAACCCAATCCAACCCTTAAGGTTTGGGTTGGGTAATCCGGGTTGCTCGAGTTATTGGGTTGTTTGTACACCCCTAGTTAAAAGTATGAGGCCTAAAATAGAAAAAGCCACAAAATACATGGATAAAAATGATATTTTAACTCATTAGTTTATATATTGTCTCCAAAAAAAAAATTATGGCTAAATTTTTTATACAAGTATACAAAGAAAAAGAAACTTCAAATAATGAGATTTTTTTTTTCTTTTATAAGAATTCGTAGAATAAGAATTATAGTTTCTTTTTGTAACGACCCCAAATTTTTTTTACCTAACTTAAAGACATTACTAAGCTTATAACTATTATGCCCCAAAAATTTCGGCAGCATAACGGCGTAACTACAAGATAGCCAAAAATTTTCCTAGCACTTGATAAGCAAAAGATTGCACTTCCATAACCAGAAACAACACAACAGTTAACACCACACCTCCTGGCAGAAACATAGCACTCCCAAACTTTAGAACGAACAAAAAAAACTTCATTTCCCAAAACCATATTAATTTAGATAAACCATCAGAAACACAAATTAGGTTTTATCAACAATGAATTTTTATTTCATAACTTAAGTCTACCAAAAGAACCTATCTATACTTCAGAAACAATAAAGAATGGAAAGACCTACGCCAAACACCTATACAAAACAACTAGAATCCTATATATGCAATTCAAAGAAAATCAATAGTAAGAAAGCACGTAATTCTAATGGTGTCCTCTCATCACGTCTCATTGTCTGCATCACCAGTTTTGTAGAGCTCCTCCTCACCTACAAAATCTTTTGGTTTTTTTTTTTTGGGGGGGGGGGGGGGGGGGGAGTCACTACAAAAGTACTCAGTAAGTAGCTCACACCTGATGAACCACCAATCATCAAGCAGCAAACAACATGTTATACACACGCACTCAAACATGCTTATCCAAAGTAAATTAACCAACATCATGCCATGAATACATAAACAAGTAAACTATGCATCAGATTCACTTAACACCTGAATTCTTGCATCATGCCATGCTCGTCCGGTTCTACTCAACACTCATGTTTAGCCCTCACCAAAGCTCTCCAAGACTGACCCTTCGAGAAGTAACAACCCCTGACCACTGTTACCAAAGCCTCAATACTTCTCTATGGAGCTCAATGTTAGACCCTTGACCAATGTTATCAAGGCCTCGAACTGTGCATCACCCCTTGACCATTTGTGCCCAAGGTGCATCGATGACTTAACAATGCATTGGCCCTATCTCAAGCGCCCAACACATACTTTTTAGACTCATCACACCGACCCTTGACCATTTGTACCCAAGGCCTCGATGCTCATCTTATTCCAATGGTGACAATACCACCCCTCGACCATTTGTACTCGAGGTGCACTGATACTCACCCTACAATCCTTAGCAAGCTCACAAGGTTCGCTAACCTCCTCACAAACTCACTAAATGTATGTTACCTAAGCATGCTACTAGACCCTGTCTCATGCCCAAACAAACATGCTCATACATATATTTCAAGGTCAATTAATTATCATGCTAACATCACATAAACTTCATAAGTCATTCAAGCATGCTCGTCAAAAGCCCAAAAAAACATAGAATAGATATATCGCGCACAAATCAATCAAGAAAACATATATCATGTTGCACACAATCAAACAGACTCACCAGGTAGAATTCCACTTACCTAAAGCGTTCCTAAAAATAATCCAAAAGGCTCCTAAACAAAGAGACAAGATTTTAGGGGCTAAGCTTAGTTCAAAAACCTTTGAGCAAACTAGAATATGATCAAACGGGGTATACTTACTTAGATTTCAGCCTTAAATGGTAAAGTAAATGCTCCAGAAAATAACTGAACACCTAATCCTTACTAAGAATAGCGTGGATAATTATTTGGAGTGTTCAAACTACATTTAAGAGTTTCCCAACGAATAGGTACTATTTTACGGCACTTAATAAAGGATTTTGAAAGGCTAAAACACTCTAAACTTACCAGAACAAGCCTTGCACCTTGCTGGTTAAGTTCAAGAGTGTTCAAATGAGATCGAATTGGGTTGAAACTGCAAACAAAAGGCTCTCACGCATTAGAACCTTAGCTATAGCACCTAAAGTGATTTGTGAAAGGCTTAAAACGCATTAAAATGTATCGAAAGAGCCCTTATGCTTGTTGTTTGTTGTTCGAAGGTGTTCAAATCGATCCCAAACTGCAACCTAAAGGTTCCTACATGTTAGAACTAATGATACGATACTTAGATGGATTTGCAAAAGGTCCAAAACATGGCGAAAGTTACCGAACAGCCTCAAAGAGACCAGAATGCTTGCTGGAAAACTGGTTTTCAGCACCAAAAGGTCTCAAACTCGGTCTAGGTGATGTGTGACGGGGTCCAAACTTCAAACCAATGTCATTTAGGGGTGGGTAATCCAAATCTAAAGTCGATTAGGCATGGGTACGTGTCAAACCTCATCAAACAAGTAGGGATTCGCGTGGGTCTGTTGGAAATCCCGTTTTTTGCATAAAACGGCTTCGAATGTGGGCTGTTTTGAGTCCAAACAAGCTAAAATTACAAACTAAATGTGTTTAAGGTATGGGTAATCCAAAATTAAAGTTTATTTGGCATGGGTATGTGACAAACCTTGTCAAATTGGAGAGAAAACGTGCGGGTTTCGTTGTTGGCAGATTGTCGGTGTTCGTGAAAGAGAGAGATGGAGAAATCGCCGTCAAAGCTTGTGATGTTCGTGGTTTGAAGATGTGAGCTCGCCGGAGAGGAGGGGTTGGTGGAGAAGAGAAGAAGAATACGAGAGGCGACTTGTGTCTTGTGTGAGGGAGAGGGGAAGGAAGAAAAAAAAATGGAGGATTTAGGGATTCCTTTTTTACTTTTGTTTTCCTCTTTTCTTTTTAATTAAAACAACAAACTCAAATAAACTTCTATAAACAAGGAGAAGATCTAGGATTTAAAACTCAAACTTCTATTGATTTTCCAAATCTTAAGCCAACTTAAGAAAAAACCTTTGGGTTTTTAAATTAAAAACTAAACTATTGATTCCAACTAAGATAATTGAATAAGTAAAATTCCCAACCTACTTACTCTAAGTAAAAAAAAAAAAAAAAAGATAAGTCAACACATCGAAAATAAGTTCAAAATTCCAAAATTTTCGTACCTGAAATCGTGGGGCGTTACACTTTTTATGTAATTAATTTTTTAAAAATAATTTTCTAAAAATTTAAAAGTATATGTATTTTTTTAATGAAATGTGGCTAATATTTTTTCTAGAAGTTGAGGGGGCTCGGCCCCCTGGACCCTTCATAAATCTGCTGCTAATTGTAGCAATAACCTCAATGTGAAAAGATGAAGAGGAAGATGAGGGAGAAGAAGAAATGGAAAGGGAGGGGAGAGAGAGAAAAGATGGAGAAAGTAAAAGAAGAAAAAAAAAACAAAACGAAGAAATGCTATGTAATATGAAAAAATAATATAAAATAGTAAAATTTCTCCACATCATTTAAAATTTGTCACTTCAATGTGCCACATCATTTTTTCATTAGTCAAATTCATCTCAAGGACTATCTAAAATCATTTTTCAAATCTTTGGGGACAAAAATACAGCTTTTGAAACTTTATGGACAAAATAAATATCAACCCCAAACCTCAGGAACCAAAAGTGTATTTTACCTTTAATTTTATTTTATCGTACGTTATTAAATAATCTGAACTTACTAATTGACCTACTCAATTTAGGCATATTTAAAGAAATCATCCTAATTATGTCTTTTCCAAAATAAAGATTGATTCTCGACTCTCTCATCATTTTTCATCCACGCATAGTTTTTTTTTTTTTTAATAATTTTTTTGTCAATTTGAGCATATGTTAATGGATAAATTGATTAATTATCATCTCAAAAGTCGATGGTTCGATCTCTCACCCTTGCAATTATTGAACTAAAAAAATTAGATTTTTTTTAGGGTTTAGAGAATTTAAGAGGGTATGGAAGAAGGGAATTAAAATGGTATTAAAGAAGAGAGGAAAAAAATAGTAGAAATAGAGAAATGTTAGGTTATAGATTGAAGCAGAGGAACGAGAAGAAATAGAAGAGGGAGGTAATGAGGTGTAGATAAACTGTTTCCATTTATATATCAATGGTAATGACATTTTTTAACTTTTTTTAAAGAACAATACTTGACTGAATTCTCGTGTGTAGGTATTTTTCTATACACCACCATTAAATTTTTGACAACTAAGAGAGAGAAAATAAAAAAGTTTCAATTTCTCATTTTTCACCTTTCTCTCTCTTAGTTGTAGACATTTAATGGTGGTGTTTAGGAAAATATACATATATACAACTAAATATTTTTCTTTTTTAGAGGTCAATGATATTAATGCAACTTTTTAAAGTTTAGAGATATTATTGAAACGGAGTACAAAGATCATAAGTATTTTATATAATTTAGCCTTTAGTTTTTTATCGGACAAAGGTAACCAATCTTATTGACTTTTTATATATTTTTTAAAGCTTAGATTGGTGTGAGTTTACTCTATTACACCATTGACTTATCTTCATGGTGTAAAATTTCAAGCGACATGTCAAAATGTCGCTCGAAATTTTGACATTTCTAAGATTCTCTAAATATTATGTAATTATAATAAATTTAAAACTAAAATCTAACAGAAACCAGATAAAACGGATTATCTAAACAGTAAAAGATGTTAGGATACATTATCTAAAATTGAAAAAAAAAATCAAAAAATCTTAATGATAAATAAAAAAAATATATGAATCTAATGTGGAAAAAATACACAGCAATTAAAAATTGATTTACAAAACAAAAAATAAACAAAAACTAGTTAAAGAATAGATTGAACAACTTCCATATCTAAGATTCTCTAAATATTATGTAATTATAATAAATTTAAAACTAAAATCTTTCAGAAACCAGATAAAATGGATTATCTAAATAGTAAAAGAAGTTAGGATACATTATCTAAAATTGAAAAAAAAATCAAAAAATCTTAATGATAAATAAAAAAAATATATGAATCTAATGTGGAAAAAATACACAGCAATTAAAAATTGATTTACAAAACAAAAAATAAACAAAAACTAGTTAAAGAATAGATTGAACAATTAAAATTGAAAGCAAAAATTGGGGAGAGATTTACCTTAAATGCCTACTCGAATGAGTGATTCTCTATGGTTTTTTCTTTTTTGTTCCTTCATTTCAACAAGCAATCGAGAAAGCTTCAAAGCTTCAAAACTTCATAGACTCCTTGAGCCCATCTCCTTCTTTGGCAAAGCTTGAAAGGAAATTCGGCAAATTGGTTCCTAGGCTCGTTTGGCAAAAAGGTAAGAAATACTCATTCATTCTTCCTTTAAAACTTAAATCTTGGCTCCCTTGGCAAATCGTGAAAGTACTCCAATATAAGAAAAAGAAGTTAATTAAAGCTTGGCTCCCATGGCAAAGTACTTCCATCGAGCAACAACACAAGATAAGAAAATGAAGAAGCAACAACGAACACCTTTGGGACCGAATATTAAGGCATTTACAAAAATTAATTTACATCCTATTTGTAATTTTTAGAAGATATGGGGTAGAAATATATTTAAATATAAATATATTTTTTTACATTATTCTATACTTTAAATTAGCTAGGTTGTTATACTTAACATACTGAAATTTAAAAGATTTTGCACAAACATTTGAAGTTATGGTAAAATGAACAAGATCATTGAACAGAAAAAAAAAATGTAGGAGCAAGGAGAACATGGACACTTACAAAAGTATGAAAACTCTACTATACAAGCATATTACAAAATGATGCAAACTGAATATTATGTCAATTACTTGGGTTATATTATGTAATGTTATGTTCTATTATTTAAAGTGTAATTTCATTGCTCAATTTTTTACAAAGTAACCGAATGTTATGTTAATTAATTTTATTTTCAATGTTTAGGTCAACCAGAACATACAAAAGGATGCATTTAGTGGTCTAAAGGCAAACATGCATATACATTGATTGTAAGACCCAATTTTGATATTCTAGTATTTGGGTATATATGGCATGTTGATTGTTTTGATTTTGAAAATTTATGTGGAGGAGGGATAGCTTGTAATAAAAAGAAAAGAAAAAAGATTGGAAAAGAATTGGAAATGTAGAGGTTTGTTTGAAGAGAAAAAAAATAAAAAATAAAAAATAAAAGAAAATAATAGACAAGGAAAAAGAATTATATATATAGAATAAAATAGTGAAGTGCAAGCAAGCTTCCATGGGAAGCTTTTGTTTTTTTTTTTCTTTTAAAAAAAGAAGGAAATTAGAAAAGAAATTGGTGTGGCTACACGTGAGCCACACAACAAGAAAGTAGAAAAAAAGAAAAAGAAAATGAAAAAGAAAAGGGGGGTATTTTGGAAAATGGGAGAATGAGAAAGAGAGAGAAAATGATAAAAGGAGAAATTAGAGAAATGAGTAGCTGAAGAAAAGGGAGGATGGCTGGAGACAAGGTGGTTAATGTCGGAAAGAGATGGATGAAGTCGATAGGAAAACATTTCAAGCCCGGTAAGCTCTCTCCTTAAAATTTGGAGGATTAGGAAAAGCATGGGAGCTTTAAAAACTTTTTCATGTGGGTTTTAATTTCTTTTTGTTTTAAAGTTTCCATGGACTTTCTTTGTGGGGCTATTTGCACAAGGAGGAACATGAAAGGTTGAGGTTTATGTTGTGGGTCTCTTTGATTTCTCCTACTTGTGTTGAAAGCTTGTATGCAGTTTACTTGATTATGTTTTTGTTTGGTGTGGTTGTGTGAAGAAATTTGTGAAGGGATAAATTATGTTGTGTTTGGTGGAATATTGCAATGTGAATTCTAGAGAGATAAATTGTCTTCCTAAAAGAAATTGGTGGTTGGAAAAGGAAAATTTTAAGAAGAATAAGAATAACTTGGAGATGGAAACTAATGGAAGAGAGATTGATTGGCTATAATCGTTGTTTGCAATACCAAAGAGAAGTACTACACTAAAAAAATAAAGTAGAAAAGTAAAAGTTGAAGGAAGATGTTGTAAGCTGGAAAAAGAAATTACATAGGGCTTGATGAAGAAATAGAAAAAAACGAAGAAGAGGAAGAATATGGGTGCCTAGAGGAAAGAGAATTAAAGAATGCTAATAAATAAATGTTAAATTATCAAAAATATCCTTGAACTATAGGGTTGGTGTCAATTATATCTCCAAACTTTGAAAATTTTCATTCTAACCCTTGAACTTTGAAGTTTGTTTCAAAATAACCCTTGAAGGCTTTTTTCGTTCAATTTATGGACGACAAATGACGTATTTGCATATGTTTTAAAAAATTTCAATGTATATGTTCAAATATGTTCATATAAGCAACCATACAAATGCAAGCACATCATTTTTCGTCCATGAATTTAACAAAAAAAACCTTCAGGGGTTGTTTTGAAACAAACTTCAAAGTTCAAGGGTTAAAATGAAACTTTTCAAAGTTTTGGGGTATAATTGAAATCAACCCCACAGTTCAAAGGTATTTTTTATAATTTAACCATAAATAAATTACGTAAAAGTGGGGCTGTGGTACAATTGGGTTTAATGAAGAGAGAATAATGTTATTTGGAGGCTAGTCAGGTGGGAAATGAAAATTGGGGGGCATAAAATGTGATTTCTATTAAGGAAATGGTGGGTTTATGAGGTGAGAGAAGAAAATAGTATTAAATTGGGAAAAGAGAAAAAATGTACCTTGGTCATAATAAGTTGAAAAAGAATAGAGAAATTTGTTTGGAAATTTGGTCAAATAAATTGGTTTTGGAGATTAATTTGTGATTTGAAATTGGAATTTTAGGTTGAACAAAGATTGAAATAGCTTATGACCCAAATCGCTATCAACAAGTGTTCTGTGAGTGGTTTATTTATAATGTGTTTTTATTATTTAATTATTATTGTGGAATTTCTAGAAATTTATATTCATATGTGATTTTAGAGAAATTCCTATGATATTTTCAGAGAATTGTTATGAATTTTTAGTAACTTATGGTTTTCAGCTATGGTTTTAGAGATATTAGAAATGTTTTATGATCTTTGATAAATCATTCTAAACTTTCATAAATTAATTCCAGTATCTTATGTTTTTAGCTAGAATTATCGTTTGAGTAATATTTGAGATATTTTAATGTTATTTGAGAAATTAGAAAAGTTTTGGTGTTTATTGAGAAATGCATGAGGTTAATGAAATGTGGGTTCAAAAAGAGTATGATTTTGGAAATTATATATGTTATGTGAGAGATTTGATGATCATTTGAGAGTTTTTAAATGTTAAATATTATTTGAGAAATCTCTCAAATTTATGAAATGATGTTTTAGAGAAAGAGCATGATTTTCAAAAAGAGTTTGAAAAGTTAAGAGTTTTATGTTAGAAATGGTTTTCAAACCACTAGAGCTTGTATCCATTATGATTACTCGTATGCTATGAGAATGTGTTTCCATAGTATGCTAGCGTGCTCAGGCCGTAGGGGATGAAGGAGAATGTCAGGGCAATTAGGTGCCAAATTTGGATTTTGAAGCTTGGTCCAAATCCTAGTCCTGAGGCATTACAGATGTTGAAGTTTGTTTTACGTGCATGTATGACATAGATTAGCTCTGCTATGTACCGTGAGATTATTCGGTGTATAATATGACAGAGATATGCTCTGCTATGTATCTGGAGATTACTCGATACATAGTATGACAGAGATTACTTTACTGTGCATATTAAGATTACTCTACGCCAGTATGACAGAGATTTGGGTACATATTTGGTGATGAATTTTACTAGTTTATGGTTATGTTTTTCAAAGCTGTAATTGTAGATTTCCCTATCTATGTGTTTTTCTAAAATGTACTTATGTTTTCAAGAGTTATTTTTACACATTTTAACGTGTTAAAATGATCTCGAGAGTTATTAAATTGTTCATGAATTACATTGTTGGCATGTATAGAGTTTGATTATGTTTATTATGAAAAGTGTTTTCCTAAACATTATTTTCTTATGAAATCATCACTCACTGGGTTTTTTAGCTCATTCTTTTATTCTTAATTTTCCACCAAGTTGCTCTTAAGTTTTAACCAAAGTTAGCCAATCAAAATCTGCCACCAGCTTTGTCAAGTCATTGCATATCATCTTTTGTAAATAAAGAGAGAAATCTTGACTGTGTTATTTATGGGATAGCTATAAATAAAGTTAGGTAATGAGATAAGAGATAAAGACTTGGCAATAGATTCCATTGCACATTTGAGGTCTACTGTCGTCATAGCTCATCATAGGTTTGGTAGAGTAATCTGAGACGGGGTGTGACATTGATGCTCTACAAGGTACATATAAACCAACAAATGATGCACATGATACATCCTTTACATACGACCCTACATTCGACCTCCACCTCATCCAGGCAAAAGATTAATTCAAAAATCCACATTTCTGCAAAAATCTGGAAAATGCACCAAACACGGGATTAGCGTAATTTTGGGGATTTTAGATCATTCTTCTCCACGAATTCAGCAAGGAAAGTTGACCCAAGCTGCACATGAACAAATATGGAAACCCTAGCCCATAAAACTTATAAAAGAAAGAAGAAACGGAGGCAATAGTGCATGAGTTTTTCACGCAAGAAAGAGACCTTCGTGCTGCAGTTTTTATTTCTGTTTGATGCTGTTTTTTCTTCTGTTTTCCAGCCCCTTTGAACTTCGAAACTTAGTCATTCCTCAACGAAAGTTGAAGGAAGTGAAGGTTCAATTTCCTTTGAAAAAAGTGGAGTTGAGTCGATTGAGTAAGAAGTGAAAAAGAGACTATGTTCTTCCATTTTTTAGAATTTATTTTCTGCTTTATTTAAGTTATTTTCTTCTATTTTAGGAACTTAGTCGTTGCTGTATTTCATTCATTCAGTTGTATTTCGACATTCAAGTTAGTTGTTTAAGTTTCATTGTATTTTTGACATTGAGTTTTTAGTTCTTAATAAAATTTCCAACTTGTTTGAGTTAATTTTCTTCTTACTAAAATTTTATTCTAGTTTATGTTCTTTAAGTTTTGGTTAAATTATTTTCATTTCTACATTCTGGAATTTTATCTATTTTTTCTCTCATTCTCAGTTATGCATTTTTATTACTTTAAAGCTTTGTTTTTCACTTTTGCAATGATGAGCTAATTTTCCTTTAGGGGTTCAAGTTAGTGAATGTCCTAGAGGAAACATGTAAAGCTTAAAAGTATAAACAATCTAGTTAACACTTGAAACTTTGTTTGTTTTTGTTGAATTAACGTTGGGTAAACCTAGTCGGTCAACTAATGTTGTTTGTCAAGCTTGAACTTAATACCGAAGGGGTTAAGGGAAGGCAGATGTCACAAAAGCAATGGAGGAAAAGACTTAGAAATAAGTCTTGAACATTGACCCTAGACATAGTGCGAGACTCTAAAACCACTAAAAATGTGCGCGAAATTATCTAAGTTAGATTAGTCATAGAAATATAGGTTTAATCACTTAACCTCCTAAAGATTTTGAAGCAAAATTGGATTGGAGTCAAATTCGATTTACTTAGTTTTCTTGAGTTAGCTACAATTGCAATTGCATTTTAGTTGCATTACTCTCCAAAGGGGTATGAACAACTTGAATTTTCCTTTTTTCATATTTATTTGTTTTTAATTTATTTATTTAGCAACATCACCTCTCCACAATTTTATAACCTTGGTTACCGAACTTGTAATTTGAAAACATTTTTTGTTATTTTTAAATTTTGTTGTAGTTATTCCCTATGGGATCGATACTCTGGAATACTTCCAGTTATATATTACTTGCATCGGTAGTGTGCACTTGAACTGGACTGGAGCTTTGTTTTTAAATTAAAAATATTTTCTTAAAGCCCCTACGTTTCAGTTCGATCAAAAACATCTAAATATTCTTTATATGTTCTTGTATATTTCAAATATGTTTTTAGAATTTTGTTGAATATATGGAATATAGTTATATGTCAGAATGTATATATGATATATATTAGTGGATCGTTTGTTAAGAAACAAATATTGAGAAGACGCGAACATAAAGTTGTTGTTCTATCAATGATGATGAGATCATCGTACACCTCAAAGTTTGAATCAGCTGAAGAAAAAAAGGGCAGAAAAATCTTCAACTCACAAGACTACAATGGGCCGTCATACAACTTAATGTCTCAGATTTGATTGAAAAAAGTTAATGTTCTTATTTGCTTAATGTGATGGTTTGATTTATTGTTTTTATTAAGACAACATACTTTGTTTTCATTTTTTTTTTAGAACATCAGAATTTTCTATTGCTTTTAGAACATTAAAATGTTTGCTTGCTTTTGGAACATCAAAATGTTCATTTTTTTTGCATTGGCAGAATTTGTTTTGAACAAGATAATTCTGATGGTTGTGAGAAAGTTTAGTAAGTTCTTGATTCATATAATGAACAGTATAATTAAGATGATTATGTTCAGATCGTATTCAAGTATATATATGAATGATCAGCAAAAATCAAGTATTTTAGAACTGCGTAATCAGATATAATATATAGGTGAATAAAATGCATCAATTGTGAAATTTCAAATTTTATTTTGATATGGTAAGGATATTAATAAATGTACACATCTCAATTCCATCATTATTAACAAAATATAAAAGTATATAAAATATGTAAATATACAGGATAATAATAATATACATGTGAATATTCAAGTATATATATGAATGATCAACAAAAATCAAGTGTTTTGGAACTACGTACATCATATATAATATACATGATAATATTAATATACAGGTGAATATAATGCATCGATTGTGAAATTGTAAATTTTATTTTGATATGGTAAGGATATTAATAAATGTACACATCTCAAATCCATCATTATTAACAATCTATAAAAGTATATAAAATATGTAAATAGTATGAGAAGTTTAAAAGAATCATATATTCTTGTCTACTGAAACGAATAATTACGGTAAACAAAATATAGATTGAAGTATATAAAAATAATTTTTAGTTTATTGAAAATAACATAGGTACATACTTGTAATTTCTTCTCAAGCAACATTAATTCATTCGTAATCAATTTAGATTAAAATTCTATATTAACGTTATATACTGTAGTATATAAATTTTAATCATGTATAAATGAATAGAAAGAAATGTATACTAATATTATATTCAGGAGTTTGATAACCAGTAAACAGAAAATACAGAAATGAAACACTAAAGTCCCGGTTGATAACCATTTAGTTTTTGGTTTTTGATTTTTGAAAATTAAACTTGTTTTCTCTCTCTCTACAATGATTTTCATCTCCCTTAAGGAATCATTTGAATTTTTTGCCAAATTCTAAAAACAAAAACTACTTTTTGAAGGCTACTTTTTTTAGTTTTCAAACATGGCTTGGTTTTTGAAAACATAGGTAAAAGGTAGATAACAAAACAAGTAAATCCATGGATGGGAGAGTAGTATTTATAAGCTTAATTTTCAAAATCCAAAAACCAAAAACCATATATGGTTATCAAATAGGGGCACATAATTTTTGGAGATAAAACAAGATATTGGTTCGAAACGGATGGCCGAAAGTTGACATTCCTAATTAAAATGCTAAAATCATGGGAAAAGGCGTGAAACAAATATGGGTAAATGGCTAAAAACGTGGGATTTAGAATCAAATACTGAATATAAAATATATATAAAATGTTAAAATAAATTTATGTATTCATTAAGGGGGAGAAATTTAAAAAAAAAAAAAAGAAAAGAAAAGAAAAAAAAAAAGAGGCATATTGGTTCGAAATTTCATCTAAATCTAAGTTAAAAATATTCAAATATTTGTACATTTATAAAAATAGGCATAATTAATATAGCTATCCATGTAAAAATTCCATTTTATATTTTAATTTAAAATTCACTATTTCTTTTTTCTTTTTTCATCTTTCATTTTTTAGTACAATTATTGAAAGGTACGAAAATCGAATTATTGGTGCCTTATCTACTGCGCGCTATGTAACATTAGTAACACAACTTGACAATTGTTCATCCATACAAGAATAACAAGGTTTCAAAACTCCAAAAAGAAAAAAAGAAAAAAAAAAGTTTCAAAATGCACAACTTTTAATTAATTTATTTTCTTTTTCCCCACTAAAGAGCTCTTTTATTTTCTAAATACCCAGATTGCAATTTGCAATTTGCAACCAAAGCGGAAAGTGTAAATGACCTGAAGGAACAAAATTTTCGAATTCATGGCTGTTCTTGCTTCTATCCAGCCCATCTCCCTCTTTCGACCCAAAATTCGCAAACCCACCTTCAGGGCAAATGCCGAGCTCCTTAGACCCCAGAAAATGGGAGTACCATTCAAGCTGAAGGACGAACAGAGCCGTATTTTCCACGAACTCCCCTCTGGTCTTCAAATGGAGGTGATTGTGCAAAAGGGTTCGCCGAAATCGGCCGAATCAAAGGGTGCAAATGTGGAACGCCCTCCTCTGATCTTTGTCCATGGAAGCTACCACGCTGCTTGGTCTTGGGCTGAACACTGGCTGCCACTCTTTTCGGCTTCTGGGTTCGATTGCTATGCTATCAGCTTGTTGGGTCAGGTGGGTCTTGCTTGATTTCATTCTTTATGCCATTGCCAATGCTAGAATTAGGAGATATTTGGGGATTTGATTAGCATTTCTGATAATTGGGATTTGAATGGCTTTCTCAGTTCATGCCTAACTGCTGATTCTATGTATAAATTGCCTTACTCAAACTATTTGCATCTCCATGTGCATAACATTGCTGTTGTGGACTAAAAGAAACTGCTAAACTGTTTGCATCCAATCATATTTCTTACTTGGTATGAATTGTCAGGGTGAAAGTGATGTACCATCTGCATCAGTTGCTGGTACTCTTCAGGTATTTAGCTATCTATATACTTGAAAGTTTCTCTATTATTTGGATGTATTGGTGGCCTTCTTATTTCTTCCTTCATTCCAAATTTTGTAGTAGACACATGCGAGTGATATTGCTGATTTTATTCATAGAAGTTTTAGTATACCACCAGTGTTGCTTGGGCACTCGTTTGGAGGGCTTATTGTGCAGTATTATATAGCAAACAGCCAACATGACGATTTTTCAGGTAGCTCATTTTCATCAATCTCTTCTGGACAAAAGTGAACCAAGATAATTCAAAAGGGTTTGTAAAATGTGGAGACTTTATCTGTCTCCCAGTTTAAAATGTATTTTGTGTAGCAAGGTCAAATCTTTCGCATGTACATTTCATATCTTATTCTAAGAACCCCTATTGCAACTAGCAAGTATCAAGGCTTCATTATTTATACAAATGCTATTTAATCCTTATTTCATACTTAATGCATCATTTAGATACAGATAATTTTTTTCCAAGGCTTACTGGAGCTGTTCTTGTGTGTTCTGTACCTCCCTCCGGCAACAGGTATTTATCCATGCTGCATAGTTCAAAATTGTTTATTCATGAAAGTAATCAATTTAACTCGGCATTTTCTTCTCTTCTCCAGTGGACTCGTACTGCGCTATCTCTTTACCAAACCCATTGCTGCTTTTAAGGTACTTGCTCATGGTTTGAGAAATAATGACTAGTGCTGGTTGGCTTCTGCGTTGTTTTTTGTATGGATATAGACTGTTCTTGGTTCATTGGGTATATCATAAGTAGGCACATGCCTGTGGCAGTGACTTCTATTTTTCTAGCTCATATTTGATCAATAAAGGCATCCCCATTGAAAACATCAGTGAACATGACATATTTTTACTGAATCATAAATATTCTAATGTGCTCCCACATATTTTTGGAGATTAATGATTATCTTGTTTCAATTTGAGTAGGTGACACTCAGTTTGGCAGCAAAAGCTTTTCAAACATCTCTTCCTCTTTGCAAGGAGACATTTTTCTCTGCGACAATGGAGGATCATCTTGTTTTGCGGTTCGTATAGTTTGAAATGGCTCAAGTTAATTTAGTTGTTGCTACCATTGTTGGTTCGTTTGGTTTGAAATGGCTCAAGTTAATTTAGTTGTTGCTACCATTGTTAGTTTTCCAGTCCATAAGTGCATAATTGGATATTTGATGGCTTAGTTGTATAAGAAAAGTAACTGAATTATCATAAGATAACTAGGCATTCCTTTGGTTCAGTGAATGCTGCGTCTTCTACAGTTAGGTGGAGAGTACATTTTTCTGTTTGATGGTTGCTACTCCCATAAAACCCGAGTTAGAGAGCACGAGGAAGTATGTGCATTCCATGTTTAAATGTTAGTCTATAATTGGTACATTTCATGTTTTCGATACAGAGTAACACCGAGTTATTTGAGTTTCGTTAGTTGTATATAGATGTTATACTTCAGCTTTTTACATGAAGTTCCCCCAAAAGTTACAATCCTGTTATTTATTTCCACACAAAACCTCATTGTATCAGTCTCTATCAAAATTTGCACCTATTAACCTAAGAATTACAAATTTTTTCAGCTTCAAAACGCTGAATTCCTTTCATTATCTAATGAAACAAACATTCTGCTTCTGTCCTCCCCAAAACCTCCTCTTTCAGATATCAAGAGCTGATGAAAGAAAGCTCAAGGATGCCATTATTTGATCTAAGGAAGTTGAATTCATCTCTTCCAGTTCCTTCCCTGCCCAAGTCTTGCATTGAAGTACTAGTGCTGGGTGCAAGTGATGATTTCATTGTGGTAAATTCCCATGTTCAACATATTCATGTATTCAATTATTTCCAAGTTTTACTCATCTGCAGATCATTCACCTTCCATGTCTGGTTCATACCAATTTAGGCTCTACCCAGTAATGATTTTTGTTTTTAGTTTTATGTTTTTTAAAACTAGACTTCTCTTTTTTTTTTTTTTTCTTTTTTACTTTTTAAAACTTTTGATATCATATCATAGCCAAATCAAAAACAGAATTTACAACAATACTTTTTTTCTTAAAGTATAGTTTTTAAGAATAGAAAACAAATTTGTTATGCAACAAATCCACAATTGTCACTTTTAGATTCACAAATCCCTTATTTAATGGATGGGGATTTGCTTCTTCTTGTGTAGGATGCTGAAGGATTGAATGAAACAGGCAGGTTTTACAGTGTGACACCAATCTGTATACAAGGGGTTGCTCATGACATGATGTTGGATTGTTCTTGGCAGAAAGGTGCAGAAGCTATCTTAACATGGCTTAATGGTTTGGGATCAAAATCTTAAACATCACATTTCAATTTTGTTATCAACATTCACCTTCTTTTTCCCCCCTTTTCGAGATCGAACTTTTCGGATTTGTTCAAAATAATATCAATATTTATATATAAGTATTGGTTAGGCTGCATTTCAAAAGTTTCACCAAAATCTCAAATTTTGATATTCCACATGAAATAATAATAATACACATCATACAAGTTCTAGATCTCGAGTTGAACAAGAGTTAAATGGCAAGATCTAAACAACCCAGATATTAAAAAATGAACTTTTTTTTTCAAATTCTTAATTCTTTACAAATTACAACTCTAAACATCTCAAAAAGAAAAAAGAAAAAAAGAAAGTCGACCCAATGGATGAGTTATTGATTGTAAGGTGAAGCAGATTGGATCCGATTCTTCCTTTTCTGTAAAAACCTCTGCAAAGATCTCTTCATGGAGAGCCCAGAACCAGAACCAGCTTCACGATTACATGGCTCTGGCAACGACGGTTCCGATTTCTGTCGACGACTCGCCGATCTCTTCTCAATCTGTCCGGTTGCAAGCATTATTATAGCTCTAGCCTGAAATACACCAAGTTTTATAAATTAGAAATCCAATCCAGCCATTTTCTAATTCAAGCCCCCCCCTCCCTCCCAAAAAAAAGGAACAAGAATGAAGAAGACGAGGAAAAATACCTGATCCTCAGTAAAATCTGCAACACAAACTCTCCCATTGTAGAAAATGGTCATCTGTTGCTGAGAGTTTTTGCTCGATTCATCATCCCTGCCAAAAAAACAACTCAAAATCAATATTTTTTTCACATAGATACAAAAATTTAGGAAGACAGAAAGAGAGAAAAAGGGGGGAAACTCACAAGAACTGGTGGAGGCGAGGCTGGTGGTGGCTGAGGTCGCCGGAATCATGATCGGAGAAAGACATAGAAGGAGAAAGACGAAGTTCCAAGTTGCAATTTTGCTCCATGGAAATGGGTAGAACCGCCATTAAAACAGAAAAAATCCGAGGATTGAGAGAAACAGAGAGACCCAGATGAAAAAGATGAGATTTTGCACTTAGCAATGGAGGAATCCGCAAAGAATGAATGTTTATTTATATGTATGCGTGTAGACAAAAAATGAGAAAAAAGACAAAGAAAGCAGGCGGAAAAAAGAAAAGGCAAAGACAGACAAACAAAAAAAAAAAAAAGCACGTTTGAAATGTTTATGACGAGGACAACATCCTAAGGACCAAAACAATCCGCCGCTATTGATTGGGAGCTCTAAATTTCTTCTTTTTTTTTTTTTTCTGTCATTTTAATCACGTGTGTTAGTCGGCAAGATTTTCTCTCTCTAGATTCTTAGTTGTTGGGAGTAAAGTAAAAGTTTGAATTTTGAAAATTATTTGAGTTCAAAAGGTTTTTTTTATTTATTATTTTTTTTTAGAGTCACGTGATTTTATATTTTTATTCTTAATTACTGCGTGCTATATTTCTCAATTCCACCGCATGCCCGTCACCGTGGGCTAATTAAATTTTGTTTGGAAATATTGCGTCATCTGACGCAAGAATACTTGTTCTTTTTTTTCTTTTTTTTTTTTCCTGAAAAATAGTTGCGTGTGAATTTGAGACGTTTTGTTGGTTGAAAAATTGGAATTTTGTGACTTGTGACTTGTGACTTGTGAGTGTGTTTCGTTAATGGATCCAATTGTTGTTTGTTTTTAGAAAATAAAATATTAGGATCATAGGATGTCGGTTAATTTCTTGAAATAAAATATGGATATTTTAGAAAAATAATAAAGTATAAATAATATTTTTTTTAAAAAAGTAAATAATACTTTTAAATCTTAGTCTAAATTTTAGTTAAATTCTATATATTTCATAATCATACACTCTTTTTTTTCAAGAACACATCACTAGAAGTGTAGAAAAAAAAATTCAGTATTGAAATATTTGTTTTTGTGTTAAGGTGTACTTTTAAAATTTTCATTTTTTTTTTTCTGAATATTTAAGGTCTCATTTGATAACTATTTGATTTTCAAAAATTTTGTTTGTTTTCTCATCAATTCTCTGCAATAAGTTTCATCTTTCTTAACAAAAACATTTGAATTATTAGCCAAATTCCAAAAACAAAAATAAATTTTTGAAAACCACGACCCTGTTTGATAACTATTTGGTTTTTTTTTGTTTTTTTTTGTTTTTGAAAATTAAGCCTATAAATACTACTTTCACCTATAGATTTCTTTATTTTGTTATCTACTTTTTACCTATATTTTCAAAAACCAAGCCAAGTTTTGAAAACTAAAAATAGTACTTTTCAAAAATTTGTTCTTGTTTTTGAAATATGGCTAAGAATTAAAACATTTTCTTAAAAAAGATGAAACTCATTGTAGAGAACTGATGAGAAAACAAGCATGATTTTCAAAAACCAAAAACAAAAAAACCTAATGTTTATCAAACAAGGCCCATTTTTTTTTTTTTTTTAATTTTCAAAACTTGGCTTGGTTTTTGAAAACATAGATAAAAAGTAGATAACAAAATAAGAAAACTCATAGATGAAAGTATTTATAGACTTAATTTACAAAAATCAAAATCAAAAAACCAAATGGTTATCAAACGGACCCAATTTTCATGTTAATCTTTATATTTTGATTGAGTTATATAAATAGTATTAATTTTAATGGGGAATTGGTTAAATTCATTCATTTCTTTTGGTTATGCTATTATTACCCTTTACCAAATTGATATGAGGGTTACTAATATCTTATTAATGTTAAAATTACCATTAGATTTAAAAATCTATTCACTAAGGGGTTGTTTGAAGCAAGGGTTATAATAACCCGTGTTATAATAACCTGTGGAGTACTCTGCACCCCAAACACTGACTATTATAACCTCAGACTAAATAATTCTGTATTTTAAATAATATTATATTATTTCACATACTATTATAATCTACAGACTATTATAACTCATGTTATTATAACTCATCAGTGCCCCAAACAGCCCCTAATAGTTGAGAATATTGATTATATTAACTTCAATAAAATGGATGAGAATAAAACTTTGTAAAAACATGGTATAGAACAACAACAAACGCAAATGGGTAAATAAAATTTCACTTTTTACCTAACATTTTTCTACTAAAAGAAGTTGGTACGAGTATTGAAGAGACGGGTACATTTAAAAGAATGATTCAGCCAAAGGAGACTATAATTTCAAAGGTACCCTATGCAATAAAGGTTAGCCTTTTTCTCTCCAATTTTATTTTTCTAAATACAATTAGTTGTTGTATGATCCTTTTAAAATAAATATTTGATTAAATTACAAATTTAATTTAGAAATTTATTTGGCTGGTTTAATTCATAAAATTTAAAAAGTTTCAATTTTGATTTTAATAAATTTTTACCATTAACAACCTCCCTTAAATATATATGTGATATGTTCATTAGATTAACAAGTAATCTAATTTGACAATTGTGATCAAACTAAATATAGTTCAATTGGCATAAAGCATGTGTCTTCGATTAAGAGGTTAGAAGTTCAAATCCCGTCAACTCTGTTTATTGTTAAACTCATATATATATATATATATATATAAGTTCAAATCCCGTCAACTCAAATCTCGTCAACTCTGTTTATTGTTGAACTCATATATATATATATATATATATATTTATTTATTTATTTATTTATTTATTGACAATTGTGACAAAAGTTGACAGAAATATAAATAAAGTCAAACATACTAAAAAATTGTATAATAATTGTAATACATGACCTCCCTAACCATAATATATATATACAATATTTGTTAGATTACATTATTTAATTATATCTTTTATTTATATTTTATTAATGAGGTAGTTATGTTGAGTTTGTAAGTTAAACCTTCTTTTCTTTTTTTTTGAGGATAGGTAACCAATATATTATTAAGCACAAAGATTCTTAAGAGTTACATTGTGAGAAGAAATAGATAAATTATTTATCCAATCCGAAAAATCGTTTGTCCACAACATAGGACGACCATTTAATCCTGATCGAGCTAAACCATCAGTCAAAAAGTTGATCTCTCGAATCTGAATGGACTTTGACGCGTGAAAATCCTAACATTTGTGAAAGGCGTAAATCATCTAACACAGCACATGCCTCAGAATAAATGAGGGGATACATACATGTTGTTGCAATTTTCCATTACTGCCACAAGACGACCATCTTAGTACCTTATTCCTAGTTGTTTCTGTATTCGCTTTCAATTTTCCTTTCTCCTAATTAAATTTACAATTTACCCAATTTTATTGTCTAATTTATTTACAAAACTAAATTAAATGGAATGCCCTTCAATATTCCAAAATTGACCCTATTTTCAAAATTTAAATTCATATTCCTTTTTGTTACGTATTTTAAATTATCGAACTTCATCTCTTTTTTTTTTTTTTTTTTTCAACAACCAAACTTCATCAAAATTGTTGTTTAGAATCGCCTTTCTAAATATAGAGATTTATTAGGTGAACATCTTTTTGTACGATAAGAATATTATTTATTTCAAGTTTTTTGACTAAGCTAAGTCATTAGAAATTTAGAAATACTAAACACCAAGAATTTTGAAACTCTTGATATACAGAGACGAAAACTAAAACGAAATAGAACAATTAGCCAGAGAAGAGAATATATCTTTTTTGTTTCCAAAAAATTTAAAAAAAAAGTTAAAATACCATTTTATTCCCTGTACTTTGAGCTTTGTTCCATTTGGGTTCCTGTACTTTTAAATGTTCAATTTTAGTCTTTGTACTTTCAATAAAGCTTAAAATTGATCCCTATGATAAGTTTGAAGTTAACTTTATCAAAATTGGTTAAATAATAATAATAATTTTAATACAAGAAAAGACACATGTGATCATAGTTTCAAAATTTATAGAGGGAAATGTAATAGAGACTAATTTTTTAAAAAGAAAAATTAACAATAAACTAATAATAATGATCAATTTTGAACCTTATTAAAAATATATTGACCAAAATGAAATACAGCCCAAAATATAGAGACTAAAATAATATTTTAACAAAAAAAAAACACACACACACAATAAATGTTTGAGTTTAGAAATTAATTTGAAAAGTAAAAAAACGGCTAAAAGATAATGGTGGAAACTGGATGGCAGGCTGTTTACAGGAGAGTCGTATTTGACAATGATAGCTGCACTCAAGCCGTCTTGTCTTGTGCCGTACAGAATTCTAATTTCCAGCCATTTATCATTATTATTTTTTCATTTTGATTTTCACATTATTGTATTGTATTTGTATGTTTTATTTTAGTTAAAATATCATTTTAGTTTTTGTATTCTACGTTTTAGTCTATGTACTTTCAATAAAGCTTAAAATTAGCCCCTATAATTAGTTTGAATATAATTTTTATTGAAATTGGTTAAATAATAATAATAATTTTAAGCTTAATTAAAAGTACACGGACTAAAATATAATGAAACTTAAAGTACGGGGACCAATATATTATTTTAACTAATATTTTATTGGCTAAATTATAAAAAATACATCTGAACTTTGTCATTTGTCTAAAAAATATCTCTATTATTTCAAAAGTTGCAATATTATCATTGACCTTTCATGAACATTTCAAAACTACCATTGAAGTAAAAAATTTATAAGAAAGTTGGACGAAAAGTCAACGTGGCAAAATACTGTTCTTTCAGACTTAATCTAGGCAAGCTTTCCAGTCACCACCACGTCATTCCAGCTCACCATGTCGACTTTTTGTCCAACATTCTAATGGATTTCTACTCCTAGTGTAGTTTTGAAATGTTTATGAAAAGTCATGAGTAATATTGCAACTTTTGAAATAATAGAGGTATTTTTTATGAGAAAGTTTCGAAGTATTTTTTATTTATTTATTTTATAATTTAGCCTATTCTATTTTACTTTGTAAACTTTTAAATTCTATTAACCGTATAATTTTTTTTTAAACCTATTACAAAATTTGATATTCTTTTTAAATAATTTTTTTTACAATAGACTTGAGGGAGCTTTGAACCCTTGACTTAAAAAACATAATATTGGCAGTAACTTTTATCTTTCAGTTTTTTAATGTAAAGACCTATTCATTGAGTAATTTAATAAAAGATATACTTTTGCTAGATTTATGTTTAATAATTTACTAGAGATTAATAATATTGATATTTTTATTTGTAGTTTTATGAATGTTTATGAACTAAAATAAGAGTTAAATTTAAATAATATATTTTCTAGATCTCACTATTTAACCAATAACTTTTTTATTTTAAGATTGACTATAAATACAATATAACATAGATTAACCATGGTTACAGTAATAACTAAAAAAAAATGGTAAATATGCTAAAGAAACTAAGTATTAAAGTTGTTTTAATTAAAATTAGAGTCAATTATCAATCATGAAAATATGTAATTTGAATAATTGCTGTAAAAAGTTAAAAATGAACTAGTTATTATTAGATAGCTAATTGGTGAATAGTGGATTTGAATCAATTTTAAATCAATTTTACTAATTTACTATCAAGCTAATTAATTTTACTAGTTGTTATTAGAAAGCTAATTAGTGAATAAAAAGCTAATCAATTTTGAATAAATTATTTGAATCAATTTTACTAATTTACTATCAAGCTAATTAATTTTACTTGTTGTTATTAGAAAGCTAATTAATGAATAAAAAGCTAATCAAGTTTGAATAAATTATTTGAATCAATTTTAAATCAATTTTACTAATTTACTATAAAGCTAATTAGTGAATAATAGATTCAATAATTGCGGCAAAAAGTAAAAAATGAACTAGGGTATTATTATCAAGCTAATTAGTGAATAGTAGAACATTTTTCTAAAATGCTTCATTTACCATTATTTTTGTAAAAATGCATTCTTATATATATATATATATTAAAAAATGAACTACCAAAATTTAATTACCAAACAACAAGTCAACACATGCGAGTAAAATATAAAAATTGGAAGATTGCGTGTATTAAAAGTGAAAAGGTGAACTAAAAAAAAGTGAAAAAGAAAAAAAATTAATACCCACATGGAAGACAATTTTTTTTTTTTTGAAAGTAAGCTAACGCAATATTATTAATCACAACAATTCTTAAGGGTTACAACAGGAGAAAAAACATGGAAAGATAAATTCTCAATCCAATTTGAAAAATCGTTAGTCCATAACATTGGACGTTCATTTAATCCTAATCGAGCTAGTCCATTTAATTCTGATCGAGCTAAACCATCGGCCAAGAAATTAAACTCTCGTCGAACATGCATAAACTTGATATGAAGAAATTCCTTTTGAATCATCTAATTGACATAGATAACGTTTCGTACTTCGATAGACGTATTCCACTAACTATTTAACATTGAAATAACAGCTAAAGAACCTGAGTGTACTTTGACATGTGAGAAGCCCAACCTTTGTGAGAGGCGTAAACCTTCTAACACAACACATGCCTCAGAACAAATGGGAGATACATACATGTTGCAATTCTCCCTTGCTGCCACCATATATACGATCATTTGAGTATCTTATTGCAACACCCAAACCAGTGACACTAACCTGTTCATTACAAGCTACATCAACAAACATATTGACCCAATCACCATCCTCTTGTTGAGTAGCGTGATTGCTCTTAGGAGGATTATCTTGGCGAATAACACAGTTAGTTTATAAAAATCTGTATATAATTCAAAATTCATTCACATCTATCCAAGTTAGATTGTACTGGCTTATTGAAAATCTCACTGTTGTTACGGTCATTCTAAACAGCCCCTGCACTTACACATAGAATTTCAAACTAGTTAGAATTTAGGGTATTGAGAGAATGCAACCAAGAATCCTTAATGCTATCATACATTTTAAAAAAATATTACAAAAATATAAACATGATTCAACTTGTAAAGAGAAGCCATATATACATTTTAAAAAAAAACAATAAAGAAATGCCCATAAGATTTGTTTTTTGTGTTTAATGAATTTTCTTCACGCGCTGAAAAAAGAGATCACGAGAAAGTGAAACCAAGCCCAAGCGAGCGGGTTCGAGCCCACAATTCCCCAACAATTCTTCACATCTTGTTTTTCGACACGTGGATTATGCAGTTTCTAGAAATAATCCATTGCCACGTCATTTTAAATTTTCAGCCATTGGAATTTCAGACTCATATTCCAAACCACGGCCGTGATTACAAGTATTAGACTTTTATTTAGGTTAAATTATAAGTTTATCTATGAAATTTTAAATTTGTGTTTAATAAATTTTTAAACTTTAAAAAGTATTTAATAGATTTTTAAACTCTTAGTTTTGTGTTGAATAGATTTTTGAGTGTTTAATTTTGTGTTGAATAGATTTTTTAGTATTTAATAAGTCTTTAAACTTTCAATTTTGTGTCTAATAAAATGAAAACTTTCTATTTTGTGTTTGATAAATTTTTGACATATTCAACATTTTTAAAAATTTATAAACCTATTAGACCATTTTAAAATTCACATACCTATTAGATATAAAATTAAAAGTCAAAAACCTATTAGATACAAATTTAAAAGTTCAAAGGCTAAACTAGTAACTTAATCTTCTTTTAATATATGCTAAATATATAAGATTGTCCCTAATCTTTTAATCAATTATCAATTTGGTCCTCAATCTATAAAAATTCTCAAGTTTACCCTTAATGTACTAAAAAAATTTAATTAGGTTCTTCCATAAAAAAAAATCGCTATAATTCATTAACTTTGTTAACTGCAAATTGCAAAAACCACCCCTAAACTACCATACATGTTGCAATTCCACCCTTAAACTTTAAATTGTAAAATTTAGACCCTCTAACTTTTCCATGTGTAAAAATGAGATCTTTTTGCTAACTATGGTTAAAGAGTTGAGACGGAAAAGAAAGTTTGACTTTATTTTATTACTTTTTGGGGAAAAGTACATTTTTGGTCTCTCATGTTTCAAGTTTGTGTCTATTTAGTCCGTACATTTCAAAATTGGACAATCAAATCTCCAAATTTGGTTAAATAGTTATGTTGGGTCCTTGGGCTGTTAATTTTTTTAACGGTTGCTGACGTGTCCAATTTTAATATTAAAATAATAATTTTTTCAAATAAAATAATAATAATTAAAAATAATTAAAAAAAAAAACATTCGTCTCTTGCCCCTTCCCCTCCACTGTCCTCCCCCTTCCATTTTCCTCTTCACCTAGCTCCGATCGTCGATATTGGTGCCAATGTCCCTTTCTTCTTCTTTTTCCTCTCTCTTTTTCAAACCATATTTTCTTTTCCCACTTTCTCTTCTCCTTTCTTCTTCTTCAAAAATCCACCTCACCTCGATCCTGCAATTAGAAGCATCTGGCAGTGTGTTTTTTGCAGGCTCTGGACATGAACAGATGGAAAATGGCTTAAGGCTGAAAGCGGCGAAAAACCAGATCTGGTTTGGACATGAACATATAGAAAACGTACTTTTCATTCAAACTTATACAAAAATCAGATCTTAAACCCATATTAGATAAATAAAATAGAAGAAGAAGAAGAAAAGAGAGATGGGGGAGGAAGGGAAGGGAAGGGTGTTGAGAGAAAAAAATAATAATAACAAAATTACTACAATATTAATATTCTTCCCTTCCACAGGATAACTGACAAAACAAGAGTCACAAATAATAATTTAAAGAGAAATAGGAAAAAGAAAACGAGATCGGAGTTTATACTAGTTTGCCTCAAACTCGGGAGAGAAAACGTACTTTTCATTCAAACTTATACAAAAATCAGATCTGGGTTTAAAACCCATATTAGATAAATAAAATAGAAGAATAAGAAGAAAAGAGAGATGGGGGAGGAAGGGAAGGGAAGGGTGTTGAGAGAAAAAAATAATGATAACAAAATTACTACAATATTAATATTCTTCCCTTCCACAGGATAACTGACCAAACAAGAGTCACAAATAATAATTTAAAGAGAGATAGGAAAAAGAAAACGAGACCGGAGTTTATACTGGTTCGCCTCAAACTCGGGACTACGTCCAGTTCTGCAATTGCAGATTATACTATAATGGGAGATTACAAGAAGCCCTCAAATCGTGCCACAAACTAACCCTCAATAGCCCAAGTACCACAATCTGGTAGCTTGGAATAAACAACAAATAAAAAAACCCTCAATTCCACAAAAGAGAAATACTTGTGTGTGTGTGTTGAAGGTAGGGCTTTATGTCAATTGCTATATCTGTATTTTGGCTTCACATGACAAAACTTAACGAAGGGAAGGGAAGGGAAGGGAAGAGGGTGGGGCTCGGGTTGGGTAGGACAAGAGAAGGGGAAGGGGTGGGTGGAAAGGAGAAGGGAGAAGGGAAGGGTATATCTGGAAAATATATATTTTTAAATATTTTAAATAAAAATATTATTGTTTTTATTTTAAAAATTATTATTTTATTTTTAAAAACATCCACTTCAGCCCTCCGTTAACCTCTGTTAAATAATTAACGGCCTAGTGACCCAATAGAACTATTTAACTAAATTTGGGAACTTAATTGTCCGATTTTGAAATGTATTGACTAAATAGACACAAACTTGAAACATGAAGGACCAAAAAAATACTTTTTCCTATTTTTTTAACTTATCCTCTCTCTCTCCTCTTTCTTTTCCTTCTATCTCTTCCCTTCTCCATCCCTCTCATTCTCTTCTTCTTTTTGTTTGGGCTCGCTGCGGCATTAATTTAGTGAAATTTGACAGAAATTTTACCTATGACTTTGATTAGAATCTCCACCATATGAGTTAGGTTTGAACTCTGTCAAACGACCATTGAAATACTAAGGGGGTGTTTGGATTGAGGAGTTGGAGGAGTGGAGTTTGCAGAAGTTCCCAACTCCTTGTTTGGCCCAAGGATATTTTAACTCCTATTGTGAGTTCCACAAACTTATTAATTCTCCCTCCAACTCCTTAGTGTGAGTCCCACAAACTTATTAACTCTTCCTCCAACTTCCCACAACTTTCCTATCTCATTTTTTGTACCTCACCTCACTCCTATCCCTCTCTCTCCTCTCCTCTCCTTTCTCTCTCTATTTTTTTTAATTTCTTAATTAAAATTTTTTTAATCTATTTTTTATATAAATTTTCTCGTCATTATTACTAATTACTAATTAAATATAAATAATTATTAAAAAATATTTTTATTTTTATCCTATAATTTTAATAATTTTTTAACAAAAATATTTTTCTTTTTTAAACATAAATTATATAAGAATGTTTTAAATATGATACTATTATTTAAATTGAAATTCTTAATGGTAATTAGAGTACTACGTAACAATTTTTTTAATTGATAAAAATCTCCCTATCTCACTTCCTCCATATGTCATCTACAATTTTTTTAAGTTTAAACAAAAATTACTTATAACAAATAATAATCTTATCTTTTTTTAGCTTATTTTTTTTATTAATAGCTAAAAAATATACATATTTTATGATTTAAAGATAAGAAAAACATATTTCAAACTAATCCCGTATTACAATTTTAAAAATTAGTATTTAAAAAAGTTAACGTACTAAAAAAATGATTTTCAAATTAATCATATTCAAAGTAAAAAGATAAACGATTTCTCCTTCCAAACTTAATAAAATAAAGTTATTACAATATAACATAAATATATAGTAATCTGAATAAATGTATATATGATATTCATTTTGAATGGTGTTAAAAATATATATATTCATTTTGAACTTAATTATTTTAAAATAGCATAAATATTTGATATTTACTTCCAAGAATATATTATTTTCAAATTAATCAAACTTTAGATAATCCATTACAATAATTAGTTAGAAAAATAAAATCTTGAATTATATAAAAGAATTATTTTATTAAGCTTGAAAAACAAATCTTAAATTAAAATTTAAAATTGACGAAAACAAGTATTTAACAAACTTGTAAAATATTCATAAACTAATATAATTTAAAATCTCAATATTAGGATTGACGGAAACAAATCTATATTATTTCTAGAATTGAGAAAATAAAAACATAATAATCTTAAAGTTTATTTGAATTCCTTTAAATTAATGGATTGAAATCTTTCCGAATCACATGTAATGTTTAAAAAAGTATTGTAAGAATTTCTTTTATTTGAAAACTATCCAAGGTAAATGAATAATTAATGTGAGAGATATTGAAAAAAAAATGTGGGGTATTTTGTTCAAAATTCTTTTTTTTTTCTTTAAAGAAATTTGTAAAAAATATATAAATTAATATAAACAAAAAATCTCAATTTGAGAATTCATGATCACAAATTCTTAATAATGAAAATTTGAGAAATTGTAAAAAAAAATCTATACAAAAAAAAAAAAAAACTAAAATCAACTCAGACTTCATAACTCCATGTTTAACAAATCTGCACCCCAAACACAGACTTCTGAACTCCTACTCCCTGCAACTCATTGCCCCAAACACAGACTTCCTAACTCCAGATTAAACAACTCTGCACCCCAAATACAGATTTGGCCCTAGACTTCTTAACTCCCAAAACTTACTAACTCTTACTCGCTGCAACTCCTTGCCCCAAACAACCCCTAAAAGAAAAGCTTTCCTGCGAAATATAGAAAATGGAAGAGGAAAGATTGTGGATAAAATTTGGTGTGTTTCTTGAAAAGGCCGACTTTTAATGGTTGCCATTTATTGCTCTTGTTTCTTGTTTATGGATGAAATTTGGGTATCTTGTTTTAATACCAAGCAAATTGAGAAAGAAGTATTTGCAACTATGTTGGTAGGGTGTCCGAACGTGAAGATTTTATTTTGTTTCGAATGGTAAATGGTTTGTTGCGGCCAGGATTTTGTTTCCTTTCATTTTAAGAGAAGAAAAGGAGAATGAGTGGAGAAGAAGAAGGAAAGAAAGAAGGAAGAACGTGGGAGAGAAAGAGAAATATCATATAACATTAAAAAGGAGAATAATAAAAAAAGGGCAATTGTTATGTCAAATTTCACTGAACGCCGTAGCGAGCTTGAAGAGAATGAGACGAATGGAGAAGGGAAGAGAGAGAAGGAAAAGTGGAGAGAGAGGATAAGTTAAAAAAAGTAATTAAATAAAATCAAACTTTCGCTTCCCTCTAAACTTTTTAGGCTAAATTATAGAAAATACACCTAACTTAGTACTTTGTTTCAAAAATACCCCTAAACTTTCAAAAGATTTCATTAATACCCTTAAACTTTCAAAAAAAGTTAAAAAATACTCTTACTATTAGTATATGGACAAAAATCGTTAGTATCTCGTTTTAAAATACACTAGAACTTTTAAAAGTTGTATTAATATCCTTAACCTTAAAAAAAAGTTACAAAATGCCCTTACCGTTAGTATTTGAACGAAAAACATTTATTTACACCTCATTACATCCCTCTTCCATTTCTCCTCTCTCTTGATTTGCTTCAATCTATGGCCTAACACTTCTCTATTTTTCCTCTATTTTTACCTTTCTTTTTCAATATCCTCTTTACTCTCTTCTTCCATTTCCAATCTCTAAAACTACTCCTTCAATCAAGGTATATAGACTATAGCAAGAAGAAATGAGAATAATGGAACTACCAAGGGACCTTAGGACTTAAATGCTTAAACAAGTTTGTACATTAGTAATTTGAATTAGTACGTTTAGGTTTAATACACAAAAAGAGAGACATGTTGAGAATTTGGGTCATAATTTTGAGGACATCTAGTAGGAGGGAAAAGAAAGAAAACATATGCATTACCAAATTTGTAGTGGACGAAGATTTTATCAATTATTTTTGCAGTTCAAATTAATCTATTTGTTGTGGTCAGTTAAGAAAGTTTCCCATGATTGAGAATTGGACAAATGGAGGAAAAATGAGAGTGTCTATATGAAAAAACAAATGAGGGTATCTATATGAGTTGTTTTTAAATGAGTTGTTTTCAAATTGGTTCTGTTCCAACTCAAGATAATTTCAAAGACATTTACTATTTGGTTGTTGAAATTTCTTATATTTATGTTTGGGCATGCTTAAAAATGAGAGATAGCTCATCCTGTTTATTTAAAGTTATAATATTTAAGAAAATATGAGAAATATGAGAAGTTTTAGAGATTGCAAAATGGAAGAAGAGAGTAAGAGGGTATTGAAAAAGAAAGGGAAAAAGAGAAGAAGAGTAGAAAAGTGTTAAGTCATAGATTGAAGCAAGTCAGGAGAGAGAGGAAATAGAAGAGCGAGGGTGTAGATAAGCGATTTTCGTCTATATACTAATGGCAAGGACATTTTTTTTAACTTTTATTTTTTAAAGGTTAAGGGTATTAATGCAACTTTTGAAAGTGCAAGGGTATTTTTAAAATGAGATACTAACAATTTCTATCCATATATTAATGGTAAAAGTATTTTTTAATTTTTTTTGAAAGTTTAAGGTATTAATGAAACTTTTGAAAGTTTATGGGTATTTTGTAAACAAAGTACTAACGGTTTCCATTCAAAACTAATGGTAAGAGTATTTTTGAACTTTTTTTGAAAGTTTAAAGGTATTAATGAACTTTTAAAAGTTCAGAAATATTTTTGAAACAAATACAAAGTTCAGGAGTATTTTTTTTTATATAATTTAGCCAACTTTTTAACCATGGTTAGAAAAAAAAAATCTAATTTTTACACATGTAAAAGTTGAAAGGTCTAATTTTTACAATTTAAAATTTAAGGGTGGAATTGCAACATGTATGATAGTTTAAGGGTGGTTTTTGCAATTTGCCCAAAAGTTAATCTATTATTAAACTATTGTTTTATTAACATATTTAGACATTTGACCATATTGGTCATATGCTTTTTGACATGTGAAACCCAAATAACCTATTAGCAAAATTCGAACTATCGATTAATAAAATCTATTTTTTTTCAAAGTGACATGTACAAGAGGTATGTCAATGTGTCTAAACATGATAAAAAAAACCAACAATTTAATGACAAGTTAGCCTTTATATTAACCAATTTTAACATCCTCTTTTATGGAAGGGCCTCATGAGAATTTTTAATACATCGAGGATAAATTTAAAATTTTTAAAAATTAAACATCAAATTGAGAAGAACCTTACAAATTAGGGACTGTTTAATATATTTAGTAAAAAATATATAGTTTGAAACACGTGGCATAGTTATTTTTACTCTAGCATATTCCAAAATTTGCCTTGGCATTCTTTTCGGCATAACGTGATTGATTTTTTTTTTTTTTTTTTGAATCAAACGTTTGGTAAAAAGGCCGATTAGATAAAAATTTACGTAGTGATTTTGAGTTTGTATATAATTATGTCAAATTCTTCTAAGTAGAGACAGTTTTAGTTTTATTATTTTTTTGAAATTCTTTAATATAAAAACACAAATTAGGCATAGAAAGAGACATATTTTACTCTCAAGTCTCAACCATCATAATGAAAAAGGTTGGCCGCAAGATTAAATATTCATTTGTGACTAATAGTGAAGTTGTACGGTTGTACCAAGGTAGGCGAGTGGGTAAAATCATGTCCATCTTTGTCCACATGGGGCAATTGGGGTGAGTTCGAGTGATTTTTTGTGGAGAAATTATTCGAGGAGGCCGTTCAATATAGTTGGTAGTTTTGCATCGTTGAATATTTAAGAGAGAGATTTATAAAAGTACATCGAATTTATATCTAATAGTCATTAGAGAGTTTACAAATTTTTGAATCTACTTGCAACAGTTATTAAGGTTCCGTTTGATAACCATTTTATTTTGGTTTTTTGATTTTTGAAAATTAAGCTTCTTTTTTCTCAAATTTTCTACAATAGTTTTCATCTCTCTTGACGAAAAATTTGAATTCTTAGTCAAATTCCAAAAACAAAAACAAGTTTTTGAATGCTACTTTTTTTAGTTTTTAAAAACTTGGCTTGATTTTTGAAAACATATGTAAAACGTAGATAACAAAAATAAGGAAAATCATAGGTGAAAGTAGTATTTTTAGGCTTAATTTACAAAAACAAAAAACTAAATGGTTATCAAACGGAGCCAAAGAGGTAACCCAATTGTGACAACCTTATTGAACATTTTTTCCATTGTGGCAACTTTATTGAACATTTTTTCTGCCCTATGGAAAGATTCTTGAGTTATTTTATTTTTATTTTTCTAATTGAGTATAAAATAGCATAGGAAAGTTTAAAACAAACATTTTAAAGTTATTTTTTTACTAAACTATTTATGATTTCAACAATTTATTTTATACAAATATTTAATGCCTTTGTTTATTCATATATGAATATAGAAATTAATAGGTTAAAATACCACTTTGGTTTATATACTTTGGATTTTGTTCCATTTTAATCACTGTACTTTCAATAAAACTTAAAATTGATCCTTATTATTAGTTTATTGTCAATTTTTCTAAAAACATTTTACTCTTTATTAGTCTTTCCTCTATAAATTTTAAAAATACGTTCATATTGTGTCTTTTATTGCATGAAAATTATTATTAATATCTATTTAATTTCGATAAAAATTAACTTCAAAATAATAATAGAGACCAATTTTAAGCTTTATTGAAAATATATGGACTAAATTTAGACATTTGAAAGTATAGAGACTAAAATAGAATGAAGCTGAAAGTATATGGACCAAAATTATATTTTTAATCAAATTAATAAATATAAATGACAAGTGATTAAAAACTCAAGAAAAAAAAATTCTCCATCCCCAATTAAATTGTCATCTATCACCCGGTAAAAAAAATCCCCGTTGAGAAGTGATTTTTTCATGCGACTATTTTTTACTTCTTATGGACCCAAGCTAGAGTGACAAGAGATATGTCTAAATTAAAGCTCGGATGAAACTAAGTCATTGCCAAAAAACCAACTAATATTAAACCATTACAACCAAACTTCCTTAAGATCGAGAGATATTTTTATGGGAGATAGTGGTTGGGAATCGACTAAAATAAATAAGGAGAAGATCATGAGTATATACTTGAAAAATAATATATATTTTCATTAATATAAAGTCTTTTGGTATAAAATAAAAAATAAAGTCACGAGGGCTTATGTCCAAAGTAGACAATATCATACCACATACATATGCATGCACTACCATATATATATATATATATATATATATATATATATATATATATATATATATTTGAAATTTAATTTGTACTACCATCAATAACAATTTTTTTCTCATTTCTTTTGTCTTCTATATAAATGAACGGTAAGAATTCAAATCATAGATGAAAATTTTATTTTAACTACTTGACTATATATTCACCGAATCTATTATTAGTTAGGGAGAATAAAATATAAAATTGACAATTATACCTTCAACAATTCAAATGGATAGAATTTAATAAGTGAATTAATTTGCCTTGGTATTGAGAACGTGTTAAATTCCATTTTGATTAGGCATTGTGAGAGAGAGTATGTGGAATAAAATGACTTTTTTTTTTTGATAAATGGAATAAAATAACTAAGTCGCAGTGGTCCATATATCCAAGTCAATTTATTAGCTTTGGAAAAGTATATGCTAAGCTAATGCAAGTATATGTGCTTGTTTTTGTTTTTGTTTTTGTTTTTTTTGTTTTTTTTTTTGAGACAAAAGTATATATGCTAGTTTTGACCATATGTATAGCTACTTAATTACTCAACTTCCTATTCCATAATTGACCATATTTTGTTATTAGGAATTTCAACATATTGAAAAAGTGTTGTCTCATATATTCATTTTTATTATGAGAATAAAAAAAAGGAATAAATATATATTATAGCCCCTAATGTTTGGTTATTCTTTCAATTTAGTCCTTTATGTTTTAACATTTTTTAATCATACCCTTGCCATTGGTAAATGTTAAAATTGGTTGATGACAAAGTTACGTGGCATGATACATAGTTAGGTTGTAGAAATTCAAGAGTAGGAATTAGACCCACCTAAAAGAAGAAAAGTTGAAATTTCTACCAACTTCTTAGAAATTTGGGGCAAGAATAAGAATTTTTTTTAGGTGGTCTAATTTCTCCTTTAAATTAATTTCTACAGACATACTAAGTATCATGTTATATGTAAGTTTATTACGAGTCAATTTTGACATTCATCATAATATAGTGAGGGTATAATTGAAAAATGTTGAAATGTGAGACTAAATTGAAAAACAATAAACATTAGAAACTAAAACATATATATCTAGCCTTTAAAAAAACCTTGGTGTGTGTGTATATAAGTTTTGTGAAAATAAAATAATTTATGGTAGAATAAAGAGCTACAAATTTTTCTAAAATGTAATTGGGTATTAGAATATTGTGACCAAAGTCTCACATTAGCTAGAAAATCGTAGATAAGTGAGGGACAACATCTGACATCTCATCTCCATTAGTATGAGACGCATTTGGGTGAAACCAAAAACAAAGTTATGAAGGCTTATACTCAAAGTTGGATAATATCATACAATTGCGGAGAGGATATGTTGTCCTTAATTGAAATTATAGCTATGCCTCAAAGCTTAGCCATGCAGTGGAGTCCTAGGGTGACAAACAAAGTGAAGAATCTCAAACAGTCACATGGTAATCCACGGTTGAGCTTTTTTGGACTTACTTGCAGCAAGAGGAAGAGTTGGCCTGGACAAGAGCTAGATGGATAGATGACTATTTAAGAGAAGACTCGATGGTACTTTAATCAAGGAGAGGATTGTTGGAAATGCGACAAAGTTTCACATTGGCTAAAAAAGGGTATATAAATGAGGGATAACAACTCCATTAGTATATTGAGATATTTTGAGTGAAACAAAAAATAAAGTCATGAGAGTTTATGTCCAAAGTGGACAATATCATACTATTTTAGGGACGTGTGAGAGTGAGAATTCATTGTCCCTACCATTTAGAGTAATAACTAGTAAGAAAAAGTCAAAACGTAAACGAAGAAAGAAAACAAAAAGAGATATTATATAATTTTAAAGACATTAAAATATGTAACTTTATCTATTTTAAAAAATGATAAATAAAACCCCAAAGTTAGGTTATCAAATTACAACCAACAACAATATCAGCATAGGTTAATTGAACTAAAAAAAATTGACTATTAGCCATTAGGCATCACGCTCACCTAACCTATTGAATTGAGAGAAGCTAAACAAGGAGGCCAAGTTTCAAAGTATCAAGATTGAAAGGATCTAATTATCTACTAAAATGATAAAATAAGTTTTATAAACTTAAATAATAAATGATAAAATAAGTTTTATAAACTTAAATAATAAATATTTAAATTATTTATCAAATGAAACGGTAAATTAAAAAGTAAAACAATTCAAGAAAGACGACATAAGACATTTTGAATGTGGTTCGGTTTTCCAACATACTCCACGAGGCCACACCTATAGAATAAGATTAATCAATCAAAAGTTAGTACAATTTACAATCAATATTGACTTATGCATAAAAAAACTCCCTTCTTAAATCATGCCGCAATAGTTGATCGACTCCTCCTTAGATTGAATCTTTTCTAACACAAGCTCCCTTTGTGTTGTTGACTCCCGTTTGAACTCCCTTCAATGGTGAATACATCTTCTCCTAAGACTTGAAAATATTTCTCACAAATATAAAAAGATTCGCACTTTTACAATTTCACATAAAAACACCCACTCAACTAGATATTACAACTTTAGAACAATTGAGAGTGAATAAACAAATTTGCTCCACCAATCTTCTTGTCTAGTAATGCTCCAATGTCCCATATATATATAGAAAAGGAATTGATAGAATAATGAATGTTAAAATCAATTAAACCACAATCACCTCAAATGAAATCATAGATCAATCAATTAATAAGAAATGTCAAAATAAGAATATAGCTGTTAGACACTTACACAAGGAAAAATGAAATTCAAGTTCAAATTCAAATTCAAACATGCTATAATTAAAGAAACATTAATAAATAGACGTTAAAAGTTTTTGCCCAAAGTGCCAATAAATAAAGTTCCTTCAAGTTAACAAATCCTACGTCAAATTAATATAATATTTGACTACCTTGTACACTAAAAGTCATATTGGTCACCTTTTTCTTTTCTTCTTTGAATTAAAAGATAGATAGTGGTGGAGGAAAAGAAATTCAGAACCAAGTTGGATCCTTATCGGAGTGGGTTGTGGACTATACAGGTCATTTTCATTCCTTGACGGAGATCCACGATATTAATCAAATCCCTCGACAACATAGTACATATGGGTGGATTGCTCCAATTGAAGTGGTGATTAAAATGAATACAGATGCAGCAGTGAAGAGTAATCATAACCAAAGTGCAATTTCAGCTGTATTTCGTAACGAGAAGGGGGAGATTATTCTTACTTTCACCAATTTTTTTGAGCAAAAGTTCGATGTAGACGTCCTTGAGGCTATGGCGGTGAGAGACGGAATTTTTGTGGAGGCGGAGGCTGGTTTTCGTATGGTGGAGGTGGAGATTGATTAGCTACGAGTGGCAAATTTGCTGAAATCGAAAACAAGGGAGGAGTCAGAAGTAGGGATGATTGCATGGGAAGCAGTAGAAAAATCTCACCTGTTTCAAAGGGTTTCGGTTAGACATTGTTATCAGAACATAAACAAGTTAGCTCCCTCGACTGCACAATGGACATTGTGAAGTGGGATCTCGCAGATCTGGGTTGAGGAAGTTCCATAGCTCGACTTCATTTATGATTCTTACTTTACTTTTTGTTAAAATTAGTGAGTGAATTTAACGAAAATTGAAGATAGAGTAAAAATTGAAATACATGCTTAAGCTAACGGTTTAGTTTGATGAAATTAAAAATTTAAGGTGAAAATTAATTCAATGTGTCAAGTTTAAGGGTAAAAATTGATTTTTCCCGATTAGTCACTTGATTACCATTCTTAAAGCTATTTTGCATAACATGTTAAAAGAAAACAACTTGTTTTCTTCAAGAGAGAATCTATCATTGCAAAACCAACCTAAAGAGAGAACTCGAATTCTTCCGAGTATCTAAATCTTGTGAGATGGCCGCTCAACTACTCTTGGTTTTTAGTCGTTTTTTTTGCTCGAGTCATTATATTCTTTCACCCAAGGGAGGTGAAGATTGTTTGAATGATATATATATAGCTAACTTAATATTATTTTTTAGTACAACAACATTTGGGAGTGGGAGATTCGAAACTCTGACCTATTAGTTGAAGATACATGTCAATTACTATTGAGCTAAGCTCACTTTGGCAATATAGCTAACTTGTTTGTATTGTGAGTTTGAGTTCTATGTATAGTTTTGAACTTGAATTGCGAATGTAGTTCTTGTGTAATTGTGTGCTCATTTATCATTGGCTAGAAAAGACTTAAAATACTGTGTTAGAAGAGATTATGAATTATTTTGGTCTAATTTCTTTTGTGATCTTCACAACTAGGACATAGATAGATTGTGAAGATAATATTCGGGTGATTATATGCTTACTAAAGAGATTGAAAGAGAGAGATTGACAATTGAGTTTATTTCCTTGATTAATTTCATACAACCCGAGGGCTTTTATATACAGCTCAATGACGAGATTAAAGGAAAAAGTTCAGCATATGATAGAACTATAATATTTACAAAGGAGAGCAGTAAATATGGCAACAATATTGGCAAGAATAATGGTGAGGTTGGGTGCCTTATCCTGGTAACACTATTGATACGGCTCACTTTGTAATAGTTACAAATGATTTGATCCAAATCGTTCACGTGGAGACATGTGAGTGGGAGTATCTTATACAATGAGTTTGTATAAGACTGGGTCACGAAATATTTAATCTCTCTTTATAAATTCGTTAATTGAGAAGATTAATATTTCATCAGGATGATCATATGCAACTTGATCTTAATTCTGAGTGAGTTATGAATTCCTACCTATAAGGGCTTGTCCTTTGATTTGCATAGGTGAGAGTGATTTTTGTAGCTGATTCAATATACCTACTATTTTAGGGATTTGACCAAATAGGGAGCTAGAAACATAATTTCACAAGATGAAATTCACTTCTTCCCTTATAGAGTAAGTGGATGAGTAGTTTCCTTAACTACTAATTTCGAGACTTGAATAATGGGGCCTCACCCTTTCACTGGCCCAAGAGGGACTTAGTTTGTGGTTGGATTATAAATAAATTGTTCATTAAAGGATCAATGGTACTTAAGGTGCAAGATGTAATTATAGAGGTAAAACGGACTTTTGACCCAGCTGTAATTATGAACAACTTGTGAAGAATCAACTTGCATGTAATTGTTATATCCATAAACACAACTTGTCATACACTGCATAAGAGTGTAACTCCAGGTTTATGGTGGAGTGACCTACAGTTAATGAATGAAAATTAATTAATTAAAGAGTTTAATTAATTAATTTTGTATCATTGAAGCTTATAATCTGTAGGTCCATAAGATCCCTTTGCTATCTCATAGTAACACTAAAATATCAATCTAGTTGAAAGAAAAATTTGAAATGTTCAAATTAATATTTAATACATTAGATATATTAAATATAAAAGAGGAAAATATATTTATTGTATTTGATACATTAAATATAAAAATAATTAATGTATATTAGATACATTAAATAAATGATATTTATTAAATTAATATTTTAATTATTGCAAAAATTTATCTTTGGCCTCTATAAATAGGACTCTTGGGTTGAGCCATTAGACATTACACACATCTCCTTAATAGAGAATTATAGAATTCTCTCTCTAGATCTTTCCTCTCCAATCCCTTGTGGATTTTTTTTCAAGAGGCTCCCACAAATCTTGGTCTTGTATTCGAGTCATAGCCAGAAAGACTTTGTGGAGAAGATAAAAACTTGCCAGAAATATCTTCATATTTACTCAAGTAAGTTTGCTTAATCTTGTTTTTTTTTTAGTTTAATTTTAAATAAAATCAAAGACGATTTAATGTTTCCATTGTGGAGACAAACGTTTCATTCATTTAACATCGATAGTGTGCATTTGCATTGGACTGAATTCTTTTTCTTTTATTTTTAACCCCCTACGTTGAGTGGATCAACCACAAACAAGATTACTTTCTTCGTAAGGCCAGATACTTTCCTCCGCTAAATGAATATTTCAATCGAATCTATTTTGAGTAAAGTATAAATATATTCATGAGGATTGTTTATAGATTTTCATATTCATTTCAAATTGAAAGCATAGTGTTTTCGAGCTGTTGAAGTATGCATAACAAATCCATTAAAATCTTGCTTTTAAAACAATTTTTTTATAAATTAGTTTATAAAAATGCATCTGCCTCACACATTCAAACAAAGTAAAAGAAATGAAAGAAAATAAATAAATAACCACAAGTGTTGAAGTTGCAATTTTCTTTTTATGTTAGACATATATGAACGCCCATCTACTTTTATATACAATACTTTGAATAATTGCGAAAGTGGAGGTGGAAGAATTAACCTTTAGAATAGTAATTAACGTCTTATTTACTCAACTATACTTGAATTGTTAGATTTTTAAATTTTAATATTGTTATTAATGTGGCCCATATACATTTATTTCTATTTAATGTTTTAGGCCCACACATTAGTGAGTCAATTAATTAAAAGGTAATTTTCCAAATTAATATCCTGATAGAAGATGTATATATAAAGATAAAACTTTATGAATTGGTCATCTCTCTACCTCAGTAGAATTTTCTTTTCATCAAGAAGACCTAAAGGAAGGCTAAGGGAGAGAAACACAATTCTTCTTTACAAAATTAATATCATGGATCAATGTATGTTACTCTAACTCATGTTATTGTGAAAATCATCTAGTTCAAAGATCTTAACTTTTTTTGAATTATACAATATTAAGGTTTTGTTGTATATTCATGTAATCTAAAATTTACATGAATGGACTATTTTCATATACAATACCTATGTCCTGTGGAAGTAGAGTAAGAAAACCATGTCAAGATTGTTCCACTTTAATTTAATATACATTATCATCACCAACTTTTCTAACAATACAAAACTACCATCACTACCATCATCTTGCCCGATTTAATTAATATAATTAAAACTAGCTCTTGTAATTAAATATAAAATATGCCAAAGAGAGTAGAGTTCAACTGACATATCGAATGTGTTAATGACCACGAGGTTTGTGATTCGAATTCTCCCAACTCCTATTGTACTCAATATATATATATATAAAATAGAAAAAGAATTATTTTCCTTTTTTAAAAAAAATAAAGGAATTATTTTTCTTATAATAATTTCAGCTTTTATTTTTTTAATTATAATTTTGATGCTAAAAATTTCCATATCACAATGAAGCAATTTCGTCACATCTGGTAATAAATTCATTTTTCGTTTCTTAATTCTCACTTTTTTTTTTATTATTTTTTAAAAATAAAATTATCTTTGGTAACTGTTTTTTTTTTCTTTTTTTAATTAAAAAAACATAAATGTGTTTAGTGACCGTTTGTTGATTTTTAGTTTCTCAAATATTAAATTAAAAATTAAAAATATTACATAACAATAAAAATTTCAAAATAAACAATAAACAATAAAATATTAAAAAGTTCTATGTTATATTTAATTTTGTTTTTATAGTAAGTGATAAATATTTTTTTTTTAAAAAAACGGAAAACAAAAACAAGAAACTAGGTTTTGCTATTTCTAAAATTGTAAATAATTATAAGAACGTTTTTTTTAAAAATATTATAAACAAAAAATGGGAACAATTATTAAACACTTCATGCCTCTTAAAAATTAGAAAATGAAAACATTATTAAATGAGCCTCCTTAAAAAAGCACAACAATAAATTTTTACCATTCTCTATTTTTTTTTAGTTGAACAACATGTACGAGTGAAATTCAAATTTCTGATCTTTTGATCGAGGATATATGTCTTATGCTCGGGTTGATATAAATTTTTACCTTTTTTTTTAGTTGAACAACATGTAGGGGTGAGATTCGAATCTGTGACCTTTTGATCGAGGATATATACTTTATCATGTTGAACTATTCTCAAGTTGACATAAGTTTTTACCCTTCAACACTTTGATTTTTGGTTGTCAACATATATATGGATCAATCGATTAAGGTGTCATATTTTAGTTAAAATATCATCCTTCGTGGATGGAAAGATTTTAGAGCCTATTTGGATCTAATCTAATCTATTGATTTCATATTCACTAATCAAATGAATTTAGATCAACTTGGATATAACTTAATTAGTTAAAATGTTATAATTCCAACAAAAAAAACAATCGAAGGTTCGAAGCTCTACTGCACAAATTATTGAATTAAGAAAAAAAATCAAATGATTTTTTTTTTTAAATTTCAACAATTGCGAGGTGGGTGATTCAACCATTGACCTCTAAAGCAAATGAATTTAGTGAATTTTATGTTTGGTGATGACTATTTTTAAAACAATATTTAGATGTTGTTACATTGTTTTCAAATTATAATCAAGAACTGAATGCATATTAAAAACTTTGAAAACATGGAATATTGTTTCTAGATTATCAACAAAACAAAACTTGATATTTGGTTAGGTGAAGAGGCCACCAAATTTTATCCGCCAAATCAAGATTTTAAATACATTACGCTACCATATACCATCTCTTCTTTAAAACAATAATAAATAAATAAATAAATAAAAGGATTTTAGTGTGCTTTTCAGTTATCCAATCAAAACCTTCCACGTCTCATACCCTAAGGGGCAATCCAATAATTTCGCCAAGCTCTTCAATTAATGAATGAACACAGTTAAACGATCTTCGTACACGTGTCCGGTTACGAGAACATCAAACTAAACAGTCAACACCCATCCATAAACCGCAAGTAAAAAGGAGAAAAATCAACGTTTCAATACCATTTTTCTTTGTAATTTTAGTTTTTATTCATTTAAACGTCCATTTTTTAGATGGATTGAAAAATATTTTTGGTTCTAAACTTACGTAGAATTAATAATATAGTCCTTCAACTTTAGTTTTTTTTTTGACAAACCTTCAACTTTAGTTTTAACAATTCGATCTTTGTACTTTTAATTTTGTAAAAATTTAGCCCTTAAATTTTAATATATGACAATTTGATTTTTATATTTTAAAAAATATAGTTCCCGTCGTGAAAAAAATTTATTGAGATTTAATGAAATTTCTTAAATATGTATATTGATAGACTTATTAGATACCAAGTGCGTTAAACTACAAAGATTGAGTCTTACATAATAGAAATTGACATTTTTTTATGAGATTTTTCATGATAAGGATTTAATTGTTACAAATTTAAAAGTATAACGACTAAATTGTTACATGCTAAAGTTTATTACTAAATTGTTACAAATTTCAAAGTACATGGGCTAAATCGTTATAAATTAAATTCATGAATTAAACTGTTGCTTCCATGAAAGTTCAAGGACCAAAAATATATATTTTTTAACCTTTTAGATATAAGAACATCCCTTATATCCATGTACTTCCAACTTTTATTTATTTTAGTCTTATAAGTTCGAAATGTCCATTTTTATCCTCTACTTTCAAAAAACAATTGGAAGTTCCAAACAGATAAAACATCCACCATATTTAAGGACCACCCAATTTTGTCGGACTCCTGAGTTTTTTTAAAGCTTTCTCACTAGTTTCTTGTGATTTTACTTGTTTTTGTTGTGGATATGTTGAATACTCATATAAATTTGGTAGGAATTGTTGAATTTGTTGATCATTATTGGATTTTTTTTTTTGAAGATTTGTTAGCTTTATGTTTTTTTTTTAAAGATATGTTGGGTTTAATTCTTTTAAGAATGGTAGGATTGATTTTTTTTTTAATGATTTTTTGAATTTAATTTTTTAAAAATTTGTTGGGCTTAGGGTTTTTTTTTTTTTTTTTTTTTTTTTTTTTTTTTTTTTTTTTTTTAAATAAGATTCACATATTTAGCTTAATATCTCAAAACATTATTCATTACTATTATTTTTTTCATCCTGGTCCTAGACAAAGAAGATGTGCTCGAGAGCAGAATAATGTTCGACAAAAAGATATTGCAGTAAAGGAGGTTCACCATGATGTGGATGACATGCCTCCCATCACTCAGACGCAAGATGGTGTTGGTTCTTCCACTCTGATGATGATGATACTGACTCCTGGTTCACGATACCTTCATACACCCCCCCCCCCCCCCCCCCCCCCCACATTATGCTTCTGAGGATTGTCCCTCATCATCACATGTTCGGAGACACAGACGTGGATGTGAAGAACATGATACTATTTGTACTCTACTAGAGAACAAGAAGAATTAGATAAATTAGAAGCACAAGAGGAATAGGATAAGACATCGAGGGTCATCGTCGACAACCACCTCATAATCGACAACCTCCACCATGTGGCACACACTAGACTTTATCATGTACTAGACTTGTTTTTATTCTTATATGTAAAGTGACATTCACTTTGGTTTTAATATTTTTATCTACTATTCATACATTAATTACTTAGCAATTAAAATGTTTGTATTTTAGGTAAACACATTAAAATTAAAAAGGAAAAATGAAAAATTAATATTATAAAATAGCTAAAAATAAATTAAGAAAAATGGTTTAAAACACTATTATGAAAAAGGAAAAATAAATTAAGAAAATTAGGAAAAAAAACCTATCAATTTTTTTTATTAAAAATCAAACAAAAAACTAAAAAAAAAAATAGTGGATGGTCGTTGCTTGAGAAATGACCATGTGACGTATCATATTCTATTTTAAAAATGCAAAGATGGTCGTTTTTTGCTATTTTCTTTCTTCTAAAAATGCAAGCATGTTGTCTCTTCAAGAGACACCATCCTTTATACCATTAAAACAACAATATTAATATATATAGTTTGAAAAATAAAATATTTTTATAATAAATTTGAAAATCTACGATATTAATGCAAAAAAGTCGGCAAAGAGGATTTAAACCCAAAATTAAAAGAAAATGAAAAAAAAAAGGGTTTTTGCCTTTTGGAGGTGGCGATGAAAACGAAGTGGAGCATGTGGATGTGGCTGCTGTTATTCCTCCAGTTAAATCGCCAATCTCTACGAGGGACACACAGCCTGAAGAAGACGAAGAAGAAGCAAATGCTAAAGGACAGCGACCATTAACACGTTCACACACCGCCATAACGGAGCTCGAATTCATCTCCATTCCTCAATTTCTCCGCCCCCATTTCCCTTTTCATTTCATATAAATCCGGCTTCTATCTGCAACCCACATTTTATATCTCTCTTGCTGCGGTCTCTAGATCGAAATGGCGACTGTTTTCCAGGGGCTTGGAGCTGGGACGTCTTTGTCACCTCCCAACTCCTTAGATTCCAAGAAATTTCTGCTTCAGCCTGCCAGATCCCTCTCCGGTTTCGGTAATTTCTTTCGTCTTTCTCTCTTTCATTTGGTTTCCGAGGGAATTCCGGGGATTTCATCTCATTGCAGCTTGGTTTTGGCGTCTCTAATCGTTGTTTTGATTTGATTTAGAGAGGAAGGGTAGCTTCTTGATTGTTCGATCTGAGGCAAGAGCTAACCATGTTCTTAGACCTGGATCTCGCTCCGAGAATTTGATCACTAATGCAGTTGCGGTTAGTTGCTTCCCCTGCTGTCTTTCATTTTACTTTCCGTTTTTTTTATCAAGCGACAATTGTTAGCAACAACACGTCTGTTTTATTTCTTTGTTAGACCAAGGCTGATAGTTCCTCTGCTTCGACAACATCGAAACCAGGGTATGCTTCTCATCCCTGAATGCAGAATACTATTTCATTCCTTTAATTAACACCTGTACTTTGCCTTGAATCAATTACTCTAAGCAATAAAAATGCCGAAGCGTAAGATCATTATATAGGATAAGGGATTTGTGTTACTCACCCTAGTCAATAAGCAGGAGAGGGATGAAGAGACTATTTGGTAAACATGTTAACTTTTAACGAGAGAATATTGGGAATTGGGATCTCTTTTCCTCTGAATGTACATGATATGTTTCGGATTTGGAAACTCTATTTCATGCGCTTAATGCCTAAATATTTTCTGATCTTTACTTTATAGAGCATTTTGCCACTATTTTTATGAAAGGTTGTGATGGGGCTAATAGGCCAGTGAGCAAGTCCTTACTTCCCCTCAAGAAAACCAATTTCGACACCTTTGATGAGCAAGTCATTGAGAGCATTAGGAACAATAATGAAGAGAAAAGGGATGTGAGGGTTGTTGCGTCTAAGCCCATCAGAGGCTTTGACAGTCTGCCCGGGAGGATGTAGAAAGAAGGATTAGAAGTACAAAATAATGTTCTTGATCACCATTTAGAGTCAAAGCCTTCTCTTTTAGCACGGACCTCTAACAAGAAATTCTAGTCAACCATGTTGGACTTTCTCGAAGATGATTTTAGCAATTACCCCTTTTGCTTCATAAGTTTGAAGCCATCCATAATTTCACTGGCAAATACAATGATAGAGTCAATGATTTGACGATCAATCATAAAAACTGATTCATTTGGAGCAATGGTACCATAAAGAATGTCCCTGAGTCTGGTGGCAAGCACCTTATAGGTGACTCCGAGCCATGGAATTACAAGTACGAGTTTGGGTCCATTACCTAATAAAGGTGGAATTTATGCTAGAAGAGGCTTGGGTTTCCAAATTTTCTTAGTGACGTGCTAAGAAGCAAGGACACAAACACGGACACAGGAATGGACATGACTACAGGTCAATTTCTAGAATAGTAGGACATAGACATGTTGGGGACACTTCACTACAAACATGCAAAGTCAAGTCCATTAACAATATTTGAAGAGCTTGAAGATATGGAAGGATTTGGTGGGCTATGGCTAGAGGAAGAGGATGTGATCCTAAGAGCTTGGGAATGATAATATAAGGGTTAGAATCTGTTTGGAATCTCTCTCTCCCTCTCTTTTTTCATTTTTTTTTTTTAAGATTGGGCTTACATGGACTAGGCTTTACTTTTACTTTTTTTCCAAAGCCATGTCCAAAATTAGAACATTAGCTTGTTGGACAAGTATTTGGAGCATGTCTGGACGAATCCTTGTCCAACATGTGTCGACATGGACACTACCTAAAACAGAGTCTTCATGCTTCCTAGGTGACATGTGTTGTATTTTATGGGAGAGATGTAGGGGATTAGGATGTGAGACCCCCAATTATTAATGTTTATTTGAGGAGGGGCAGAGATGGCATTTCACCACCTAGTTAGCTATGTCTGATCAGTTGTATTTATAGTTTATGCTTTTGGGATTATGTTTTCATGCTTTTTGTGTTTACATTGCCACACTTGGCTTGTAAGGGAGAGACCAACCCTCTCGAAAGGTGGTTGACTGCTATTACTTTTGTACTTTTGTTGATGTTAATACTACTCAGTGAGGGGAATCCTTACAAAGTGGTATCAGAGTAGTCATCTTGGTGAATACGAGGAGAATGTCTCGGCTCATGTTAGAGGAATGGATGGGGGAATGAGAAAAAAATATGCAAATGATGCGTGACAAAATACCGGCGTTGGAGAAATCGGTGGAGGAAATGAATAGGAACATTGAGAGATTATTTACAAGCATGGAGGACTAGAGACAAGTGACGGAAGACAACCAAAAGGCCTTGGCCACACTATTAGCCGAGAATCTGAGATGTCGAGGAGCTTTGCTTGAAGGGATAAAGATTCGGGCCAGAAAAGAAAGACCCCAGAATGAGAAAGGGGAGGATTGAGTGAAAAGGGAAGTGTGGAAGAGCTTAGATGAGACGAGCAAACTAAGGAAGGACAAGCGATTTGACACAAGTTTAAGAAAGTAGAAATGCCAGTGTTCGACGGGGACCAACTCGATGCGTGGCTATTTCGAGCTGAGCGATACTTTGACATTTACCAACTCTCAGATCTAGAGAAGGTGACGGTGATCGCAGTTAGTTTTACCGGCATAGCCCTACACTGGTTTCGATGGACGGAGGGAAGGAATCCGTTCAAAGGATGGGGAGGTTTACGACATAGGTTGCTGAACCGTTTCCGACCATCACAAGAAGGATCACTCTGTGCACAATTCCTTGCTGTCTGGCTGGAAGGAATGGTGGCCGAGTTTCGAGCCAAATTTGAAGCGTTTTCTCCCCTCTCTCACATGTCTGAAGAAGTCTTAGAGGGTACGTTTCTGAATGGATTGACAGAGGATGTTTGTACTGAAGTACTGTGCTTTGAGCCCTCGGATTGGAAGCCATGACGAAGGTGGCACAGTGAATCGAAGACAAAAAATAGCGCAGAACGAAAAACTTGGGCTGGGCCCAAGTAAGATGTTGAGAGCTAATGGGCCCACTAACAAGATACTTGGCAGGACGACAAACACGTCATCGAAACCTTTCCCCAGGGCCATCGAAGCAAATCCTGTTTGTACGATTACTCTTGCAAGGCCTCAGTTAACATCACGTCGTGAGCTTCCCTACAAGTGTCTAACCGATACAGAGCTACAGTCTACAAAAGAGAAAGGATTATGCTACCATTGTGATGAGAAGTTCTTTGTGGGACATAAGTGCAAGGGAAGGGAACTGAGATTGTTAGTTGTAAGTGACAAGTTGGCAGCTAAGGAGACTCGGGAATTTGAAGATACCCTTGGAGCATCGATAATTGAAGAGATGGAAGAATTAGCAAAATAATCCTTAAACACGGTCGTCGGTTTCTCTACACTGGGGACAATCAAAATCAAAGGGGTTATTGAGGAAGAAGTGATTATTCTCGTGGATTGCGGTGCAACTCATAACTTTTTCTCTCACTGAGTAGTGGAAAAGATGAAGATCCCGGTGTTAGAAACAACGAATTTTAGGGTGATTATGGGCACTAGAACAACGATAAGGGATAAGGGGGTTTGCAAAGGGGTCGTAATCTCAGTTGTCGATTTGAATATCGTGGAAGATTTCCTTCTCCTGGAATTAGGCATCATCGACGTTATCCTCGACATGCAGTGGCTATGAACGTTGGGAGTCACCGAGGTGGATTGGAAATCCCTTACCCTGACAGTGGGAAAGGGGGCGGAGAAGATAGTGATCCAAGGAGATCCATCCCTGACTCGAGCCGAAGTGTCTCACAAACAGTTGCGACAATTGTGGGAGAAGCAAGATCTAGGGTTCCTAGTAGAGCTCAGGGCGATCACGTCTCTGATGCAAGGATTGGGAATTATAGATGTAGTTCCCCCATCGACGCTACCTAGGTCCATCCAATGAGTAATCACGGAATATGCAGATGTGTTCCAGGAACGGAATAACACCCCTCCACCTCGTGAACTAGATAATCGTATCAACTTACGGGAAGGACAATGACCTATCAACGTAAGACCTTATCGATATCCACACGTGCAGAAGGATGAGATTGAGAGGTTGGTGAATGAGATGTTAACAACTAGGGTGATTCGCCCAAGCACCAGCCCCTACTCCAGCCCCATGTTACTAGTGAAGAAAAAAGATGGAAGCTGGCGGTTTTGCATTGATTATAGGGCTCTCAATGAAGCAACCATTCTGAATAAATTCCCTATACTTGTCATCGAGGAATTGTTGGACGAGTTACATGGCTCTCGGGTTTACACTAAATTGGATTTACACTCTGGATAGCACTAGATCAGAATGGCGCTTGAGGATATCCCCAAGACCGCGTTTTGGACCCATAAGGGTCATTATGAATTTATAGTCATGCCATTTGGGCTCACAAACGTGCCATCCACCTTCCAAGCACTGATGAATCGGGTATTCCGACCCTTACGCCGATTTATTCTTTTTTTTCTTTATGGTATATTAATTTATAGCCCCGAACTGGAGACTCATGGCAAACATCTGGAGGTTGTCTTAAATGTGCACGCACGAACTCCTTGACAACGCATTTCAAGAAATGCCAATTCGCGAAAGACCGAATCAAGTACTTGGGACATTGGGTGACATTTAAAGGGGTGGAGGCAGATCGGGAGAAAATTAGAGCCATGCTTGAGTGGCCCATGCCTAGCAACATCCGCGAGTTACAGGGTTTTCTCGGACTTCAGGATATTATCACCGATTTGTGCCAAATTATGGAGCTATAGCGTTCCCTCTTCAGCAGTTGACTAGACGAGATGCTTTCGAATGGAATGAGGCCGCCCAGACAACCTTTGACACCCTCAACAGGCGATGGTCACGCTACCAATTTTGGCCTTGCTCGATTTTGACAAACACTTTGTGCTCGAGACCGATGCATCGGGGATGGGGTTGGGAGCAGTATTGTCGTAGGAACAACGCCCCATAGCGTACTTCAGTCATACGTTATCTCCATGGGCGCAGGCCAAATCTATTTATGAAAGAGAATTAACGACAATTGTACTCGCCGTTTGAAGGTGGAGGTCATACCTATTGGGGCAGAAATTTCTGGTGTGAACCGACCAACAGTCCCTCAAACATCTTCTAGAACAGTGCGAGGTACAACTTGAGTACCATAAATGGGTCTACAAATTGTTAGGCTATGATTTTGAGATTCAATATTGGCCTGGGTTAGAAAACAAAGCCGCGGATGCCCTATCCCACATGCCACACAGGGTACATCTAACTGCTTTATCGGCCCCAAGCATCTTGGATGTGTCCACCATAAGGCAGGAGGTGGAAGAAGACGCCAAACTAAGTCAGATCAAGATAATAGAGGACCCCACTAGCCACCCCAAGTTCTCAATCCACCAAGGAAATCTGCTGTACAAAAATCGGTTAGTTATTCCATCTGCCTCCCATTTGATCCCTACTATTCTCTACTCTTATCATGACTCGGTGTTGGGAGGTCATTCGGGTTTTCTGAGGACTAATAAATGGTTGACGGCTGAGTTGTATTGGCACGGGATGAAGGTAGATGTGAAGAAATATGCGGAGGAATGTCATATTTGCCAACAAAACAAGGCGCAGACCATGTTGCCCGCCGGGCTCCTCCAACCACTGCCACAGCCCAATCGCATTTGGGAGGACATCTCTATGGACTTCATCGATGGGTTACCGAATTCCCACGACCAAGACACTATTTTGGTAGTAGTGGATAGATTGAGTAAGTATGCACACTTCATCCCCATCAAACACCCATACACAACCAAGTCAGTAGCCGAGCTATTTGTGAAAGAAATAGTATGCCTCCATGACTTTCCCCGTTCCATTGTCTCCAACAGGGACAAGGTATTTATCAGTCACTTTTGGGCCGAATTGTTTCGTTTACTGGGCATTCGGTTATGCTGAAGCACCACCTACCATCTCGAAACCGATGGCCAAACTGAAATCGTCAACAAATGCTTGGAAACGTAACTCCAATGTTTTTGTGGAGAGAAGTCGAGAAAGTGGCTGTTTTGGCTACCTTGGGCAGAATTTTGGTACAATACTACCTACCGCATCCCTTAACACTACTCCTTTCCTTGTCGTGTATGGCCGACCTCCACCCCCGATCACGTATTATGGCGATCAACAAACCTCCAATGCTGCCCTCGATCAGCAATTAAAGGAACAGGATTTGATTTTGACCAAACTCAAAGAATAACTCACTCTTGCACAAGAGATAATGAAGAAGTTTGCTGATTGCAAACGAAGGGAAGTAGAGTTTGACGTGGGCCAATGGGTATTTTTGAAGCTACGACCCTACAGACAGAAATCCCTCGCCAAACGACGTAATGAGAAGTTGTCACCAAAGTTTTTTGGTCTCTATCGCATGGCTGAACGCATCAGCAAGGTGGCGTACCGCCTTGAGTTACCAGCTGAAGCAACTATCCATCCCATTTCCATGTCTCTCAATTGAAACAAGCTATGGGCAGTACGACTCCTATTGAACCTCAACCACCCATGTTCACAGATGATTTCAAATGGTTCGTCACTTTGCAGTCATGGCTTATCGAACTAACGAGATAACTAGCGAAACCGAGCTTTTGATTCAATGGGAGAGATTACTAGAACACGAAGCAACCTGGGAAACACTCGATTTGATTCATCATCAGTTTTCGGACTTTCACCTTGAGGACAAGGTGGCTTTTGGCCCCGGAGGAGATGTGAGACCCCCAATTATTAATGTTTATTCGAGGAGGGGCAGAGATGGCATTTCACCACCTAGTTTGTTATGTCTGATCAGTTGTATTTATAGTTTCTGCTTTTGGGATTTTGTTTTCATGCTTTTTGTGTTTACATTGCCACACTTGGCTCGTAAGGGAGAGACTCACCCTCTTGAAAGGTGGTTGACTGCTATTACTTCTGTACTTTTGTTGATGTTAATACTACTAAGTGAGGGGAATCCTTGCACAGGGTTAAGATCACCTTCTTCATTGATGCTTTTCTTTTACACAATTTGGTTCAAGCCTTCTTGGTAGTGCTTTGGCTTTTGATTCTGCCTAGGAAGGAAGAGGTGCTTCGTTCCTATGGTTTGCTCTCTCACATTGTCTTCTCATTAAGGGACTCAGGGAGGGTTTTTGGTTGGGAGGAATTATTTCTTTTCTTTTGGCGTTTTGGTTGGAGCACATGTGGATTTTTTAGTATGGATTTTGGTAGGTTAGTTGTAATAATGGTGGAGGGTTTTACCCCTGTATTACCTTGATGTTTGCTAAGCCTTCCCACCCTCCCTTTTCTTTCAAGTCTCTTGTTCCCTTGCGTCCTTCATATTCTCGCTTCTGAAATCTGGTCTCCTAAAATAAGAATCGTCAGTATTCTGTAGATATTTATTTTATACCTGTGCATGTGCATATGTAATTTTTTAGTCCCTCTGCATTTTGGATTCAGTATACACATTCATAAAAGATGAACAAGTTTTTAGTAATGAAATTATGGCTTCGGGACAGTCTGAGAGATTGAACACATTGTGCGCCAAAGTAGCTCACGTTATACTTGTTTGTTTATTCAACCCATGATGGTTCTTAAATTCTACTATGTTTCATATGTGATTTTTATTTATGGGTAATTTTCTTTATACATTATACACATGTGAGACAAGAGGAATGGGGAGAGCTGATTGCATTAGCACATCTAGTTTAAAATGGTATTTACTTATTTTGTTACAATTTTGTGCGTCATTCATTTGAGTCATGTGGTTGAATCGCCATACATATTGATTGACTAACTGTGTGGTCCTTCCCATGTGTCTATTAGTTGTGCCACAATTTTAAATATCTGCTGTCAAAATTTCTGTTGCATTTAGCCTCTTCATTATTCTTCTCAGGCATGAACTCTTGCTTTTTGAGGCACTAAGAGAAGGTTTGGAGGAAGAAATGGATAGGGACCCACGTGTTTGTGTCATGGGTGAAGACGTGGGTCACTATGGTGGTTCTTACAAAGTAACGAAAGGTCTAGCTACCAAATACGGTGATCTTAGAGTTCTCGATACGCCTATTGCCGAAAACTCCTTCACAGGTATGGGCATTGGAGCTGCTATGACTGGGCTGAGGCCAATTGTTGAGGGTATGAACATGGGATTTCTTCTTCTTGCTTTCAACCAAATCTCCAACAATTGTGGAATGCTTCACTACACATCTGGCGGCCAGTTCAAGATACCAATAGTTATTCGTGGGCCTGGTGGAGTTGGGCGTCAACTTGGTGCTGAGCACTCACAACGTCTTGAGTCATATTTTCAGTCGATCCCCGGAATCCAGATGGTCGCTTGTTCCACACCATACAATGCAAAGGGCTTGATGAAAGCTGCAATCAGGAGTGAGAACCCAGTGATCCTTTTTGAGCATGTTTTGCTCTACAACTTGAAAGAGAGAATCCCAGATGAAGAATACATCTGTTCTCTTGAGGAAGCCGAGATGGTTAGACCTGGGGAGCACATCACGATATTGACATATTCCCGGATGAGGTATCATGTGATGCAGGCTGCTAAGACTCTCGTAAACAAAGGGTACGATCCCGAAGTAATCGACATCAGGTCATTGAAACCCTTTGATCTTCACACGATTGGGAACTCTGTGAAAAAGACGCATCGAGTACTGATCGTTGAGGAGTGCATGAGAACTGGAGGAATTGGCGCTAGTTTGACAGCAGCGATCACTGAGAACTTCCATGATTACTTGGATGCGCCAATTGTATGCTTGTCTTCTCAGGATGTGCCAACTCCTTATGCAGGGACTTTGGAAGATTGGACTGTGGTCCAGCCAGCCCAGATTGTCACTGCCGTTGAACAGCTTTGCCAATAATTTAATTAATGCAAGCAGTCATAGGCAGTCAGCGTCCAAGTTGTGGTTCGTCTTTATTGATAGAAGAGTTATTTCTCTTTGCGCGCGCCCCATCGAGTTAGTTTTAATGAAGATTTCACTCACTTCAGATCTCTGAGCAATTTTTCGTTGTTGAAAACTATGCAACTGTTTGATTGTTTGTTTTCTTTTTCATCCCTCTACTTTAAAATCTTGCCCCCATAGTTCCATTTTTCTTTCGAACTTTGTTTCTGTAATTTTCAGTCACAAATAGGCCCGAGCAATATGGAGTTGTTTATCGGTTTAATAGGATCTATGATCCATTTTTAATATCATGTAATGGAAGATTTATTCAATGTGACTGTCTCCTTTCAAACCCTTGAATGTATCGTAAAACTAATTTTTTTTTTTTATTTCTCTTATATCCCATGACCCCTGTATGAATATATTATTTAATGAGGCTGTCACAATGTGACTGTCTCATACATAATAAACGTTAGATGTGAATTCAATAATGTCTATATTTCCTAATAATCATTGAATATAAATTTAAGGTACTTTATATATCCAACGGTGAAAAATTGCTAGCCACATGGTGGCGGCTTCACCAAATAATTTTTCCTTTATATGATATTAATCATTATGATAAGTCACGTCTAGTCTTAGCATTTTGTGGCTCTTCCAAGGCTTTGATGATGACTAAAAAGACAAATTATTATGATAGATTTGTTAGTATGAGCCAACTTTAGTGGTTAAGCAATTTCTACTTCTAAAAGGACGAAGTTTTTGAAACTATTGTGATAAATTTGTTGGTACAAGAAAATTTTACTAGTTAAGCGATTTCTACTCCTAGATGTTCGTAAGTTCAAATTCCCACTTACAACTAAAATGAAAATTGACAACTTCGAAGAAGCTCAAATAGTTGAGGAACACGTTTTTTTATTAAAATTTGAAGTTTTCTTTCATTCTAGACATAAAGAAAAAGTCAAGAGCACATCAAAATTTGGCATCACCACTTCGTCAACAAGTCTTCTCATAAGATACATGAGCAAAAACCCAATTTTTTTTTTCTCTCTTTAAACACAGACAGCAATCTAAATTATAACGAAATACGATTTATGTTCCACCTTAAAATATTGACCCCATCACGTGGAAAGTGGAAACCAAATGAAGTCTGTGGTTGTGGTGATCGCCCCTGTCAATAACAAGAACAGACAGATTTCTGGTCCTGTATTGTAGGCACTTGTTGTTGGAAATAATACGTTGTATATAAAAAAAAGTGATGTCCTAAAGACAATTATTTGCTTTACACGGGTTGCAAGCAAACTATAACGATCGTCTCAGCAGGATACAATAACTAACTTCGATAAAACAACAACCTTGAACTACTTGGATATGACAGAACTCTTGGATACTTGCTCTCAACTTGACTCAAGATTAAAGAGAAGAGATGAGAGAAAAAACTTTTCAATTGAAATGAGATACTCCAAAATTGAATGAGATATTCCAAATGAAGAAACAAGTTGCTATTTATAGGCTAGCAATTTAGTAACTCTCCAAAAATAAAATTAATATAAACAATATGAAACATACATCAAAATTAACTCAATTGTGTAGTTACTTGTAAAAATTCAAACATAACTCAACAAATTTAACTTTTAAGTTAAATTTGTAATAGAAACATCAACACATTTTGATGTTTCAAACCATTTTAAAACTTTTGAATTTCAAGTCAAGTAACAACATAAATGAAACATCAATTCATTTTTTATGTTTCAAACCAACACTTTTTTTCACAAAATTTTACTATAAAATCCAACAATCCCCCACATGAAAGAAAGTTTGAAAATCAAAACAAAATCGTTGAGAGCAAACAAACAAGTTATGCATTAGGATAGGTGTCTTCTGGACTTGAACCTTCCTTAGTGAATATCCATCGAACTTATCGAAGAAATAGTGAGACCAACTCTAGAACTATCCTTCTCATTAGTAAATTGAGACAACAAACATCACACATAACTCATATTGTATCTTTGAGTTCTATACGTTTGTATCCATTTTGTTCATAGACAAAATTCTAAATTCATGAGAGCTTTAGAGAACATAAGTCATTTTAAAAGTCCTCATGAAGCGACCCACTTCTACTCTCACATAGGTGATATTGATTAAGAGTATTATGTCATTACTCCTCTTGTAAGCAAGATATCAATATGACCTTAGCATCAACATATCACACACTCTACAACATCATAGAAATGGGAAGAAACTATAAGTGTCAACTATAAATTATCCAACCAATTTGCTATTGAACCTAGATATTGGGATCTCCAATCAACTAGGTTAGGTTACCATCAGATAATTCATTTCATAGGCTTTAGCCCCATTTCCCTCGATGTATATGTTACTTACTCTCTTGACAATCCTTTTGTTAAAGAATCTGCAATATTTTCTTTCGATTTCACATAATCAATGGAAATTATTTCATTAGAGAGAAATTGCCTTATCGAATTATGTCTACGTCTTATATGTCCTGACTTCCCATTGTAGACATAATTCTTAGCCCTTATAGAGGCCGTCAAACTATCACAAAAAATACATATTGCCCTTATAGGCTTTGTTCATAATGAAATATCTTCAAGAAAGTTTCTAAGCCATTCAACTTCTTCTCCATGTTTATGAAGAGCTATAAACTCTGATTCCATGATAGAACGTGCTATACACGTATGTTATGAAGATTTCATTGATACAACTGCTCCACCTAAGGTAAATATATACCCATTGGTTGCTTTAGTCTCCATGCTATTAGAAATCCAACTAGAATCACTAAATCCTCCAATACATGTGGATCCCTTGTATAATGCAATCCATAGTTTAGAGTGTACTTCAAGTACCTTAGAACTCTGACTAAAGCATTCCAATGATCATGCTTAGGATTGATGGTGTATCTTGCTAACCTACCTACTGAATAGGCAATATCAAGTCTTGTACAATTCATTAGGTACATTAAGCTACCAACAACTCTAGAGTATTCTAGAGAAGAGACACCTTTATCATTGTTTTTCTTTAACTTACAATTTTGGATCAAATGGAGTAACGACTGGTTTACTCTCAAATTGATCAAATTTTCTCAACACTTTCTCTATATAGTGAGATTGAGAAAGTACGTATCCACTTGAATTTCTTGTTATACGGATTCCAAGTATAACATCGGCAAGATCAATGTCTTTCATATCGAAGTTGGATTTTAACATCTTTTTAGTGGAATCAATGACACTTCTATTTGTGCCCATTATCAACATATCATCCACATACAAGCAAATAATGACACAATGTTGATTTATGGTTTTAACATAGACACATTTATCACATTCATTTATCTTGAATCCATTAAATAATATAGTGTGATCAAACTTTTCATGCCATTGTTTGGGTGCTTGTTTCAATCCATAAAGAGACTTAACTAGTTTACAAACTTTATCTTCAAGCCCCTTTACAACAAACCTTTCAGGTTGTTCCATATATATTTCTTCATCTAAATCTCCATTAATGTATTTTTTACATCCATTTGGTATATTTCTAAATTTTGTAAAGCAGCTATTGCGATTAACATCCTTATAGATATAATCCTCGTTACTGAAGAATAGGTATCAAAGAAATCTAACCCTTCTTTTTGACAAAAGTTTTTAGTAACTAAACGGACTTTGTATTTATCAATAGTGTCATCAGCCTTCAGCTTTCTTTTAAAAATTCATTTATTACCAATTGGTTTACTTCCAGGAGGTAAATCAACCAATACTCAGGTATTGTTCTGCAAAATGGATTCTATCTCACCATTGATAGCTTTATTCCAATAAAGTGCATCTAGAGATGACACAACTTCTTAAAAAGTTTAAGGCTCACTTTCAATCATATAAGTTATGAAATCTAATCCATAGGAAGTAGCTTTCTTAGCTCTTTTGCTTATTCTAGGTTCAGATTTAATGTTATGATCTTCTTGACCTTTCAAAGAGCTAGCCTCATAATTCCTTTTGACACCACTACTTCCGTGTCTTTCCTATTTCAAATGAAATATACCCTCAAAGAATTCAACTTCAATAGATTCCATAATAGTATTATTGTTAATATCAAATATTTCTGATTTAACTACTAGGAATCTATAAGCAGCACTATGCATTTCATAGCTTATAAAAACACAATCAATTATCTTAGGTCCCAATTTGGTCCTTTTTAGTAAATGAATTTGTACCTTTGCCAAACACCCCCACACTTTCAACATTTCATATGAGGGTAATTTTCTATTCCACACTTCATAAGGTGACTTATTAGTCTTCTTATGTGGAATTCTGTTTAGAATAAAATTTGCTATAAGCAAAGCCTCCCCTCACAAATTATGGGATAAACCTGAACTATTTAACATGCAATTAACTATGTCTTTTAAAGTTCGGTTTTTTCTTTCAGCTACACCATTTTGTTGTGGTGTATAAGGTGTTGTAGTTTGATGAATTATACCATTAACTTCATAGAATTCATAAAGTGATGATGATTCATATTCACCACCTCTATATGATCTAAGTACCTTTACTTTCTTCTTAAGTTGATTTTTCAACTTTTGCCTTATATGCTTTAAAAACATCTAAGGTTTCATCTTTACTATGTAATAAGTATACATAGCAATATTTACTACAATCATCAATGAATGTGACAAATACCTCTTACCGCCTCTTGTGGGGGTACTTTTTATGTCACATACATCACTGTGGATTAAACGAAGAACCTCATTACTTCTTTCCATAGATGAAAATGATTTTCTAGCAAACTTTGATTCAACACAAACTTCGCATTTGTGTCTGTTATCAATATTGAAATTAGGTAATAGTCATAAATTTAACATTTTATGTAAAGAATGATAATTGACATGCCCCAGCCTAGAATGTCATACATCACACAACTCAACAATATAAACAGAAGAGTTGTTATTATTATTATTCTTTGGCATTTGTGCCAATACATTCAGTTTGAACATGTCATCATTCAGATAGACTTTTTCCACATACATACCCCCTTTGTCATAATAAATTTATCTGACTCAAATACAAGATTGAATCTATTCTTATTAAGTAGAGTTCTTGACACTAGATTCTTTTGAATCTCTGGCACATGCCACTCATAATTGAGGGTAAGTATATTTCCAGAAGTCCATTTCAGCAGGATCTTCCCTTTATCTTCCACAGAGGTAGTTGAAGCATTTCCCATGTATAGCTTATCACTACCATTTAGCTTCTTATATGAGGTGAACAATGACTTGTCCTTACAAATGTGCCTAGTAGCACCGGTATCAATCCACCAACCTTTGGTGTCAGAAGCCAAATTTACCTCAGAAATGACAGCAACTAAATCGTCATTTTCCACAACATTGGCCTGATGATTGGAGCTTTGTCCCTTCTTTTGTCAACAAGTTGCAGCTGTATGGCCACTTTTACCACAAATCAAGCAGTTTCCATGAATGCGTTTGTTGATGTCGTTCCTTCAAGATTCACGTTTTTCTTCTTGGATTGTTGCTTCTTGGGTTCACGCCTTGAAGCTTCAGCAACATGAGCTTTGGCTTCAATTTCTAGCAAATCTTTGTCTTTTTTTCTATTATCCTCTTCTATGTGGAGTTTAACAGGAAGATTCTCCATGGACAATTCCTTTCTCTTGTGTTTGAGATAGCATTTGAAGTCCTTCCAGCAGGAAGGCAACTTCTCAATCACAGTAGCAACTTGGAATGGTTCACTAATGTCCAATCCTTCACTTTGCAAACCACTAATGATAATATGCAATTCTTCTATCTGATTGACTACCAATTTGACATCAATCATCTTATAATCTAAGAATTTTCCTACAAGGAATTTCTTAGTACCAGCTTCTTCTAGCTTATACTTCTTGTCTATTGCCTCCCACAATTGTTTTGAAATATTGTAAGCATTGCAATATACATTATACAAGGTGTCTTCTAGACCACTAAGTATATAATTGTGTCATAAGAAGTCTGAATACATCTATGCTTGCTTGGCAGCTTCAATTTTAGGAGTGGCAACTTCTAGTGGAGTAATTGGGCATTCTTCCTTCAAGATGTGAGCAAGGTTCAGCGTGGTGAGATAAAAAATCATCTTATGTTGCCATCTTTTGAAGTTTTCTCCCTTGAATTTCTTTGGTTTTTTAGCATGAGTTTTGAGAATGGTCTATCCCATCATGTTAGGAACCATTAGTTAAGTAATTGTCTTCAGATTTTTGGAAATAATACGTTGATTATAAGAAAAAGCGTTGTCCTGAAGACAATTATTCACTCTGCAAGGGTTGCAAGTAGACTACAATGATCGTCTCAGCAAGATACAATGACTAACTCCGATGTATAGAACAACAATCTTGAACTCTTGGATCTGGCAGAACTCTTGGATACTTGTTCTCAACTTGACTCAAGATTAAAGAGAAGAAAGATATGAGAGAAGAACTCTTCAATTGGAATGAGATACTCCAAATGAAGAAACAAGTTGCTATTTATAGGCTAGCAACTTAGTGACTCTCCAAAAATAAAATTAATATAAACAATATGAAACATACATCAAAATTAACTCAATTGTGTAGTTACTTGTAAAAATTCAAACATAACTCAACAAATTTAACTTTTAAGTTAAATTTCTAAAAGAAACATAAACACATTTTGATGTTTCAAACCATTTTAAAACTTTTGAATTTCAAGTCAAGTATAACAACATAAATGAACATCAATTCATTTTGGATGTTTCAAACCAATACTTTCTTTCACAAAATTTTACTATAAAATCCAACACTTGTCACTTGGGACAAACTGCCGACCAATGGTGGTGGCTGTCGGAGCCAAACAAGATAGCCACCGCCATCCTTCCTTCCGATCGGCTCTCATATTTGACTCTTCTTCTAGTCTTGACACTTGTTTCTCCTCTTATGTTTTAGAGTTTTATTGAATTCATTTGGGGATGTTCACATGTGCCACACTAGAGCTGGGTTCTGAATTCGGTCCATTTCATGAATTATTTTCAAAAAAAATTCTTGCACTTCGATAGTATAGAAAATTTTTCATACTATGTTAGGAAAGAAGCCCATTAGAATCAACCCATGGCCCAAGAGTTTATTATTTTGTTATTACGATTTTATATGTAAAAGGGGTTTGTTCCCCTGTTTTCATTTGTATTTTGTTGAGGTAGGTTCAAGAGTTTTTCATCTCTGTATCTCTATATATGTAGAAGCTCTTCGATGGTGTAAGACAGATTTGAGTTCATCTCCTACAGAGGTTTTCTCTTGAATTTTCTTTTTGTCTTAGATGGTATCAGACCTTATAGTCTAGAGACCTTTTTTTTTATGGAGAGCTCGGATGCGAGTTCCAATTTGGTTAGCAATCAACTAGCAATGACTATGGCGGTAAACCCTAGGCACAAAATTTCGACAGTCAAGCTGAGTAATGACAACTTTCTTTTGTGGAAAATTCAAGTGGAATTCGCGCTTGAAGGATATGGACTCTTATCGACTCATATTCTTGAAGAGGCAGAGCCACCGCCAGATTTTTTACAAGTGAAAATGATTTAGTTGTTAAGAAGATAAATCCTGCGTATGATCAATGGAAGAAGGAAGATAAACTGATTTGTTCTTGGTTGCTTGGTTCGATGAGTGAAGACATTTTAGAACAGATGCTCCATTGTTCTTGTGCTAAAGACATCTAGTCTTGTTTACTGCGTATTTTAAATTCTCGCAACTTAGCCCAAATCATGAAAATCAAATCCACGTTACAAAATTTGAAGAATGGAGGTTTATCACTAAATGAATATTTTTCGAAAATTAAGAAGTGTGTAAATGCTTTAGCAGTTGTGAGTAAATATGTTCCAATAGAGGATGATATCTTATATATTTTAGCTAGTCTTGGTCATGAATATGAGTCCATGATCTCAATAATATCTGCTATAATATGTTCTAAAAGTGTGCAAGATGTAATGGCTTTGCTGCTAGCTCATGGGACTAGACTTGAAGCTAAGGCAGTGAATGTGGATGACACTTTACCCTCTGTAAATGTTCTTACTCAAAATCATAGCCCAAAAGAAATGGATGGTCAACGAAGCAATAATCAGAATTTTGGCAATAACAGAGGCAGATGACAATCAAATAATACTTACCAGAATCAGGGTGGACGATCTCAATGGAACAATCGTAATAAGCCTCAATGCCAATTGTGCAACAAATTTGGGCACACTACAATTAGATGTTACTCTCGTTATGATCCTCCTCAAGCTCAATTTCGGCTGAATGCAGTACCTCAAGCTTCTATTCCTCAGTTTGGTACATTTGGGTAGAATGCTTTCTCTTCTTAGAATTCACAGGTGAATTCGATGGTTGCTATGCTCAATGCTCCTAGTTACAATCAAGATTGTAATTGTTACCCTGATTCCGGAGCAACGAATCACCTTACACATAGCCTTGGGAATATGTCCACCAGCTTCGAATATCTTGGGAATAATCAGGTTCATGTTGGTAATGGAGCATGTTTGCCTATCTCTCATCTTGGTTATAACTCTATTCAATCTCCCTTGAGTCATGTTTTTCACTTAAATCATTTGCTTCATGTACCTTCTATTACTAAAAACTTGATTAGTGTTAGTCAGTTTGCTAAAGATAATTCTGTCTTCTTTGAGTTTCATCCAACGTTTTGTCTTATGAAGGATCTAGCAACTGGTCAAGTGTTGCTCCAAGGGACTCTCCATGAAGGCCTCTATAGATTCCAACTTTCATCATCTACTCAATCGTCTGTTTCGAAACATCCTCAAACAAATTTTTCTTATGTTTCTCCATTATATTCACATTATGTTGCTAAAGCTCATAGTTTTGATTTGTGGCATCAAAGACTAGGCCATTCGACTTTGCTATTGTTCAACAGGTAGTCAAAAGTTGTATGCCTCATTCAATGTATAAAAATAATTCATCATTTTTCTGCAATGCCTGTGCTATTAGTAAAATTCATGCTCTACCTTTTATTCACTTTCTCACTGTGTATACTTGCCCACTTCAATTAATTGTGACTGATTTGTGGGGTCCATCTCATACAAAGTCGAGAAATGGTTTTAGATATTATATGAGTTTCGTTGATGCTTATTCAAGATACACATGGATTTATTTTCTTCATTCTAAATCTGAGGCATCAAATGTTTTTATCTCCTACAAATGTGGAAAAACTTTTGGGCATCTCCATCCTTTGTTTACAAACGGATGGAGGAACTAAATTCAAACTTCTCATTCCATTCTTAAAAAGTCATGGCATCAAACATTGAATAACATGTCCTTATACCTCAAAACAAAATGACATAGTGGAATGCAAACATCGTCACATTGTTGACACTGGTATAACCTTACTTTCTCATTCTTCTATGCCTCTTTTCTTTTGAGATGATGCCTTTTTGACTGCTGTTTTTCTCATCAACAGTTTGCCAACTATAGTTCTCAATGGAATAAGTACCTTGGAAAAGCTCTTTTGACAAATGCCAGATTATTCACAGCTTAAGGTTTTTGGATGTAAGTGTTTCCTTTATCTTCGAGCTTATAACTCTCATAAACTTAATTTTTGTTTGCATCCTTGTACTTTCCTTGGTTATAGTTCGATGCATGAGGGCTACAAATTTCTTGATGAGAGTGGTCGTCTTTTTGTATCTAGACATGTTATGTTTAGTGAGATGGATTTTCCTTTTACCAAATTGCTAAATGCTAAGCATGAGTCATGTTCCACATCTTCTAATGCGTGTCTCCCTTTATCTCTTATCTCACCTAGTATTCCCATTTCAAATCGAAATACTTCTTCATTAAGCCAACCTCTTTCTCAGTCTATTGAAACTAGGGGTGTTCATTGAACTGAGAAAATTGAGGAACTGAACCCAACCGCCCCGAACTGACTGGTTCGGTCTGGTTATCTTGAAAAAATAGGTTTCCTCATTTTACATATTGAAAAAACTGTTATAATCGGTTCGGTTTACGGTTTGATCTTTTTAGAAATCGAAAAAACTGAATTGAATCGAACCTAAATAAATTTATTAGAAAGTATTTAGGAAAACCACAAAATCTGAAGCCCAACTTTCTATCCAACTCAAAAAAGCCTAACGCAAAAAAGCCCAGCCCAAACTCATTTTTTTTTCTTACCTAAAACCCTAATATCTATCCCCCCAATTTCTTCATTGCAGCCGCCACACTCATTCCCCCTCTATCTCTCACACTCTCTCCTCCCTCTATCTTTCTCTCATCTCAATCGACAACCACATACCCTCTCGCTGTCTTCGCCATCCGCCACTTCTTCTTCGCCGTCGTCGCTTTTCGCTGCTCTTCCTCTCTCCGTCTCGTTCTTCCCTCCGCCATCGAAGATGTCGCCACCCTTTCTATAGCCATCGTCGCAATTTCCCTTGCCATCATCGTTCTTCTCCACGCAGTTAAAGGCATCACAACTCTCTTTTCCTCTCAACTTTCTTTATTTTCTCTGCAGGTTTCTTCTAGTTCATGGCAACATTTTTTTTTCCATTCAAGAGCAAAATGCATAATAGTGTTGTTAAAAAAAACCAGTTTAAACCGAATCGAACCGCGTTTAATAGAAATTAACTGGTTCGATTTTATGCCAAAAATCGAAGGAAATTAGGTTTTCTCGATTTAAAGTGTCTTAGAATTGAGGGGTACGGTTCGGTCCTTAGTTTTGTCCAAAACCAGACCAAACCGAACCGTGTACACCCCTAGTTGAAACCACATCTCCCAGACAACCTACTTCTTTACCACATGAATTCGATATTCAATTGCCAGCAAACTCTTCTGATATTCAGCAAACCATTATTCAAGGTCAGCCTCAGAGGAATGATACCAATGCTTCTGCAATAAAGCCTATGAATTCACACCTTATGGTTACACGAGGAAAAAAAACGGAATTTTCAAACCTAGAGCTTTTGTAATAGCAGTAGACTATACTAATAGTGAACTTCCTAATGTTAGAAAAGCTTTAAAATGTAACCATTGGCGTACTGCGATGGAAGAAGAGTATAATGCTTTATTATTAAATATAACCTGGAAATTTGTTTGTAAATCAAATAATCAGAAAGTTGTGGGCTATAAATGGGTGTTTAAAATTAAACGAAACTCTGATGGCTCAATCTCTAGGTACAAAGCCCGATTAGTTGCCAAAGGTTTTCATCAATCTCCTAATATTGAATATTTTGAGACATATAGTCCAGTGGTAAAACCAATCACTATTCGCGTCTTTCTTTCTCTTGCTTTTACTTATAAATGGACGATATGACATATTGATATTAATAATGCTTTCTTGCATGGTGTGTTATTTGAGATAGTGTTTATGGACCAACCTGCTGGGTTCAGTACTTCTGATGGGTCTTCTATTGTTTGTCGATTGAGAAATACTTTATATTATTTAAAACAGGCACCACGAGCTTGGTTTGGAAGGCTTTCAAATTTTTTGAAAAGCATTGGGTTTATAGATTCGAAGGCTGATACCTCTCTGTTGATTAATCATACTAATGCATATTGGTGCTATGTTTTGATATATGTAGTGAAAGGAATAATCGAATTAAACCCACAACGGAAGCGTTAGAATCGAATTTGATTTTATTTAGAATTAAACAATAAAAATTAAGTTTAAGCAAAACATACATTGAAAATAATATAGGGATATTTTCTGGCGGTTCTTTACTTCTTGTGTTCCAAGACTTTCACAAAAGTCTTCCTTGCTATGACTCGAACATATGACTAAGGCTTGTGGGAGCATCTTGAAAGAAAATCTGTAAGGGATTGGAGAGGAAGAGGTTTGGAGAGAATCTCTAATTCTCTATTGAGGAGATATGTGTTGTATCTAATAGCTCAACCCAAGGGTCATATTTATGGAGACCAAGGACAAATCTTTGCCATCATTAAAATATTATATTTTAATATCTAAGATATTAAAATATATCTTATACTTATTTGAATCTCATTTAAATCTCCTACAATATTTATTTATTTGAATCTTATTCAAATTTTATAAATATATTTTCTTTAATGTATCTAATATACATTAATTATTTTAATATTTAATGTATCAAATACAATAAATCTATTTTCCTATTTTATATTTTATATATCTAATATATTAAATATTAATTTGAACACTTCAAATTAAATATTAATTTGAACATTTCAAAATTTTCTTTCAACTAAATTGATTTTTTAGTATTACTATGAGCTAGCAATGGGACCTTATGGACCTACATATTATAAATTCTAATGATATAAAATTACTTAATTAATCAATTTTCATTCATTAACTCTAGGGTGCCTCCACTATAGACCTAGAGTTGCACTCTTATGCACTGTAAAACAAGTTGTGTCCATGGATATAATCACTACATGCAAGTCGATCATTATTCACGAGTTGTTCGTAATTACATTTAGGTCAAAAGTCCATTTTACCCCTGTAATTACATCTTGTACCTTAAGTACCACTGATCCTCTAATGAACAATTTGTTTATGATCAAACCATAAACGAAATCCCTCTCGGGCCAGTGAGAGGGTGGGGTCCCATTGTTCAAGTGTCGAAATCAGCAATTAAGGGAACTACTTATCTACTTACCATATATGGGAAGAAGTGAATTCCATCTTATGAGATTATGTTCCCAGCTCCCTATTTGGTCAAGTTCCCAAAATGGTAGGCATATTGAATTGGTTACAAAAGCCACTCTCATCCATGCAAATCAAAGGACAAGCTCTCACAGGCAGAAGTTCGTAACTCACTCAGGATTAAGATTGAGTCGCATATGATCATCTTGATGAAATATTAATCTTCTCAATTAACGAATTTATAAAGAGAGATTAAATATTTCGTGGTCTAGTCTTATACAAACTCATTGTATAAGATTCCCCTACTTATATGTCTCCACATGAACGATTTGGATCAGGTCGTTTGTAATTATTTCAAAGTGATTTGTATCAATAATGTTACCAAGATAAGACACCTAATCTTATCTATATACTATGACCCTTTAGGTTATTTCTTGAACATGATCCTCCCGTATGTCAACCACATACTATTCATGATTATACTAATAACCTTGAATTTTTCATATAATGGATAATATTATATTGCAAATAAAATAATAAAAAATATTATTAATTATTAAATAAATTATTAATTACGAGGCTTTAGAGCATAAATTTCAACAGTGGTGTCCATAGATATAATCACTACATGCAAGTCGATCATTCATGAGTTGTTCGTAATTACAGTTGGGTCAAAAGTCCGTTTTACCTCTATAATTACATCTTGCATCTTAAGTACCACTGATCCTCTAATGAACATTTTGTTTATGATCCAACCATAAACTAAGTCCCTCTTGGGTCAGTGAAAGGGTGGGGCCCCATTGTTCAAGTCCCGAAATCAGCACTTAAGTTACTCATCTACTTGCCTTATATGGGAAGGAGTGAATTCCATCTTGTAAGATTATGTTCCCAACTTTCTATTTGGTCAAGTCCCCAAAATAGTAGGCATATTGAATCGACTACAAAAGTCACTCTCACCCATGAAAATCAAAGGACATGCCTTCACAGGTAGGAGTTCATAACTCACCAAGGATTAAGATCGAGTTGCATATGATCATCCTGATGAAATATTAATCTTTTCAATTAACAGATTTATAAAGAGAGATTTAATATTTTGTGATTTAGTCTTATACAAACTCATTGTATAAGATATCCCTACTCACATGTCTCCACATGAACAATTTGAATCAAATCATTTGTATGTATTACAAAGTGGGTCGTATCAATAGTGTTACCAAGATAAGGCACCCAACCTTACCCATATACTATGACCTTTTAAGTTATTTCTTGAACACGATTCTCTAGTATGTCAATCACATACTGTTCAAGATTACACTAATAACCTTGGATTTTTCATATAATGGATAATATTATATTGCAAATAAAATAATCAAAATTATTATTAATTATTAAATAAATCATTAATTACAAGACTTTAATGCGTAAACCCCAACAATACGAAGTCAAAACAGACCAAAACTGATAAGGGACCATCCCAAAATGAGAGGGAGGAGAAACGGGCTGGCAAGGCCGACCACATGGCAAGGCCTACTTTTGGGCCTTGCCTCGATCCCTCATGGCCCATGTACCCCCGGTCCAGACCATTTCAGTCATTTCGTTCCCAATCGAAGACAGAAACCCACGACAACCTTAGGAAGGAAAGTATTTAAGCTCTCTCTAGAAGGGAGAACAATGTAAGTTCATTCCAGCCTCCAAAACTCTCCTAGAACTCCCAAATTCTCTTAAAACTCTCTTTGACTTAAGCATAGGAGCCTGTGTGGCCTATACCATACCGGTGTCCAGGTTTTTCTTGTTTTGCAGGTTGCGTTCTTCTCCTAAGAATACAAATTCACTGTCGTTGTCACGTGGAGGTTAGATGAGTTTTCTTCTGGCCAAAATTTGGCAACAACAGTTGGCACCATCTTTGGGAAATGACAATGCTTGCTTGGAAAACTTTTTTGCTTGAATCAATCTTCCAAGAGAGATGAGTTAAATGCTGGAAAACAAACATCAGAATGAAGATGGAGACGATTTCAATCAGGATCATCACTCGAGATGCACGAGAGAAGTTTATCCTCCTCGCCCTCGTACTGACACTGGCTGACTAGAAGAGGAGATTGTTAAGTTGAAGAAGAAGGCCGACAACATGGATAAGTACCTTTTGAAAATCCTAGAAAAACTCGAAAAGTAGGATCATCAGAAGAAAGAAAAACGTGAGGAGGAACCACCTCTCATTCAAGATCCAAGAAAAAGAAAAGCAAAGGTGGTTGAGGCCATGGGAGAGTCAAAATCCCATACCCAAAAACCAACCGAGAAGTTGATCTTTAGAGGAATCGACAAACAACGTCAGCCCTCGGTTAAAAGCAAGACGAGTAAGGTTGGTAAGTTAAAATCTGTGGTACAGGTCGTCTAGTAGAGTGATCGTCGAGATAGACCAGATAAAGTTGAGGCAACGATCTCGAGGAATACTGAAGCGATATCGGACTTGCGAAGTCTGATCAACTTGAAGCAGAAGATGCAGGCGACCAGACTGAGGCCAAGGCTGAAGAGATGAAGTTCAAGCGCAGAGCACAAATCCAAAGTCCTCCCTGAAAAGCTGACATCCTGAAAATCCAGAAGGAATTTAGGGACCTTCAAGGGAACGTTATCAATCCTCATGAGATCGAGAGGTGGGATTTAGAGGCTCTCATCGAACAAGTTCATGACCCCCTTTCATTGACAAGATCATGAAAGATAAGGTTTCTGAGAAGTTCAAAGTGCCAACCATCACCCCATACGATGGCAACACTATAGAGCACTTGGACACCTATTGGTCACAGATGGAACTACACGGAGTTTCAAAAGCAGTCAGATGTAGGGCATTCTCTTCTATCCAGAGAATGGTATAGGAAGCTCAAGAGGAAATCCATTAGCTCATTCAAGGAGCTAGCAAGGGCATTTGTAATGCAATTCTTGGGAGGTCGAGATCAATGTAAGCCTCATATGCACTTGCTTACCATAAAACAAGGGCCAAAAGAGACCTTATGTGATTATGTCTCACGCTTCAACAAAGAAGCGTTGCAAGTTGAAGAATTCATAGACACTACTGCTCTGATTGTTATTATAGCAAGATTACAAGATAAATGACTACTCAGATCAATTGGCAAAAGAGAACCAACTTCCTATGTTGAGTTCATAACCAGGGCTCAAAAGTATATGAGTGTTGAAGAGTTGATACGGTTGAAGGAAGCTATGTCTGATCGAGAAAAAGGCAGCAAACACGAAAGATACGACAGGGTATGCAAAAATCACTTTCTCAGCTCAAAAAGGAGGAAGGCCGACCACACCCCCATGGATAATTAGGGGGCTTATCTTTGTTTACCTTTCCTTCAGTTAGTTTTATTCCAGCAAATTCATGTAAAGATTCAAGTTTTATTAGCAATAGCATTATCATTTTCAAGCTACAAATTGTGTCACTCAAGCATAATTTTCAACAAAAAAATTCCTACTTGAGTAAGGGGCTACTAAGGGGATATGCCTCATCATTAAACAAAAAGCATAGAAGCTACGTATGAGATATGTCTCTCTATGAAATAAAAGGCAACGAAGCTACTAAAGAGATGTCTCTCTAATTGAACAAAATATTGTGAACTTTTAAAAAAAAATCTTTTTTCTTGTGTTAGTATTATTACATATTGTAGTTTATAGTTTGCTCTTTAAACTAAATTTGTTAGATCTGATAAATGAATCCAAATGAAAGAAGGGTTATGGACATATATTGAAAGAATATGTATGTGTGAAAACAAAGCACACATACTAAAAAAAGGGTTATGGGAACTAGGCAAGAGATTAGCAAACATGGATGGAGGAAGGTGGGAGTTAGAAATAATAATGGAAAAGTTGAATATAATCTCAAATAGATTTGGAAATTAATTTTGTTCATCTAATTATCTACTAAGTATACTACTATTGCACATTTTAAAACTTTAGTAGATATTTTAAGTGAACTTAGAAAAATGCGAGTGAATTCAACTGTGATAACAATCCACTCACATACATCAAAATATGATGTTTTGAAAAGATATTTCGACAATTAAGTTAGTGGAAAGTTAAGTTTTGACAAAGTAATGAAAAGTGAGTTTAAAGAATAAGATACCATGTATCTGGCTATTTCGAGTAAATAATTACAAAAAAGAAGGGGAAGTGCTAAAGATCTCAGCCCGAAACTTTCTTCTTGATTTTCGATGACCATGAAATCTAGCCTAGATTGAATAGTCAATTCTCAAATGAAAGATCCAACCACATACAATCAAACACAACTCATTCTCAAGCTAAGCATGTACGAATGAGTCAGAAGTAAATCATGATATGCTCGCGATGAAGACCACACGTTTGACATAAGCTCTAACGTACGTGTAAAAGCAAACATGTTTGTTTTGACCAAATATATCGTTTACCTATGCAAACATATTTTTGTTGAGGCATTGAGATATGTTAGATTGTCATAGGATATATAGGATGGAAAAATATGTAAACGAACAAATATCAAATGGATGAATTATGGACATGGACGGTGGCGTTTTGTGCAAAAGGTCTCAAAAAAGAAAGGGAATAAAAAAAGTTCAAAACTTTGTAGAAGCAGCCATCAAATAATTGCACTCATAAGTTAAATTTTCCCAACAAAATCATCAATCTTTTGAATTTTCCTTAACAAAAAGAAGAAGAAGAAGAAGAAGAAAAAGACTATAAACAAACAGTCCAATGAATCTTACATATCAATATGTTTCTTAATCAAACCTCTTGTACTAAAAGTAAGGTCAAAAATCAATTTATTATACTCCTAAACTTTGAAAAAGAAAATAAATGAACAGTCCAATGAATCTTACATATCAATATGTTTCTTAATAAAATCTCTTGTCCTAAAAATAAGGACAAAAATCAATTTATACCCCTAAACTTTGGGGGTTGTATTAATTAAAATACTAAATTAATAATTGTATCAATTAAAACTCTAAACTTTCTTAAGTGTATCATTTTACATCCTCTATTAGATTTCATTTTAAAAACATTAATTTAAATGTATATTGACTTATAATTGTATCAATAAAACTCCTAAACTTTTATAAATGAATCGATTGTATGAAAGTTTAGGGATTTAATTGATATGATTATTAGTCTCTATACGTGTGAAAACTAACGTTTTCAAATAGATGATGTGAATTGATTCACTTATGAAAGTTTAAAGTTTTAATTGATGCAATTATTAGTTTAGGGTTTTAATTGATACAACTCCAAAGTTTAAGGGTATAAATTGATTTTTTCCCTAAAAATAATAACAATAATAAGAAAATATTTTTTTTTTCCTTTCCCATATTAATTGAAAAAGTGAAAGCCAAATTTGACTTGTGGAAGTGTGATAATAATGGAGTTAAAAAATAGACTAAACGCCCAAATACATGTTGGAATTAAAATCCTAAATTTTCATAAATGTATCAATTTACACCCTCTATTAGATTTCATTTGAAAAACATTAATTTAAATGTATATTGACTTATAATTGTAGCAATGAAACTCCTAAACTTTCATAAATGAATCGATTGTATGAAAGCTTAGAGGTTTAATTGATACAATTATTAGTCTCCATACGTGTGAAAACTAATGTTTTTCAAATAGATGGTGTAAATAGATTCACTTATGAAAGTTTAAAGTTTTAATTGATACAATTATTAGTTTAAGGTTTTAAATGATAAACCCAAAGTTTAAGAGTATAAATTGATTTATTTTTCTAAAAATAATAACAATAATAAGAAAATCTTTTCTTTGTTCCCTTTTTCATATTAATTGAAAAAGTGAAAGCCAAATTTGACTTGTGGAATGTGATAATAATGGAGTTAAAAAATAGACTAAACGCCCAAATGCATGTTGGAATTGGGGTGGTTCCACTTTCACTCGGTCCTAACTATTTGGAGGATTTCCCTCTATTAATAAAACAACCACTGTTGGAGTTGGATTGGACCTGTTTTTTTTTTAAAAAGTATCTTTCGATATTTGGAAATAAAAGTTCTATGATAATCTAATTTTAGATTTGTTTTCTACAAAGTTTTTCTTTATATGAATATCCCATTATTGAATGATTTATAATGTATAGTTATCTTTAACCAAATATTGTGAGAAGTTAATTTCAAAACGTCTATTTTGATCTTAAGACTTTTTAAAAAAGGATTGTTTTAGTTTTTGTCTTCAAAATTCTAGCATATAAATGTTATATACACGGAAAATCTTCTAATACAATTTTATGATAATATTTCAAAAAATTTATCAAATGTAATGTTGTGATGAGATTGAGATCGAAAAGAAGAGATGAAAAGAAAAATAACTGGACCAAGACACTCATTTTTTAAGAGTATAGAAACCAAAATAAAATTTAAATTTAGAGAAATATGCTTTTAATAAAATATTAATATTTCAAAAGCCATAATGAGTTGAAACTTGAAAAGAAATGATAAAATAAAGCAAAGTGAGTAGCAATCATCCATAATGAAAGACACTAGATACTTGGATAATTGAGTTTTTGTTTTTTTTAGAATATTATATTACATTATAAACATTTTCATGATAAAAATATCGACTTAATCATTAAGTTATGTTTAAATAAAGATAAAAATATCGTCAATATTAATTAAAATTTGATAAAATTGTGGCTTCGATAACAATAAAAGGGGGAGAGTCAATATTCGAGGACATATTGTTCATATTACCAATATTTATCGTTATTACTTATTGACCATTATCCGTTAGAATATGTAAAATCTGGTCAATATTTTACTGATATTTATTAATATTTTACCCATATATGTGATATTTGGTTGATATATCATGATATTTTGCAACTTTTCTTCTCTCCCTATTACCAACACATATTTTGGTTTTTGTCACTTTAAAAAGTTGTACCATGATTTCTTGGATTAGGCTAAGAATTTAGGGTAAAAAATCTATAAACAAAGCATATTAAAATTCTTTGTCTCGATCCCTCCTTCATTGTCTTTCTTATACATTTATCAATAACATATTAATGATTGTCTACAATTTAAAAAGTGTCTTATTATTGTTAAATGATGTATTTGATTGACATGTCTATTAATTAATACAATAATCAATTTTTGTTTGACATTTACTACTTTACTATCTATTTATATAGGCTAATGGTATATAAGCTTAAGATGATGATTTAGAACTTAAATAAACTTTTGTTGAAGTTTTATATTAAAACAATTACAAAATTTTAATACATTGTCTTGATATCTATGATTTTTTTTCCAGAATGTCTACATCTAAGTAAATTTGAATTATCAATATCAACATCGTTATCAATATTTTCATCCTTGTGTTTAGATAAATTCTAACTGAATTTACAAACAATTATCAACTAACATAAATAGCTAACAAATGAAAATATTTTAATAAGATGAAAACAATAGAATTGATAAATTTACACCATCAAATATACAAAGCAAGCATTAAAAAATATACACATATATTTTAATGGAAAATACTTGGGTGCAACCTGAGCTGCACCCAAGTGTTGTGCAACCCACTTTACAACCACAATTTTTTTTTATAAAAAAAACTAAATTTTTTTCTTGTGGTTGTAAAGTTGTGCTCTATTTTAGGGCATGTTTGGAAATGATTTTAGAAATAGTGATTTTAGCACAAATTAATTTGTTATAATTGATTTGTTAAAAGTGATTTTCATCTAATCATTTTAATGTTTGATTCTACACTTTTAATAGTGATTTTCGTACAATTAAAAATGATTTTCAATGACTAAAAGTCATGTTTGGGAGTGGCTTTAGAATAAGTGTTTTAAACTAAGTGATTTAATTATAATTAATTTTGTAAAAGTTTTAGTTATAAATGATTTTAATATATATTTGGTTCCACCCTTGTAAAAGTGATTTAAATTTAATTAAAAGTATTTTTTTAAATGAATAAAGTTTGTTTTCAAATGTGATTTTAGAATCATCAAATTACTAAAAAGAGTATTACATTTGAGAATAAAACAATTAGAAGGGGGTAGATAAAAGTTGTACACAGAGAGAACTAAAAAATTAAGAGAGAAAAAATATAAAGCTAGAAAAAAGTTTCAAAGATAAAAAATGTTAGAGACATGGAGGGATAAAAATCTTAGAGAGAGAGACAAAAAAAATTAATCAATAGCAAAAAATTCAAAGATAGAGAAATAAAGTTAGATAAATATACAAAAAAATTTGGAGAGAATGATAAAAATGTTGGGAAGAAAAGCTTTAATGAGGATAAAAAAGTTAAGAGTCATGGAAAAAAAGTTAAGAGCAAAAAGTTAGAGCAAGAAGTAAAAAATTAGAGGGAAAAAGTTAAAGAAACACAAAAAATATAGAAAGAGGAACAAAAAAACTTAGAGATAAAAAAGTTAGAGAGAGTGAAAACCATTGGAGAGAACAAAAAATGAGAAAAATAAACAAAAATTTTAAAATGAGAATAAAGTAAGAGATATAAATTATAAAACTTTAAAGCGAGAAAAACTGACATTTTTAAACAATGATTGATGACCTCAATGGTGAAGGTTTTGAGAAAACATGTTTTTTGATAGAAATTAATGAATTTTTATAAAATATGACATTTTTTAACTGTCACAAAAAGTAATATTTTTTTAAATAGGAAATACTAATCATTTTAAAAACAAAATTACTTGACAAAAATCACTTGAAAATCACCTCCCAAGTGATTGACCGGAAATCACTTAAAATGATTTTGGATGTTTCTAAAATCACTTACTCATCATTGCCAAGCATCACAATTTTGAAAGATAATTGATTTTGAGCATGTCAAAGGTGATTTTGGGCATTCTAAAATCACTCCCAAACATACCATTAATTAAACATCTTACATTTATGCAACAAGAGAATATTAAACAATTTATAGCTAATTGTCAAAATAGAAGAGCCTCAACTCGCCAACACATCACTCACTAACATTACCCTTACTTCCAGGTAGGTTTATTGTCGTACTTTGATCACATTTAATAAATAAACCTATCTTACCGAACCATTTTTAACTAACACCACTTCCATATTGGTGTGTAGGTAAATATTTTTTTCCCGAGAAAAACTTAACTGTTGTCTGGGCAGCAAGTGGTTATAGTGCAGCCCACTTGAGCACTATTGGTTTTATTTTTTTAAAATAAAACAATCTTTTTAAATTTTGTGGTGCCTAAATAGGTTGTAGGCAGCAGGAAAACATTTTTCTTTTTTACGTAGCTATAAACAATCTCTAAGCCTGAAAATTTTATTCAAGGAGATGGCTATAATATAGCTGTCTTAATCACTTTGGGTCGTAGATTCGAAAATTTGCACACTTTCTTCGTCTTCTAAAATAATTTCTTCTAAGCCTGACGTGCCAAGTCATTGGCATGTACAAACGTGCCATGAAAACCGTAAGGCACTATCGTCGGAAGCTCCACAGAAGCTTCCAACTTCAAATCAATGGCGTTCACAATCTGAAGCTCCGATCTCCATTTCTTCTCGTCGTGCACCAACGCCATTATATACCCATCGTCTTCTCTCTCAGAACTCCCTTCTCCCACCAAAAAATACGGCTCTCCGCCGTACCGTTGATCGCCGTAAATGTACTTCTTCATCTCTCCCGATGAGAGATCCACCTTCGCCAACCCACAGACCTTCGGCCATGGCTCTGTAATCGCCAAATAAGCGTACCGGGTTTTCCTCCCGAGCCGGTTCCGGTTCACCATCCCGGCTTCCAGGTTCACCTGCTCCGACTCCGAAACGATAGCCCGGCGAGCCGATTCCCCGGTCTTTAAGTTGAACCGGATTTCAGTTAGAACCGTCTTCAAATCCTCGTCTCGTTCGTTGAAAATGGAATCCGGTGGTGTCATGCAGGACCCGATCACAACGACCTCGTTTGACTCTGTTTCTTCCCACGCATTCCACAGATGGAAACAAAACGTGTCTGGCGAATCCACCCACATGAGATTCGACGAGTCCGTTGCGTTTTTGGTTAAAAATCCAAATCGGGATTTCTTTTTTTCGTCGTACATCACCGGTGATCCGCCGGTGATCATTTTTCGAAGGTTGAACACGACTTGCTGGTCTGGGATCACAATGAAGTTCTCTGTTATGGCGAAATCGTGCATCATCGTCGGAGTTTCCAACGGGATTTCGATTTCCGGCGACATTTTCCCGTCCGGTGAGACCCGGAAGTATTTTAGATACGGCTTGTGAACGAAACTGTAGCTGAGGGCAAAGAGCTCGCCGGAATCCGGATCGATTTTGGGGTGGGCGATCATCGGCGAATTGAGCTGGCCCTCAAAATTATACCGACCGGCGGTGACGAGGTCGCCGGAAGGGGTGATACTGACGTGGTACGGAAGGTCGTCCTCCGACATGGCCAAAAGACGGCCGTTGAAGTAGACCAAACCGGCGTTGGCGACTCCCGTGCCGTGACGGTGGTCGATTAGCCCAAATAGCCCTCGAGCAAAGAAGAGAAGAAGACGGGCAATGCCGGAATGTCCATGGAGCTCGCCGATGGCCTTGGGGAAGACCGGCCGGCCGATGGCCCTTTCCTGAACGAGCCTCGATGTTTCAGTGAATCGGCAGGCGTAGCTGGCACGGCCGCAGCCGATCGTGACGGCGTGGATCATGCCGTCGCCGTCGAACAAGTGGTGGCCGGCGAGGGGTTCGAATAATGGGTTAGCGCCGTTTCGGAGATAGACGCCGTTGATGCAATCGGGGATGACGCCAGTGACCTGAAGGGAGTGAGAAACTGGTTGTTCCGGCACCGGAGCGTAGTTTCCGGCAATTTGGACATGTGGGTCGAAGTTTTTAGGAAGATTCCGATTGTCGTTATTTGAGAGCAAGGCTCGTTCGAGGATGTCCAACGCCTTGGAAGCACCTTTTTGCAGTAAATTCCAGTGGGGAGGATGACGACATTTGAAAGTGTCGTCTTCCGTGATTCTTGGCCGTTTATTGGGCTGTTTCGGCAAATGGAACACAGACGGGGAGTTTAGTGCGCACGAAATCACCTCGTTTCTCTGATTGGGCTTGGGCCTTGTAGGAAAGCCCAAGCCCAGGCCCAAGTCCACAGCAACCGTGGAAGTGGAGAGTGGGAGAAGCACTTTTTGATCAAATAGAAAGTGGGGTGAGGTTGAAGTTGAAGAGAATGCCGTGGCCATTTTTATGTTTGAAGGATTTCTTTTTTTTTTTCCCCAAAAAATATGGAATTGGAATTTCTTGAGAGAGAAATAGAGAGAGAGAGAGATTGATTTTTTAGGGAAGATTTGAGAGAAAGAAGAAGAGCATTTATAGAGAGAAAGAGAGGGTTTTGGAATTCTGGTCCACCTCAAATAATGTTAAAAAGAGCCCGTGGTTATTTTGTTGAATCGAAACTTGAGAATGTGAAACCTCTTAAATTTCATTCCTCTCAAATACTGTAATTGCTAACTCAAAAAATTAATTGGATTAAACTACATTTTTAGTCCATTATATTTGAGCATAACCTTGCAATTAAGGCGCTTGTTCTTTTAAGATTGGAAGTTCAAATTCTCATCTCCATATTTATTGTACTAAACAAGAAAACTCTGGTTTTAAATTTTAGAATTTGTAATTTAAACTTTTTCATTATCATTTATATACTTTGAATAGAGTTTGTAAGTACCCCATAATAATAATAATACTAATAATAATGATAGAGTTTATTAGGTATCTCTTTCCTTTTTTAATAATTCAACAAGTGTGAGGGCATAATTAGTATTTTTTTTTTTAAAGAAGGAAGTGGTAGCCTTCTTTTTTTTTTTTTACAAGCTTTTTTTTCTTTGAAACGCAGGGAGTGGTAGTCTTAACTGTGAGCTACAATTTATTAGATATCTTTGATATTAGTGAAAGTAGCAAAAAGTTCGACCAAGTTGTTTAAGGATACATAAAATGAGTCCTATAATATGATACTTTTTAAAATAAATTAGGGTGTAGCATGTCTTTGGAAAACATGAATTTGAGTTGAGTTTTAAAACTCTCTTTTGCCTAAAAGACAAGTAGTTTTTAGTGCAAATACAAAAAATTTATTACGTTCTTTGAACCAACGTGAGCATAGTTCAATTGATATAAAACATGTACTTTTGATCAAGAGGTAGAGGCTCGAATTATCTACTCCACATATTGTTGAACTCAAAGAAAAAACCTTTTTTTTTTTTTTAACTCTTTACTAATAATGATAGTGATGTTTGATAAATTCTAACGAAAAAAATAGATAAAAATGAAAATTTTATTAGACTATTAAAAGCACAACTGAAAATACAACTTGTGGTGTGCGTGTTTTTTAATACAAAATTTTTTGAACTATCTCATGTTATTGTTTGTTTGTTTTTTCAAAAGGAAGAGTCAAAATTAGTAAAATGGTCATTAATATTATTCTTTTGGTAAACATCATTCAAAAGTTCCAATTGAACAGCTCTTGTTTATGTCCACACAAATTATGAGATATTCAACATATTAGAAAAGAAAAAGAGAGAAAATGTTTGAACGAAAAATCAACTCTTTAACTTCCTCGTATTCCCTTTTCTTCTCATTAAGTTTAATAAGTATAACCCGTTTTCAAAAGAAAATTCAAACTCTTATAATGTCGTTTTTTCGAAGCTTCCTAAAATGGCCTTCTTTAGATAGAACTTTTATTATTAGTGACCTTTCTTTATGGGAATGGATAATAAAATTAAGAACAAACAAGGTACTCGACTAAAAAGTTAAAGATTCGAATTTCTAACATCCCATGATGAATTAAAAAAAAGAAGATTGAGTATATAATTTAGTTTTTATATACCAATGAAAATCGGTGTTAATAAAAAAATGAAAAGAAGTTTTTTAAATAGACAATATGGTATTGGATTATTGTGTTCTAATATATATCCTTCACTCCTGAAAGAATTCAAGTGAAAATTGCTTGAGACTATTTTATAAAGTTGTTGGAATTTTTTTTTATCATGCACCTATTTACGTTTAATTTCTTTCTTTTTTTTTTTTTTTAAATATTTGAATATGATTTATCATGCACCTTTTTTTAAAAAAAATAGTTCTAAAATTTCACGGCAAATATAATTTTACCCTCTATGTGTTATATTTTTAATTTTGTCTATGATGTTTTAAAGTTTTGATTCCACTCTTAATGTATTGATTATTAAGTTTGTCAATCGAAACTTTAATATCACTAGATATTAGAATTCATTAAATGGAATGATGTAACCAAAGTGAACATAGTTCAACAATGGTAATTGACATGCATTCTCCATTAAAAGTGTCAAAGATTCTAATTCTCCACCTCCAAATATTGTTGAACTCAAAAAAACATAAAATAATAAAGAATGATGTGTTTGATGAGTTATCAGAGGCAAACATTTTTAGTACTTTGTAAAAAGTATCATTTTTAAAATCATAATCCTACTCACTCGAACTTGACAACTTGAAATGAGTTACTATTCTAGAAAATAGACTCATTAAAAATACTACTACGCCAACTAGTTGCTTCATAAAAAATATCATTTTAAAATTCTCAAACTTCTATTCTTTCAACATTATCATACACATTAAAATACTAAAATAATATATTTAACCCAAATTCAACTATAAACTTGATAATATGAAGGGAAACAAGAGAGCGACATGTCAAGGTAAACAATCTAGTCAAAGATATTAGTAACTTTTTTGAAAAAATTTACCCTCTTATTCAACTTTTAATATTCTATAAGGAATCCCTCCAAAAAAAAAAAAGAAAAGGAAACAAAAACAAATTTGAGTTAAACTATGCTCAATAGGCCACCAATTAATATATATAAAACAAAATGGGCAATTTTTAATATTGGTTTATTCTACTCCGTTCATATTTTTTTGGACATATTATTTATACCGACTTTCTACTTTGTGGAAATTTTGAAAATAGGTATAAAATTTGATTTTTTTTTTTTTTTTTTAAAGAGAGAAATACAACGCATTCTTCAAATTTACATTACTTGAATATTCAAAACATTACTTGTCCAAAATTTAAGTTACTTTTGATGACAAGCTTATTTTTTAAAGTTAGGCGTGCTTATTTACAATTTCTCTGTCATGTAATCTATTCTTTAAAAGTGGATTTAAAATTCTTGAGAAATTTAAAAAATATAACAAACTATATACTATACATCTCTTATAATCGAGCTCTACCATTAATATTTTCATTCAAAATGTCAGGCAAAAGTAACAAGTTTTAAATATCATTTTAATTTTTAAACTTTTAAGTCGATTATATTTTAATCTCTATGCTTGTTTTATTAGAGAAATATGTAGTTCCATCTCAAAATCAATTGGCAATGAGAAGAGTAGTCCATATATCTTAGAAATTGTGAGCTCTTTCTTCATCTTTTTGATGTGGAATCCTTAACATGCTCTTTCAAGATAGTACCTCTTTAGATTCGAAGATGATACCTATTTGGGTTCATCATTCTTGGGTCGGAGCCCAATTTTTTGGATCGAATACCCATTTGAGTTTTATAGACTCTGATACCATATTAGATTACATAAGGTTTCATCTCAAAATCAATTGGCAAAGAGAGGAGTAGCCCATGTATCTTATAAATTGTGAAGTCTCTCTTCATCTTTTCGATGTGGGATCCTCAACATGCCCCCTTAAGATAGTGCTTCTTTGGGTTCACTATTCTTGAGTCGGATCCCAATTTTTTTTTGGACTGAATACCCGTTTGGGTTGCATGGGCTCTGATACCATATTAGATAAACATGAAAAGATAAAGAGATGAAGAGATACCTCACAATTTATAAGATGCATGAGCTATTTCTCTCATTGCTAAATGGTTTTAAGATGGAACTCCATGTTTATTTAATATGGTATCAGAGCCCATAAAGCCCAAACGGGTATTCGGTCCAAAAATTGAGATTCGACTCAAGAATGGTGAACCCAAAGAGGCACCATTTTGAGGGGACATGTTAAGGATCCCACATCAAAAAGATGAAGATATACCTCACAATTTATAAGATATATGAGCTACTTCTCTTATTGCCAATTGGTTTTGAGATGAAACTCCATGTTTTTCTAATATATTTGTACATAAAAAAAGAATTTTATTAGAGATCAAACTATCTACCTTTGAAATGGTAATTAATGTCTTATAATTTAAAATGATAATTGGTGTCTTATAATTGAGCTATGCTTGAATTGACGATATAAATTTTGTTCATTTACCAATGTAGTAGAAAATCAAGTGAAATGAGTAGCCGACAATAATATATAATTTCATTCACCTACAAATTTATTGGCCTTGTTCACCCTTTATCTTATTAATTTCAAATTATTATTCTACAATGTTGTGTGAATATACTAATATTTACTTTTTGTCCCCACAAAATATGTGATATAATGTGATGTTTCATCAAATCTGGCATATGGATACTAAAAAACGACTTGACTGTACAAATAATTTTTCAAAAAAAAAAAATCCAAATTTAAATTAATGTATTAAATTTTCATCGACCTGTCGACATTTCTATCAACATTTTCACATGTTCATAGGTTTGACATCGAGTGAATTGACATGTCTATTATATCGTAAAAAATCTATATATATATAAAGAAGCAACAAAATGTAACTAACATCAACATAACATTAATAATAAGTATTTTAACATATTTATAAAAAGCGTAAAATGTATATTTATTAATTTAATTTTTTTTTGAATTTTTTTGTTAATTTATTTTAAAAATAACTACTGACAACATTTTATCAATATTTTCATCAACATTTTCATAAAATTGAGACTTTGATATTTCTATCGATATCGACATTTTAAACATCGATTTAAACTACCATCTGTAAAGGAAAAAGAAAAATTATAGCGAATCTGCTTAATCCATGTTCAGGTAAAAAAAAAAAAAAAAACCATATTAGTACAATAAATGAAACTTCTAGAAGCGAACTCTCATCCTCTTGTATGTTTTTATTTATTTATTTTAATACTTATGTACAAACCAATAAATGGAATTTTTTTTTGGAAATATTTCAGAAGATCCTACCCATTAGAAAAAGGAAAGCATGAGAAAAATATCAAACCCATTTGAGTAATTTCATGGAAAAAAAATCATATCTTCCATGCATCCTTGATAATATATATTTTTAAAAGTTTTGTTTTTATTAGGAAATTTTAATTTTTGAAAGTTGAATTGTTTTTAACCCTAAAAAACCAATAGTTGAATCACGTAGGTCGATTTGATAATTTATAATTTTATGTTTTACAATTTTTTTTTATTAATATTGTTTTTTTCATCAATAAAATCTTAGCAAAATATATAAAACATTTTTTTTTTAAAAAGAAACATCCTTTATTTTATTTTTTAAAATTGGGTAGGATTTTTAAAAATAAGTTATAAAATAAAGAAATTATTAGTAATATATAATTTGTTTTTAGGGATAGGAATTAAAAACAAAAGAATTGTTAAACCAAAGCTTTGACTTTTACACAACTTGAATTACTTTAAATCAAAATTTGTCGAACGATATTAAAGGATTTTTTTTAAAATGATGTAATTTAAAAAAACATAACAAAAATAGGATACTTTTCAAACTAATTCTGGGTTTGGGGTAGCTAACTCGTGTATACATGAGTTGCGAATTAGCTAACTTGTGGTCCATGTACACATTTTTATTAATGAAACTCGGCCCCAGGATGCGAGTTACTTGACACGTTGTGCCGCCACATAGGCGAAAATCGCCACATGGAATGACACAAAAATCGTGTATACTGTAAACGAGTTCCAACCACGAAAATGATGTACACCGTACACAAGTTCTTGGCCTAGTACACAATATTTATATTTTATATGTAAAATGTTAGTATGATTCAATAATATTGCTCTTGGCCTAGTGGCAAGCCTTGCTTAGATTTTTCTTATAGCCTTTGTCAGGGTCAAAGTTTAAGTCACACAACACTCAAACTTTTTGAATATAATGGTTTGTTTTTCCTTTTTTCCTTTTTATTATTATTATTATTATTATTATTATTATATATCAACCAATAAAAACTCAAACTTTTTGAATATAATGTTTTTTTTTCATTTTTCCTTTTTTATTATTATTATTATTATTATTATTATTATTATATATCAACCAATAAAAATAAAAACACAGTTTTTTATGTAACTAATTCAAATCTATTTATTATAAAATATCAATTTAGAAAACAAAAAAATATATTTATAAAATATTTACATAAAAGGAAACTACAATAATTCTATGAATTCTTATAAATTGTTATTTCAAGTATACTTATATAAAATTTTTAGTCATACTTCTAATATAGAAGTATATAAACTAATGGGTTAAAATATCATTTTGGGACTTATTATATTTTAATTAGCCCTTATACTTTCAAATGTCCAAATTTAATATTGGTACATTCAATAAATCATAAAATTAGTTCACACTGTTAGTTTAATGATTAAAAAAAATGTAATCTCTATTAGCTTTTTGTCTATAAATATAATTTTGAAAATATATTCTCATTGTATCTCTTTCTTAAATGAAATTATTATTATTATTTTACCAAGTTCGATAAACATTAACTCCAAAACTAAAAATAATGACTAATTTTAATATTTTTTTGAAAGTACCGAGATTAAATTTGGACATTTAAAAGTACATGGTCTAAAATGGAATGAGACTCAATGTATAGGGACCAAAATGATATTTTAACCCAACTAATATCAATGTGTTTAAAATAATCTTTATACAAATTTAAGCTCCCTGACATAAATTTCTAGATTCCCCCTAACATTATTAAAATTCTTTTTTTCAAAACTACTTCAATTTTGCCAATTTTTATTTACACTAGATTATTCATAAAATTACCCCTTTAACATGATGCATTTATTTAAAGAAAAGAAATTATTCAAACTTTGCTTACTCAAAAAAAGAAGCTACAATAGTCAAAGAAAGAAAAAATAATAAAAAGACGTAAATCGTGTACATGGTACACAAGTTCCATGTAAAACATGTACGGTGTACATGAGTTCCACGTAAAACACGTACGGTGTACACGAGTTCCATGTAAAACGTGTACCATGTACACGAGTTCCACATCATTCGACAACGTGTCACCACACGTAAATTACACCATGGTACACGATTTAGCTATCCTATTTTAAACAATACTTTTCTTGTCTGCCCTAGATTTGTAATTTCTTCTTTTTTTTTATATATATTTTCAAAATTTTTAGTTTCAAAACTACCCCAATTTTGTCATTATTTATTTAAACATCATTATCTACAAAATTAGCCCCGATATTAAAGTACTACATTTTTTTTTGAAAGGATACTACAATTCTTATGAATAAAAGTTTGGCATTGATTAAAAGGAGAAGATTATAGATTTATAATTGCAATACCTTCTTGTACATCAAAACAAGTGATATTGTACCAATGCAAAAATAATAATATATTATTATTATAACTCATATATATGAGTTATAATAGCCTGTAGAATTAAATAATTCTACATTATAAACACAAACTATTATAATTTAGACTAAACAATTCAACATTTTAAATACATATTATATAACTTCATAGACTATTATAACCCAGACTATTATAATTCACTCAGCGCTCCATATATATATACAATAATTGGTACTTGAAATGTCTCAAATTTTAATTTTCTTTATATTATAAATTAACTTTTCATAATAGCTTGATACCTTTTGCCCATATTTGTTGGAACTCTTAAAGTATTATTTTATTAAGAGCAATAATACATAAATAAATAATTAAATTTATTTATCACTATATCACATCAAATAGTAACGTCTATATTTTTTTCAATTAAAAAGTTTTGTTTTAAAATTTTCATGCCAACAAGTAACAACAGTCTCAAATTAATATTTCCCAAGCATTTTCTTTCTATATATATTTCCATTAAAATTCATATTTTGAGATCATGAATTCAAGCTTAAACTAATATCTCTCAAATGTAGAATATGGGAATTTGAATATCTCAGAGAAGGAATATATGTCAATTACCACTGAGTTTATGCTATTTGACAATATTTTAATATCTTAGATTGAACAATGTTTAGATTGATATATTTTCTTTTTCTATTTATTAGTATGTTCAATCCCAGATTAAAGACACGATAAATTCCAATAACTTTCATAATTCTTATATGAAGATTTCTTGCGTACATATTTAGCTAAGCATAATATTTTTCAGCTAAATTATAAAAAAATACCTTTGAACTTTGTCATTTGTTTAAAACAAATAATCTTATTCTTTCAAAAGTTACAATATTGTCATTGACCTTTCATAAACGTTTCAAAACTAACCTTGAAGTAGAGAAACTGCTAAAATTCTAGAAGAAAAGTCGATGTGTTTTTGGATGTTATTCTTTCAAAGACTTAATCCAAGCAAGCGTCATAGTCACTACCACATCATTCTAAGTCACTGCGCTATGTCGATTTTCTGTCCAACATTCTAACTAATTTCTACTTCAATAGTAGTTTTGAAACATTTATGAAAAATCAATGGTAATATTGTAATTTTTGAAAGAATATGGGTATTTTTGAAACAAATGGCAAAGTTATTTAAGAGTTTTTTTTCAAAGTAATTTAGTCATATATATTTTTTTTTATTATTGAGCCTGCTATTTTTAGCACTTTATTTGCATGAAAGAGAAAATAAAAATATAACATACTTTTTAACTATACTAGTTTATTACCACGTGCAATGCACGTTATATATATTTTAATTATTCTATATTATAAAAGAATTAATTATATTCATTAAAAAATGTCCAACAAATTAATATGCACTTTAAATATATAAAAATCTCATATATTTTTTATATATTACAAATTGATAAATTTATTTTATTATTGAAAATTAGTGTAATGGTAAAAAAAATGAAATTCAATTATTATTATTATTAATAAAATAAGTTAAAAATTAAAAATGTATGGAGTATTTAAAGTTAGTTGTGGTTTATATATAAATAGTTATGAGTTTTTTTTTTTACAATGATAGAAAATGATACCTAATTTTTTTAACAAAGAAATGATATCTAAATTAATTTATCTATTTCTAATTTTTTCCATGTTTTATCATTCACTTCATCAAATTTCTAATTATTTTCTTAATTATTATTAGACTATATTTTGATTTTTCAATAATTATTTTTCTTATCTTAATTGTCCTAAAATGTAGATTTCAAATTGTTGTGGAAATGGGTGGAAGAGACAAATTTAGAGTTGAGGGGAATGAAAGAATTATAAAACTTTAGACATTCCAAAAACTTTCATATTCTGTAATTAAATATAATTAGATAAAAATATTAATTTTAGAGTGAATTTATCTACATGAAGGTAAACCTTTTACTTTCTAGCTTTTCACATTTCATTCATTTTAATATTTTATGGGTGCATTTAAATTGCATTATCTCATACCACACACTTAATGAATTTTAGGTTACATTTTAATGTTTTTAATATATTAATTTAAAAACATATATTTTTTTCATATTTTTATTTTAAAAAAAGTTTTTTTTTTTTTTTTACCTAATTTGGATTTTGGACTCTTTTTTTTTTTTTTTTTTTTGCTATTTTGTTTGATTATTACAAATTCTAAATATTTTCAAGTTAACTTTTTGTTATGTATTGAACGTTTCAACCTGCCAACAAAAGCATAGCTCAACTGAAAGTATGTGTTCATGACAAAGAAGTTATGGGTTCGAATCCCCCACCCCGTATTGTTGAACTAAAAAAAAAGAACGTTTCAACCTTAATAATGATTAAATTAACTACTAATTTGATTATTCTAACTTATTGAGAATGAAATAACAAAACTCTTTGTATTCCAAATCTTTGAATTTCATACAAATTCTTGTTAATAAATAATTTTTAATTTATTCTTGATAATGAATTTTTATTTTATTATTAGTAATTCATTAATTTAATATTTATAATTAATTCAAAACTTGGTGAGGCATTAAGTTGATATTTTTTTCTCTCGACAAAAGAAACATAAGCTTGTAATTGATCAATAAAATTTTATTTTTCAACAAATATTTTAGATTAAAAAAAACAATACCCGAATTATAAAGAAATAATAACAAAAATAGTAACAAAAAAACCAAAAATCCTAGATATACACTCATTTCTTAAAATTGATATGTTCACTTGACAAATATTGATAGACAAACACTATTATTTAAATTAATTATTAATTAATTAATTTACTATTTATAATTAATTGTTAATGACATATTTTGTAAATTAGTAAATTAAATAATGAACAAAAGTGTCCAAAAATGTTTTTCTACCATCTACACTTTTTAATATAGTATCGATATCTAATAGCAGTTGTAACTAGTGGAGGTGACAACTATATTATGACTAATTTCGACTAATTTCATTAATACCAAAGAAGAATAGGAGGCCAAATTAAAAAACATGAAGAAAGATGTTTTTTATTACTTTTTTGTTTCACTTGGTATATAATTCTCTCTCTTCTCTTTGATGACGTCTATCTCTTCATTTTCTTTTTGCATATAATTGAATATGTTGGACCCCTACCTCTTTCTCCTTAGCTTCATTGTTGGATTCCTTGATATTTTCTCTTTGCATATGAAGGGAGAGGGCCAACTCCCTCGTTTTTTTCTAGATATTTATTTTTGAAATTTGATTAAGAACTCAAGTGCGTTGGAATTGAAAAACAAAACAAAATAAATGATGAAAGTAATCGAACTTAATTTGATAAATTGGACCTAAACAAGACCTATATAAATATCTTGTTTCTAAAAGATCTCTTCAACTTTTTTATCTATGAGATGGTTTGTTATGTTAGAACAACAGATCTCTCACATATTTTTATAATTGTATGATATAGTCTATACTTTGAGCTTGCATTGTTTTATATCTGATTTCATCTAGAGATGTTGTCTTTACTTATATACTATTAAATCTTCCAAATTTCTAGTATTTTTCTTTTTGTACCTTCCGAATTTCTAGTTGATGTAAGATTATTTTTATTCTCCACAACATGTTTAAGATGAGACATGCAACAACAAAAAACCACAATAGTCTTCGTTTTCAAAAAGGGAGAAGAAATTGGGTGATAACAACTAATACGGATTAGCTAGATACTAATTATTCCAATAGCATTCATTTAAGAGAATCTTTAATTTCACAGAAAAAAAAATCCTTAATACATAGAGGAACCAACTTATAAAGTATAGCTCAACTAGTTAAGACATTATATTACATATCTATCTTAAAGATCAGAGACAATATATTTGAATTCTCACTCCCGCACAATATATTGAATTTAAAAAAAAAACACAGAGATAGATGGGGGGCAAGAATTGCATGGATTATTATGGCCAAGTGGGAGGATGCATACAAAAATTTTGAACACACATAGCATGGAATGATGTGAAAAACATATGTGGTAGTGAATAAAAGATGAGTAAAGGGCTCAACTTTATAAAAGGAGAAATGACAGTGTTTTGAAGCAAAAAATGGAAATATGCTCCTCCAACCCACTTGTTGGCATTTGCCTTTATATCTTTTTTTTTCTTCTGGGGCTCCCTTTTCAAATCCCACCATCACTTCACTTCAAGTCACCCTCCCCAACTTTTCTTTTATCTTCTTTGTCAAATATATAGTGCAAGTTCCCTTGTGTCCCTAAAAACTTTTGATCAATTCCCTATACAAAGGTACATTTCTGTCTTTGCTTTTTGGTTACATGCATGATAATGGGGAAGAAAACCTAAAGCTCTTGCAACTTGGACATTTACCTAACTGACAATCAACTGTGAAGAACACTTCATGGATCACATGAGAGCAGAGGGGACCCCAATATGAAAAAAGTTGTAGCATTATAGGGAAGCTAATTAGCTAGATTATTGTGAAATCTACCTTTCGGTGCATGTTATGAGTTTTCTATATCGCATGTCAAAACTAATCCATATACGTCATTAGAGAGTATGTTACACATCCACTTAAATCAGCGATATTATAAGTTTGGAAAGATGTTAAGTATATAATTAAGTAAAGACAATGTCTCTATCAATGATATATAGAGCTATATATAGCTCAAAAGAAAATTCATGCAAGTTTACGGAAAAAAAGTAGATGATTTTATGTACTATAATGGAGATAGAAAAAAGGGTTGTCTTTGCCTTTGTTAAGAAAATACTAATGGTATTACATTTATCATAATCAATTAGTACAAATTTTTTGAGTATAAGTAGGTGATTTAACATAGTACTAAATCATATGATTTTATGTTAAAAACTCTTTATTGTATCATTCTTTTTAATCCCGGCCATTTAATTAATTTACTTGTTAGGTCTCATGTTAATTATCCAACCCATAAGTGAGATAAAGTTTTAATTCTCTCGAAATATATAAGTTAGATGATCCAGCTATTCTTCAAATCCAGTAGCAATTAAAATTTTATCATTCTTTACATGGACAAGTACCTTAAGTCTTGACATAATTAGATCCTCTATAGAGAATATGAACAAAAGGAAGAAGAGACAATTACGCATAAACATAGCTATTGAAGATACGAATAAAGTCTTAATTACATCGACCAATTAGACGAGAAGAGAGGACCACCATGTCTTGGGGTGATGTAACTTATATAGCACTTTCAAACTTTGAAGAATAAAACAAACATTGAGAAGGAAGTTTTTCTAACAATAATGGAAAATAGTTGCAATAATTCAAGTTGAGAGGAATAGAATAATGGTTAAGTGCAAATGACAGACATGGGGTATTGTAAAAGCAAGTTGGTGCACTTATTTGTCTTACCAGTTTGAGGAAAATGTCAACTAAACTCACATCTGTTTGCTTTCCTCTGTACTATGTTTTGCAAGTTTTGAAGAACCTAAACCCATTTGTTAGGGGAAGAGGTGGAGAATTCATTCATTATTGTTTAATGCCAACTTTCTGGTTGTCAAGTCTCCATCTTATCCAATTCATTTCATCTCATCCAATCAAATATAACAGCCAAATCCTCCTTGTGCTTGAGTAACTATAGTAAATATTATGTACTTCAAATTATCATTATTTATGAAAAGTTTATAAGCTCATGTATGCAGTATGTGGCTTTCTTTTTAGTACAATAAATGTGAGGGTGGAAATTCAAACTTTCAACTTTAAGTAAAGGAGTAGATATCTTAACTTTAAGGAAAGGGTTATGTTTCAATAATTTTATTGAGTGCAGTGTTATGCAAATTGAGTGATTTAAAAAAAAAAAAAAGAGATAGAAAAGAAAAAGAAGATACCAAAACAGTCACTTTTTAAAAAAACAAGATCAAAATGAACTTTTTGAACCCACAGTGACTAAAATGGACAAAAGTTGAAAGAAAGTACAAAAATCAAAATAGATATTTTGAAACTACATACAACAAAATGAACCAAAATACTGAAAGTACAAAGATAAAAATAGTACTTAAACCTTTTTAGAAATGGTATTTAAGAACTACTGTCGAATGACTTGTACAATCCAAATTAGTCTAAATATATGTTTTAGTCCCTAAAATTTGGGCTTTTTTTTTTCCAATTTAGTTCCTATTATTTAAAAATGTTCAATTTTGTCTCTTATGATTTAACATTTTTTAATCATACTCTTTTCATTGGTAAATATTTAAATTAGATTATGATAAACTTACATGACATGATACTTAGTGAATTGATAAAAATTTAGAGGAGGAATTAGACATAAATTTGGATTTTTCCTCTCTTAGATAGCATAATTATCCTCTAAATTTCTACCAACTCATTAAGTATCATATTGGCCAAGGAGAGCATAGCTCAACTAGTATATTAAATGTATTAACGACCATGAAGTTTGTGGTTCAAATCCCTTCATCCCTTATTGTACTCAAAAGAAAAAAAAAGTATCATATTGCGTAAATTTATTATCAGCCAATTTTAACATTGACTAGTAGAAAGGGTATAATCGAAAAATGTTAAAACGTAAGGGGATAAATTGAAAAAGACAAAAGAAATCGAATATTAGAAACTAAAAGATATATTTAGCCTTAAAATTATTAAAGTTTGAAATCTACGAGTGAAGTTGTGGTCATGTCTAGTGGAATAGAAGATAAATAGGTTAGGTATTCTAAAACCTAATTGAGAGTTATAATTTAAGTTTAGGTAAAGACCACCCATGATCCACCCATGATGTAGATTAACATGCTGATCTTGTTGAAAACATTTAGACAATCCAGCCTGATCCATGAGAGCAATATTTTATGGTATGTTGACAATTTTACATCCTCTCTAGTGATTTTAACAATTTTTATTTTAGAGACTTAACGGCGAGAATTCTTCAATTGAAATAGAGATGTTTTAGGGACAGAAAATATTTTCGAGACTAGTACAATGTGACTGACAATTTTTATATCGTTAGATGCAAAAAAGAGGAACAAAAAAATTATGATTTCACCATATTTCCAAGGGTTTAGACTTAGAGGGAGCAGCCAGATTGAATATTTTTTCGGGTGTGAATTTTTTAATTATATTAAATAATTGATCTAGACTATGTATAATGTGTTAAATACATGCGAAGCTTGGTTTAAGAAGATTCAGCACGTATAAGAGAGATTAAATTGGGTCAAGCTATGTATAATGGGCTGAATCATTTGGATCATGGACCATTTTGAAGGCCCAAACCACTTTCAAAATGATCCACTAAAGGGCTGAATGTTCCAAACAATTGAATCCATCTTATGGGCCGGCCCAACTTATTGGATCTGTCACTCTTATAACGAACCGAACCGAACCTAGTTGAATCCAGTGAGTTTGCATGGGAAGTTTTTTTTTTTTTTTTTTTTTTTTTTTTTTGGAGAAAAAATGAATTTTAACTCGAATTTGATAAGTTGTATCAATTTTAATTCTAAACTTTTAATTTTATCAAATTGTACTTTAAACTTGAATAATTGTTACAATTTTTACTTTAAATTTTAAAAAGTGTTGCAATTTTTATCTTATAGTAGATTTTCACTCGAAAATTCTTTGAAAAAAGTACTCTCATTTGCATCTAATAAATTATAAAATATATGTTTGGTATGATATTGATAGGATCTAGACAAATGACATTAGAGTTGGTTTTTGTTGAAATTTGCAAGTTTTAACAAAAAAATTTAATAGTCGATTTTGTGCATTAATCAAACCTAACTTTGTGAAAAGTTTGGTTTTTATTAAACTAATGAGTTTTTTTGCCCTTTTTTCGAAGAAAATATACTTTTTGGTCCCTGAAATTTTAACTTAGTTTCTATTTGGTACTTGGGTTTATAAAACTAACACTTTTTGTCATTGAGATTTAAATTTTGTTTTTATTTGGCCCTTGAGGTTTTAAAAGTGACATGTTGGGTCCCCAAAGTTTGAATTTGATTTCTAATTAGTCCAAGAAGTTTGAAATTGGTTTCTAAATAGGTCACTAGTAAAGTTGGCTTTAATTAGTCTAATGGAATGATGACGTGGTAGTTAGCATATACTAACTAGACTTTGGTGATATGTATTTTTTAAATGAGTTGAAATTTTTTTATATATATTTTATTTTTTATACTTAGGTAACAATCATGATATTAAATTTCCGTCGACATGTCGACATTTCCATCGATATTTCCGCATGTCCATGGGTTCAACGTCGACATAAGGGGGGATCGACATTTCCACTATATCGTATAAAATTGATGAAATATTAAAAAAAATAGCAAGAAAATGTAACTTAATGTGAATATAATATTGTAACAAGTATTTTAATTCATTTAAAAAGTGTAAAATGTTAATTTATTAATTAATTTTTTTTTGAATTTTTTGTTTTTAAATTTTTTTCAGAAATATCCATCGACATCAATATTTTATCGATATTTCCATCGAAATTTTCATAAAATTGAGATATCGACATTTCCATCGACATTGACATTTTAAACCTTGGTAACAATTAGAAACCAATTTCAAACTTCAAAGTCCAATTAAAAATTCAAATTTTAGGGACCAATTCGAAATCAAATTCAAACCTTGAGGACCATACATGTCACTTTTGAAATCTCAATGACCAAATTGAAACTAAATTCAAATTTCAAAGACCAAAAGTGTTAGTTTTGAAAACTTATGAACTAAATAGAAATTAAGCTTGAATCTCAGAGACCAAAATGTAATTCTACTTTTTCTTAAACATTATTTATGGTTAAAATTAGTGAATGAATTAACAAAAATTGAATAGAAGGTAAAAATTGTAACATTTATTAAGTTTAAGGTTTAATTTGATGAAATTAAGAGTTTACGGTAAAAAAATTGATACAACTTGTAACGTTGAAAAGTAAATTTTGATATTTTTTTCCCTCTTTCTTTCTGAAAAGAATTAAAATATCCACAGCAAATTAGTAGAGACTTAACAAGTTAATATAGAGCTTGACAAAAACAAAAAACCATTATCCTGTCCCTTGAGGATTTGTTTGGTTGTAGAGATAAGAACGTGGTTCAAACAAATTTCAATGCCTCCTCTCTAGTGGTTGAGATACGTGAGATATTATTACAAAGAGATTCTTACTTTATCTTTTGGTTTTGGCATTTTTTGGGTTTTCTTATTTTATCTAAATTATTTTTGCTACTTATATTCCTATCCCAACTTTATTCCTTATCTGGATTTTTTTAGACTCCGTCCAAACACACCATATTGTATCACATCTCTTATGGAATCTCCTTTCTTCTTCTTTCTGTTTTCCTCTCCCTTTTGCCTCTTTATTAAAAATTTAAAAAAAAAAAGTTTCAGAAATATATGAGTTATAAAATTTTAAAACCAATATAACAAACATGGATAATTTTTATCCATGTCAAAACCCATGCCCAACTTGGATGAAACAAACAGGCTCTAAATGTATAAAACATTTTGAATAGATAAAAAATAAATAAATAAACTATGTAGATTTAAGGAAGTGGACAATATTATATATAGATATAAAATAATTGAAAAAAAAAGCATTTTTGACCCCTAAACTTTGCATGTTGTATCAATTTTAACCCTAAATTTTCAATTTCATCAATTTAAACCTCAAACTTTGCAAATTGTATCAATTTTAACCCTAAACTTTTAATTTCATCAATTTAAACCTCAAACTTTGTAAATTGTATCAATTTTAACCCTAAACTTTTAATTTCATCAATTTAAACCTCAAACTTTGTAAATTGTATCAATTTTAACCCTAAACTTTTAATTTCATCAATTTAAACTTCAAATTAAACTTGAATAAGTGTATCAATTTACACATTCGTTTAAGTTTTCGTTTCCATCACCATTAGAAAGATTTCCCACATATGTCCAAAGCCACATTTTGCTCTATGATAGGTACTTATTTGTTATTTTTTTAAAAATAAATTTACTAAAAGAATAATTAAACAATTCCAGATTGAATCGCCACCATCATGAAAACCACGAACTCGACTTTCGAAAGTAGGACTCACACGAAATGAATACTTGTGTGTCTCCCTTGCCATTGGTGTTGATACCAATGACGACAAGTATACAGAAGATTGAGCTCAACTAAAATGTGAGAGAGAACAAGAAAGGCAATGACAAACATAAAATGACGCCCATGAACACAATGAACTAATCTAGCTGACCTTGTCGGCCCCGTCAATAATCTTACAGGGAATTAAAGTGACATCAATGCCGGAGAGAAAAAAGACAAAAAATCTAACGAGGGTGATGATTATGAAAGTCCCACGTCCATTGCAGTGGATGGAGGACAAATCAAGCTAAAGACCGGTGAGAAATTCAAAAAAAAAATATTGGCAAACGATTCAAAAAGGAGAGTACTCCGTTGAGAAAAAATATGGTGCAAATAAGCTTTGTTTCTACTAAAAGCCGGTGGATTGAGTAGAATCATGCCTTACAATTGAAATACCTTCAATTAGTTAAATGAAAAAAAAAAAAAAAAAACAGTAGAATCAGATAAGATAAGAAGTAAAAAAAAGTGAAAAAAAAAGTCATGCTCTAAATTGAAAGACATTATGAAGAGTCTACTCTAATTTTCTTCAACAATTTTAATTTTTTTTTAAATAACAAATACGTACCTATTATAGAGCAACACGACTTTGGACCTATGTGGAAAACTTTTCTAATAAGGATTGAAATGAAAACTTAACCGATGGTGTAAATTGATACACTTTTACAAGTTTGAGGTTTAAATTGATGAAATTAAAAGTTTAGGGTTAAAATTGATACAACATGCAAAGTTTATGGGTCAAAAATGTTTTTTTCCCAAAATAATTTGTTATCCTAAATAGTTTTCTAACAATGAAGTTAAATTATATAAACCTAACTCTAACATGTGGGTCAAAATGTATTCTAACAAGTCATCAATTGCCTTTTCAATCACATCATAATGCTCTCAAGTTTATTTTTTGTATTCTTTAAAATTGAATAACTTTTTTTTTTGTTTTTAGATTGCTATTCTAAAAAGTTAGAAAATTTGTCTTTTTCTTTCCATCCCACCCAAATAATTGCAAGAATATTATTTTATATATGTAGATAGAGAATTATATGGTATAAAATACATTTGAACAGTTAATTTTCTTTGAATCTTTCTAAAAATATGAATTGTCGAATGATATTAGGTTTTTTTAAAACTCTTTTAGCAGTTGGTTTGTGGGCTAAGTTCATGAATAATGCAATTTAAAAAAATAATGACAACATTAGAGTAGTTTCTAAAATAAAAATGTAAAAAATGTAAAAAAAAAAAAAAAAAAAAATACATAGTAGGTGTAATGGAGCAAACATTTGACAAAAATGGAGTAGTTACAAAACTTGTGTACATGGTACGTGATTTGGGGAAAACTCGCGTACATTGTACGTGATTTAAGGCCTCTCTGAATCTGTTTTGTTCTTGTTCTTCATGATTTGCCTTGTGCTTTTGCTTTTGAAGATCTTTTGATTCCAATCATTTTTACTTTTTTTAAGGCTTCTTTAAATGGATTATTCTCTTCTTTTTGTTCCTGAATTCTCTAAAGATGATAAACAAAACTTCAAAAACATAAAAATTAAAATCGTGATTATAACTAATTATAATTTCACCTCTTCTTTTCAAGCACTCTGCTATGCTTTAATTTGGAGAAAAAATGTTTTTGGAAAAGTGGTGGAAGATTTTCCTTGTTGGGGTGAAATTGAACTGCAGAGAACTCCATTGAAGACAAGAAAGGATTGAGATTGAAAATTGAAGTGGATGAGGAGAAGGGACTCTTGGTTTATAATGATGGGTAATTGAAATGGAAATCATTTTTTGAGTTTTGGGATTTGGAGGAAGCAGAAGAGGTAGGGTGCGATTGGTGGCCAGTGCAGAATGCTGGTGTTTGTTGGCCGGCGGGGCAAAAGGAAAAGAAAGGAGAGAATGCTAGCACAAAGATGAAGAAGATAAGGATGCAAGTTGCATACATTCCAAATAGAACTTGTGTACATAGAACAAGAGTTTCATGGCCCTCTATGCATCTAAGTGGTCACCGCATAGCAGATGGACAATGACTTTGTGGCTACATCATGGAAATCGAGTACATAGTACGCAAGTTTCCTCTTCCTCACGACCATGGGTTGTGATTCACTTATGTACTCATGGACATGGTACACAGATGGAATTGTGGCCCATGTCCACGATTTATCTACCTATTTTTGGGAATACTTTTGAAACTACCCCATATTTGTTTTAATTTTTTTTAAATACATTATTTAAAAAAAAAAAAATCCAAGATCTAAACTATTCATTGTGAATTGGACACTTCAAATAAGGACAAAAGCATGTTAATTTTTTTTTTTAAAAAACTATTATTTTTAAATTAAGAAAGTAATGACAGCTACAATTTTTTAATACTAATTTACCCCCAAATTGAATTAGTAAACAAAGACAAATAAAAATGTGTCAAATCCGATAATTCTAGATTTTGATGTTGACATAAATTATAGGAAATATTGTAAATTTCAACCTGTGAACTAGGTTAGTTGAATTTAGTCTTCAAATCTAATTTGACAATTTTTTACTCCAACCATCAAATCGATTAGTTTTTTTTTCCTCTTTTTTTCTCTAAGTACCAAATTCATTAGGTTAAACATTCACATCAAGAAATAAATTTGCCTTTGTCAGAGGCAGTGTTTGGGCAAGAATTTATAAGAGTGGTCTACATCCCTCAATCAAAGTTAGACCTCGACTCTAAGTTCACAAAATTTGTTTCACAAAGTAACCTCTGCACTAGTGTGGTGTTTGTCCAACACACTTCGATGCTCGTAAGTCATTATCGAGACAATGTTAAGTTGATCAACATTAAGATTATTTGTCTCTCTTGGAGGGAATCCCGTCATATTTATAAGAGAGATACTAATAGTGACCTTATAGTCTTGATTGCCCTATATTGTCTTGTCAACTACTTAATAATAAGGATTTTTAGACTTCTTAACGTGACATCCATATTTCTTAGAAGGGCAATACGACAAGTGACATAGCTTACTATCAAACTCCTCTATGACAACCCAACTAAGCTTTTAGGAGGTCGAGCTGAGTTGGCCTTCGCCGTAGTCAACTTGGCGCAATCTTTTGGTCCCTCTACTAGGGTGGTCTATACATATTCTCCATGCTGAATTCTTTTCTACCAAACTAGGATATCTATCACATGGCAACGGTTGATTTCACCAATAACAAAATTCATTGAACTTCTATTGTCCTCCAAAAAAAACATTTTTGTTGAAAATTGTCGAAGTTGCAAAATAGTTTCTGAGCTCAATAGTTTCAATTTATTATCCAAAGAAAATGAAAGAGAGAGATTCAAATTTCGTAAAGTTAATATTAAAGGTATAATTTAAATATGATTAATTAGTTAAATTTAATTTATTAAAACTAATTAATAGAAGGTATTATTTAATTGCCTAACATTATTGACAAAGTGTGCCAATTTTTGTACACATGCGTACAAAATAAATAAATAATATTAATTAAATATCAAAATATATTCAACACGATAATTTGACTCAATTCACAAAATTTACGTGATTTTACGGTGTAATTAAAGAGAACTTTTGAAAAACAAATATTTTTAAATAATTCTTTTTTTTTAAAACATTGATTCGTGTTTTATGTAAAAGTATTTAAAGTATGGGTAAAAATCAATTTATACCTCTGAAATTTGGAAGTTGTATCAATAAAAACCTTAAACTAATAATTGTATCAATTTAAATCATGAACTTTCATAAGTGTAGCAATTTACATCCTCTATCAAATTTCGTTTGAAAAACGTTAGTTTACATGTGTGTAATTAAAAATATTAAAATATAAGAAACGAAATTAAAATTGGAGAAAATATCAAACACTAGAACTAACCTATACTAATCAAAATTTTAAAAATAATTTTTAACGGGCCAAAACATTTTTTTAACCTTCCACTTTTGTTCGAGTTAGTAATGTCTAATTCTGTCTAGTTTGGCAAGCAAAAAAAAAAAAACATTTTTAATTTAGCAATAAGTAGGAGTTGGAATTCTAACATTCCACTTTTATTCGAGTTGGTAATGTCTAATTCAATCAAGTTTGGAAAGCAAGAAAGAAAAAAAAAATTAGTTCAACGATGAGTAGGAGTTGGAATTCTAAGCTTCCACATTTGTTGAAGTTAGTAATGTCTAATTCAGTTGAGTTTGGCCAGAAAAAAAAAATTTAGTTATCTATAAATATAAGTATTCCAAATAGGTTAAATTATCAAACATACCCCTGAACTATGGGGTTGGTTTCAATTATACTCCTGAACTTTGAAAAGTTTCATTTTAACCCTTGAACTTTGAAGTTTGTTTCAAAACAACCATTTAAGGTTTTTTTTCGTTAAATTTATGGACGAAAAATGACGTATTTGCATATGTTTTTATTTTTTTTTCAACGTATATGTTAAAATATGTTCACATAAGCAACAATATAAATTCAAAAACACATTTTTCGTCCATGAATTTAACGAAAAAAAAGCCTTCAAGGGTTGTTTTGAAACAAACTTCAAAGTTTAAGGGCTAAAATGAAACTTTTCAAACTTCAGGGGTATAATTGAAACCAATCAGGATTGTGAAACAAACTTCAAAGTTTAAGGGCTAAAATGAAACTTTTTAAAATTCAGGGATATAATTAAAACTAATCAGAAGTATTTTTGATAATTTAACCATTCCAAATATTCTCATGAATATGATTTGGCAAAGATTTTCCAAATAGTTGTGGCTGCCGTCTCTTCATACATGTATGAAAACGAAACGCCTCTCCGCCTAATTTTTATATTCCATTGGCCCTGCCTTAGATTACGCGTACACTGCTCGTCTTGGCTCGAGTTTAAGCGTCTATTAACGTAGATTAGCTTTATTCAGCCGCTAATCCCACCATTTTTACTTCTTCAAAATCTTCTCTTTTCAATGACGCGTGCAGATCACGTCTCTTTGTCTTGTAGCTACAGTCTCTCTCGCGACATTTTGAGTACAACTTCCTCTTCCTGCGCGTGGGTGCGAGAGAAATCGAGATTTGAGGAGCTACGTCTGCCACAAAATAAAATAATCTCTTTGCTTTTCAAGAAGAACTGGGGATTTTAAAGAGTTGCATTACATTACAGGTCATTGCTTCTTCTTCTGTATTGGAACCAACTCCAGAGCTCTAAATCTGATCAAAAAGTCACCATCTCTGTGACAATTTTCCTCTAATTCCCCCTTTGCTTGTAAGTACTTGTGGCTACCTGATTTCCCTTCCTTGCTTCTTTTTTTCTTCTTTCTGCTTTGTGGGTGTGTTTTCTTCTGATACGTAACACTGTAAGGATCCTGGATTTTGGATTTTTCTGTCCGAAATTTTCGAATTCCTTCCTATTTATGAACTGGGTCTTTGAAAATCGTTTCGTTTTTTGCTATTTAAGGGGTTGATTTCAAGAATTTGGGCTCCTATTGAGGTATCTTTTACTGGGTCTTTGTCTTTTCAGCCGTTTACTGTGAAATTTTGTAGCCTGCCTCTAGTGGTATCTGCAGAGGCGGACATAAGGGATGATAAAAGACAGTCGATGAACATAGAGTGAATGAAAGTTTTCATTTCCATGATTAATGGGTTTAGATGAATTTCTAGGTTGAGTTGTCTACAGTAGTAACTTAGAGGAACGCTTCATATGAGGATAATCAGGAGAGAAACCAGGTGCTTCTTTATTTGACTCCGGATTTTAAAGCTGATTTGTTTCTCAAAGTGAACCAGTTAAATTACCCTACTAGAAATCAGATATAATTTGTTGCTGTGAATAAGGGATTTTAGACTTAATTGAACTACTTGGTTGATTTGATTGTTTTGGAAGGCTTGGCGTTTGTTAGAGATAGTTATTATGCAGAGGGTTCGATTGTCATCCCAACAAACACCTGTTCTTAAGTTGGGTGATTCTCAAATGACATTATCCCCAAAGTTTAGGTTAGCAATTATCAAGTCTCATCTGTTAAATCCTTCATCAGACTTGGAATCATCTCTTTGTGGGGAGCCCTTAATTCCGGGTCTTCCTGATGATATTGCACTTAACTGCCTCCTTCGGTTGCCGGTTCACAGCCACGCTGCTTGTAGGGCTGTATGCAAGAGATGGCATCAGCTACTGGGTAGTAAAGAGAGGTTCTTCACTAGGAGGAAAGAGTTAGGTTTCAAAGAACCTTGGCTTTTTGTATTTGCTTTCCACAAATGCACTGGAAAGATTCAGTGGCAGGTTCTTGATCTTACCCATTTCACTTGGCATAGTATCCCACTCATGCCTTGCAAGGATAAGGTTTGTCCCCATGGCTTTAGGTGTGTTTCAATCCCTCATGAGGGCACTCTCTTTGTTTGTGGTGGCATGGTGTCGGATGTCGATTGCCCCCTTGACTTGGTCTTGAAGTATGAGATGCAGAAAAATCGTTGGACTGTGATGAATCAAATGATTACGGCAAGGTCATTTTTTGCAAGTGGAGTCATTGATGGTAAGATTTTCGTGGCTGGAGGAAATAGCACTGATCTTTTCGAGCTCGACTCGGCTGAGGTTTTGGATCCTATCCAAGGGAGTTGGAACTCCATTGCAAGCATGGGAACAAATATGGCTTCGTATGATGCTGCAGTTCTCAATGGGAAACTTTTAGTGACAGAGGGCTGGCTGTGGCCTTTCTATGTGGCTCCGAGGGGACAGGTTTATGATCCGATAACTAATAATTGGGAAACAATGGCTATTGGTCTGAGAGAAGGCTGGACTGGTTCAAGTGTAGTGGTTTATGGCCACTTGTTTGTTGTTTCAGAGCTTGAAAGAATGAAGCTTAAGGTTTATGATGCAGCTTCTGATTCCTGGGAAGCTATTGAAGGGCCTCCTTTACCAGAGCAGATATGCAAACCTTTTGCTGTGAATGCATGTGACTCGACCATATACGTTGTTGGTAGGAATCTACATGTAGCTGTGGGCCATATCTCTCGGCTGAGCAAAAAGGGGATGAGCGAAAAAAAGTGGAGCTTTAATGTAAGTTGGCATGTTGTTGATGCGCCAGAATGCTTCTCTGACTTGACACCCTCAAGCTCTCAGGTGTTGTTTGCTTAGGTATCATCCTTTTGTCGGCTCTCCCCGTAATGTCTTATATGATTTTGAATATGTTACAATCAAAGAGAATTAGCTATAGATCTGATTATAGATGTGTGAAAAGGTATTTGTTCAAATTGGCGTGTATCGGAGTACTGGCTATAAGTACGTCAATCTTTTGTTGGTTCTTCTTTTCCTCTTTCATCATGAATCAGGATGCATAATGCACAACTTTAAATTATTGCAGTTTGATATATGCTTCTCAGTCTTTTGCACAAAGCTTTGTCTCTGTTTAAATTGTTTCCTGATTTACCTGAACCTGAGAAATCTGCTACTTGCACCGCTGTTTAGGCATCGAAGTATCAAACGTTTCAATAGCTTAGAACGTGTGCCAATTGTCCCAGTGTGACTTATCAAGAACAAGTCCTAGATTAAAATATTGAAAGCAAATTCGTTCAAATATGTATACTTTTCTTTTACTTTTTTGTGTATCTTTTAGGGATGCTTCTGACTTTCTGTACTATTTGTAGTAACAATCTGTCCCCTCGAGTGATGAGATGCGAGTAGTGAGTTGCAAAAATATCCATTCTCTTGTCGTTGTTGCCCAACATCTTTCTTTGTTCCAAACACCCATATGTGCAAGCTACATATTTCAGACAATGAAAGCATCCTTGCTAGGTTTTAACCAGAGTCTCAAATATGGTTCATTCCTTAGAACCTCAAGAATAAGAAGTTTCCATCTTGTACAGTTCTAAAAAACATTTAACTTGAATCATGTGGCTGTCTCCTAGAATATGGCTTGTCTTAAGAGAAAACTGTCTTCTGTTTGCTTGCTTCTTCCTCCACTGTTTCATCAAGTGCTTTCTGAGTTTGATGCTTCTGAAATGGGTATGAAGATTCAAAAGTTTTGAAGGTTTTTTGGTCTTTTCCTTCAAAAAAAAAAAAACTCCCCATTGAGAAAGAAGGTAAAACTTGAGTCCAAATTCTTTGAGAATGATGATTCTTTGTGATAAGGATGAGGAAGATTTTGGTATGAAAAGTATATGTTGACAGTCTGGTTTTTGCAAGTGGAGGGATAGAGTTGCAAAGTGGGAAAGTGTCCTTTCCCTTTTCTCTGACTTTTTTGGTCCCTTAGAAATTGGACAGGGTCATTTCATTTTGGAACTCATCCAAATCTCAATACACTGAACTTTCTTTTCTTTTTGTTGATATATTTTGACTCCAAAGCTATTTGATAATGTGAAATGGATAGTTCACAAATATTCATCATTTCATTTTTTTTTTTAAAATACAAGTTTAGTTTGAACAAAACTTTTAGGTTTGTGTTTATTTGGTCTTTAATTTTTAATTTTGTATTCAATAGGTCTAATAGATCTTTAAACTTTTAATTTTGTATCTAATAAGTCTCTGACATATTTGAATTTGTTAAAAATTAAATGATCAATTTTATATCTAATAGGACCCTAAAGTTTTGATTTTGTGTCTAATATATTTGTGAATTTAAAAAAAAAAAAAAACAAGTCGAATGGGTTAAAAACCTATTAAACACAAAATTAAAAGTTCAAAGATCTATTAGACATTTTTAAAGTTCAGGAATTTATTAGAAATAAAATTAAAAGTCTAAAGATGTATTAAATATTTTTTAAAGTTGAGAGATTAAATAGACACAAACTTAAAAGTTAAAGTACTAAATTTATAATTTAATTTTTTTTTTCTAATTAAAATGGTTGCCCCTTGAAACATTGATTGAGGCCTAAAAATCTTGAAATTCCGTGCAAGATTTGAATCAGGGCAAGGTGAAATTATGCTGTCCAATTGATCTGTCAAACTGCCAAATCAATTGAATATTGTTGGTTGAGTTGTTCTTTTCATAAGGATCAAATGGTTTTATATTTCTATCAAAAGTCGAGCCAATTAAATCATTTGGTTGTTGGTTTTAGCATTAATAAAGTTTCATCAGTGTGTTGGAGAGTGCTTTTAGAACTTTTTTTTTTTGAAGTAAACTTCCAAGACATATTTAAACCTTATGAAAAAAGTCAAAAAAGACAACTTTAGAAGTGATTTATTTGGCTATTTTTGACCTAAATGCTATATAACTAATTTATTTTTATGTATGTTTTTTTCCAATCATTTCTTTATATTGCATTCTTTTGACAAACCTTTCTCGCTAATGTTTTTCAAATAAAGTTTTCTCCTTGAAACTAAATTAAAAAATTATGGATAATTGCAGAAGTTCAATGAAAAAAATATATAAAATCAAGATATGGAATGTCTACTTATTCACAAAAAAATATCTTAACTTAGTTATTAAATGTCTAAATAATCTAAAATAGATTTGAACTTAGTACCCAAAATCAAAAGTGTAAAAGTCTAAACTTAATACTGAAATGTCCAAACCTAGTTTTAACCCCCCCCCCCCCCCCCCCCCCCCCCCCCCCCAACAAAAAATAAAAAAAAGTTAGCCTTGCCCATTAACAAGAACAAAGCCTACAACTTACAATAAATCTATCTATATTATATATATAGGAAAAAGGGCTATGGGAGAAAAACTCTACATTTTCTTAAATCTTTATTCACCCTTTTTAAAACATTTTATTTTAATTTAGCATTTTTTACTCATTTATTTCTCCTTCAATCAAATGGAAATCAAATAGAAAGAAAAATAATAATAAAATGACAGGATAAAATGTTTTCAATTTTCATTTTTTTTACAAAAACATTTTTCATTGTCTTTTATCTTTCTTAAAAAAGAAAAATCATATTTTTTTTTAAAGTTGAATTATAGGTGTTGAATGAGAAATGTTGGCTAGTCACAAATTGTCATGTCATTATTTTGGAATTAATGACAAAATCATAAATTATTAAATTTGAGACCAATTATAAATTGACATGTGTCCCAAATTTAATTTGAAAACAAAAATTGACAAATCCTAAAAGTATAAGGCCACATGTCTTTATTATGACCATTTGACCAAATAATTAAACCTTGTATGATCAAATTGGGTCATATGGTACTTGGCTCAAGTTTAAATAAAACTCAAATTCCAAATGGTTAGGCTCAAAGCCAACAAAATCTAAATCCAAGTGGTTGGGCTCAAAGGTCATTAAAACTCAAGCCCACATGCCTATGGAAAGCTCAATAAATAGAGAAAACTCTCCTCTGTTCAAAAATTAAACTTTCCAGAAAACTCAGAGAAAATTTAGAGCAAATAAGGTCAAAAGACTCCCTGAAGTCCTTAGGTGTTGAACACTCCTTGAAGACCCTTTGAAGACCAAAGACTCCTAAAGACTTCAAGACTCTAAAGAGTAATTAAAGCTTCAACCTTAAGAATAAGCACTCCAACTCTCGAGTGAAACACACATACAAGAGAGAATTAGAGGATCATACTTAGAGATTGTACTACGCCTACAAAATCAATACAAGATACAAATTCATTCCATATGTCACATTTCTTTGTTGAAATTACGTGCGAACAATAGTGTTTAAATAAATGTAATTATAAATTTATAACATTTCTAAAAAAATTGTGATCATATGTACATTTATTCTTGAGAAATTGTAATGGGTAGCAAAGAATATTATGATATTTGCAAATGTAGCCATGGTTTTTGAGATTTACAAATATAGCAAAAAAAAAAAAATCTGATTTTTATTTTTTTATTATTCCAATTTTACCCTAATTAGTGTATCAGCATGTATATTAGTAGTATATCTGATATACTTCATATTTGGTATATCAGTAGTATATCATTAGTATATCTTATACACTTTATATTTGGTATATCAGTAAGCTAATATATACCTAAAATAAGGTATATCAGTAGTATATCAGTGTTATACTTGTTAGGATTTATATCCTAAAGCCTTGTAATTAATGATTTATTTAATAATTAATAATAATTTTGATTATTTTATTTGCAATATAATATTATCTATTATATGAAAAATTCAAGGTTATTAGTGTAATCTTGAACAGTATGTGGTTGACATACGAGAGGATCATGCTCAAGAAATAACCTAAAGGGTCATAGTATATGGATAAGGTTAGGTGTTGTATCCTAGTAACACTATTTATACGGTCCACTTTGTAATAGTTACAAATGATTTGATCCAAATCGTTCATGTCAAGACATGTGAGTGAGGGTATCTTATACAATGAGTTTGTATAAGACTAGACCACAAAATATTTAATCTCTTTTTATAAATCCGTTAATTGAGAAGATTAATATTTCATCAGGATGATCATATGCAAATTGATCTTAATCCTAAGTGAGTTATGAACTCCTGCCTATGAGGGTTTGTCCTTTGATTTGCATGAGTGATAGTGGCATTGGTAGCCGATTCAATAAGCCTACCATTTTGGGGACTTGATGATAAAGAGCTTGTCGAAGGCTCTATCAAATGTAATTATTAACCAGACCTTTACAATTTGCAGTAGTAATGGTCAGGGTCGATCTCAGGGATTGGATTTCTTTGTTTAATTAAGTACTATAATTACTAACGCTCAAATTTTATCTAGAGAACCAACAATAGAAGAAAAGTCAGATTAAAACCTAAAATAATTATTTACATGGTTGGAGACACTTAGATGGAACCTTCTTGAAACAATGATTTAATGTCATAAAACTAATTTGATCTTATAAAAGAGATAACTTACGTAAATAACAGTTATAAGCCAATAAAATATCCAATTTATTAGTTGACTTGTCCAATCCCAACTAAACATCATGCTTAGTGATAAATCAACATTCCAGTCTATTTTTATAACTAAACATGGTATTGAATCAATTCTATTGTGACTTCTATTAGCAAAAATTTCATTCCCATGCAAACATTCACTAATAGTTATACATTCATATCTAAATTCGAGTTCTTCTTTTTCAAGCAAAAACCCAATTTTATCATGATTAAACATTGGCCAAACGATTAAACAATAATTTCTAGAATGCACAAATAACTTGCTACAATATAAATGTCTCTAAAATTAAACCAAATAAGTGAAAATAAACCAAGTTCAAGACATTTGATCTCTACGAAAACTTAAGCAACATCCAAAAACAACGACTACAAAATAAATAAGGAAGAAAGAAAGAACTCTCTGAAGCGTGCCACACTCATTCCCGTCGTGAAACACCGCGATCTCGAGCCTTGAATGTCTTCCTCAGCTCTCAAAAGTGCTCCCTTGGTCCCAAATATGATGTAGAAATCGATTTTAGACTGATCCCTCTCCAAATGGTCTCCTCAAAATCGAAGCCATAATATTGTATTTATATCCTCGGGACAGCGTCTCGACGATGTACCCTAATTCGCATGAAAAACACGGAGAGTTGGGGTAGCGTCTCGACGCTACGGACGAAAATTCTCTTACGCGCGCGTTTTTGGCTTCGAGAAGCTATAAAGCAGCGTCTCGACACTGCTTCTGCGAGAATTCGAGATTGGAAGGCTTCACTTATAGCGTTGAGACGCTATGGACAGCGTCTCAACGCTGTCCTTTCGGGCTTTCTCACTTGTAACACTTCTTCTACTTATCTTCTTTGCTCCAAAGTGTGTCTTTAAGCTTTAATTATGCTCCAAAAAGCCCGGTTAGCTCCAATTGCTCAAAATCTACAAAATAGATAAAAAAAAATGCATGAAAGCTCACTGTAAACATATAAAACCAACACAAATCTAAGCCTAGAAATAGCACACATTTGAGTGCTATCAAATACCCCCAAACTTAGATTTTTTGCTAGTCCTCGAGCAAAACAGAGTAAAACCACATAATGATTTTCTATTGCATAATCACAACTTTAGCCTGAATGGTCCAAATAATAGAAAAAATTGAAAGAAAACATCAACACACCCTTTTCATCAAGTAATTTAAATTTAAACTTGTTCATCCCTTGTGTGTGTGTGTGCCTAACCTCCTTTCTATTAGTTTCTACTAGCTTTTGACAATTTCAAAGAATCTTTAATTCGTTTCCCCCTACACTGGCTCTAAGTCCCGATTTCTAGCATCCCCACAGTCAAGTAAGCAATCTACTTAAGCATATTTTAACCAGGAGTTACTGATCCGCTAACACGCAAGTGCACGTGATCGAAGTAATAAAGAAACTGGAAGTATTCCAGAGTATCGAACCCAAGGGAACGGGGTTTATCAAAATCTATTTTGAACGCCACAAAGTATGTTTGCAAATCGCAATGGGGGTAACCGAAAGTTCAAAATGCGAGAGTTTGGTTTTAACAAGTGAGTGAAAATTCAAAGAATAAAATAGGGATTCAAGTGATGCAAGCACATTTGGAGGAATGCGATTCACTTTGCAATTGCAATCATAGTTAGCATGTGAGACTAAGTAAACCGGGTTCAACTCCTATTCGATTTTGATTCAAAACCTTTAGGAGACTAAGTGATTAAACCTATACGTCTATGGCTAATCTAACTTAGATACTTCGCACACAACCCTAGTGGTCTTGGAGTCTCACCCTATGTCTAGGGTCGATGTTCAGGACTTATTTCTAAGCCTTTTCCTCCATTGCTTTTGTGACATCGGCTTTCCCTTAACTCTTTCGATATTAAGTTCGAGCTTGATGAGCAAGCACTAGTTGGCCGGCTAGGTTTACCCAAAATTAAATTCAACAAAAACAAACAAAGTACACATACTAACTAGATTGTTTATGCTTTAGAGCTTTACATTTTTCCTTAGGGCATTCACCAACTTGAACCCCTAAAGGAAATTTAGCTCATTATAGAAAAAGTAAAAATCCCAAAATAATTTATTGAAAAATTCATAGTTTAAAGAGGAGAAAAATAATTCTAAAGAAAACCTAATTAAATTTCCAACAAGAAAAATATATTCTAAAAGCCAATTTCTCCTAATTTAGCTACTGGAATCAATTTCTATTTTCAAGAGAAAAAGGGAACCCTATGGGTAAATAAAAATAAAACTACTGGAACTCAGATTTATGTTTTAAAAGAGAAAGGAAACCTTATGGGTAAATAAGAAAACTCCAGAATTCAATTTCTATTTTAAAAGAAAAACGGGAAACCCACGGGAAAATAACTAAAATGGCAAAACGTTACTCAAAAGAAAAAGAGATACAAAGAACAAAATTGGAGAACGACAAAAGCCGAGAACAAAGACTGAAAAATAATGGAAAAACCTGTAACAAAATGCAGAAAATTGCCTTCTTGTCAATTGAAGCTAAAAATCGGAGGATCTCCGTGAGTTACAATGTAGAGAATAACACAAAATTGAATTGGAACTGATCTAATACAAAATTGAAATTCAAATGGCTGCTGTCTACGAAGAGAATAAACCCAGAAAAATTGTATAAGGAAGAGCAGAAAAAGAAACCCAAAAATTAATTCTCAGGAGAAAAAGAATAAAACAGAAACTAAACCCAAAAAATGACTTTTTTCTTCCTCCTCGGCTTCTCCCCTTTTTAAAGTCAAAGTCGAGCTTCATCTCCTTCCAAAATTGGATCCCAGATTCGTGGGTAAAATCTGGACAAGATAATCTTGCTGGAATTTCTCCATAATTGGTGTAAATCGCGTGAATCATGGAGATTTTCGTGAATCTCGAGCTTTCCTTGGCGTGCCTTAGAATGCAATTGGTTTGCAATCGCATTCTCCCTTCCTCTATTCTTCTAGTTACATTGCAAATGGAATGCAATTGCATTCCTTTTGCAAAGTCTTCAATTCTGCACAAAAGACAACAACTTAAGTTACTTTCTTTATCTTTTCTCAAAATTCTTGTATTCATCAAGTTTCAACAAGCTTGCATGAATTTATACAAAATGTTACTTTTATCTTGCTTGTTGGTCAACAAAAATCCTCAAAATTAGCAAGAACAACTTGGTTTTAGAGTTGAATAATTCTCATAACTGAGAATTATCAGTTACTAACTCCCACACTTGTCTTTTTCTTTCTTAAGGACCCTAGCTTTCACACTTCCACTGCAGGGACCCTTACCCAGAGGTTTTACTTAATGGATGGCCTAACTTATCACAGTGGAGGTAGCTCTTTTGATCCCTATACTTTAAGCACAACTTATTGATCAAACATGCAAAAATTTTCTTAAAACATGCAAAAAAAATCAATAAAGATAAATATATTTTTCATTCAAAGATTTCAATCACAAACCATCATGCAAGTCGACTTTTAATCAGTTCTTAAGCCTATCGGGGTGATAACAACCTCTAGACTCAATAATATTATCCTAAGCATTCGAACATAATAGACAGTTGGTTATGTGCTCAACGTGTTGCAAGAAAATCTAAGAAAATTTTAAATATACTCAATTCAGGGCATGCTTTCAGAATTACGAAAAATTGCAAAAACTATCATCTAGACCATTTCTCAAGTTGTCTTAGTCATGATTATGCAATAGAATTTATCTAGAACATGCTCCAGAATCGAAAAAAATATGCTCAAAATTATCAGGACTATTAAGTACTGCCCACCCCCAAACTTAGACTCAACATTGTCCTCAATGTAAAAGAAAATAATCGAAAGCATGCAAGAACAATGACAAAATGAGTGAACAATGTTGGCCTGATATGAAGGGAAAATAACTTCATTCGAGATCCATGAGATGGGACAAAGAGAGCACCAAAACGATCGAGGTCCTGCAAAACAGGAACGAGATTTAAATGGCACTCAACTATTTATACTAGAAGGGAAAACATCTAAAAAAAGCAAACTAAAGAAAAACGATAGAAACTTGGGTTGCCTCCCAAGAAGCGCTTTCTTTAACGTCTTCGCTAGACGAGGCTCAAATGGTTAATCAATTCGTGCACGAATCCACGCCGACATCCTTGGTGAGCATCCACTCCAACGGATCCTTGTTCAACATCTCTTCTTGAAAGTCATTAGTCAAATTATCCATATCATCCACAAACATACCTTGGCTCATTTCGTAGGGGTATTTTGTTGCTTTACTCATATCGAAAGTTACCTTTTTATCGTTTACCTGAAAATATATTTTTCCTTCCTTCACCTTAATGGAAGCTTCCCCTGTGGCTAGGAAAGGTCGTCCCAGGATGATGGGAATGTCATCATTGCTCTCCATATCGAGCACTACAAAGTCTGCAGGAATTAAAAATTTATCTACCTTTACCACAACATCCTCTACTATACCTCTAGGATAGGTGATGGAGCGATCAGCCAATTGTAGAGAAATTCTTGTGGGCTTCAGTTCTTCGAGACCCAACGACCTGTACACAGAATAAGGCATCAAATTAATAGAAGCACCTAGATCACATAATGCCCTATGAAAATAAAAACTACCAATAGTGCAGGGAACAGTAAAACTCCCTGGATCCTTTAACTTGAGTGGTAACTTCTTGTGGAGTGCGTTACTGCACTCTTCTGTCATGCATACAGTTTCAGAGGCCCCAAACTTCCTTTTGTTTGTTAAGATTTCCTTCATGAACTTTGTTTGTTAAGATTTCCTTCATTACCAACTAGGGAGTTGGGAACATAATCTTACAAGATGGAATTCACTCATTCATATATAAGGTAATTATATGAATAGTTTCTTTAAGTGCTGATTTCGAGACTTGAACAATGGGGCCCCACCCTCTCACTGGCCCGAGAGGGACTTAGTTTATGGTTGGATCATAAATAAATTGTTCATTAGAGGGTCAGTGGTACTTAAGGTGCAAGATGTAATTACATGGGTAAAACGGACTTTTGACCCAACTATAATTACGAACAACTCGTGAAAGATCGACTTGCATGTAGTGGTTATATCCATGGACATAACTTGTCCTACAGTGCATAAGAGTGCAACTCTAGGTCTATAGTGGAGTGACCCTAGAGTTAATGAATGAAAATTAATTAATTAAAGAGTTTAATGAAATATGAATAGTATATGTAAGAAATTGACAATTATAATTTGCGTACACATGGATAATTTTAATGATTGCACAATATGCTACATGGCATATAAAGGGTATAGTACATTATATATAGGGTTTATCAGTGAACACTTTAGCATATACAGGGGTTATATTTTGATATGTTCAACGTCTGGATAAACGAAAACAACCCAAATCGATCGATGCTAAAAAATTCAATCTGAACTCTAAAAAAACTGTAGTATATGCAATACCCTTAATTCTTAATCAAAATACAATGTTCCTTACTTAGATATATGATTTAGTATATAAATTTCAGACATATATGGGTGATGAGCACACTTATAATAGAGTTGAACATAATGTTTCTTATAAAAACTTCAAACTAAAATACTATAATGTCAATATACCCATCACAAAATAGGTACTGAAGAGTAAATTAGAGTTTATGCAAAACTGAAGAAAGAGTATTGATTAAAAACAACAACTCTATTGTGTAAGAGCATATTTGCAAGACTTCTGATTATGGCCAACTCTTCCACAACGATCACATTTAACGCGTCTCTTGAATTCCATTTGTGAAGGAATTCTATTCTTCTTGGGCCTACCAACTGAACATTTCACATTAAGTGGAAAAATGATGATGTTCTTTACCTCTTCAGGAATATTCCAACTAGCTTCATCCCTTAGTGGATTAATTAAGCCACTATAAATTGAAGAAAGAGTCCTATTTAAGTAGTACGGTGAGATATACTTCTTGATAGATATGTAATCGTTGTCAAAACAACACGTGCATGAGAACACGAAATCTGTAAGGTGTCCCACATTCTATAACTGCACCTCTGGCTTTATAAATGCACATCGTATTGACTTGTTTCATCTATCACTTGATATTACATAGTGTCAACTGGATTAACGGTATATAAAATAGTATATAATACAACGTACAAATATTATGGATACACTATATACTATGGTATGTTCGATATATATATATATATACACACACACACACACACGTTCGAGAGTATACTCTGGCATGTTCAAAATAATATATATTGAATATACTGTATATTGAACAGACAACAGTATGTTCGAGAGTATACTCTGGTATGTTCGATATAATATATATATATATACGTTCTAATATATTAAAGCATAATTAAATCATATATCTAAATATCAATGTGCATTAAGGATAATTACATGGTATATTTACATATCAATGTATTTTGTATATTCTCATAACAAAAGATAAAGCAAATAAATGGGATTCTATAATGAATTAGCACATATAAAATAAAAATTCATACCCATTTGACAGACATTGACAAATGTGAAATGGTGGCTGAACAGTTAACTTACTAAACAAATATGGTAGCTCAGCGATGGACGTTGACAAATATGGTGGCTGAACGTTCACCACATTGGCCGTAGATACAAGAAATAGGGCGTCGGGAATAAGGGATTGGAAAGGATAAATGGAATAAGGTTTTCTGTGAAATGTAAAGACTCATTGGTTGCTAGACGTTGACAAATATGATAGAGCCAAAATCATGGTAAATTGAGGGAGACAAATCGCTAAAATCAGGACTGAGAATAAAATAAAATTAAAGATTAAAAAAAAAACCCTCCAAATTAATATACGGTTTAATTAAAGAGAGAGAAACAAATAAAAAGTATAATAGATCGAAATTACACATTAAATCTAGATGTGAAAATATTCAAATCTTTGTACATTTATGAAAAGGAAAAAAGTTGGGTGCAGCTTGTGTTGCACCCAAGTCTTGTGTTGTCCAATTTATAACCATAAAATTTTAAAAAAGAAACTAATATTTTTATTTATGTGGTTGTAAAGTGGGTAGCACCAGACTTTGGTGCACCCTATTGTGCTCATTATGAAAATACATATTCTAAATCTAATCATCAGTATAAAAATTCCATTATTAGATATATTCTTTACAATTGAAAAGTCTTTTAACGTTACAATCAAATCATTTATAAATATTATTATAAGAAAAAGATAATTTATAAATGTGGTGACAAAAACGGCACTAGAGTTGTCATTATTATGAGACTCTTTAAAAAATGATTTCATTAATATAGACTAAGTTTATATAAATATATTAATTGCCGTCAATTCATTGAACTTATTAGACTTATTAAACTTTATTTTTTATATAGCACACTAAAACCAAGAATTTCACATGCAACACGTGTTATGGACTAGTTTTAAAAAAAGAAACTTAACTAATGAAAGTATTAATTTCACTACTTATTTAAATTTACCATTTAAATGGATCGAAATATTTTAATATTGAATCCCTTGATTTGAATAAAAAAATAATATTGGTCCACCAAAAACTTATAATTCTTTGATTAAATTTGGAAAGCTATAAATTGCAAAAGTTTCTTCTTTTTTTTTTTTTAGTTCAAAATTTGCAAAAGTTTTCTTTATTATATAGTGCACATAATTGACTAAATACATCAACTTATAAACATTGATTCTAGTCAACTATTTGATTACTTAAATAGAAATTTAAATTTCTTTCATGAATATGCTGAAACATGCTCTCTATTGGTGTGGATAGTCCTCTGATAGCTTTCTCTATGAAAGCATCAGATGTAAACAATATACCATCTTGTCTTTCTCAATATTGACCACATTCATTATTCATATATTTCACATTTTAATGGGTTGGTCTAGTACCAAAAATATATTCAAAAATGAAAAGAAAAAGAGTTGTAGGGTGATTATCAAAGCATATAAAATATTAGTTAATATATCATTTGCTTCTATGTACTTTGAGCCTTTGGCTCCGTTTAAAATTGTTGTAGCTTTTAAAATAATTCTAGTAGCTATGCTTTTAAGAAAATTGGTGTTTGGTAATTTTCAAATTAAAATCTAGAAAGTCAGGTTGTAGTGTTTGGTAAATTAATATTAAATTGTTGTGAAATAGCTATAATGACCAAAATAGACATTTATTTCAATTAAGCATGTGAGCTTGTAATATTTAACTTCAAGAATTTTATAAGATAATTATGTAAAATTTTATAAATTTAAATTACAAATTATATTTTGTTTACTTTAAATAATTATATATATATATTTTTTGTGTCAAACAAAATCTAATTTTCGTTTAAATACAAAAAAAAAAAAGTAATAAAAATAAATTAGAAGCAACAAATTAAATTTAAAAATAAAAATGATGAGATGAGATAAATTGTGAATGATAATATTTGAAATTTTTTTGTCATAGATAAGAATCATAAGATATGGAAGGATAAAAAAAGAATTTAGAAAATTTGTCAGATACACCAATTTTTTATGGAAGCCAAATCCAAAAGCTACTCATAACAACTTTTACAAATCAATGTGATTTAAAAAGTGATTCTATTTAATTATTAAGACCCGTTTGATAACCATTTAGGGCTCGTTTGATAACGTTCATGTTTCCTATTTTTTGTTTCTGTTTCTCACTTTTCAAGAAACAAACATGTTTGATAAACCATCCTGTTTCTTGTTTCAATATTTTTTAGAAACGTTTCTCAGAAACGTTTCTAAAAAAATGGCAGATTTTGAGAAACTTCAAAAAGTAGTTTCTCAAATTCTGTTTCTGTTTTTTTTTTTCAGGTTTCATGCATGTATTCCTATTTCTCTTTTTACCCATCTCTCATCTCTCTCTTCTTTCTCTCTCTTCCATTCTATTTTTTTCTTTTAATACTTTTTAATCTTTTTGTTTTTTCTTCTTTTTTATTTTTATTTTTTGGTTTATTTCTTTCTATTCGTTTTCTCTTTTTCATCGGAATCTTTTTTCTTTTAATAGTTCATTATCTTTTTTTTTTCTTTTTTCCTTTTTACTTTCCTCTTTTCGTTTATGTTTTTCTCCTCTCTTATTTTCTTATTTTCTTTTACTTTACATTAATGAGCTTATAGTTATTATTTTCTATTTAATTCTCTATTATTTTTCATTTTGGTATGATTTTATTTTTTTATTAAATAAATAAACTAATAATGTATTTCATGTTTACCATTAAATGTAAAAAAAATATATACATTCTCTCTCTTTTTCTGATTTTACTTGTGTGTATTATTGGATAATGCATTTTTTTTTAAAATACAAGTAAAATTTATTATTAAATTAAAGAAATGTGGGTATGTTTGATTGTCTGACCTTAGACAATTTACAAATTCGTCTAATTGAACTAACTTTTGTAAGTCAAAACCGTTCAAGGTGAATTGATTTAAGTGAGAAATAACATTGCAAATCAAATTTGAACAACATTTGAAGGATAAATTTTATTATTATTATTATTAATTAGGTGTTGGGTCTTAATAAAATACTATAACCTTTTTATAATTGTTTTATATTTATTTTAATGCATGTTATATGTTTTATTATAGTATATGTACTAAATTTTATTTTTACCAAAAAAACAAGAAACAAGAAACAAAATAGTTATCAAACATGTTTCTGTTTTTAGTTTTTAAGAAACAGAAACAAGAAACGAGAAATAGAAACAAGAAACAAGAAACGAGAAACGAGAACGTTATCAAACGGGGCCTTAGTTTCTAATTTTTAATTTTTAGAAATTGTGCTTGTTTTCTCATCAACTCTGTACAATGAGTTTTATTTTTCTTAACAAAACATTTGAATTCCTAGCCAAATTCTAAAAACAAAAACAATTTTCAAAAACTAAAAATAAAAAACCAAATGGTTATCAAACATGGCCTAAATTATCAATTTTACCAAACACAAAAAGCAGTTAAAATTTTTCTAGAATCATTTTTAAAATCTTCAAAAGTAATCTCAAATGGGACCTTATTCCATTTTAGTCCATGTACTTTCAAATGTTCAAATTTAGTCTAGATAAGCTTGTTTCCAAACTTTCCCCCTTTTGTCGCATAGGAGACCCAAAATTATTTCTATGATTTTTTTTTACCTTCATATAATTTATATTGAAAAATTAAGGCTATATTCAAAGGCTATAAAAAGGCATCTTTCTTATAGAATCTCTCTACTTTCAATAAATCGTAAAGTTAGTCATTATTAGTTTGAAGTTAATTTTTGTTAAACTTGGTAAAATAATAATAAGAACTTTCATTTAAGAAAAGATACAATGTAAATATGTTTGCAAAATTTATAGAGGAAAGTTAGTCGAGACTAAATTTTTTTTGAAAAAATGTTAACAATAAAGTAACCGTATGACTAATTTTAATATTTATTGAAAGTACAAAGACTTAAATAGAATAAGTTTAAAAGTACAGAGTACATGAATCAAAATTGTATTTTAAAATCTAAAACATTCAGGAATATGTTAATTTCTCTAGATTTTTTTGGGAAAGACACGTGTTAATTTAAAAAAATAAGAGTAAGATGTTAATTTTAATTGAATGATGGACAAAAGGTGGGGCAACCTTAATTTTGGAGGGATATGAAATTGTTAGACATTGTTCACATGGAGAGAAGCCGAAAAGGGCCAATGGCTTGATTTTGATTTTGATTTTTATTTTTATTTTGATTTTTATTTTTTGTCCACCAAATCAATAGTAATATGAAACCTAAATTCCTCCACCCAGCTGCCTGCCTCTTTTTGTATATAATTTGCTTCACGTGTAAGGTAAGTATTTTTCCTCTTACCTTTTTTCTATTTGCACCCTGATTTTATATTCGTTTTTAATTACATTAAAACATAAATAAAACAAAAATTACAGTTATATGTTTTGTCTCCCCTGTTTGACCTTGGTTCTTTTAAATTTGTGTTGCAGGTAGAAGAATGAGAATCATGAGATAATTGCAAATTTAACCTAATTTGGATATAATATTATAAAAAGAGTAAATAAAAAAAATGCTTGTAAATATAGCAAAAATTAGAACACATGCTATATTAGTTCTTATTGTTAATCGATATTGTTATAGGTAAATTTAGACAATAGGATCAAACCCAAAGGAATAGAGGACAACTAGGAATCAAATCGAGATTATATATGATTTTGGGCTAAATTTGGCCCAAATAGAGAGGTTACTGAGACAAAGGCCCAAAAGTCCACCTCTGGCCGTGCACGCCCACAGCCCAATGAAACTTAGGAGATGCCTGGTTCAACCTCTTCCTAATTCGATTCGAAATAACGAAAGGCAAACCCTAGGTCAATCCTCATATAAATAGATTATAAAAACGCCATTATGAAGGTAACTCAAACGCAAACCTCATTCTCAAACTCTAAGCTTGCTACACTTTTAACTCTTTGACTTAAGCATCGAAGCGTGTGTGGCAAACACCACACTAGTGCACAGTTCTTCTTGTTTTGCAGATCACCTCTTTTCCCTTAAAATATAAATGCACTGTTGAATCACGTGCAGATTAGGTGCATTCTCTTTGGCCCAATTTTTGCATCAACAAATATATGCGTAGATTAATCGATAATTACCATGAATCAATATGTTGGTTAATAAGTGGTTTCTATAATTATAGTTAATTAAAAATATTAACTAATAATAATAACTATCCATAAAATAGTACTAAGAAAACTATCCCTAAAATAAAAATATATTGATTTACCGTTATTAAAATTTAATAAATTAATAAATTTATACCTTGCATAGAAGTTGTACGTCCGGATCTTCCCACATTAGTAAAAAATGCTACTCTATGCTATAACATAATATTATTGATAAATATTTTTGGAAACTATGCTACCTATTCAAATTTTCTCATAATTAAGAATTGTATAAAGGAACGCTTTATAAATTGGATTTAGCTAGTTTGTAGGTTTGTGATAATAAGAAAAATGAAATACTCAATCATATTACAAGCGAAATATGATATAGGTTACTTGAAACACTTCTTGATAGATACGTATTCTCATATCATAGAGAATTAGAATGAGATACTTTATAGTTAACATTAGTTTTGATTTGTTAAACAAGATGTCCTTATAAAAAAAATGTTATGGGATAAATTAAGGCTTTCTATGTGACCTAATCACTGAAGGAAGTTTGGACATGCTGAGCTGCAGGCCTTAGGCAACGCCAAGGAACATGCCAACCAAAACCAAGCTAGCTCGGCCACACGGTCGACTTGCATGTATGCACACCATTGGTGTGTGTATCATGCTAACCACCAGATGGACAATCATAATTAAGTTGTTGGGCAACACTTGTGATAACTGCTCTCTTATAAATGGTGGAGATCATTCCTTTCAAAAAGTACGTAACATTACTCTTGTTCGCCTAGACCCCAACTTGAATTAAGTACTAACTTAAACTTCAGAGTGTATGGGGCTGAGTATCACATTTAGTACAAGGTTTTATTTATAGGTTGACACCTCGATTGACAGTAGCTCACCTCGAACAACATGTCAGCAATCACATCTCAATAGGAAAAATATAAAATTTTCCTAGAATTTGGCATTTGGCAAGTTGCAACAGTTTTTACTCCAAACTTTCTATTTCATCATATTACACCTTAAATTTTGATACAAGTGTCACAATCTTTACCTTAAACTTGAATAAGTGTTACAATGTTTATACTCTCATAAATTTTCATTTCAAAAGCCATCAATGAAAATATTTCAATGTGCACTTAATAAATATAAACCATATATTTATTACGAAACTAATGAAGCTTCAAAGAAAAACACACTAAAGCTAGAGTTTTGTTGAAATGAGTTTGAAAATTTTATTTAATTGTTGATCATGTAAACTAATCGGACTTAATTTTATGCCAAGTTTAATTTTAGTTGAAATCAGTGAATTTTGAAATACTTTTTGTTAATATTAGTCAATGAATTTAGAGAAAATTGAACTTAGGGTAAACGTTTAAGCTTACAAAATGTAAAGCTAGAGTTTTGTTGAAATGAGTTTGAAAATTTTATTTAATTGTTGATCATGTAAACTAATCGGACTTAATTTTATGCCAAGTTTAATTTTAGTTGAAATCAATGAATTTTGAAATACTTTTTGTTAATATTAGTCAATGAATTTAGAGAAAATCGAACTTAGGGTAAACGTTTAAGCTTACAAAATGTAGAGATAAAAGTTGACTCTCTCTCTCTCTCTCTCTCTCTCTCTCTCTCTCTCTCTCTCTCTCTCTCTCTCTCTCTCTCTCTCTCTCTCTCTCTCTCTCTCTCTCTCTCTCTCTCTCTCTATATATATATATATATATATATATATATATACACACACACATATATATACACATATATACAGAGAGAGAGAGGGTTAAATTATCAAAACTACCCCTGAACTATGGGGTTTGTTTCAATTATACCCCTAAATTTTGAAAAGATTCATTTTAACCCTTGAACTTTGAAATTTGTTTCAAAACAAGCCTTGAAGGTTTTTTCCGTTAAATTTACGGACGAAAAATGACGTATTTGCATATGTTTTTATTTTCTTTTCAATGTATATGTTCAAATAAGTAACAAATCAAATGCAAAAACATCATTTTCCATCCATGAATTTAACAAAAAAAGCTTTCGATGGTTGTTTTGAAACAAACTTCAAAGTTCAAAAGTTAAAATGAAACTTTTCAACATTTAGGGGTATAATTGAAACCAACTCCATAGTTCAGGTGTATTTTTGATAATTTAACCATTTATATATAAAAGATAAATATAAATATGTGATTTGTGAACTAAAAAAAATTGATTTGATTTTAGTTATATTGGATTAACAACATATTTGGGAGAGATTTTGAAATTGTTAAAATCACTCTTGTCATGTTTAAAATTACTTTGAAATATGTATTTGATTATTCAAAATGAACTTAATGTATGATTTTACGCTTTTAAAGAAACCATAAAAATAGATTTTAAATCATTAAAAACATATTTTAGAATGATTTTGAATATAATATTTTAATCATTTCAAAATCACTTCTAAACATGCCCTAAAAATTTGAAATGAATAACAAAGATTGAACTTACAAAGAAAAAGAAAAGAAAAGAAAAGAAGTAAGAAGTAAAAAGAATTGTAAATGATGTGGTGGATGGCGTGTTTACTACGTGGTTCAAAATCAAGCAGAATGTATACACATGACGACCACACAATCCATTTCAATTCAATTCACTTTGCAAATTTAAAACAATAAATATTCACAAGCACAGCCATAGCGCGTGTTGCCGACTGTGGCGCGTGAAAAGTGAGCCCCTCGCCCGTGTTCCTCGTGGTTTTATTATTTTATAATTATGATCTCATCTCAATTTCCAGTTGCCATCTCCTATTTGCCACCCCTAACACGTACGCCTTACTTCCCAAATAACTATATATATCTCTTTGCCTTCTTCTCTTCTTTCTTAACTAATTATTTCCACTTTTCTTCTTCTTCTTCTTCCATGGAACACATCCTCAACTGTAATTTGGAGCTTTGCCTCTCTCCCCCTTCTGCCGCCACCGATTCAACTTCAACGTCAACTTCACAACAACCTCATATCGGAGTACTCCCTATTACCGATCTTACAGAGCTCCAGGTACCATTTCTATAACACCCGACAAGTGACTATCAATATTGATTAATTAGATAACATAGTTGACCTGAAGTACTAACTTCGTTCAATTATCATTGAATTCAAAAGTTTAAGATGATAGATTACGGTGTATTTAATTAATTATTCATATATTTTTGTTGTTGGGGTTCTGCAGGCGAGGGAGATAATAGTACGAGCGACGAGACAAATGGAGGAGAGAAGATCGACGTGTCGGATGATGGGATCGGAAGCGTCGACTAATTCTTCACCGGCAGAACAACTATTAATGAAGAGCGGGGCCAGCCCCTCCATGAGGAGATCGTTGCAGAGGTTTTTACAGAAGAGAAAGCATCGCAATCAAACAATTTCACCCTACACTCACTAGCTCTAGCTTTATCAATTTTTCATTTTCTCTCCATCATTGTTCTTCCCTTTTCTTTTCTTTTCTTTTTTAGGCGGGAAGAAGTTTTTATGTTTTTTCAGTTTTTTTAGTTAGGGGTTGAGTTTGTGTTTGGAATATATTGTATTGTACATACTTGGCTTTAATTTGTTCATTTTCCTATAGATTATTACTCTCTCAGATTTCTTATTTACAGAGTTTTTCTTTTTGGGTACCTTTTACGACCCTGACTATATAACTGTGAAATAATCGACCTTCATTCACTGAACTATTTTCAAGCAACAAGTGTGTACGCGTTTTGATTGATTAAATGTTAAATTACAAAGTTCAATCTCTAAACCTTTAAATTTGTGTCAAATAGGTTCTTAAACTTTAAAAAATGTCATCTTTAAAGTTTCAAGTTTGTGTTTCATAGGTTCATTAACTTTAAAAAGTGTCTAATAAATCTTAAGGCTTTCGGTTTTGTGTCTAATATGTCATGAGCTGTCAATTTTGTGTCTAATATATCCTTGATTTATTCAAAATTTGTAAACCTAATAGACACAAAATTGAAAATTCAATGTTCTATTAGACACAAAATTCAATTTTATGATAAATAGATTCATTAATTTTAAAAAATGTTGAATATGACAAGAACCTATTAGACACAAAATTGAAAGATAATCATTTGGTTTTTTATTTTCGGTTTTTGAAAATTATAAGTCTATAAATAATACTTTCATCCATGGGTTTTGAAGCGAGCTTGTCGAGGGCTCGTCAAATTAAAATTTATAAACCGATCCTAAGCTACTTGTAGCATTGAGTGGACCGGGTCGATCTCAGGGAACCGAAATATTAATTTCTTAAGTTAAATTTGCAAATGAGAAAGCAATTAAAAAGGGGGGTTTGGAAAATATTTTCAAACTAAATGGAAATAAAAATTGACAAAAATAAAACAATTGCTGAAAAGGATAAAAATCAACTCTTACCAAGTTCCAGTTCAGAGGTGCGGTTATATTCAATTGCAAACATTTATCATAGACATTCAAAATATTTAATCTTAACCATGCAAGTACTCGGTCAACTTATTAGGAAACCCCAAAAAGTGCATGTTCCCTAAAATCATTAACTCTAACGAACGCCAAGTTAATGCTAATTACCTAAACAAATCTTTACGAAACCGCTTCAATTTATTTAGGTAAAGGCATTACGAACTTTGGAACGACCAAGACAACCAATCAGGTAAAACAACTTTCACCTAATTAAGAAGCTTCTTTAATTCCTAGAATTAAACATGCAAGCCATGTAATATGGAAACCCACAAAACATACACATGTGATAATCCTAATGCTACTGGTTCATTCAACATGACAATTACGGATCATGATCGTGATTAGCAATAAAGCATGTAAAGGGATTAAGGCGTCAATTTAATCAAAATACATACTTATAAAATTAACATGGGAATTAAAGAACACTTGCAATTAAAAGAAAACTAAGTTAAAGTACAAGCCTCACAATGTTGCAATTGATTACAACCAACCTTTGAACTGGAAACGTAGAATCTAGCTAAGCATCTCCATAGAAAACATCGAGTTCAAACAAGCTCGATTCGACATCAAGGTTTGATGAAAAAAAACTCCTAATCTATCCTAAACTACTGAAAAACAGAGAGGAGAAAGCCTAAATTGGTCTCATGACGGCTGAAAATTGGAGACAAATGACCTAGAGGACGAAAAAATCTATATATAGGAATCGACGGAGCGTCTAGACGCTCTGGACAGCGTCTAGACGCTCCCAGCGTCACAGGGGCTCTCTGCAGCGTCGAGGGAGGCTTCAGGGAACTGCCGATAGCGTCTAGACACTCTGGACAGCGTCTAGACGCTACCCAGCGCGCAGCACTGCTATTTTTGCTATAACTTTTCGCTCAGGTGTTCGAATGACCTCCGGTTGGATGCGTTGGAATCATGATTCAACGTAGAATCTCTCGGAACATGCCTTATGCTCAAATCCCTACAAAATGATCAATTAATTACATTAAAACCTCTAAACTAACATGATTTAAGTATGAAAATATATAACTATGTTAGTCCTATCAGGTTTCCTTGTTTTGTTATCTACTTTTTACATATGTTTCAAAAATCAAGTCAAGTTTTTGGGTTTCCCTATTTTGTTATCTACTTTTTATATATGTTTTCAAAAATTAAACCAAGTTTTGAAAACTAAAAAAATAGTTTTCAAAATTTTATTTTTGTTTTTGAAATTTTGTTAAGAATTCAAATGTTTTCATAAGAAATATGAAATTCATTGTAGAGAAATGATGAGAAAACAAGTACAATTTTCAAAAACAAAAACCCAAAAACTAAATTATTATCAAACGGGACCTTTAAAGTTTAGGAACATATTAGACATAAAATAGAAAGTTTAGAGACTTATTAGATATTGTTTAAAAGTTCAGGATCCTATTAGATTTAAACATGAAAGTTCAAAAACTAAACTTGTAATTTAACTTTTAACAAATCATATATAATTGTATATATAGCTTAGGATTGGGGTGTATCTCTTGTGTAATTGGATGGTCCAGAGTAATGGATTAAAAACTTCAATTTTACATAAACAACATTTAGATTGTGGTTCAAATATATATTGAGCTAGTGAAATTAGAAAATTTTGAAAATTAAAAGAAGTTCAGTAAGTTCAAATTCCATTATATAGCTACCTACCCAATGATATCATCTCGTGTAAGCTAATTTGTTTTGAATGTTAGTTTCAATGAGGATTTCACCCATTTAAATATTTTAGCACTTCATGGAGAAAAAAGAAGTATTTTCTTACTCATAAAGTATAATATTCAGATAAATTAAAATGAATATTGATCTATAAAGATATTTTTGTCATGGATGTATGCATGGCTCACCCAAGAGACATGCAGTTCTATAGAAGACCACTCCAGCACGTGTCGAACATACAAATCTTTTAACATAAAACCCACTTTTTGACCCTAAACTTGTCGACTAATATCAAGTTTAACCCTAAACTTTCAATTTCACCAAATTGTACCTCAAACTTAGATAAGTATTGCAATATTAACTTCAAACTTTAAAAAGTGTTGCAATTTTAACCCTCTAATAAATTCTCATTCCAAATATCGTTAAAAGAAGTTTTCTCTTGTGCATTCAATGAATTATAAAACATATGTACGATATAAAATCTCTAAATTTTAGAGAAAAACGACATTAGAGCTAATTTTTTTGTTTGAAATTTATGAATTTTGACAAAGTTATTTAATGATTAATTTGTGCATTAGTCAAATTTATTTTTGTGCAAAACTTTATTTTATTGAAATTAATGAGTTTCTGAAGATTTTTACACTTTTTTTTTGTTAAAATTAGTGTGCAAATTAGCTGAATTTGAATCAAGAGTAAAAATTGCAGCACTTATTTAAGTTTAGAGTCTAATTTCATGAAATTAAAAGTTTAGAGTCTAAATTGATACAGTCTCACAAGTTTAGAGTCAAATTTGATTTTTTTCTTAAATATAATTTTCGTCAAATATACTAGTCAATCAATGGTTTGAATATACTTTAAATTTAATTGGTTAAATAAAATAAAAATTGGTCATAATTTTAAATCGATATTTTAAAAAATGCCAAAAATCTTGAGGAGTTTTGCATTTAGGAATTAGGTCTTTGAGTAAGTTCAAATATATATATTCTATATCATTGTTGAAATTTTGGAGACTGCCTCTATCTGCTATGAATATTAATTACCCATTAATATCATCCCCCATTTTATTTCTAAGAGTCAAGATTCCTTTTTTTTCTCCATATCTCACAAAGAAAAATCCCATCCTTAATATGGCATCTCCTCCTGTGCAAGAATAGAATCTTTACACTTTTCCCAATGTGAAAAAAGGTGAGTGAAAGTTGATGTGATTTCAGACATTTCATATAAGATTATTTTAATAATCTCCAAACCCAACAAACCAAGAGAGAAGAAAGCTCCAAATTTTAGAGATGCAACACAACATTTTTTTGCCACAAATTAACACAAACCATAACCCTATTGCATATTTACCAAAAAATTAACAGTATTTTTATTTTAGACATTTCTTATAAGTTATGTTAATAAGGTTACAAAACATTTTTTTGTCATGTACTCTCGTTTGAAGTAACAATTTGGTCAATAAACTTTAGTAATTTGTCACTATTTAGTCTCTATATTTTTAAATTTTAAATTTGTAACAATTTAGTTTTTGTACTTTCAAATTTGTAACAATTTAACATTTATTATGAAACATGTTAAGATTTAATGAGATTTCTTAATATGTAGATCGATAGATTAATTAGGAACCAAATGCATTTATAAACTACAAATACAAATCATTATATAATAAAAATTGACAATTTAATTTTAAAAAAAATATGCGATGGAGACTAAATTGTTACATTTTTTAAAGTTCAAAGACTAAATTGTTACAAATTTGAGAGTACAGAGACTAAATTGATATACACTAAAGCTCAATGACTAAATTGTTACAAATTTCAAGGTATAGAGACTAAATCGTTACATACTTAAGTTAAAGAACTAAATTGTTATTTCAATGAACAATACTTGGGTAAATCCAATATTTTTTCTCTCTCTATTGTCAACAATTGAATGGTGGAGGTAGGGAGATTCTTGCCCACCGGAGTGTAGTCAAGTATTTTTCTTTCAATGAAAGTATACATACTAAAAGTATTTTTTAACTTTGTAATAATTTTCAAACTCAAACAATCAACAAATCAAGAGAGAAGAAAAGTGACTAATTCGAACATAACTCAACCAATTTAAACATTATATACCTGTTTCAAAGTTAACTTTCAAGTCTCCATCCCCCAAAAATGAAAGTTCAAATTTTATGGAGAGAGTAGTGAATCAAGTAGTTTTTATTTTGTTATATGTAGTTCCAAAAATTGACACAAACCATACCCTATTGCAAATTTATCATAACATCAATAATTCTCAGGCTTCAGTCTCCCTTCTCTGACAATGGACAAGCAGCTACCTAACTGAAAAGACCTAGCCTGCAGTTGCATCCTTTCTCCTATTAGATAACCCCCCCCCCCCCAAAAAAAAAAAAAAACAAAAAACAAAAAACAAAAAATCTTAAACTTTGCATGTAGATTAATTTAACCTCATGACATGTGAAGCCAACTCTGCACTTCTACATCAACTTTGTCTTACTTTTACCCTATGGAAATGACTGATGGAATAAATGAGCTCAGTTTCAGACACACCAACCAACCAACCAACAGCTTTTCAAGTGAACCATCACACACATTTTTTTAAAGAAAAAAAAGACTAAAGTGAAAAGTAGTTTTCAGTTTTACTACTACAACAACAAACCAGAACACAAAACAACTGCAACAACAAAAGCACAAAAAGCAAGCATGAGATTTTTGTCCCAACTTGGATAACTAGTAGTAATAGAGCTGTTTTCTTCCCATTGGCTCCAAGCTGCCTCTATTCTCTTACAATCTTCTGCTGTTTCTTGTTCTTCACTGTCATTTCTTGCTCCACTGCCATTCAAACAATCTGGTGTTTCATGAGAATTCACTGAGATATTATTCTTAAATCCAATCTGCTGATGCTTTTGGCTTGAGCACAGCCCATAATTTCCTCTTAAATCCAATCTTTTCCCAAGTTTATTCACGAACTCATTTGGGAAAGAAACCTCTCCACTTAGTTGATTGTGGCTCAAATTCAACAGATCCAAGTTTGGAAGTTGCCCCAATTCTAGTGGAATTGGCCCACTTAGATTGTTGTTGGCCAAAGACAGAGCAGTGAGGGTTTTCAAAGAAGAGATTGAAGTGGGAATTGGACCTTCAATTCCACATTCTGATAGGCTTATTGATGTGAGCTTCTCAAGGCTTCCTAAAAACAATGGCATCAGAGAATTCAAGGGATTGTGGTCTAAGATCAAGTACTCCATATGCTCTAACGCTTCAAATGATTGAGGGATTGGCCCATTTATGAAGTTGTGGCTCAAATCAAGCAAGACCAATTTCTTCAACATGCCTAAATTTGGGGATATCTTCCCTTGAAGCCTGTTTGAGCCCAAATCAACTTTTTGGAGGAGCTGCAACTGTCCTAAAGAAGAAGGTAACTCACCCTTAAGTGTATTCCAACTGAGGTCCAAAATGCTCAAACTTTTCAACCCACCAATGGCTTGAGGAACTTCACCACTTAGCTTGTTGTAACTGAGATCAAGCTGTTCTAGAAACACCAACCCACCAATGGTTTGTGGAATTTCTCCTTTTAGATTGTTCTGAGACAGACTTAGAACTCTCAAACTGGCTGCATTCCCCAAACTTGAAGGAATCTCCCCAGAGAGAGATGGGTTGGATTGAAGAGCCAAATGTTCCAAATAAGACAGTGATTGAAACAGGGCAGGAAACAGAGCAACTGATGAAGTTGTAAAACAGCTGAAGATTGAAAGGGATTTCAAATAAGGGAGCTTGAGCAAGGAATGTGATAAATTAGCAGAAATTTTGCAAGGTGGGTCTTGAATATCAGGGCCAATATGAATCTTAGTGACATGAAAGAAAGGAGGGGCTTGACCAATTTCACATTTAACCCCTGGCCATGGAGTCTCTGTACAAGGCAAAGGGTGAGCCTGAGGCCAATCAGGGTCATCTAAGAGAGAACCCATAAATTCAAACAGCCCCAAAAGCTCTTCTTCTTCCATTTCTTCACTTGCAAAGCTGTTAGTGAAAAGGAGGAATGAGAAAAGGAAAACAGAGAGGGAAGCCATGGGAGAAGGGGAAGATGAAGTTGAAAGTGAAATGGGAGATGGTTTTTTAGGGTATTTGTGGGGAAAGGTGTTAGTGAAGAAAAGAGTGAGCATTGGAAAGTGGAAGTGAAAGGAGAGAAGAGAAAGAGTTGCTAATAGAGGAAATATTTGTGAAAAAAAGTATCTTTTATTTTTTTTTTTTTTGGTTAATAGAGAACTGTGTAAAATGATGGGACTTGGGCTTCATTTCAGAACCTGTGTGAAGCAGACAGAACAATGATGTCTAGGCACAACACAGCAGACCTCTTCCTTCCTTCTCTCTCTAGCTCCCTGTTGAAAAAAACTAGTTCTTTTAGAGGAAAAAATATTGTTTTTTTGTTTGTTTGTTTGTTAGGAGCCAATTAGAATTACAATGATATTTAAGATTAGTTATGAACATGCAACTTGTTTGAAAAGGTCCAAATTAACCCAAAAAAATATCATATTTTTAGAGAAAATTGACCAATGCAAGGTTTATTGAGATTCTAGGGCTTTTACCATGGAAGTGACATGCTATCCAATGTAGGAAAACAGGGTTAAGAAAGGTTGAAAGAGGTGGATAGTTAGTTATTATTCATGTCAAGGATGTGCATTTTCATTTTTGGTGCCTCATTCATTTGAAGAAATTCTAAAATTAATTGTGTTTGTTCGAGAGCAATTGTGTGAAGGGTGATGCCTTTAATCAGTATTAAATTTGAATTTCAAATCCCAACCCAAATCTAAATTGTCTAGAATGTTTTACTTTAGAGATTGCTCATATAATATATTACTAGTTTAGAAGTACAATATAACGTTATTTACTTTACAAATATCTAAACCGATGTATTACTAAAATTGATATATTCTTGAAAATTACTATATACTTTTCTGAAAAGATATTCATTTTTATTTTCTGTATGAGGTAAAGAATACTCATGTGTGATTGATTAGTGAATGAGAGGGTATATGTAAAGAGAATAATGTGTGTAGAGAGAAATTAGTGAGTAGATAGTGATAGAAAATTTAGAGAAAAAAGAATGTACATGTAGATGGTAGAGAGAGAATTAGTTAGAAAGAGAATATATATCAAAAGATTAGTGAAAGAAAGGTATATATTGAAGTTGTATTTGTGTGTGGACGACAATAATTAAATAAAAGTTTGTGGAAATTATATGTAAAGAGAGTTAAGTAAAAGAAAGTACATGTATATAAAGAGTTCAAAGTTGATGGAAAAAAACACATATATATAGAGACCGAGAATGAAAGATATTATGCACATAAAGAAAAATAGTAATTAGAAAGTATAAATAGATTAGAGACGTGATTTGGTTGGTTAAAGAAATTAATACGATATGTAGAAAAGTTTAGTGAGAAGAAGTTTTCTTGTAGAGAGTTTAGGGAATGAAAAATATATGCATAAAAGAGAGTATATGTACGTAAAAAGGGTTTAGTGAAAAAACTTTGCTGGTGGAGAGTTTAGTGAATGAAAAATAGAGCGAAAATCAATTCATGCTCCTAAATATTAGGAGTTTGTATCAATAAAATTCTCAAACTCATAATTATATCAATTAAAATCATGAATTTTCATAAGTGTATCAATTTACACATTCGGTTAGATTTTGTTTGAAAAACGTTAGTTTGCACGTGTGCAAACTTATAATTATATGAATTAAACTCTTGAACTTTTATAAGTGAATCAATTTGGGTCATCCGTTTCAAATAATGGACGGTTTTTAAATTGAGGGTCTAGATTTTTTAAGGAGTCTACACATGTGTGAAAATTGATGTATGGACGATTTTCAAATTGAGGGTCTAAATTAATTCATTTATGACAGTTTAGGGGTTTAATTTATAGAACTATAAGTTTTCACATGTATGAACTAACGTTTTTTAAATGGAATCTAAGACGGAGTGTGTAAATTGATACATTTATGAAAGTTCATGATTTTAATTGATACATAAGAGTTTTTATTGACATAATTCTCAAAGTTTAGGGATATAAATTGATACATTTAAGGACCGGCCATCAAAAGTTTTTTTTTCCCTTCTCATACAATTTTTTGTTAAGTGAATTGATCCAAAGTCAAGCCAAGATGATGTATACTTTCTTGATTTTTCCATACGTGTTCAAATTAAATTAATTGCGTGAAAAAACATCCTACCTTGAGAAATCAATACAAACACAAGATGATGCAGATAAGTATCGCAATTACCTAATGCTCCATATTTCAAACGTTTCTTCTATTTTTAAGAGAAAGTTCAAAAAATTGAATCTTTTTGAATCCTTTCCAAAAATGATGACTTCATTCGAATATAAAAAAAAAGATATGATTTCTAAGCATGAGTTCTGTATATATATTTGACAAAAGTCTTGGGAAGGAAAGTCATCCATAAATCTAATTAAAATAATTAACCTTAGATCATGATCTATATTTCGTAAAGAACGTAACTTAAATAAACATAGAAAATATATATGGAACTGTGTTTGGAGTGTTCCACTCGTTAACTTCAAATTCCTGCCATTAATTAAGCATGCATGAAAGATATGGTTAAATTGACCTTGTATTTCAAATTTCAATCAACCACCAAAAACAATTTACAAAGCAAACAACCAATCAAAATTTGCCATCTCTAGAGTTCCAATGCTTTATAATATTGGTAAACGCAAAGTAACACTTAAAGCCAAAACATTTTTCACATAAATATCCTAATCATTGGACTAATCATACGAATATGCAAATGAAAAATTAATATATTATTATTCTAATTTAGGTCTAACTTCTATTTTTTTTTTCATCTTAAATCTCTAACTTGTATGTTTATTTTATTTTGGTCCTTAAACTATTAAGTATTATATACTTTAGTTTTTGAAAGCTTGGCATAGAATCATTTTAGTTTTTATTAATTTTTCAATAAATTATTTAAATTTTCCGGCGCCGATCTTCTAATAAATTATCTAATAGAAAATCTAATACATGTGTGTCTATTCTTTTGGCTTATAAATAAAAATCATTTGTATGGATATGATAGACAAATGTTTGAAGTCTTGTTAATTAAGTATTAAGAGTCTGTTTGGGGCATGGGTTATAAAAACCTGTGTTATAATAACATGTGGAGTACTCTGCACCCCAAACATAGACTATTATAACTCCAGAGTAAACAACTCTGCATTTTAAACAATATTATAGAATTCCACGTACTATTATAATCTACAGACTATTATAACTCACTCAATGTCCCAAACAGCCCATAAGTTTTTAAAATCAAAATTCAAATTAAATATACAATTTATAACAAAGACAGAGATAATTTTGTAAATTCAGAGACTTCTTTTTTTTTAATGGTGTAAATTTATGCGGCTATTTAAAAAATTGAGACTAAAATAAAAATATTTATATTTAAAAATTTAAAAGATTGAATGAAATAAACATTACATATTCCACAAAAAAAAAGGATTACATTTGCAGACAAATGTTGTGTCTCAATCCATGATGTTCTACACGTGGCAGACATCAAATTGAGTTGGGTCCCAGATGGCGGCTGATGAGGACATGATTAACCAATCATAGTGCTACATTTAACCTGAATCGTTACGTATAAAAGTAATATATTTTTTAAATAACCCTAAAAACTTGAGCTGGTAGAGAGAGAGAGAGAGTACCACCCACAATATAAATCAAAATTATTTTTTGGGAAATTTGACTTGTTTGCTACGGTTGCTATTAATACAAAATTTCTATTAATACAAAAAGAGAGAAAATTAAAAAAAAAACACAAAAACAAAATAAAACAACTTAAATTGATAGAAACACACCACATTTCAACATGCCAATTATTATACTTCCATTATCTGTATTTCTAAATTTTTTTCAAGTGATTATATATAATTTTAGAACCCTTGGCGCCCGTTGGGAATTGTAAATCAAGTTGAACTACAAGAAAAAAAATTGTAAATCAAGTTTTCTTTTTTTTAAAAAAAAAAAAAAAAAAAGGGGGCCGCTCCAAAAATAAAAATTGATTTTTAATGTAACATACTTATTTTGCACAACAATATTTATAAATGATTTATAGGGGGAAAAAAGACATAAAACGTAAAAAAGTATTTCTTTTTCATTTTTTTTATATGTTTTCTCAGTTAATTGTTTGTTATTATATTAACTATTTTGCACAACAATATTTGTAAATGATTTATAGAAGGAAAAAAAAGTTCATTTTTTTAATGTGTTTTCTCAGTGAATTGTTTGTTATTATACTAACTTTTAAAGTATAACTTGATCTAAATGTATTATGTATTTAAATTAATAAGTAAAAAAAATTGAGACACAATAAGTAAAGGAAATAAATAAATATATGTATAAGAACAATAACAACCCAATTATTGATTTTCTATATAAAAACTTAAAGCAGCTTAGATCATTTGTATAAATCTAATTTAAATAATTTTAGAATGTTCAAGCATCACTTCAAAGTTGAAGCAAAAAAGCAAACTTGACAATCAAAATGCCACTCCTATGGATTTTCATGTATCAAAGTGGAATCTTAAAAGAACTCTCCACTCATTACGCTAAAGGACTATTTCCTTCTACTTGTCTCATCTTTGTGATGAACTGGCATTGATTTGTTGAGTTTTCACACACGCTCAAACAAAACAAAAAATACATAGTTATCCTTTTATATCGTTAGACAACTCAACTGATAAAGATTATAGTTAACATAAATAACAATATATCTAAAGTTCAAATCTCTTTACCTCCTATAAAATTTATTTTCTAGCCAACCGAAGCATAGCTCAGCTGGTTAAAGATATATAATTTGATTCAAATCCTTACCTTCTCATATTGTTGAATTAAAAAAATATCATTTTCTAAAGATCTAGAAATAATTATGAGCCTCTAGACTACATAGAGGAAAATTATTCCATATGACAACCAAAACGATGTAGAATGATCACCATACATATTGTTGTTTTAGCCTCCTCAAATAATTCTCTCGATGAGACTATGGGAGTAGTACCTGAGATTCAAGGGAATAAAGCAAAAATGAAAAGGGTAAGATAGTAATTTGAGTTAATTCAATAATTAGCCACATATCTCAACAAAACCCTATAAAAAACATAATCATGCACGATCCTTTGAAACTCACATCAAAGTACTAGTTTTTATAAAAGAAAATCCTCTTGGAATCTCTCTAAAACCCCAACCACTCAGTCTCTCAACTCAAAAACTCCATTCTTCTTCTTCTTCTTCTTCTACTTCTTCTTCTTCTTCTTCTTCAAACACACTCACATGTCATCCAATTCAAATTCACCTCCAAATCTACTAGTTGTAGATAATTCATTTCTGCCCTACAAATTACCCAAACCACACCCTTATAATAAATATACAAATAGCATATTAGCCTTTTTCTCTTCCCTATTCCTTCTCTCCATTTTCATCATCTTCATTTCCATCTTCAAAAACCTCTCTTTTTCATCTCTCTTCAACAGCACCATTTTCTGGTTCTTCATTTCCAACACCCTCATCTTCATCATTGCTGCTGATTATGCCTCTTTCTCTCTCTCCCAACACAAAAGTTTCGATTTTTATGAACATTACTCACCACCGAACCCAAAGCAAACTCATTTTCAACTTCAAAGTCCTTCATTGATAGTAATTGATGAAGAAAAACAAAACCCAGATGAGAAATTGAAAATCGTGGTTCAAGGATGCGATTTTCCGCCGCCGTTGAAAACTCCGGCGAGAACTTACCGGCGGAGCAAGTCGGAGAAACCCAAAAGAAGTGTGTCAAAGGAGAGCAAGAAAATGATGGCAAGGAGATCGGAAAGTGTTAAGTATGAAGCGAAGGAATTAGAAGAAAATGAGTTTTCAAAGATGACAGATGAAGAATTGAACAGAAGGGTGGAGGAATTTATTCAAAGATTTAACAGACAGATGAGACTTCAAACTAGAACTGAATTAAAGTCTCTCGTTTTGAGAGATTGATGATTAAAAATAAAAATAAAAAATGGCCACGAGGTTTAAATTTAGGAAATAAAATTAAACTAGTCGAAAAGTTTTGATGTTTTGTGGCCGACCTGTTTTGTTTTTAGTTTTATTTGTCTTTATATATATATAAAGAGCTGTGTCTTTTTTTCCCCTTTTTCTTTTGCTTAAGTTCAGAAGTTTTTGATTTGCTGTTATGAGTGCTCCATATGGAATTCTTTTACCTTTTTTTTTGTCTCACAATATTTTAATTTTTTTTTATTTGTGAAGGTGATGATTTAACCTCTTGATCGAAAGTATATGTCTTAACCAATTGAGTCAAACTCAAGTTAACAATAAAGAAAAAAAAAATAGATAAAGTAAAGTTCAAGTGAATTTAGGTCCAAATTAATCAATAATTTACACATATATGACTATATGGAAGGGCTCCTAGCTTTAACAAATCTCCGTTTATTCTTTGATGGGAAATTATAATTTGAACGTATTAAATACTATCCAAACCAATATCTTAATTGAAAGCATCTTTTAGTGTTTTTTTTTTTTCATAAATAACTAGTCTATTAGATATGTACTATAATTTATAAATAGGGTTGAGTGAAAAAAGGTATAAACATGATTCAAGAGAAAAGCGTTAATATTAAATGAAATGAAATATGGTTTATGAAAACGTACATATGAAGAAGTTAATAAGAAGGAAAATGATTGGGCGAAAAGTTGGGAAGAGATCTATGTGACTTTCAAAAGGATAATTCAAGTAGATGCATGGCAAAAGTTCATTATCCTTTGCAAAAAAATGAAAATAAAAATAAAAAGGTTGCTTATATATGTAAGGTTTAGGAATGAATTAGATGGTCTTTACATCTTTCAAGGTGAGGAGAGGGAAAATTATCGAGAACACTTCTATTAAAATTCTTTTTTTCCAAGTTCAACTGATAAAAGTAGATATTTGAATTTTTAACTTTTGAGTTAAGGCTGTATACCTTCACAAGTTAAACATCGAGCCACATCGTCCTTTTAATAGATCAAAGCCGGTCAAAAAGATTCGCATGATTGCATTTAAACTAGATATTATGAAACTTTCATCGATTGCCTCGTGTTTAAAAATTTTTGAATTTTTGAAGTAGATGTCAATTATGCCAAAAGTTTTATTTAATAATTGAACTTTGAAATTGTTCCAAAACAATTCTTAGATAGTTTGTCCATTAGAATGATTGATGGAAATTGACATGACAACGTAACTAATGTATAAAAATTATTTAAAATGCATACTTGGTATTATTATTCACATAAATTGATGTGTAAAATATATATGAATGAGTTATAAACGATGTGAACGATATCTTTTGACTTTAAATAAATGATAACCACAATCGTAATCTTCTCTATAATTGAGATTGAGTTGTAAATGATGTCATTATATCTTCTAGTTTTTATACATTTTGCTGTCACATCAACTTTCTTTCGTCATTTTAAAGGAAAAACTCAAGGATTTCTTAAAACAATTTTAAAGTTCAAAAATTAAAATGAAACTTTTCAAAATCTAAGAACATAATTAAAACCTACATCAAAGTTTAGGAGTATTTTGTCTAATTTAGCGAATAATTTTTTTGAAGACAATGAGATTGATGGTTAATGATTGTAAGCATTAAAAGATCTAGTTGAGATTTTCAAAAAAAAAAAAATCTATATTTGAGTTTTTTTTTTTTATATATACCAATTTAAATAGAACTTGTAATATCATGGGCGGATTTAAGATGGGCCCGGGGGCTCCCCTCAACTTTTGAAACTTTAGTTTTTATACTTTAAATGTTAGCAAGTTTTTATAGAAACTTTCTTGGCCCAGTGGCAAGCCCCCTCTATCTTTTTCTTAAGACCTTTATTATGCCCAAGTTCAAATCTATACAAGTTTTAGAATATATGTGTTCTTTTTATTCTATATTATATATATCAACCAATAATAATAAAAATTCAGTTTTTTAATGTAAATAATTTAAATTCTCTTAAAAAAATATTTCCTATTATATTTTATATGTATATCGAATAAAAATATACAAACTCAATTTTTTTATATAAATAATATAAATTCTCTTTAAAAAAATTTTATTAATCATTTTTTTCTCTTTTCTTGTACACTTGTATAAAAAAAATAGTCATACTATTAATATCAAAATATCTAAACAAAAAGGTTAAAGTATCATTTCTTTTGTTCATATACTTTAAGTCTTGTTATATTTTAGTCTCTATACTTTCAAATGTCCTAACATAATGTTTGTACTTTCCATAAATCATAAAATTACTTCACATTGTTAGTTTATTGTTAACTTTTTTTTTTTTTTAAAAAAATCTCTATTAGCTTTCTGTCTATAAATTTTGGAAACATATTCATATTATATTTTTTTTCTTAAATGAAATTATTATTATTATTTTACTAAGTTCAATAAAAATTGACTCTCAAACTAACAATAATGACTAATTTAAAGATTTTTTTTGAAATTACATAGACTAAATTTAGACATTTAAAAGTGCAAAGACTAAAATGGAACTAGACTTAAAGACTCAAAGTACAGAGACCAAAAGGATATTTTAACAAAACTAATATATCAATGTGTTCAAAATCATCTTTATGCGAATTCAAGCCCCCCAACATAATGTCCTAGATCCGCCACTCTGTAATATTGTTTTCACACAATTTAGCCAAAGAAGCTATTGTTGATGGGGTTCACAATCACAATCTTTGGACCTTCTTCCCCCTTTTGAGTTGCCAATGTTGGCAAGGTTTTTATTTTATTCTTTTTCTGGTCAAGTTTTTTAATTTATATATATATGTAAAAAAAATGATAAAGGTCAACGAAGTGGGTAACATTAAGAAAAATAAGACCGTTTTTTTAATTTAAAAAAAAAAAATCCTCTCTCTCTCCAATAAGTTTGATTATGAATTTTCAACATTGTATCGTTTCTATTTAGCACATGTATTTAAAAAAAAATCTAATAAGTTCATAAACTCAATCTAATATCTGTCAAAGTGAGCTTAGCTCAATGGTACCTCGACCAAGAGGTTAGAGGTTCGAATCTCCCTATCTCAAATGTTATCGAACTCAAAAAAAAAAAAAAACTCCATCTAATATCTGAATTGACAGAGTTAAAATTGACAACCTACTAGACACGAAATCGAAAGTTTGGAGACTAACTGAAATCAAAACAAATAAAGAAAGACTTTTTTGAAAATTTTACAAAATATAAGAACTAAGATACAATCTTGAAAATTCAATGCTTCTTAGAAACTTTTAAAAGTATATGAACTAAATTGACAAATATAAAAGTTCATTCATCAAATTTATAATTTAATTAAAAAAAACATATCCAAACACATTTTACCAAACAAAGAAAATCAAAAGAAATTATTTGGGAAACAACCATAAATTAACAAATCCAAAATAAAAAGGGGAAAGGGTGAATAGTATAGGATGGCCTTTAAGGGGCTGTTTGGCCCAAGGGTAGGAGTTGGGAGGAGTTGGGGAGATTTTTTTAACCCTTGTTTGGCCCACGGGTTTGCTCAGCCCATGGAGAAAAATAATAAAACTACGGACTTCAACAGTGTTTATTGTTGAAGTCCGCACACTTACCCAATTTCCTACGCGTTTTCTCATTCTCAGACTTATCTCCTCTCTCTTTGCAATGCTCTCCCTTCTCTCTCCCTCAGGTTTGTCTCTGTTCATCTTCTCCGCCTCTCCTCTGTAGATCTTTCCCCCCTCACCTTCGATTTTTCGCCTGTTTAGTTTGATAGTCGTCGTGGGTCATTCGTCTTCTGTGGCTATTTGGCCCAAGGTCCCCAATTCCCTACGCGTTTTCTCATTCTCAGACTTATTGTCTTCTCTCTCTTTGCGATGCTCTCTTTTTTCTCTCCCTCAAGTTTATCTTTGTTCATCTTCTCCACCTCTCCTCCGTAGATCTTCTCCCCCTCACCTTCGATTTTTCGCCTGTTTAGTTCGATAGTCACCATGGGTCAGCGATCTTCTTCTTCTATTCGTCTTCTGTAAGCTTTTTTAGTTCGATAGTCGCCATGGGTCAGCGATGTTCTTCTTCGATTAATCATCTGTAAGCTTTTTTTCTTCCATAATCAAAACCCTAGCCCCAAATGAGATTTATGACTCACGATACAACTGAAATCCTAAACCCACTCCCCTCTCTAATTATTCATCCATGCATGTTCTTTTGCCCCACATTCAAACTTCTACTTGTTGGTTGCTTAAATCAATTTTTTTTAGGGTTGAAACCCAAACCCACACCCCTTGCCGCTTCAGTCCAAACACCCATGTCGCCCTCTTTGTGATCCCCTCATCCACAACAGCCTCCTCGTTGAGGTTTGGTAGGTTTTGTAGGGGCTTTTGATGTCTTGGAGCCTAGTGGGGGGTGGAGGGCTTCGCCAACTGGTATATTCTCCCTAACTCAAGGCTGATGATGAGCACCCAATTATTTTTTTCATTTTTTTAAAATGTTTTCTAATCTATTCATTTTCTTTGGGGCTGTTTTTGTTCGTTCGTTTAATTTTTTTTTCTCACCTCTATTTTTCCATATGTTGTTTTATGTCTTCTGATACATTTTTCTTATATGTTTTCACACTCAACTCCTATTTCACTTTGCCTATTTTTCTTCATTGTGTTTTTCTCTGTTTGTTTGCTTCAAATTTCATACATTTCATCTCCTCTGGAATTTGATTCTAATGGATGAAAATTTTGTATCTCTGAGGCCAATTTGAATGTAGTACCCTTTGATTTCTTATTTTTTATTATGAAGTTTGGTTGTGCTGGATGAAATTGGATTTTGACTTTTTATTCTGATAGATGAATTTGGATTTTGACTTTTGATTCTGATGGATGAATCCCATTTTTTCTTTAACATTTCATTCGGTGAGGCTCAGGAAATTGATTCCTATTTTGATTTTTTACCTTCTGTGTGTTGGCATGGAGTTTAAGCTTAGTTGGTATGTTGTTTAATGTTATCGATATTACATTTTAGTTTCTGTGTTGTCCCGAGGCCATAACATGTGATTTGAATGTCCTATTTATTTTGAATGCCCTTTAATTATGGATATAATTTCTTAACCACTCTCTCTGTTTAGGATGTTGTCATGTTTAATGATATTTTTATTTTATTATATTTTTTATGTTTTGGGTTCCTGAGGCCACATACTCTGTCATAAATGCCCTTATTTGATATATACTTCTCCTTTCTTCCCCTTTAATTAACGTTGGTAGGTGCATTTATTACAATAAGTGCACCCAACTTCCTTGATAAGAACCAACGGTTTATTGATGGTTTCACTCTATATAACCCAATGCCACACTTCCAAATCCTTTGAGCACAACTTCAAGGCCTCCACACATCTCATCAAACGTGAGTCCATCCCTCTTCCTTATTTCTCTTTGTTATACAGTGTTTCTAATTTATTTTATGTTTCTTTGTTCATTTAACCAATGTTCATCTCCATATGTTACAGTGTTCCCAGTGTTGATTTCCAGCCACATCTCCCACCTCTTTCACCTGAATCTTGTAAACGAAGGTGCTCGTTCCTTCTTCCTTTTTTTCATTTTATTTTTACTTTAAGTTCACATCACTATACTAACATACACTTTACTTCTACTCTTTTTAGGGTGTTACAATCTACTCTTAGTCCGAGGTTCAATATATTTTTTCTTTACTATGTATATCATATTGGACTTTGAATGTTTTTTTCGACATTCTTGTTCATACTTTGTATATTTTTTACAGTTCAAACAGTGCTTCTTTTCGTTTTGTTTGTGCATCGTTATGTATGCTATTATAGAACATATGTGGGTTGACATGTTTTATATTAATGCAATGTTAGCTTTCAAAATGTGAATGCTTATATCCAATATCTTTGTAACATTAATATCTTTGCTAGGTTAATGTAATGCGCAATATATTTTAAACATAATTAGTTTTTTTTTAAAAAAATGTATGCAAAAAGCCATTTTCAAAAAGCCAAATAATGAGTTAAAAGTTAAAAAAAAAAAATGTAATTCAAATATTTGAGAAACAGTGTTAAAAAAATAAAAGAAGTGTTTTATTTGGAGAAATAATTGTGTAGTAAGATTATCATAAAAAAAATTAACATACTTTTTGAAGTGTTCGATGTGCGAAAAAGTACTATTTCTTAAATTTTGGTAATATTTCAGTTGAATTCATAGGAAATAAAAACTAGTGTTAAAAATAGCAAAATAATGGCACAAATGAAAGTGGTTTTTATTACCTTTTCTTATGTACTATTTTTGGGAAAAAAAAGGTTCATTACAAACAGGAAAACAAATTTGATTTCGAGCAAGTTTCACGTATTTTAGTCCATTTGAATAAATAAGGTCAACTTTTTTATAAAAAAAAAAAAAAACAAGAAACTTTTTTTTTAACAACAAAAAGCCACAGTTTTTGAAATTATCCCAACTAAAAAAGAGTATGGTCCATTAAAGTCGTTTTTGTACTTTAAACACAAAAGTTTTGTAACTTGAATTGGTCCACTAAAGTCGTTTTTTTGTCAATTACTCAACCGTGGACTTTGTTAACAAATTCATCTATTTTCTCTTCATTTCAATTCAAATGTATGAAGTATATACAAGTGTAGTTTTTCTAATTAAATGTATCTTTAGTAAACTCAAAAAACTCTAACTTCTAACCCCTAAAACCCAACCTATAAAAACCATAACACCCTAAACAACCCTAACTCTTAACCCCTAAAAAACCCTAATCCTTAAAAACCCTAACCCCTAAGAAACCCTAAACCCTAAAAACTCTTTAAACCTAAAAAAAAACCCTAATCCCTAAAAACCCTAAGCAACCCTAACTCTTAACCCCTAAAAAATCCTAAACCCTAAAAATCCTTTAAACCTATAAAAAAAAATCATAATCCCTAGAAAACCCTAAACCCTAAACAACCTAAACAACTCTAACTCTTAGCACCTAAAAAAACCTAAACACTAAAAACCCTTTAAACCTAAGAAAAACTCTAATCCCTAAAAAACCCTAAACCCTAAACAACTCTAACTTTTAACCCCTAAAAACCCTTTAAACCTAAAAAAACTCTAATTCCTAAAAAATCCTAAACCCTAAACAACCCTAACTCTTAACCCCTAAACCCTAAAAACCCTTTAAACCTTAAAAAACCCTAATCACTAAAAGACCCTAAACCCTAAACAACCCTAACTCTTAACCCCTAAAAAACCCTAAACACTAAAAACCCTTTAAACCTAAAAAAAAATTCTAATTCTTAAAAAACCCTAAACCCTAAACAACCCTAACTTTTAACCCCTAAAAAACTCTAAACCCTAAAAATCTTTAAAACCTTAATAATAAATAAATAAAACTCTAATCCCTAAAAAACCCTAAACACTAAACAACCTTGACTCTTAACCCCTAAAAAATTCTAAACCCTAAACAACCCTAATTCTTAACCCCTAAAAAAACCCTAAACCCTAAAAACCCTTTAATCCTTAAAAAATCCTAAACCCTAAAATCATAATCCCTAAAAACGCTAACTCCTAAAACCGTAACCGCTAAAAAACTTGAACTCTTAACCCCTAAATGGAGTTAATGGTATTCATTCAATTTCCATATTGCTATAGGTAATCTATTAGCATTCCACTAATTATATTTTGAAATTAGGGTTAGGGGGAATTCAAAATTCTATGTCGTATTCATTGGTCATAATCCCGGGATTTACACATTGTGGATTGAATGCCACAAAGAAGTGAACAAATTTAGAGAAGCAGTTCACAAGTCATACGCGACCTTTGCAGAAGCAGAGCGTGCATTTATGAAATATGTAGTAGCGCCAACTAGCTAGTTAGATACATGTGAGTCGACACAAGTTCATCATACCATACCTTTAATGAATAATGGTCAATTAGGAGTATCCAGTACTATCATGCAACTATTAATATAGGATTCATTGGGGGGATGATCGCAATGTATATTATGGGAATGATTTATAGCAGTACTTAATTAAGCCATACTCATGCGGTATATAGTCATGGATGAAATAAAGCGCTAATTATAGTTTTTGTGTATCATGAACAAATAATTGTGTATTCATCATACTATGGAAAATCGTGAACTAATTACGATATTGACAGTAGTTACGGCCACCCAACGTCAAACATTGCTTATGTTAGATCTATTACTTAACGGCCATCTAGGATAAAACACCAATCGCCATACCTTAGACATCAAATTAGACAATTAACATTCTTCCATCTGATCTACAAAAGTGACCTATGTTGTATCGAGAGCACGAGGATGGATAGAATGTGTTTTATCATCCTGTGTAGTATGTGAGAACAACAGGCGAGTTAGAGCCGATCGAATATGTAGATGTCGAGGAGATGGTCGGCATGTTCTTGCACAACCTAGCGCATGATGTTAAGAACCAAATGATTCGTAGACATTTTGCAAGGTAATGGTGTCTAGGCACTTCAACTCTGTACTTAGCGTCGTATTGCGACTACACGAGATTCTACTAACAAAAACAGAGTTAATCACGAACTCTTGTACTGATGGGAAGTGGAAATGGTTTGAGGTACACATATTCAATTTGTCCTTCCATTGTATGGGATTTAGAACGATGTATGTAACTCCCGTAATAATGTATGTCTTTGCAATACATAATTATTTGGGTGCATTATATTGGATGACACGTACATCAAGGTGAATGTCAACATCGCTGATCGGCCGAGATATAGAACGTGTAAGGGTGAGATCGCGACCAACGTGCTTGTTGTTTGCTCTCCGAGTGGAGAATTCATCTTTGTAATGCTGGGATGGGAAGGGTCTATAGCTGATTCTCGAGTTCTTCAAGATGCAATATCAAGACCTAATGGCTTGAAGGTTCCCAAGGGTAATAAACCAAACCATGAACTCGTAATACATGTTAATATTTTACATGCACAACTCATAGGGTCATGTTTTGAATGGTTCACATTGAACATGATATTATTATCTCTGTGATATTGAGTATCCAAATGCAGAGGGATTCTTGGTACCGTATAGAGGGGAGCGATACCATCTCTCTGAGTGGCGTGGGGAAGGGAATGCGCTGACTAATCCAAGGAAATTCTTTAACATGAAGCATTCATCTGCGAAGAATGTAATCGAGAGGACATTCGACGTGTTGAAAGGGAAATGGGTCATTCTGCGGGAAAAATCCTTTTACCCTATCCAGACTCAATGTTGAACCATAACGACATGTTGCCTTATCTACAATATTTAAAAAGGTATTGTAAGATTTTCTTTTATTTGAAAACTATCAAAGGCAAATCAATAATTAATGTCAGAGATATTGAAAAAAGAGTGTGGGGATATTTTGTTTAAAATTCTTTTTTTAAAGAAATTTGCAAAATATACATAAATTAGTAAAAACAAAAAATCTCAATCTTAGAATTCATTAGAAGAAATTATTAATAATGAAATTTTGACAAATTGTATGAAAAAACTGTACAAAAAGAAAAAACTTTTTTCAACTCAGACTTTAGAACTCCAAGTTTAAAAAATTTGCACCTCAAACACAGACTTCAGAACTCCTACTCCCTACAACTCCTTGCCCCAAACATATACTTCAGAACTTCAGACTAAACAACTCTGCCACCCAAACACATACTTCTTAACTCCTCAGACTTCCTGTACTTCTACTCCCTGCAACTACTTGTCTTAAATGCCCTCTAAATGAGTTCGCATTGATAACTTAAAAAGATAGAATAAAATAAAATCTTTTACGCATACAATTAATATGCTAAACAGAAAATCCTAAGTAAGGATAATGAAACAATCTGTTTTGCAGCATAAGGTAGTATTATATGGGTGGACAATGTTTTATTATTATTACTATTATTTTAGCCAAGGTGAGTATAGCTCAGCGTAATTGGCATGTACCCTCGATCAAGAGGTCAGAGGTTTGAATCCCCCACTCCTAAATGTTGTTGAACTCAACAAAAAAAACTAAGTTTATACCTTTGCTAATCTAAAGTAAAACAACTTTATTCCAAATAATTATAATTTTCATTCCTTGTCCTCCTAACACAAAATTATAGCTTTCACTACTGTATTTTCAAAATATTTAATTTCATCTATATATTTAAATTCATTAATTTCAAACTGCTCTTAACATTGAGATTAATTAATTAGATTACAACGAAAAGATTGCAACCTTCTTAGATATAAGAACAAAAATACCATAACACAAACAAAAAGGTCGAAAGATGAAAGACATTATTACAATATTTAAAGGCCCACCATGAATTCTATCCCAAGAAGATAGTAGTGTTTTTTTTTTTTTTTTTTTTTAGTACCAGTAGCTTTATTTTTAAGTCTTACAAGAAATGTGGCAGTTTAAAAAGTTATAATGGTTGATAGGATTAGGAATGACCATACGAAGATTTAAATTGGTCTGGTCGGCTGCCTTAATTGTTTATATCTTTTTCTATTACGACCCAGGATTCTGAAAGATACTGTTTTTGGACTCTCTTTATTCATAATTTATTGTGTTAAAAATTAAAATATGTTGCGTGTGTTCTTAAATTGTATGCAAAACCCATTTTAATCCGACATTTTAGGCTAAATTTTTAAATTTTTTTTTTTAAAAAAAAAAAAAAAAAAAAAAAAAAACTTATGAACTTTATCCTTTATTTCAAAAATATTCATATTCTTTCAAAATTCTAATATTATTCTTAAATTTTTTATAAAAGTTTCGAAACTACAATTCATTAAAATATTGGACAAAAAATCGACATAACACATAGTAACCTAAAATGACGTGATAGTCACCCTTATCATTGGACCGACCCGACTCTAAAAAGTGTAGGCCCAAACTCGACTCAGATCCATGCCCAGCAGGCCTTAGACACTATTTGGGTCTGGTCTAGGTCGACCCAACCTTCAAGAGCTAAGTCTATGATCCAGCCCTTGGACTTGGCTCATTGGATTAAAGTTTGGACCGAGCTTGGGCCGAACTTGCACCAGCTCATTGGATTAGCCTATTAAATATTAATGGTTTAATTAATTTTTGAAATTTTCTTAACTAAATGCTATTAAAATTTATTGAAATTATATTTCTTATGTAATGGTTTTTTTTTTTTAAAAAAAATTGTTTTTTATTACTTTTTCTTAATAAAATTATTGATATTATAAGATTTTTTTAGCATTTTATTTTTTAATTTTTTTTTATTAATTCTTAACACTTTTAAATTATTTATTAACTAAAAAAATATGCTATTTAAATTATAAAATATATTTTTTAAAAAGATATTAAAAATTATACTTTTTTTAAATATATAAAATATAAAATATAATAAATTATATAGGGAAATTATGGCTAGTGACTAAAAAATTAACACATTAATGAAAAATGGCTAAAACAGTTTTATAATTGGAGATATAGCTACCGTTAATATAGGGGAAGTTCTCAATCATTGGTCATTCCACTTATGCCCCTAGTATATACTTTTATTTACCACTCTGCCAACCCAACTGCCAAAATTCGTTTTGTTAAAAAGATTAACACAAGATTTTTATCAACTGTAGGATTAGAGATGTCCACGGGGCGGGGCGGGGCCGGGGAATGGATTCCACGTCCCCGTCCCCGCCCCCCATTTCATTCCCCGTCCCGCAAAATTCCCCGTTTAATTTCGCGGGGATCGGGGTTGGGATTCTCCGTAGGGAATTCGCGGGGATCGGGTTCCCCGCGGGAAATTTTTCCCCGTTCTTTTTTTTTTCGTTTTTTTTTTATCTTTTTTATTTTTTAAATTTATTCTCAACCATAATAAAAATTATTTCTAAATGAATAATTTTCAATATAATTCTATTTAAAGTAAATGTTATAAATTTTCCTAATAAAAACAATAATATACCATAAGTAAAAATACTATAATGTCGAAACAACTTAATTTCTAAAAATTCAAATTTCAATATTACAACATAGACTTTAATTTATTTTTTTTTTATAACGAAATAGTCTTAAACTAATTCCTACTATAGTTTTTTTTTTTTTTAAAAAAAATCTATTTATAGGTAATAATATATATATTATTATTATTATTAATCGGGGCGGGGCGGGGAATATATTCCCTGTCCCCGTCCCCGTTTAGCCAACAGGAAAAAAAATCTCCACACTCCCTCCCCCATTCCCCGTGTAATCGGGGATTCCCCGCCCCGTTCGGGGCCTGCGGGTTAAATGGACATCCCTATGTATGATCTTAAACAAGCAGGATTTTCTCCTAACTTGAAGCTTTGTTAAAATAATAATAATAATAAAACCTACTTATATATGTTATTTACTTGAACGTTGCACATTTTTTTGTTTTTAGTTTTTAAATTTCATTTTTATAGTCTCTCTGCAATTGGAAGTATTTCAATAATTGCTTCCCATCACATTTCGATCTTGTACGATGGCATTTGGGATGAGGAGAATACATACAATGATTTCAAGTCCGGTGTAGTGGTAGTCACTAATGGCTCGACCCTTGCTCAGCTCACCAAATCCATTATAGACCTTATTAAAACTCGATGTTGGAAAGAAAATTTCACGGATCTCTCTCTTCAAGAATGGTGAAGACAAGTTTAGGATTATAACATTTTCTAAGGACATGGACCTTGCCTGGATGCTCGATGGGTATCTAACGAGATGTACCATGATTGCTGCCTTGTTGTAGACGTTGAAAGTGCGAATACTAGTATACACAAGGACGGTGCATGCCTGAATTCAACAAAAATTACTAACCAATGGAAGAAGAAGTTCAGGATGGTTGACTTTGGAAGTTTTGGTTCCCTAACACTGGATATTTGAGTGTCAGAGGGGTATGTTTTTGGATGCAATGATGATTTGAAAAAAGCAATCTACACGCTAGCATTAAAAGGGAGCTTCCAGTTTAAAACAGTAAGATCAAGCAAAAAAACAATTTACTATTCAGTGTATCAACCAACCATGTATGTTGATTCAGCAAGTGTAAGAAAATATGAAGATGATGACATTGAGACGAATGTAGATTCAACAAGTGTAAGCGAGAATTACCAACCTGCAAAGAAAAGGTCTAAAAAAGTATATACTAGATAAAGTTTTTTTTAATTGTTGTTAAACTTATATATGTATATATATATTAAGTAGCATCTATGGTGTAGACTGTTGTCAAAAAAGAGCCTTTGCCCAAAAAAAAGTGCCAAGGAGAAGGGAAAAATGACCTCAAAGAATAAGAATGATGACAACCAAGTCGAGGTCAGGAAGTTAATATTTGTAAATACTGCTATTTATATTAATTTTTAGGCATACATCATGTATATACCTATATAAACTTAAATCTACGTATGAAAATGTGTTGATAAATACGGATGCCCTTGAGTTGGTCCAACTGAAAGTCCAATGATAAGCCCATTAGGTCAACCCGATGAGCCAATCTAAATATGGCCCAAATGGGCTAGCCCTCTTCAAAAAGATGATCCATATCCAATTTAATGAATGAATGAACTGAGTCAAGTCGATCAAACTTTGACTTTGGGTCGAGCTAGGTATGGCCAGGCCACGAGCCCATTGATGAGGCTAACATGGCAGCAACTAGAACGCTTTCTTAAATTTAGTTTTAAAGAACAACATTTCACCACTTCGATTTTTCGTCCACATTCTAATAATTTTCTACTTCAAAGATAGTTTCGAAACGTTTATAAAATGTCAAAAATAATATTACAACTTTTAAAAGAAAATAGATATTTTTTAAACAAAGAACGTTCAAGCATATGCTTTTTATAATTTATAATTTAGCCAACATTTTATTCATATACATTCATTTAGTCGGTCTAATATTATGTTTCATATATATATATATATATATATATATATATATATATATATATATATATATATTATGTTTCATAATGAATAATTAATTCACATTAAATAATTTTAAAAAAGATAATGTACACAAATATATTTCAATAGAAAATTAAACATTTGAAAGTTTAGAAGTTTAGAGATAAAAACAAAATAAATCAAAACTTCATCACCGAAATAAATTTTCAATAAAAAATATATTTTTTTTTGGTACTCTATCTTTTGACTTCCAAAACTCCTAGTCCTAATTCCCAAAGAATTTTCATAGAACTACAATTGGGATTCTTTGTTTTAATATAACTTTTTGCTGTAAGCTTGATAAGATGATTTCATCAGGTACACAACTTTTACCAGAGACGACAGATTGAAACAGATACAAAATTATGCTTTACAATCAACGTCCAACACAACCAAAAATATCGAAACTAAAATTCTTTCTGTACATTAATCTGACAAAGGGATCGATGAAGAACGTCCCGCCCTCCTTCCTTCCAACAGCCGAAATTTTCGGTGTTGTTTGCAAGGGGAAAAGACTACTTTAGGCAAGGTAATTGTATATCTGTGGGTTGTTCTTGTCACGTTCTAGGTACTCTCTATCAATAAGACTTTCAATCCGCTTCTTCAAATCAGCTGGCTTTATTGGAAACTTTAACTGTTCAACAGAGCACATAAATCCAGTTCAACATCAAGATTCAAGACATTACCACTTGTGAGTTTCTCCAATGAAAGCACTGGTAGATTGCCCAGAATCAGATAGCCATTTTCACTTTCATTTACAGGTAGAAAGACCAAGGAGTTGCATGAAGTGCCATTTAGTGAAAGTGTGTTTCTTGTTGGGAAAAAGATATAATATGGACTAAGAATGCATGGGGGTGTTTTTCAAACACGTGAAACATGGGAAACAAAAAATTGCCTTTTTACCTACCAGACATAGCTCAACTGGTTAAGGCATTATACTTCTACCAAAAAAACAGAGGTACAAATCTCCAACCCCACATATTGTTGAACTAAAAAAAAGAAGAATGTCTTTTACCTGTTGGAAGAGTTCAGTTATTAGAAGGGTGTGACTCAGCACTTTCCGGGTTTTCATTATTCGAACAATAGCGGCATCAACCTGCAGGTGCCACACAACTAATTTAGGGTATAGGAATTGGTAATCTACTGTTGATCTGCTGTTTGGTCAGAGAATAGTAACAAGCCTTTCAATTCCTATTCTTCATTTACATTCCACCATTGAACAAGTAACTCTAGTCTCTAGCTAACTTTAGTTTCTGCTTAATTTACATTCAAGTTCAAATTATATGAACTGAAAGTCCCCACCCCCACCCCCCCCCCCACTTAAGAGAAGGGGAGAAAAATTATAGAGAAAAATGGTCAACCTGATATTGACGGTCCTGAAAGACTCTTTCAGTTGTGCTAGTATTCTCTTCTACCGTTTCCTTCATCTGAATTGCATTGACCTGCATCGTACGATGTAATTCAGCTACAGTAGTAGCATCGATTGAAATAACATGATCATTCCTTGTAGGCAAAATGAAAATTGGCATACCTTAAGACGGTAAAGCGGAGCAGTAAATCCTTCATTGAATACAAATGAATCATTGTCCTCGACGTCTCTACCTTTTGGTATCTAAAAATATGATGGAGAGAGAGAGAGAGATCAAATTCAAAATTTTTAGAGCATATTGTTGATGTAATTTTATATTTCCTCCAAGAAAAGACATCAAATGATCCACCTTTTGTAGTACTCTAACTTTTCCACAGGCAAGTGACTGTAAAGTCCTCCTGAGTTCTTTATCCTCAATTCCAGTAGATTCTCTAATGTCTTGAAAACTGAGCTTCTCAGCGTCGTTGAAAAGCATTAAAACCACGGTCTGGATGACAATGCACAGATTAAATCTCTCCACATTGTAAGAAAATATAATGATTTCCAACCCCATTTCATCCAAGAGATAGACAAGGGAGACGATTAAAAGAGGCCCCAAAGAATCCCTTAAAACAACCATAATGCCCAAGAATTAACTCACCTGAAATAGGGAAACTGCCAACTCCTTTTTACCTTTTGGGAACTCAGCTTTCAACACACAGTGGCCTAACGAATTATGCCACATTAAGCGTCTCCCACTGTACTTGCTCAAATAAAACTCTTTGAAAATGTCCTATAACACAAAGCAAGGGAATCAAAGGACTACAAATACATGACACTAAGACGCATGCTATTGTCTTGCTATCAACCTGGTAGACATTCAATTCATGGGGAAGCCTAACATCCATGGGAGGATAAGTTGGCCAATACCTACAGACAGCCAATAGATTATTAAAATTCTTGTTAAAAGCCAAAACTATGAAATAGAGTTAATCAGTAAATAATCACATTAATAACAACTTACCCAGTGGTCAAGACATGGACACTCATCTCAATCCCCATGGGGAGCTTTGTCCTCGCTTGGGATGATTGCTTGAAAGATTCATTGATCTCTTTAGACAATTCAATGTCCTAATACAATACACCAGAAAATAAATTTCAGGAGATAGTCTGAGAAATAATTCAATACAGCACCTACACGTCTAATTTGTGAAATTCCAACACAAGATAGGTATGGTAATTAGTAGACGTGTGAAGGAAAAAGGCCTAAGACAGTAACGAAAAAATAAAATAAAAAAGAGATGGGAGAAAAAGAGAAAAAGAGGAAATATGAATTTTTTAGTTCATCAAAAGGTACTCTCTGAACATTAGCCCGCCCGCATAACAACAAAGGTAAAATCAACATTGTTTGTTCTACCCTTTCCCTTAGACTCAGGATCCTCCAGCACACAAGCCCACAGACTCTCTCATAAATCCATGTTCAACCACCTTATTAATAAGCTTTATCTGATTTTAGACCTTAAGACATCTTTGAAGCTTAAAATGCATAAGAAGGTGAAGTTCATTATTTTTTTTTTTTTCCCGAGAAGGGAATGGTCACTTGGTATGGAAAAATCAGTGCTTATCACATCCAAAAAGGAATACCAATATTATGTCCCTAATTGCTGTGTTTTCTGCAAGAGATAGCAAAATAAGAAGCACATCTTTGTTCTATGTGATTTTACAATGAAGGTAGGGTAGTACAGTACATATTCAATCTATTAAACTGCTAACAGTACTCTCCTCCCCACATTAGAGAATTTCTGATTTAACACAATCCAGTCACAGTTTTGTACGAAGGCTAAGGTCATTGGATTAATGGTGGCTACTCTTGGGTCCTTTCACTTGAGAGAAATTATGTGGAGGACTTGTGTTTTTTAAGATGCTAGATGATATTATTCATCTGGGCACGTCATATTTAATCCCTTCCCTTCTCCCTTGCAATTTTGTCTTTGAAAATATCTAGTTTCATTTCTCTAAGTATTGAAAACAAACAAAACCAAAACCAAAACCCACCAACCCAAAAGAAAAAAAGAGCAACAGGGTAACAACGCTGTCCCCAGTTAAGAAAAGAGAAGAAACGTGTAAGATATTCATCGTAGTTTTAACGAAATGGAAACTCAGGTGACCCTGCAAACTCCAACCATTACCATACAAAATCAATTTTTATATGAAAAAATTCAATAAGCCCCAAATGCAGCCTACAAAATAAAAACTAGGAGCAAGGATGTCATTTAAAGTCAATTGAAATCAATTCTTCATAACAATTAACCACAATTCACAACTCTTAAAGACTGTATCAAAAACAAAATCACAATTATTGGAGAAATCTTGAAAATAAATTCCAGAAGTATGCACCTTAAACATTCCTTCAAGTTTGTTCGTAAACTGACTACCACACTCGGTCTTCAGCTGTAATGAAGCTAAAAGAACTAGTTAGTATTATTAAATCAACTATGAGTTAAAGAATTTGACTAACAAAACGTTGGCATGATTAATAAATAACAGACGACAATCACTATTGAAATTTGAAACAAGGAAAATTAGTCCCTGACTTTGGAGATCATAGACTTCTCTGCATCAATGGAAGCACTCTTTCCTAGAAGTAGCCTCTTTGCTAGATCCTTCTTGTAAAAGGCTTCAAACACATCCTTGCCCTACATTGAACAAAATGAGGCAGGCTGTAAGAATTGTTTTCCCTATGTCAAATACAAGTGTGCATAAGCTATGGCAAAATCAAATAGAAAGTCAACGAAAAATCATTCCAGATTAATTAGATCTGCCATGATTCTTTCAACTAATATGATAACTACCTGAATAAACCTGAACAGAACCAACACTTTGTCCAGGGTACCCTCCAATTCTTCTTCAGAAGTACCCTTATTTCCAGCACGAAGTTTTTCATCTAGAAACTTTGCAATCAGTTCAGCAGGACGATTCTACAGAAAGAAGGAAAATATTATGTTAGATCACATAATTGAACATAGATCTGCTGCTGAATTGATGACACAAAAGAAAATGTTAAAAGTATGTTAAGACATGCAAAATTGATGAGGCAATCAAACCTAGGCCTTGAAAGTAATATAGATTAGCAGAATTAATTCACACAGATACAAGTTTGGTCCATAGTTTTTACAACTTATGAATAAGATCAAAGTCTAAAGTTGATCACATTACATCTGAAGAAAATTACATCTGAAGAAAAAAGAAGACGTCAGTAGAACTCTTCCTGCAAATCATGCCTATAGCACTTGGCTCATCAAACATTGTTGTTTCTTCCCCATTATTCTTCACTCAACAAGGTGAAATCTTAGTTCTCAATTTTTTTCCTCTTAATAAATGGCGTGCACTGTCTCGATTCTCAACATCACCAGAAATACATTTTTAAACATAGGTGACAAAGTACACCAGATAGAATATTACCAATTACAGGGTTATTATTTCAATTATGTTGCAGTTTAAGAATGTATATGTACCACTTATTTTAATTACCTACAACAATTAATGGGAAAATTCTAAAAAGAAAACAAGAACACAAACATGAAGAGAGTGGTACCTGACGAAGATTAATAAGATGCTCAAACGCATCCTTTATTGTATTGCAAAAAGCTTCATTCTTGGAAAAGCTTTCTTCCCATATTGTATCAAGAGAAGCCTTGAATTCTAAAAGGGATGGGACCATATCTTTGTCCTTCTCATCATCCATGACAATATTTTGCCCAGTTCTTCGTATATATGAGCTAAGGGCTTGTCTTAGTGATTCAAGGGCATTAACTCTTGAGATAAGGGTGTACATTCTCAGAAGGTCTCCCATACGATTCCCATCCATCAGCAATGTAAAACCCTAAAGCCAAAAAGGATTCTAAATAGATATGGGAATTCTGCAAGAATACAATATGGGAGAAGAACAAGAATTTATGGTAGAATAAAAAATCTCAGTTATTAATGGAACCTTATCAAGAATTGCAGATATATGACGTTCAAGGAGTTGTCTTTCTGTAGTTGCTATCAGTGGCTTCCTTGTACTTGAATCAAGATAGTGCAAACATCTATCTTGCTCTGCCTGCAACCTTCCCTGTAACAACAGATCAAGAACTAGAATTAACATAAATGGATGATTAATGAGCAAAACAAGAAGGAAGATTAACATTCGGTTATTCAATGGACACAGTATGCAATCTTTTTTATGCCAAGGAATCTACCAACAATATGAGATTCAAAACTAAGAACTACTGCTTTACCTACAATTCTGATCAACTTGTGATAGTTCAAATTGCAGGTAAGTAGCCTACAACATTTACTAAGCCATGTTCCCTTACTACTTTTGATGGGGTAGGATTAGTGGTTAATTAGATATTACTCTTGGTTAATTCCTTTGTGGCATTGTAAATCTCCATTCTTGAAAATGCGCTTGTCATTTCTTCTTTCTTCTTGAAAAGAGAATACTCTAAAAAGTATCCCCTTGTAAATAAGTGTGAGTTGTTGAACAACGAGCACAACTCACGAAGTTCCCTCTTGTGATCGGTGTAAACAAGAGTTTCCCGGTCTTCCACCGACAGCAGCCAACGTGGCCCAGATGATTGCTCTGATACCAATTTGGTGTAGCCTAAGTGACTAAGGAGTGTTTTCTCCAAGAAGTCTATCACAAGAATCTTTATTATGAATCAAAAGGTGAAGAATACAGGAGTGCAACTCTCTATTTATAGAGAATTGAAAAACAAACTAAGCATTAAAAATACTAAAAAGATATTAAAAGGAATTAACCAAGAGTAATATCCAATTAACCACTAATCCTACTACATCAACTTTTTACAATCAAGTGATATCCAATGAGAGTTTACTTTTCTGTTTATTAGTGCAGAGTGTCCAACTGAGATTAAGAACGCTCATCACTAGGAGCTTGGATTCAGGAGGTATATACAAAAAAGAGGAAAAGAAAATTAAGAGAAGGTCCACTTTGATGTCCAACCTAGAACACTTCAGCCCCTTTATTCCAGACCCAGGTTCTGATTTCCAGAACCTCGGGATGCTTCACAAGCAATTAATTATACCAGAACAGCCAAGTTTTCATACCCGACTCAGATCAGATTCATTTTGGAGGGTGAAAATTACAAAGGTCAGGTGTTTTGCTTTCCTATAGACAATGATTTCAAGAAAGGTTAGCATGGTGAAACCATTCAAAGAAAGGCACACTTGGATGAAAAGGCTGCTGTGCAACACATAAAGATAGAGCCTTTATCGTTTGTCCATAAAATGCCTGTTACCCAGATCTTCTTGGAAGAATCTTAGCAACGTCTTTAAATTATGCTGGATTAGGCCTATAGGGGAAAACTTCCACCTCACTATCATTCTCTCAACTCTCTTCCACGCATCATTTTCAAGGAAATCATGGAAACTAGGAACAGGATTGAGAGGATTGAGAGGGTGTAAGAAAGTGGAAATGAGTTAATTTGGGAGCATTTGAGGTTCTATAACCCTTTTTTAAATAGAAGTTCAATAAATCTTTTTGAGCTTCCAAAATCAATAGATCTTGTAATTAGCCCCCTTTTTTTTTTCTCCGTTTTTTTAAATAAGAGACAAAGAGAGCCTTGTATTAATCCCAAAAGGGACAGCCTAGGGGGCTGGGGGTAGAGGAAACCCCCTCCCAACAAAACTAAAGAAAAACCTTCCAATCAGCAAAATCAAAGGAGCTGTAATTACAAATTATTTTTTTGTGATTTGAGCTCCACCACGAAGCTGTGTACTGAACATTGTTCCAAAAAATGTTGTCAACACCTTAAGGGACGTCAAACACTCCACCATCCATTCATCTATTCTGTTCGAAAGACACCCCACAAGGCCAAACTTCTCCATCAACCGAAACCACCCTTTAGCGGCAAAAACACAATGAAGAAGAATATGATTTAATGACTCCACATCTTTAGAACATAAGCTGCAGACCAGCCCCTTTTTTTCCTTATTTTTACAATTACGAGGGTATTTTCCTAATCTTCTACCTTGAATTTGGGCTTGATTTCCAATCATTGCTCCTTAGTTTTTTGTTTTAAAAAATAGATTTGGACAAAATACAAGTTTGGTCCTCAAGTTTGAAGCTAGTGGTTATTTGGTCTCTGAGGTTTGAAAAATAGTTCTAAATAGTACTTGAACACATTGACTGTTAGTTGAATAACGGAATGTTTTTTTTTTTTGGTAAGAAACCGAGCTTTCATTGAGAAAGATGAAAGAAACAACGGCATACAAAAAAACAAGCCCAACAAAAAGGGAGTCCAAGAACTAGCTACAGAAAGGGACTCCAGTCCAACAAAAGTAAACTAATGTCATAATTACAAAAAGGCTTCGTGACCGAAGCCCACAACGAGGCGTTAAACCTCACCACCTCCCAAACCTCACTACAAGACCTCTCCACATCCCTAAAGATCCTATTATTACGCTCTAGCCAAATACCCCACAAAATGGCAAAAAAGCTAGCATGCCACCAGACTTCGCCCTTCTCATGAAAGGGCGAGCTCAGAAGCACCTCCTCCACCACCGCATAACAATCCCTATTCCAAGACAAGCAAAACCCGAATGACTGCAACCAACGAGCCCACAAAGAATGAGCAAACTGACAACCCCAATGTAAGTGATAAAGATCCTCAAGTTGGCTCCTACAAAGAACGCACCACTACGGGAACAACACCAAAGAGGAGTGATGCTGAACCCGGTCCAGAGGGTTGACTCTCCCATGTAAAACTTGTCACACCAAACACTTAACTTTCCTAGGGATTTTAACCTTCCAGAGCGAGGAGAAAGCAGAAGGAGGAGGGAGATGAGAAGGGATAACCAACAAATGAAAGTAAGACGAATTAACATAATGTTGACTAGGTTGTTAGATGTTGACATGGATTTGCTTATTTGTTATTTTTTAAAATGATATAAGATGAAATTAAAATAGTAAAATGTTTTAAACAGGAAATATTTCAATTTGGGAAACCTGCTCCTCTGTGCGACTAATAACACCTCACCTATCAAAACGTTTCTACAACCCCAGACTAGAGCTTCTGACGACAGCTGCAATGACTTGAGATTGCGACCTAGCTTTTGATTCACCCACCCAATTCAGTCGTTGTTCACTCATTGAACAAAACTGATGAGATTGGGGAAGGGGAATGGAGTGGATTTGGAAGCAAAGGCATAGAATAAACTGAACATCGAATTCATCTTCGATTTGATTAAAGTCTTCATGCTTCTTCTAGTTGATTATTCGATTGCGGGTTTGTTCGTATGGATTTCAATGAGATTGGGGAATGAGAATGGAGAGGGGAGGATTTATAAAGGGGTTTGTGTGTGTTTATGGATAGTGGAGTTTTCTTCTTCTTTTTAGATTCCAAATTCTCAGAGGAGGTTGTTTGTGTTTTCATTTCATCGTAGACGTCACCAGGAAGAGAAGAAGAAAGGAGGAGGGAAGTGAGGAGAAATGAGGAGGGGAGAGGGAAAAGGGAAAAAAACCCACCTAAGCTTAAAATAATATAAAAATTGACCGCTCAATTAAAAATTGTCACATCACCATGCCACTTCATTTTTCCATAAGTCAACTAATGGTCAACTTAACTTAGGAACCATTTAGAACCATTTTTCAACCCTTGGGAACTAAAATGTCTATTTTGAAACTTCAGGGACCAAATAGATACCAACCCCAAACCTGAGATATCAAAAGTGTATTTTGCCCAAAAGATTTACTGTGTACTTAATCAATTTATAAGCATGGCAAAGAAAATGAGCGAGACTATCACAAAAATAGATGAATGCACACCTCTGCATGCTTTAAATATTCTGAAACATCTGACTGCTGCATGTGTTTCATGCCTTCAGCAGCATAAAACTCAGAAGTGTATTCAAGGAATGGCTTTTCAAAGCTTTCTGAGTAAATTCCTAGTGCTGTAAACATCTTCAAAAGGTGGTTGAGGAGAGTCCGATTAACTGCTTCACCTAGCCTAAAAGACCAATTAAAGATCTATGTTAATCAATTATTTCACATAATAAATAAATAAAATATTTTTTTGAATATGGACTAATCTAATAGATAAACCAATTGTACAAAAAAAAACCTTTTTATATTTCATTTCATAATGAAAATTCAAACATCAGTAAAATTGGCTTATGTTGTTTTATGAAATTCTGAAATTCTAATACACGGTGGAAAACAGCAAATTATAAAATTCCAATATAAAATAATCTACATTTGCAAACTTGTAATGTCTCGTTTGGATTGCAGGCCATTAATAATTGTGTCAATTTAGAAAAAAACATGAATGAAATAATTGCCATGGGCAAGAAGTAATGGAACATGAAGAATCACCAATATAGGGATTACTGATTAGTAATGTGTCAGTGTCACTAATATAACATTTTCAACCATCAAAGACGGATATTTTGGATCATTTCATGATATGCAACCGGCATTCAATGCCCAAACTACTATCCAAATGTTAACACCATAGACACATTGGGTCTCAAAAAAAAAGGATCACATACCCAAACTTGACTCTACCACTAAATATTAATTCCTCTTATACCCAAATATTTTACAATACGACAAGGCATATCAATTTATTAGAATCTACAGTGCCAAGGATCCATTTTGCGTATACAAAGATTAAGTAATCATATCATATCTGGTGTTAGATCCAAAAATTTAAATTGATGGAAGGAGGAAGAGCCCAAAGGTGAATGAGCTCAAGAAAATTTTGACAAAGATATAAATCGAATATCAATAAGGCATTTCTTAGTTCTGCTGGCTTTCATCGCAGCATGTCCAATATTTTCCAAGCTGCCAATAGTTTTCAAAACAAAGCAGAAAACTGAGTTTGTAGTTTCTCTCAGCTTTACATTCCACAAATATTTGATCCAAATCACAAATACGAGTGCCCACAAATCAAAGAATGACCAAAGTCCAAACTAATGGAGAAGCTTAGAAACATCACGACACAAATCAAAGAATGGAGTAAGTGCCTTTAATTGTCGTGTTTGCTGCAAAGAAGAATACCTCAAGAATAAGACGGGAATTTTGGATGCTAAGGAGGAGAACATGCAACTTTCTAATGAGGAAAAAGATTAGAGAAAATATGGAGGAAGGAACTATTTGACATCTCAATAACAAAGGGAATAAGATTGATTCAAAAAAGTAAGATCAGTTGGCTAAAAAGAGAAGATGACAACCTTCTCCAATTGCTAGGTGGGCACAGTTTAAAGAAAGGTAAAACGTTGTGGCTGAATGCCCTTAAAGCAACGGTTGGTCTATGGCTAGAAAGGAACAACCAAATCATTCAAGGCAAAAGAAAAAGGTTAGGAGATAGTTATTGACCTCACCAAATTTTGGAAATTTATAGAAGGATCTGTCATAACCATTTTTGTCAATAGCTTATATCCTACAGATAAACTAAGACTAACAACTTATTGCAAGTATGCAAGCTTTTTCATCAACGAATACCTCAACTATCGACTTTATTAACTCAAAACATGCATGAGAAGTCACAGTCCTAAATTAGTTTCCAAAAAATAAAAAACATGCAATATCATGTGCATATGCAATATCCATAATACATAAAATAAAATTATTGCATCATTAAGAATAGAGATTGACCTTTCTTTCTCAATCATTCTTAATAGACCAGTAACTGTTTTGTGCTCAACTTCTGAAGATAAAGAAAGATGTTTTCTGAAAAGTTGCAAGCCCATGTCCCATAATGAGCACACACTTGGAGTTTGTTTGACATACGTCCTATCCAAATACAGGGCAATGCCACGAATCATCAACATCTGATCACAAAAATCTTGCCAACATTTCTCAACATATGCCAAGAAAACCACCAAATCTGGGCTTTGCCCAACCAAAGACTGTAATGCTGCAGATATGTGCACTTCACACTCCTTCTCGATCCGCCGATAAAGATTTCCACCCATTTTGTGCAAGCAAAGATCATTAACAGCCTGCATATAATACAGCAAATGGTTGAGAGACCTCGTATATGGATAAATGACAAAATTTCAGAAACTGTCCTTTTTTTCAACCAAAGAAGTGGAGAAAAAAAAATGAGTCATAAATTTGACCTGATAAAGCTTCTCCAGATCACAAGAATTAGGTTGCTTCAAGAATATGGCACATATGGCTGATTTCAACTTTGCCCATGTATCCTCCTCAAAATTAGCAGGGAGGGTCGGTTTTGCTTCATAGAGAAAAATGAAAATAAGAGATTGTAAACCATTTTCAACACAGGATATAAGTTTAACAGAGGCTATATGATTCACATATTCACAACTATTGATGTTATCTACACCACAAAAGGCTAGGCAGTAAACAAAAACAAAAGCTGACACAGAGTGTAGATGCGACCTCACTGTAATAATAGATACCAAGTTGAAAGTACATTTGCTTTAGCAATACCAATTTTTGGCAGGTGATTAAAAATCTTCCATCATCATTAACTTTCAATTGAGATATTGGTAAAAGAGTATAGATTTCTGACTACAAATGAATGGCCACAGAAACAAAATGAATTGAATTAAACCCGAGTGCCCATGTTCAGTTACAGCTCAATTCCAAGTAATCTCAAAGCAAGAACACGCAAACACCAATCAACACGAAAACCCCAAATAGAAACACCAAAGCTCCAAATTGCACAAAGCAGTCAGAAAGAACAAATTGAATCGATCACGCGAAAACAAAACCTAACCAGAAAATACCCAAAACAAATTCCCCTAAACCCCTGGAAAAGGAATGCGGGACGAGATCGAAAGAACAGACCTTTGAGAAGCTTGATGACGAGTTTCTTGGCAGGCTGAGGGGGAGTGGCTTTCTTCCGCGACAAATTGGTAGCGACGGCGCGGCTAGCGCCAATGAGAGGGGAGTCGTCGGGCTTGAGATCTTCATCTAGGGCCATGGAGGAAGGGTCGAAATCGGCGTCATCGGCGGCGGCGGAGGAAGTAATGTTGGAAGAAGGGCGGTCGTGGTGGTGGAGGCCGTTCTTGTTGGGGTCGAGTGAGGTGGGAACAGCTTGGGATTTGGTTTTCTTCATAGGAGGGGATGAGATGGAGGCGGTGGAAGTGGGTGAAGAAGAGACGACGGAGCTGGCGGCGGTGTTGGCGGTGGCGCTAGCAGAGCGTTTGGTGGGGAGAGACATGAAAGTGATCAAGAGGAGGGCATTGTCCAGTGAAGCAGAAAAGAGGAAATTTTTAGCACAAAATTGAAGATTGATTTCCGAAGACGCCCACACCCGACCCTGCTCTACCCAAAGAGAGAAGAGAATTTGAGAATTCCCCTTCCACCTTCTAAGTTCTATCTCTCTCTCTTTTTTTTATTTTTTCTTTCTTCTTTTCTTCTTATTACTTTTCTTTTGGTCTTGGCTAAAAATAAATAAATATATCATATACATATTTCGTCAAAATAATTTACAAAGTAAATATCCATAATGTCGAGATTCCGCCAATCTAAGCATAGCGCCAATCCAAACATAATTAAATGAATACTACATCAATTATCATCTTAAAGGTTGATGGTTCAATTACTCACATGCAATTGTTGAACTAAAAACAAATTGTTTTGGACGCATGCCTTCTACCAAAAGGTCATAAATTTGAATTCTCCACCCCACATATTGTTAAATTAAAACATATATATATTGAGATTCCTTTTTTTCCTTTAATCTTGCTTTAGTCTCTAAACTTCAAAAAAAAAAATTGGAGATGGGATTCAAGTTATGGCAGCCACCTATGTCAGAGTTGATATCTTACGAACTTTCTTTGGCCTATGACATTAGTCAAGGTGCGCTGAATCATGCCTGACACTTACTGATATTAAAAATAATAATGATTAAAATGTTAATTTTTAAGTTCACAGGCTAAAATTTTTCATTTAAAAAAAATAGTACAATAGATGTGGAGTATGGCGATTTAATCATCCAACCTCAAAGAAAAAAGTACATGTCAATTTATCATTAAGCTCACTTTAACTGTTTATTTTAAAAGTTTAGGGATTATAATTAACCTTTTAAAATTACATTGAATAAAATGAAAAAAAAAAAATAAGAACTGAAATGTAAGCCCCTTGTTTGGTTCATGATCCGTTTTCATTTTTATGTTTTCGAAAATAAAAAATACAAGAAAAACAATGAAAATACGTTTGGTACACTTATTTTCGAAAACAACAAATTGTTTTTTCTTTGTTTTTAAAAATTATGAAAACAAAGAATACACTCTTCATAAAACATGTTTTAGTCAAACAACTAAATCGGATGTTACAATTTTTCTTTTTTCTTCAAAACTCATAAACTCACTTCTATCTACACAGTGAATCTATATCATCACATTTTATTGAAAAAAAATTATTTTAAAAACCACAAATAATGAAGATCAACAAACCAAAGTTACTGAAAATATTTATAGATGATTATACCATTGATTTAACTAGCAAAACGTTGTATAAACATTAATCCTAAAAAATTGTTATATCTTCCTTTTTGATAAATGATTTCTGAAAAGAATATTTTTTTTCCCTTTCTTATTGGAAAAGGATTTCTTCATCTTATAAATTTTACAACTTGTATTTCAAAAAACCAAAAATTTTTCCAACCTAGAATAATCTCTCCCTCTGCTATTTCTACTATCTACACTATCTTTCTTTCTCTCTACGGCAACAATAAGTTCAAATTTGTTATAATAAGAAATAATAGCATTTAATTAGTTTTTTCTTAAAGGATTGATTCTACGAAACACATCAATCTTTTCCTGCATTTTCAAATTTCAACAAACACATCGTTTTCAAATTTTGAATTCAAATTTAAAGTTTTTAAATTGGAACCAAACGTGTTTTCAGATTAGTGAAAATAAGATATTTGTTTTTGTTTTCTACTGAATTCTTTGTTTTCGAAAATAAATTTTTAGATCACAAACCAAACGCCAAACGGGGCCTAAATTTATCTTTTTCAATATTAGAAAATGTCGATGTGAAAATGGTAGTTTATTAAGACAACTTAAATTTACTTAAAATTAATAAATTATTAATTTATTATGAAACAGATAAAAACAATAGACTTACCTTGCTTTCACTTTTACCTTATGATCCTTACTGTTTGATTTTGTATCTTTGTGCCATGACCTCGAGTTGTGAGGTCTCATTTGCATTGAATATATCTACCTTTGCAAAAAAAAAAAAAACTAATAATGATTTTTTTTCCATTTTCTAAAAATTAAGCTTGTGTGTACTGTGTAAAAAAGTTGTTAATAACCTTTTCATTTTAGCCAAGTTTCAAAAACGAAAAATTGGCATGGATGACCCAAAATTTTGGACCTTAATGATATATAACTTTGTTTCTAAAAATAAAGTTATATGACCTTTTGCTTACGTCACAACCACAGCAAGAGAATAAGAAAACTTGACGAGAGCGAGAGGACGAAAAAAATCAACCCACGCATCTTCTCATTTTCCTTCTTCTCCATAGCCCACGTGTTTTTCGTCAAATCTATCACTCTCTCTCGCGTTTCGGTGCTGACCAACAGCATATGTAGCCTCTCTCGAGTTTAGGCGTCTAGATCGAGTGCCCGATATTCTTCCAACAAGTTTTCTCTTTCATGTGTTGCTTTCGGCGACTATAACCTCTTCGATTGGTGTGAATAGTGATTACAGAAGATGAGCGCAACATTTCAGCAACCTTCCTCCCTCATTCCGATGCAATTTTCGATGTTGTTTTGTGGGTCTCGCTGGTGTTGGTATGTGTGAACTGTGAAGAATTCGTGGGTCTCAGTGGTGTTTGTTGCTCGAATTCGCAAGTGTATGAATCGTTACAAGTAATATATAGTAGTTGAATACCAAAATCGTTCTCCACATGGATGAATGCTATCAATTACCAAATTTGTTACCATTGATTTTATCTGAGATACTGATCAATCAAAGAGGGTTGGAAATTTTAAAACTTGCTTGCTAAAGAGTGAAAGTGAAACTCTAAAAGTAACCAGTAAAACAAAGGATTAAATTTAATTGCGAAATGTTCTAGAGCTATGACTTCACCATTATCTCATCCTACTCTTCATTCATTAATAGTTGAAACAATTTCTATTTCTAGATTGTTTACAAGTTCTACCTTATAGACTCGGTATTCTCTCTCAAGCAATAACAATATTCATTGAAAAGTAAACTGCATATATCTCTATGACAATTCCAACAATTCAATTATGACGAACGTAGAACCTAAAATTGCCACAAAACCCACAAAGATATCTCTATCTCAAGTGTAAATTAGGAAAAACTATTAAAGTTCATCAATAATTCTTGTCTCTCAACCTCAAATTACCACACAAAATCAATGTAAAGAATGATCAAATCTAAACATGCATTAAGCTTAGAAAAGTTTTTCACAACCACAATGAAATAGCACAAACTATTAACTAAGAAAAAGTATGATTTGAAAAACGATTACATCGAAGTTCTAGAAAGATTAACTTAGTTCATAACGAAAAACTCAACAATACTATCTAAAATCAAAATTAGACTCATTACAAGTATGAAAAAGAGAAGAAATAATGAAAAGATAAACAAATCCAAGGGATTGCACGAGTTTTCAAGTGTCGCTCTCGCTCCGTTCGGTGGCTCCAATTTTCCAAAATAGTGTATTGGTCTTGTTCTCTCGTTCCTGCCTCTAAATCTCTATTTTTGAAACCCCTTTAGATGACTAACAGACAACTTTTTATACTTCGGGAAGTCAACGCAGCGCCTAGGCGCCATGGACAGTGCCTAGGCACTGTAAAACAAGTGAAAATACAATGCCTTCCAGTACCGCAGCGCCTAGGTGCTATGCTTCTGATGCTCCCATCCTCGTTGTAGCGCCTAGGCGCCCAGACCAACACCTAGGCGCCATGTTCTTGGTAGTCTACTTTCTATCAAGCGCTTTAGTGCTGCTCCTACTGGTCCGCTCCCTATCGTAGAGCCTAGGCACTAGCCTTCCGCTAATTTCTTTTCATTCTCATCTCTTGCATCTAAAGGGAATTATCAAATTAAACTCATAGCAGAAGCATTGGAATCGACTTTGATTTTATTTTAGAATTAAATTAAAATAATTTAGGCTAAGCAAAACTGATCGGTTGTTACACGCAAGCGCACGCGATCGAAGTAATATAAAATGGTATCTGAGTACCAAGTATCGAATCCCACAAGAAACGGAGTAACAAAAATATTGTAAAGCAAAAGTGTAAGGAAAATTACAAACTTGAAAACTAAAATTGCAAAAATAAAGTTGGGTTGGTGTGTTGGTGAAAAATAAAAATTGCAGAATCTAATTGCATAATCTAGAAATGGCAAACTAAATAGACTTAGTAATTGAAATTTCAAAGGGAATTTAGATAAAGATGGGACTCAAGAATGTTATTGCCCTAAGTTGTAGTTGCAAGCCAAAATTGCAATTTCAACCTACTCCACACTCAATTGTAAACCAAAATTGCATCTCCTATTCACCTTGAATTTAGGTTTTAGGAGGCTAAGTGAGAGACTTATATGTCTATAGTCCCTCTATCTTAGATCAATTGGCTCAACAATTTTATGGGTCTTGGAGTCCTTAATCCCTATGTCTAGGGTAAGGAATTGGCTTATGTCTAAGCTCTTTTTCTCCATCACTTGTGTGAAGTCCGCTTATCACTAACCCCGTCGGTATTAGAGCTAAGCTTGGGTTGCTACCCTAGTTGATCAATCTAGGATCTCAACGGAATTTTAATCAACACAAGCAAACAATTGAAATGTAGGCTTGGTTTTCATTGAAATTTTGGCTACAATTACTTCTTAGGGAATTCACATTTTTGAACCCCCCTAAGAAGTTTTAGCTCATATTAAAGATAAAAATCTTAAAACTAATTTTTGAGAAAAAGTTCATATTAGAGATTGTGTAAGTTAGATAATTGAACAATAACTTGGAATGTTATTATTGGCAAACTACAAGGAATTCAAGCAAGGATGCTTAATGGGAATTTAAGCCAAAAGCATCAAGGGCAACTAAGTAAATTTTTAGTCTCCTTCCTTCTGTCATAAAAGGTTATCATTCCCACAAGCTTAAATTGAATAAAAACACAATTCCACAGAAATTGAATTGAAGAAAAACAGGGGCTGGAATCAAAATTCAATTTAATAACTAACACAACTCCTTCCAATCCAATCGATCCAATCTCCTCCATTTTTAGGGAACAATTGATCTGAACGATTCAAGAAACTCTTAAATCGGACTGGATAAACTGAAGAAAAATGCAAAAATTAATTGGGATAATTTTGCATCGATATAAAGATAAAATCAAGAACGAAATTCTGAAGCAACTTGCAACGAAACTGGATTACCCCACAATTTAATCCACACTTGAATTCGGCTGAGAGCCAAGGGGAATTCCCACAACTATTTGGCAACAAGAGGAGAAAATAAAGAAAAAAAGTAGCCAATGATGAAATTTAAAAAAAACCAACAAAAATGCAGAAAAAAAAAACAGAGTACAAACTTGCAATAAACCCACCAACTAAATCTTGAAATTAAACTCAAGCTTAATTCAAAAGTGCATCATTTGAAGAATAAAGAAGTTCGAGCAACTCTCTGTAATATAAAACTGAAGAAAAACTAAGATCGAAAGTGAAAATCTTGGCTAAAAACCAAAGAAGAAAGGAAAAAGAGCCTTCGGAAAAACGTAAAACCCAAGAACATCGATCCTTGAAATCGCCCAAAGAAATTCGAGTTGATTCTTCGAGCTTCTTCCCTCCTCTTTTGTAGATCGTCCTAGGGTTGAAATTTGCCAAAAATCGTGCTCCAATCCCCCCAATTTGTGCGGAAATTGAGTTTTCCAAAAATGGGTTTCGTTGCTCGGCTTTTCAACTTCATAAACCCTTGATATTATATGCTGTCCAGAATTGCAAAATCTGATTCTGCAATTTGATTTTGCAATTCTCACAATTCCTAAAAACAGGATCAATTTACTTAGAAATTTATCCCAAATGCAAACATATTCATTTCTTCCTTAAATTTAAGCAATCTTCCAATTATTTTCAATTGATCTTAAGACAAAACAAGAATATCTTAAGCAAATGGTAGTTAAATAAGCCTTAATCTAAGGCTTATCAAAAACACACCTTGAAAATAATATGGAAAATACTCTAGCGCGACTTTTTCTCCTTGTACTCCAACTCCAATGAGGTTGAACTCCAAGACTTCCATAAAGTCTTCATTGCTATAACTCGAACAAATCATACTATCTTAAAAAGTGGCTTAGTTGGAGAATCATTTTTGGACTATTATGTCCAAATACTAATTTTATAATTCCAAATATGTCCCTTAATTTATTCTTGGACTATATTTATTGTCCTTATTTAATTCTTAATTTTACAAATTGTCCCATTAGCAATTAACTCTAGAGAATAAATGAATTATTTAAATTTAATTATGTTTAAAAAAAATTAAACAAACATTGTGGAATTTTTTTTTAAAGTTATATTGTTTTTTAAGTATTGAATATTTATATAGAATCATTAAACAAAAAATGAAATTAACACAAAGAAAATAAAAATGAAATTAATATATTATATAGCCGTGGTAAAGGTTTTTTTTTTCTTTTTATTTTTAACTTTAATGTAATGTACTTATGGTTTTTTTTTTCTTTCTTAATGCCAAGTCCACCAAGGTTTATATTAATATATTATATAGCCGTGGTAAAGGTTTCATCAAGACCACTTTGATTCATGTATTGCAGTTACTAATCAATATTGATTTTTTATTTTTTTAAAAAATGGACCATTCCATCTCCACTAAGCCTTGCAATCTCTCCCTCTCTCTTCTATCTATAATTGGTTTTTATGCATATTCAATTTTCTTTTGAGTGGTTTTCAAAATGGAAAAAAATCTATTTAAAGTGGGTTTTTTTTTTTAACTTTCTTTTGAGTAAATGCATAGAAGATGAAGTGTTTCCTTTGGGTGAATTGAAATATTTTTCTTGGAATGAAGAGTTTTTTACCCATCAACATTATAACCATGGAAAATATTTTCATTAAAATAAAATTGAAAAAAATTCAATAAATACTAATATTTTCAAATTCTATAACACAAATTTAAATGTACCATTACAACACACATCAAACATTTCCTTTAAATAGTTTCATGCATTTGTAAAGAGACGAACGTCAAACAAAGAATAGTTTGTTTTCTTCTTTTACCAAATTGATGGATGAAAGGTATCTCTCAATCTTATATTTTTTTTTTACATTTATTTTAATTTAAATTTTAATTAGTCCATTGCATTACATTTGAAAATTCATATTAACATAATACATGCAATTATTTTTTTTCCTTTTTGTGTATCAATTGATTCAAGATTTCTTAGAAGTAGAAAATTTTGAATGACAAAGATAACAACATTCAAATCAAAAGAAGAATTTTTTGAAGTTGGAAGAAAATAGCATTCAAGTTTGTAAGTATCTAACCTTTTAAATAAGTATTATAAGTATAAGCATTTTGTTTAATCACAAGAATAATTTTCCAATGCCGCCTTATGCTTCTGACAACTATTTTAAATATATATAGATCTAGAAATGTTGCAAATGCAGTAGAACAATTTTATACTTTTAAGATTTCATATCAAATTATCACAAGTTGTATGTATGCCATCAATTTCAAACATTTGTCTTACTACTTCAAGATATTGAAGTAAAATTTTGAAATACTAAGACCATATTTGAGAATGATTTTGTTTTTAGTTTTTTTTATCTTAAAACTAGGTTTTCTTCCCTACAATTTGTTTGGTGTGTTTTCATTTTCTTATAAACAACATATGATTTCTTACCCATATATAATAAAAATTTAAAAAAAAAAAAAACTTTTTTTAAGTTTTAAAAATTTTGTTTAGATTTTGAAAATATTTTTAAAAGTTAAATAACAAAATAAGAAACACATGAATAGTAGTAGTATTTATAATGATAATCTTCAAAATGAAGGACTAAAAACACTGTGGAACAATGAATCAAAAAATTGAAATTCCAATCCTGAAAATTTACGCAATAAAGTGGAAAAAATGAAAAAAAAAACTAAATAAGAAATAGTAAAAGAATTAAGGAAGAAAAATGAAACAAAGAAAAAGATAAATACCCAAACAAAAAAAACATGAAAAGATAAAAATAAATAAACCTACAACTATACTTATCAATTGTCATTAGAATAAAAAAAAAATAATACATCTTAATATATTTTGAAACATATTTTTTATTACTACAAAAATATTGATAATAAAATATCTATTCTATAGTAGAAACATGAAACCATGTGAAAAATTAACAATACAAAACATGCATTTAGAAAAAATTAACAATACAAAACATGCATTCAGCAAACAATGTAATTTTAAAAAAAAAAGAAACCCAAATAAAAAAAAAACAATAAAATCCAATAAACTCTTAAAACTAACCAAATCAAACTATGAATTTTCAGGATAATACCTTCCAAATAAATAAGTATATAATCTTTGAAAAAAATCTTAGTAAGCAGTAAAAAAAATTAATAAAAAATATTAAACCCGAAAATAATCCATAAACTGAACTAAAATAACCAAATAATAATAAGAATTTTGACAACATCTCATAGAATAAGCTCTAAATCAAACCATTCTGATTTATTCAATACTTAAAAAACAATATAACAATAGAAGTTTTAAATCAAACCAGCCTGATTTTATTAAAAACTTATCAATATATCAATTACCAATTTTCAAAAGTAGGGGCAAAAACTTAGAAAAAAAATGAAGATTAAATTATCTACCTTATAAGATTACTGAAAGAATATTGTGATGACAGTTGCCACAACAATATAATGAACAAGGATTAAAAAAAACTACAATAATAACTAACTATATAGATTTAGAGTGTTAATTGAGAAGAGATTCAATAGCATGAAGCCTCTTTAGAGAGAGGGTAAAATGAGCAAGAGTAATATATAACTCAAACGGACGAATGATGGTTGATAGTGAATAAGAAAAGATTGAGATTTTTTGGGTTACTTTCATAAAAGCTTATAACTGAGAGTGATTAGGGCATATATTTTTTTAGGATAGAGAGTGCTTAGATATTTTTAAAATTGTTAATCATAATTTTAATTAAAAGAAAAAAATTGTATTAAGCGAGAGAGGGGGTATAAGAAGAGAGAAAATTATGCTGAAAATGACTAAGAATCGAATAAAGAGAGAGAATGTCTTTTCAAAAAAAAAGAGAGAATAAGTAATTCGAATAGAGAGAATAAATAATAAATAGCCATAAAAATATAGACTTTTAACAAAACATGAAGAAATGAAAGGATATTTAAACTAAATTTTATGAAACTCTCTTTTATTTAGCTTAAAAATAAGATTTCATCCCCTTAATTAAATAAAAAAATATTTCCAAAACAATATATTACTATTACTGTGAAAATACAAATATATATATATATATATATATATATATATATATATATATATATAATTTAAAATTTTGAACATTTACCATATTTAACCTATGAACACTATTCAAATTTTACTATGGTTCATATAGATGTTTATTAGTATAATAATATTGTTTATAATCATTTTAACAAATAAAAATATAATCAAAACAAAAACACGTGCAACGCATGTTAAAATTTTCTAGTGACCAAAAAGGTTTGTGGGAACCTTCTTGAAAATAGAAAAATGAAATGATGAGAGAATTTCTAGAATTCTTTTCTCTTGTGAAGAATGAACACAATGGCTCACCCCTAGGGTCCTATTTATAGTGGCCTGAGGCAAATATTTAAGTAATATATTTTAATATCTAATATATTTATCTAACAAATTTCTATCTTATTCAAGTCTTTTTAAATTCTCCTACGATATTTATTCCCTAATTTGAATCTAATTCAAATTTAATAAATATTTTTTTCTTTAATGAATCATAATACATTAAATATGATTTCCTTCATTTAATATATCAAATATATTAAATTTTAATTTGAAGATTTCAAAATTTTCTCTCAACGAAATTGATCTCTATTTGTTCATGAGCTAGCAAAAGGACCTTATGGACCTATAGATTATAAGCTCCAATGATACAAAATTAATTAATTAAACTCTTTAATTAATCAATTTTCATTCATTAACTCTAGGGTCACTCCACTATAGATATAGAGGTGCACTCTTATGCACTGTAGGACAAATTGTGTCAATAGATATAATCACTACATGCAAGTCGATCATTCCTAAGTTGTTCGTAATTACAACTAGGTCAAAAGTCTGTTTTACCCATGTAATTACATCTTGTACCTTAAGTACCATTAATCCTCTAATGAACAATTTGTTTATGATCCAACCATATACTAAGTTCATCTCGAGCCAGTGAGAGAATGAGGCCCCATTGTTCAATTCTCGAAATCAGCACTTAAGAAAACTACTCATCTACTTATCCTTATAAGGGAATGAGTGAATTTCATCTCATGGGATTATGTTCTCAGCTCCCTATTTGATCAAGTCTCCAAAATGGTAAGCATATTGAATCGGCTACAAAAGTCACTCTTACCCATGCAAATCAAAGGACAAGCCCTCACGAGCAAGAGTTCATAACTCACTCAGGATTAAAATCGAGTCACATATGATCATCCTAATAAAATATTAATCATCTCAATTAATGGATTTATAAAGAGATATTACATATTTCGTGGTCCAGTCTCATTCAAACTTATTGTATAAGATACTCTCACTCACATGTCTCCACATGAACAATTTGGATCAAATCATTTGTAACTATTACGAAGTGGGTCGTATCAATAGTGTTACCAAAATAAGTGATAACTCTTAAAATAAGAGTTATTTGCTATCATTTTAAGTATTGAATTGTCATATTTTATTTCAATTTATTCCGGAAACCCCTTAACTTTGATTTATTTTGCTCTAAGTTTAACTTTCATGTAGTAAAATTCTTATTAGAGCAAGATTATCATAGTTAATGAGCTTTATTGTGATTAATTCAGGGTATTATTAAAGATGGGATGATTGTTTTGAAAGAAAGACTCTTGAAGCTAAGGAGCAGTTTTATAACGTTTTGTTGGAGCAAATTGAGTAATTTTAGCCAGCACGAATTTCGCACGTGAGAGTTGCTGTCCATTTAATGAGCTGGAAGATGTCAGTACAGTCAGCTTATTTCGGCCAACAAAAGCTTGCCACGTCATGGGACCTGTCTAATCAGCCATGATTTGCATAAAGAATGAGATATAATTGAAGGGTTATCGTTTTTAGGGAGAGATCTCGAAAAAAAAACAGAAAGAAGGAAGAGGGAGATGTCGAAAAAAAAAAACAGAAAGGAGGAAGAGGGAGATGTCTAAAGAGGGAGCTGCCAGAAAATTTCCAAAAGGGGAAGGATATTCCACTGGAGCTGGTGCCGAACGCTGCTTCAACCTTTTTGGGGCAACATTTCAGCCACTTCTTCTTCTTCTTTCTAGTTTATTACCATTGTTTTACATTATGACTATTTTCCGAATTATTTTCTATTTCTCTGGCATTATGAACTAATCACCTTAAGGTGAGGATTAAAGGTTGAATGTTTTGATTTATTTTACATATAAGTACATTTCATTTAGCTCAATTTGGTTTTCAAGAGTTTTTCATCTTTTCAACTCGATTCCGTTTGGCCAACTGTTTTGTAGCAATGTTTCTCTGATTTTTGGGAAGAATAGGATGAGCTGATTGCTTGAAAACCACATTAGCCCCGTGTTAGGGTTAGTAACTAGCTAAGTGAGAAGGTTAGGGATAATCACTACCCAATGCACACACATTACAGTGAGTTTAATTTCGCTACAGTAATGGGAGTGAACCAACGTATTTCAGGTGATTCGAGAGAATGTCGTGTAAGCTATAGTGGGTTAAGAGAAATTAATATGTATTTACGTTGTAGAATCGATTAAAACAGAAAATTACCCCTAATCCGAGCCTTTTAATTAGTTCAAAGTATAGGTTAATCATTTTTTGTTTCATTACGATTCCTCTGGTTCACGTTGTTTTAGCAAATATTTTGTTCCAGCATTGTTATTTTATATATTTCGTTCCTTGTTAAATTTTATTAGTTACGAATTGAGTTTACTAAGAGTGAATTTGCGTTAAAATAGAAGATTACTGGTCTCTGTGGATTCGATAATTTACTTCGCACTTGCTACAAATATATGTGTACACTTGCGCATGACATCATACTCTTGTTGAAATATTCACATCACTCTAGCAAGCGTGTCAATAAGGCGCTCAACCTTATTCATATACTATGACTCTTTAAATTATTTCTTGAACATGTTCCTCCCGTATGTCAGGCACATATTGTTCAAGATTACACTAATAATCTTGGATTTTTCATATAATGGATAATATTATATTGCAAATAAACTAATTAAAATTATTATTAATTATTAAATAATTAATTAACTACGAGATTTTATGACATAAATCCCAACAATATCTTCCAGCGCTTAGGCGCCATTGGTCGGCGCCTAATCGCTATGCTCTTAGGAATTTTTGGTTTGAAACATCACTGTTTCTACCTAGTGTCTACCAAAAATCACCTACAAAGAAAATAAACAAAAATCAAACATAGTTAATCAATAAATGACCTCAAAAACTTATCATAAGCCCAAATGCACCCTACTTTGCTATGCCTAAAAATATCTTATCAGTGTTGTTGTCTCTCACTCTCGTTGGGTTTTCTTTTTATCTCACTATGGTTGTGACGTAAGCAAAATGTTATCCATCATTATTTTGAGAAAGTCGGTCATATTTTATTTGAGCCAGAAAATTTAGGTCATCCATATGAAAAACCCTTCAAAAATAGAGAAAAAATTGGTATTTGAACTCTAGTGTGTAGATATATATGCATATAGTTTTCAAAGTTGGTTGTAACTATATATATATATATATATATATATATATATTGACAAATGAAATTTATTGTCAAAGTGAGCATAGTTCATCGATAATTGACATATATCCTCAATCAAGAGGTTCGAATCCCCCACTTCCAAAGACAAATGAAATTAATTGGTAAACAAACAAACTTCCTAAAAATATTTAAAAAACAAAAAACAAAATCCTTATCCAATAAAAAAAAATCAATTTTAAATGGAAGATAAGAGAGTACAGTAACTGGAAATATATTATTTTCATATTAATTTCAAGAGATAAATCCCTGATTTTCCTCATTTTCCGATCTTCATGATCTGAATTTTATTATTTTAATAATTAATATTTCTAACTTTAAAAAAAATACAAATATTTCTTAACATTGTACCATAGTTAATAATCTCTTTAATGCCTATCCAGTAGATTTTTTTCCATACATATTTACACTGTCAAATGCTCAAATAACAGAAATACAAATAAATTTAGAAACTTTATTAACCTTTAAATAAATGATATTCAATAATAAAAAGCCATAGACAAAATTCAATTTTGGTCATTGAATTTGGTGTCTATATTGTCCTAAAGTTTCAAAAATTAGACTTTAATTCCTGAAATTTGAAATTTTGTTCAAAATGGTATGCGAACTAAAACCATTATTTTATATTATCTTTTTTAAGTATTGTTTAACCATTATTTTATATTATCTTTTTTAAGTTTTGTTTAACTATTAGTTGACATAACAAAATGCTATGTGGCTATTAAGATCCCGTTTGATAATGTTTCTATTTCTTGTTTCTTGTTCCTTGTTTTTTAAAAACTAAAAACAAGAATATATTTGATAACTATTTCTATTTCTTGTTTTTTTTGAAAAAAAAAACAAAAATTTGTTTGATGACTATTTCTTGTTTCTTCTTTTTTTTTTTAGTTTAAATAAAATTTAATTATATAATATAAAAAATATATAACATGCATTAAAACATACAAAATGCAATTATCAAAAGTTTACATTATCTAATACAAATAAGTTCCGATGCAAAATTAACAATAATAATATAATTATTTCCATCCTTCAAAATTTCAAATGTTGTCCAAATTTGATTATGCAATGTTATTTCTCACTTGAGTCATTCACCTTAAATGATGTATGACTTAGATCCAATTCAATTATATTGCTCTGTAAATATTGTGGCTGTAAAATATTAAAGTGAGGCTAAATGCATGATTTAGTAAGCAAAATTTATATATTACAAAATTTTAACTGGTTCTAAGTGTATTAAAAATTAAAATTATATATATATATATAGCAAAATTAAGAAATAAATTAAAATAATATATAAATAGTAAGCAAAATTTATATATTACAAAATTTTAACTGGTTCTAAGTGTATTAAAAATTAAAATTATATATATATATATAGCAAAATTAAGAAATAAATTAAAATAATATATAAATATATCTATGGGAGAATAAATTAAAATAATATATGAATATACATAGTGCAAAATTAAGAAATAAAATAAAAAGAATAAAATGTTTTACCTAAGATTTAAACCTAGGACCTAAAGACACACAAACACCTTTTACCAACAAGTCAAAGACTAATCATGATGATTTGTTGGAATGTGATTATATAAAACAAAGCAGAACTGACATAAACTTCTTTTAGTAATTTCTGAAATTGAACCTCAATTTTAGAAACGTTTTTCAAATTTTAGAAACAAGAAACATGATGAATTATCAAACAAGTCCGTTTCTTAAAAAACGAGAAATAGAAACAAAAAACAGAGACGTTATCCAATAGGTCCTAAAATGTTGATTATGTTTTGATGACGTGACAAATTTTATACACTATCTTATGTTCCCATGTCTGTCTTGCATGCTTAAAGAGGATTGTTTCATTGTCAACCCAAGTATAGCTCAACTGGTTAAAGACATATACTATCGACCATGAGATCAGAAGTTCAAATTTTCCAATCTCACATATTGTTGAACTAAAAGAAAAGAAACAAGTATTGTTTGGTTGGGCCAGATTGTTGGCCCAAAGGCTCAGACAGCTGGAGAATCTTGTATTGTAATTGGGCCAAACTATCAGGCCAGATCGTTGGGCCTTTTTTTTTTGTCTATTAAAAAAAAAGTTTGGGCTTTCATGTAATTTACTATATGGAAAATTAGTGAGCGGCCAGATTTATATCATAAAATTGAAAAATGACCAAAAGTTTTAGATATTATACGAGGTCATTCATAAATAATTTAAACTCCTAATTCTCTCACATATTGTCTACTTTACCTTTAATATAGTTATTATACCGTTTGCATTTTTTTTTCCTTCTACCATTCAAATTTAAAATTAATTTTTAGATATGAGTTGATCACTTTTTAGTTGAAATCTATATTTTGTTACCATTTTTTTTTTTTTTTTTTACTTTTTAAAAATAATTTACGTTTCAACAAACTTATTATCTTCTTCATGTTTGCCATCAACAAAGAGGTTCTCCTTAATCTTACATTGACATTTTTATTTCATGTCATGAGGTTTTTAATTAACACATTCTTCTTTTTTAATATTAAAATTTTTAAGTTTCTTTTTTAGCATTTACCAAAAAATATCTTTCATTGGTTTTCCACGATTTTCCTTACCCATTTTTTAACTATTGAAAATATATTATTCAAAATTTTCCTCTATCATTGTTGATTTTTGTTTACATTAAGAAGAAAAAAAACTATAGCTATGTTTGCATATACTCCATCTGTATCCATTATTTTACCTTTTGATACGATTCTTTTTCAATTATAGACATCTAATTGTTTTTTCTTCCCTTCCATTTCTAAAAAAAACATTTTCAAAAACTGCAACAACATTCCAAAATTTTCAAAAACCAAATGGTTATCAAACGGGGCCTTAACATTTCATTTTACATTTTCCATTAGCATTTTCTGAAGCCTTTATTTATACTTGCAGTTTGAATAATCTTCATTTTTTTATGTACCATGTAATTTATGCTAATTAGTTTGCCCCTCTATAATATAATATACTTATCATTGCTATTATTGCTGCCAAATTTTAGACAGAAGAAATCTCACATGACTTCTACGTGACAACGACGGTGAATTTGTATTCTTGGTGGAAGAACGTGGCTTGCAAGACAAGAAAAACCTAGACACCGGTGTGGTGTAGGCCACACAGGCGGTTTTGAGAGAATTTAGGAGTTTTAGGAGAGTGTTGTAAGCTAGAATGAACTTATCTTGCTCTCTCTGCGAGGAAGAGCTTAAATAGCTTTCTTCCTAGGATTTTTCGTGGGTTTCTGTCTTCGAATGGGGAAAGGAAAGATCGAATTGGGCTTGACCGAGGGCACACGGGCCATGAGGGATCGAGGCAAGGCCCAAAATTGGGCCTTGCCATGTGGTCGGCCTCGGCCTCGACTGAGGCAGACCACGGGCTTGGGCTTCGACCGTTTCTTCGTCCCTTGTCGTCTTGGGTCGGTCTCCTGTCGGTTTCGATCCGTTTTGACTTCGTATTGGGCTTCTTTCCTTATTTGGCCCTTCATTGCAGCCCTTTAGTCAGTCCATTCTTGTTGGTCCAATTTCACCCATAACAACTTTTATTATTTATTACTTCTAAGTTACTCTTTATTAATTAGGATATTTTTAGTATATAACCTAAACTTATAATAAATTTCTCAACGTTTTTGATTTTATATACCTTCTCATATATTTATTTTTCTATTTACTTTTACCTTTATTCCCCCTAATATACACCTCATTTTTCCATTGACCCCTATCCGTACTCCATTGCTTCTATTGTTTGTACATTTGTTTATAAATTCTATCAACTACATGGTTGCCCCTCAGCTTTGATACTTTTTTATTTAAGTATTTTTTTAAATAGTTGTTTATCTCTATTTTTAGAAAACTATTTTGACACCCTCATTTTAACCACTTCCTTTTTTTTTACTTCTTTTTTTTTTAATAGTTTTATTATTTTTTTGTTTGGGTTCAACAATATTTAAGTGGGGGATTCGAACCTCTAACCTTTGGATTGAAGATGCATGTCAATTACCCCTGAGTCAAGCTCACTTTGGCTTTAATTCATTTTTTTTAATATATAGATGTAGTTAGAGACAATATCTACCAAATAATAGGATTCTCTCAGATTTTGTTTAGGTTTATTTTAGTTGTATTAGAATTGTTGTTGCTAAATTTTGGACAAGAGAAATCTTACTTGACCTCCACGTGACAATGACGGTGAATTTATAATTTTAGGGAAGAATGTAGCCTGCAAGACAAGAAAAACTTGAACACCGGTGTGGTGTAGCCCACACAGGCTCCGATGTTTAAGTCACGGAGGGTTCAAAGAGAATTTGAGAGTTCTCGGAGAATTTAGGCAGTTGAAATGAACTTACCTTGCTCTCCCCCCCAAAAGAGAGCTTAAATACCTTCCTTTCTAGGATTTTTGTAGGGTTTCAATCTCCCATTGAGAATGAAAGGATCGAATGGGGCTGGGCCAGGACTACACGTTTCTTCGCCCCAAGCCCGTTTCTTTGTCCTTTCGCGTCCTGGGCCGACTTCCTCTCGATGTTGGTCCGTTTTGACTTCGTATCGGATTTCTTTCCTCATTTGGCCCTTTATTGTTGCCTTTTATTCAGCCCGTTCTTATTGGTCCAGTTTTTCCTATAACAAGAATAATAAAAAACCTACCTATATATCTAAATAGTCATATTTGCACTATCTAAAAACTGTAGTCATTCATCAAAACACAGCTATTCAATTTAGCTATTTTCATTGTTTCCTCCTATATTACTTATCATATAAATTCCATTTTGGTCTTGAATTTTCAAAATTATTGTATTTTAGTCTCTAAACCTTCAAAATATTTATTTTAATCTCTAAACTTGTAAGTTTATTATATTTTGATTCCAAAAATTTTAAAACGTTTATTTTAGTCTCTAAGCTTTTAAGTTTACTAGAAAATATTACGTGTGTTGCACGTGGAAAGATTATATTGTAATTTTATTCATATTTAAATATTGGTAATAATACTATTGTTATTATATTAAATGTCTATTTAAAGAAAAAAAAATATTGTATCATGATCAATAAGCATTAAAAATTGATAAATATAGAATTACATCTTCATCTACAACGTAACACATCTCAATAACTCTAGAAGTTCTCCTTCTTCGTTTGATACCTTTTAACAAAGTTTTTACGAATAACACTTGCTTTGAAATTCCAACTATTTTGAAAATGTTTTAGATCAAGTATTAACATATTTTTTTATTATGCTTGCAAATTTACAATAATGTATCGTTAAGAGTAGTTTAAATGAAATTTAAACAAACTATTATAATTCTAAATTTTGATCTAAAAATAAATAAATAAATAAATAAAGACTTTGCAAATGCAATACAATACACCATTTAAATCTTAAAATAAAATGAAGGGAAATTTTTTTTTAAGATTGAGATATACCTTGAATCAATCAATTTGGCACAAAAAGAAAAAACATTATTCTTTACTTAGCAATGAACTCCTTTGAAAATGCAAGAAAATATTTATAGGAAAGACAAGATATTGGATAGTTTATTTTTTTGGTTCTGGAATTTTAAAAAAATAATGAACATATTAAGAAAGGTATAAAGAAATTAGAAAAATAAAAAAACAAAACCTTCCAAAATATGTGGATATACGAATATGTATGACTTATTTAAAAAAAAATAGAAGGAAAAAAAATAAAAGGGAAAAAAAAATCTAAATTCTGCAGGCACAAGCACACTTGGTCCGGTTTATTTACCAAATTTAAAATATTTTAAATAACACGTTATTTACCAAATTTAAAGCCCCTTTAATAATACAAACAATTAATAATGATTAATTCGGTAGCAAGAGTATAAGCTTAACTGACATGAAATATGCACTTATGACCAAGAGATCATGGGTTCGAATCTCTCCACTCCCAAATTTTGTTGAATTAAAAAAAAAACACATTTGAGATTAGAAAAGTAGCATTTGGTTCAACTCAAAAAATAAAATAAAATAAAAGAGTATCATTTGGATAAAATAGTCGAAAAAATGATTCTCTAAATTTGTCACTTTTAAGATAGTGCGATACAATTTAAGATAGGATACTAGTTTGATTTCTAAACTTTAAATTTTATATTTTAGTCTCCAAACTTTTAAAAAGATTCTTTTAGTCACTTACTTAATTTTTCCATTTAATTTTTTAACAAGTAGATAATGTACGTGGTTTTTGAAAATGTGTATTAATAAGCTAGGATGGACGTGTATTGTGGAGTCACACAGGTTGGTTGACACAGAATCGCAGATATTAGATGCCTATAATTTAGGCGATACAATAATAGTTAAGACCAAAATGTGTATTCTTGTTTGAAAGATTAATTACACTAAAATAGGCATTTTGAAAATTTGTGGACCAAAATAGTTATTTTTTATAAGTTTAGAGATTCAAAAATATATAATTGAAAAATTAAAGAATCAAAATTGAACAAACCAAAAAGTTTATGGACCAAGATAAGATTTAAACAAATATTTAAACATCAATATATTTAGATTCTTTAAAATGTAAGATTATATAATATACATTCTGAGCATATCTTAATGAATAAGACACCGATTACCATCTCAACAGTTCAATCTCTCATCCCGTAATTGTTGAACTAAAAAAAATGTAAGATTATATCACGTTTTGTTAATAAAAATATATAATTATCAAAGAGAAATCTATGAACATGATGAGAACTCTAACAAAATAAACACAATTATTTTTTATTCTCAGACCTTCTTTTCTTTTTTAATATTTAACAATAAGTGAGATCAAACTTCTAACATTTTGGTCGAGAGTTCAAATAAGCTAGGTTCAGGTTGACCATTCTCGAACATTCAAATACCCAAACATCAAAATGTTTCTGAATATTCTTAGATTCTTAAACATCTTAATTACTTCAAAATAATTAACAATTTCTTTTTAAATATGTTTTGTTTTTCTCAAGTTGGATTTCTACAAAATTCTTGAAAAAGAGTCGACGAAGTTAGTTAAAATCAAGTAGAAAGCTTGAAATGATCCATCAGAATGAGGTGATGGATCCATACGATCCACCCAATGTTTTTTTTTTTTTTAGAATTTCTTTATTGAAAATAAACATGAACACACATGCTATGTTCACTTTAAGTGGTGGGGTATGGAATTACACAAGTGATTGATTTTCATTTTCTTACCAAATGAGACACATTCCCTTTGGCCCTTAAATTATAATATAATGTCTGTTTATTAAAACCTATTCTCATACACAACTTTATTTCTCCCCTTGACCCAGTCATATTTGTATACATGTATGTGTGAGAAAAGTTCTTTTTTTTTTTTCCTTCACTTTTTTGCCTTTTCTTTTTCACTCACCACCCCCGAGTCGAGGTTAAGATAATAGGGATTTAATTGGATGAGATATCGAGTCGCTGTTATCTTATTGAGACTGTGTTGGAAAAATATGATTTTGGGTACATAGGAGTTCAATACACTCGCTAATGGATGTGATTAATAAGTTTAAATGTAAATATATATTGACATGTATTTAATGAGAAGGAATTATCATTTAACTAACATAAGGTTTTTAAATATATAGAGTAAGACTCCAAAATGCTTAATGTGATAAGCATCTATAAAGAAAAATTGTAGATAATATAGTAGATTTAGGAGTAATTAACACGTGGAGTTGGTCATACACAACCAAACAATGCATTTATTGGCCTATGGGCGTGTGATCTAGACTGTAGATGTGAAGCCTTCACGATCGGAACAATGAAGGTTTTTTTTTGTTCAACAACCATGTGAGAATGAAAAGATTCGAACTTCTAACATCTTAGTTGAAAATATATAACTTAACTAATTGAATTATACTTAAATTGGCGTATTTGTATTATTTTATATATACAATGTATATAATTTATCTACGCAGAGAAGATATTCACTAATACTACAAGAGGACTATGCTTTCTTTGTTCACACCACATGGTTCTGCTTTTATAATTTTTTTTATGTTGGTAGATCCCACGTCATTTTTAAAAGCATGCTGACGTAGCATATATAATAATAAATGGAAGGAGTATTCATCCTCTCGCACCCTGAAATTTTCTACTGTTCATCTCATTGCATCATATTTGATCTCTAAATTCTCAGAATAAATAAATGAAAGGGCACATGTCTCTCCTATTGACTTTCAGCTAATTTTTCCTTTTGCATGAAGCTATGGGCAGAAAGAAAGAAAGAGAGAGAAAGGAAAAAAAAAAAATTAAAGCAGCTGGGTTCATGCAAAAGGGTACAAGAAGTAGTGGTGAAGCAGAGCCAGAGATCATCAGAATCTTACCATGGATACGATAAAAGTTTTAGAATAATCTCTTGAATTGAAAAACTCCAAAACACCCAACAAAAAATCTAATTAATATTGGTTCATTTCCGTTCTAATTTAATTCAACCACCCAGTGGGATTTCCCTTTTGAATTTGCTTTTATGCGAAGAAATTAAAGTTGATGGAAAATTAAATTATATACATTGGCTATATTATTACACGACTTGGCGTGGCTGTAAAGACAACTCCACTCCAAATTCCCTATTCTCAAATTATATATAAAATAAAGCTCATTTTCACAAGGCAACCCAAAACCAAAACCAAATCCAAATCCAAATCCAAAACCAAGAAAAGAAAGGAATTGCGGCCTTCCCGTTAATTTCTTCTCATTAATATTTGTTCTTTCCCTCTCCTCCATTTCCGTACTTGCTCTCAGCTGTAATTTTCAAGGCTTATGCCATGTTCTTCCACATTTTTCTTCTCTTTGTTCTCTCTTTCTCAGGTATTTTCTCTTCTTCTTTTATGTTTTTTTTTTAAAGTTTTTATGTATTACCCATGCTTTTGATTTTTGATTGCTTCATTGAAGAAGTTTGAGAAATCTTTTGTTTTTTTTTGACAGGGTTTGGGGGTGGTTTAAGAGGGGCTACATCGTTGGGAATAAACTACGGGCAAATAGGGAATAATTTACCATCACCAGACAAGGTTCTGGACATGTTGACGGCTTTGAAGATTACGAAAGCAAGAATTTACGACACTAATCCACAGATTTTGTCGGCGTTTGCCAACTCTAAGGTTGAGCTTGTCGTTACCGTCGAAAATGAAATGCTGGCTGAACTAATGGACCCCCAACAAGCCCTCCAATGGGTCACCACCCGCATCAAGCCCTATGTTCCAGCGACTCGGATCACCGGAATCGCAGTGGGCAACGAGGTTGGTTAAATCACTTCTGAACTCGGAAGTTTATGCCCAACTATTAATTTTGTTTTTGGTTTTTCTGATTTTGAAAATGATGTTTGTTTCTTCACAATTTTTAAAAATTTTTCACATTCCTTAAAAACTCATTTAAATTCAAAACTAAATTTCAAAACCAAAATAGTTTCATTTTTTAAAATATTTTTAAAAAGTAGACGATAGAGCAAGAAAACTACATGCAAAAGTAGTATTTATAAGATTAATTTTAAAAACTAAAATCAAAAACAACATTTCAACTCCTAAAATTCTAAAAAGGAAGAAAATACTTTCCTATTGAAAGAAAGAATTCATAGCTGCCTTCAGTTTTACTAAGCTTTTTACCCCTATGTACTTTTGTGAAAAAAATGAAAAGGTTTCTTTTCTCTCTCTCATGTTTCTCCTAGCTAGGTATTAAAAGTTGAATGATTATTTATTTCCACGTCGTTTTTTCATCATCAGTCAACTAACTCATGAACAATTTGGAATCATTTTAAAACTTTAGAGATTAAAATGAAAACTCAAAAATCTAAACATCAACAACCAATAGTGTAATTCCATTTCTTTAAACTTTTCTTCATAATCATTCTCCTCCAACTTATGATCAGCTTATCACGAAACAAAAAAAAAAAAAAAAAAAAAAAAAAATTGAATCTTTCATTCATATTCTCGACCAGGTGTTCACAGACGACGACTTGAGGCTAATGGAGACGCTGGTCCCGGCCATGCTAAGCATCCACACAGCCTTATCCCAACTAGGCCTAGACTCCATAAAAATCTCGACACCAAGCTCTCTAGCAGTCCTAGAAGAATCGTACCCGCCGTCGGCGGGAAGCTTCAAGGGCGAAATCACCGGAATCATGTCCCAATTCCTAGCGTTCCTGTGGACAACAAAGGCCCCATTTTGGATCAACGCATACCCATATTTCGCGTACAAAGACGACCCAAATGGAATCCCTTTAGAATACGTAATGTTCAACCCGAACCCGGGAATGATCGATCCGTACACGAAGCTCCATTACGACAACATGCTGTACGCCCAAGCGGACGCAGTCCTTTTCGCGATGGCCAAGCTGGGGTTTGGGGGCATTGAAGTAAGGGTGTCTGAGACAGGGTGGCCTTCGAAAGGGGACCCCAATGAGATAGGGGCCAGCGTTGAGAATGCGGCGAATTACAATAGGAATTTGTTGAGGAGACAAATGGCGAATGAAGGGACGCCGTTGAGGCCGAATATGAGGCTGGAAATTTATTTGTTTGCTTTGTTCAATGAGAATTTGAAGCCTGGCCCGACTTCTGAAAGGAATTATGGACTTTATCAGCCTGATGGGACAATGGCCTACAATGTCGGACTCTCCTCCTCCTCCTTCAAGGGCACTTCCTTCTCTCCTTCTTCTATTTCTCTCACCTCTCACTCCACTAGAAAGGTAAAGCTAATCAATTAATTAATTAACCATCCTTTATTATTTTTTTCTTTTTTTTTTTTTGTAATAACAGGCCATTGGCCAAGGAATATTGGGATTTGACTGTTTGTAAAAAAAACAATATATATATATATACATGAATTCAAGATATGTTAAGTTTTTAAAGTTGTGCTGATTTTTCTTCTTCTTCTTTTTTTTTTTTTGTTTGTTTGGTTGGAAATGGATTTAAATTGAAATGAACAGGGTGCAACGTCTATGGGATATTATCAAGGCTTGGTGTACTGGATGTTTGTGTATTTGCTGACCTCTCGAGTTTTTATGAGAAGACCATTTTAAGCTTAAGTGCATGACTCATGTAAAATTAATGATTATTTAGATTATAATGGTATTTTTCTGTCGCTCGGACTTATTCTACTTTAGTCGTTTTATTTTTAAATATCTAAATTTAGTCATTGTAATTCTAATAAATCCTTACAATAATGATCTCTACGTTTAGTTTGAACTTTGGGGTTAATTTTCATCTAACAAAAACACACTCACACTAACATTCATTTAAGAAATTGGCACAATAACATGAAAATATTTTCCAAATTTTTAGAGGAAAGGACTATAAGAACTTTTTCCTTTTTCTCTTTTCTTTTCTTTCAAAAATTAACCTTAAACTAAGATTTATTGAGAGTACAAAGACTAAATTTTACATTTAGGATCCAAGCGTTTAGTAACGTTCTCAATTCTTATATCCTCTTTTTTTTAAAGAAAAATAAAATTGTGTTTGGTAATTGTTTTTTTTAATTGTTTATCTTTTTATTTAAATAAGACAAAAAATGTGTTTGGTTAGTGGTAACTATTACTTATTTCTTGCTCTCACAAGGATTAAATTTTAAAAATTTACATGAAAATTAATTTTTAAAATAAAATATTTAAAAAATTATGTAATTTTTTTTAGTACAATAGGGTTGGGAGATTCAAACCACAAATCTCGTGGTCGTTAACACATTTAATATGTCAGTTGAGCTACGCTCTTTTTGGCAAAAATTATGTAATATTTAATATTCTAATATTTGTTATACATTTTATAAGTAAAAAAGATAAAATAGTGTTTGTTTATGTGTTTGTTTATATGTTTAAAAAATTGGAAACAGAAACGATAAATAAGGTCTCATTCGATAATTAATCATTTAGTTTTTGAAAATGAAGCATACAAAGACTACTTCACCTATGAGTTTCTTTATTTTGTAATCAAATTTTCAAACATATTTTCAAAATCCAAGCAAAAATTTGAAAACTAAAAAAAGTAATTTTTTTAAAAAGTAGTTATTGTTGTTGTTATTTATTATTACGTTTTAAACTAAGAATTTTAATGTTTCTTTCATAAAGGTGGTTCATAGTAAAAGACAAAGGAAACAGGCACAATTTTCAAAATCAGAAAACTAAAATGAAATCATTATCAACATGACCTAACTTTTGTTGTTTCCAAAATTTGTATTTAATTTTAGATTTTTTTTAGAAATAAGAAAGAAATAGAAGCAATTACCGAGCAACCTTATTTCTAAAAGATTAGAAATAAGAAACAGAAAATGAAAAATATGAACCTCATTACATGGACTGCTCGAAAATATATTAGAACCGAAATAAAATAAGATTCAAAAGAATAGCGACTAAAATTGGATATTAATTTTTTTTTAAAAATAAATTGGATATTAATCTGAAAATTATTACTTCTGTTGGCGTATAAAAAAGTCAAATAAAGTCCTTTTTTTAGGGAAATTATTCTATGAGATTGTCACCAATTTTGCACTGTTGAATGTTGGAGAGAGAAATTATAAAAATATTTCGTTTTTGCATTTAAGAGTTATTAGGAGACATACATATTTTTGAATTTACAGACGATTGTCAAGGGGCAACTGCCCTCCTCAAATAATTTGTCTTTTTTCTGATCATGGTCGGGTTCTATTTTCCCCCGAACTTGAGGGCTTTTTAGTCACTATAGTCTATGGTGCTCCATTATCGGTATACAATTTAATTCTTCCAATGCCCTATCATACGGTGGTGCGTAACATGTGGAATAATGTGCACTGCCTATCATTATTATTATTATTATTTTCTGTCAAAAAATTTATTTTTTATTTTTTTATTTTTGAGTACTATCATTATTTTTTCTTGACTTATTCAAGAATATTGGTATTGAATAATTGAGTAATAATAGAGTTCATTTAAAAACTAAAGTTATATATCCATATATATATATATATTATTTATTTATTTATATAAATGTTACTTTATTATATTATTTTGTCACTCAACTTTATCAACCTAGCCATTTTCATCGTCATTCTTTTAAATTGTGAAGCATTTTAATTGAACTTTAAGAATATCTTACGTTTGGAGTGTTACTTTTGACCAAAAAAAAAAAATGTTATTGGATATTAGAATCTAATGTCATGTCATTATTTGGTTATCTTAAACCAAATTAATTAAAGAATTGACTATTTTAGGTTTTGTTTGATAACCATTTAGTTTTTGATTTTTGATTTTTGAAAATTAAGCCTATAAATACTATTTCTACCTATAGATTTCCTTGTTTGGTTATCTGTACTTCTTACATATGTTTTCAAAAACCAAGTCAAATTTTAAAGACTAAAAAAAGTATTTTTCAAAAACTTGTTTTTGTTTTTGGAATTTGGCTAGGATCTACATATTTTCTTAAGAAAGATAAAATCTATAGTAGAGAAATGATGAGAAAACAAGCACAATATTAAAAAATCAAATGGTTATCAAACAGAGCCTTAATTGTTTCTAAACTTAATTTTATTACCTAAGCATAGCTTAACTTGTTAAGGCACATACATGAGGTTAGATATTTGAATCATCCAACACCATATTATTGAACTAAAAAAAAAAGAAGGAAGAACTAACTCCTTTAATTATTCTCTAAAATTAAATTATATTTTTTGTAAGCATATGCCTTAATCATTTGAACTATGATTAAGTCGGCACAACCAAGACATTACTACTAAGCCACTTACACTATCCACGACAGATCGAAAAACAATTATGTTAATTTGTGATGTACAGATCCAAAACTTTATGTCAAAGAGCTTGATATAGTTTAATATCAGTTTGTTCAATAAAAAAGTATGACTGAATTTTGTATATAATTAAATAACACTTTTGGTCCCTAGTAATAATTTAGTCATTGAACTTTAAAATTTATAATAATTTAAGCTTACTATGAAAAATTTCATCAAAATTAAGTGTCAAATTTTATTATATGTAGACTTATTGTTTGTTATTTATAAATATATTTGGTTTCTAATCAGTTTATCAATTTACATATGTGTAAGAAATCCTATTAAATCTTAACAATAATTTTTACAAATGGGACTAAATTATTATAAATTCTAAAGTACATAGACTAAATGTTACATACTAAAGTTCAGAGACTAATTAAATTTTTACAAAATTAAAAGCACAGGAACTAGATTGTTGCAAACTAAAATTTAGGGTCTAAATTGTAACTTCCATAAAAGTTGAGGGACTAAAAGTGTTTTTTAACATTTTTTATATAGAAATATACTAGAAAGAGAATAAAGTTTAGAGTAATAAGTATGCCCTTTTTTTTTGGTTTTATAAGAATTAGGGTAATTGTAATGGGTAGCAAATTAGAGTTTGTTATTAGCAAATATAGCAACTTTTAAAAAGATTTGCAAATATGGCAAATCTTTTAAATAAAATTTCATTATTCCCTTTTTACCCTTGATTGTTGCATATGAGAGTGAAAAATGGTCATCAAAAGAAGTGAAGGCCAAGAAGCAACCAAAAGGATGTTTAATTTTAATTTTTAAATGCCTCCAAATACTTTCATGGGGGACTTTTTTTTCTTTTTTTTTTCCAATTTTTTTCCTGCAGTATTGGATATTTTTTGGGTAGATTTTTCTTTTTGGATATTTGATTCTATGATTAGATGGGAGCATTTTTATAATGGGTCTGGATGTTTCTAGCCTCAACCTTTATTATTTCATTCACTAGATTATATGTAAAATTTTATCAAACAATAATAGACTGTTTTATGATAATTTTTAATATGATTTTGAGAAGGATATTAATCTCACTACTTTATTCACAGTTGAATGCGAATGTTAAAAAAAAATAACTGAAATTAAGTCCTACACTAAGTGAATTAAAGTTGAATGAGAAGCATTTTTATAATGTGAATGTTAAAGTCTATCAGTGATAGAAGTTTATCACCGATAGACTTCAATCACAATACATGTACTGTAGCTATCATTGATAGACTATAATATTGAAGTCTATCAGTGATAGAAGTATATCACTGATAGACTTTAGCCACATTGGTAGTCTATCAGTGATAGACTTCAATCCATGATGGTAGTCTATTAGTGATAGACTCCTATCACTGATATACTTCAATCACAATATATGTTGTCTATCAGTGATATGTTGCTATCACTGATAGATCTGTACAACAACAACTAATCAACAATAATTGCAATGGTGATACATTCATAAGTTAGGTAAAGTACATTGTGCATTTCCAGTTGTTCTTTTTGTCATGTGCTTTTTTGGTCATCTCTGTTCTTCTTCCTCTTTCTCATTTTCTATTTCTTTTTCATCTTCCTCCTCGTCATCATGCTTCTCATCACTTTCATTTATTAGTATATCAATGATAAATAAATAAATAAATGAAGTAGAAGGGTTGAATAATTTTAGCCTACTATTATTGATAAACTTATATTCATTATTTTGAAGTCAATAAGTGATAGTCACTGATAGAATTTAAATAATTGAAGTCTATCAATGATAGACTCTATCAGTGATAAGAGACTATTACTGATAGACTCTGTCAGTGATAGAAGTTTATCCCTAAGGGGCCGTTTGTTTCGTGGTAATCCAAGATTCTCATGGAATGGCATCTGGATTACTTCGTTTGTTTTGTAGGAATGTAAGATACCTAGGCATATCAAGATGCCCGGGTATCCTAGGATGCCCATTCGGAGGGCATCTGGTTAAATTTGGATGCCCTTTTGAAACATGGGTTTTTAAGATTCCCACGTTGAGGGCATCTGCTAATGACATATTTGCCCCTAATCAATTTTCTTAATTTTACATTTTTATTTTTATTTAAAAATAAATTAATGAATTTATGCACTAATAAATGATCAAATGTAGTTAGCTATATTTATATTTTACATTTAGATATAAAATAAAGTTTATTTAAAATTGAATTAATATTTAATATTAAATATTTTATAAAAATATCAAACTAATATAAATTAATTTGTTCTACAAAATAACACATAAATATTAGTATAAAATAAATTGATATACAAATATAATATTAAATTAACAACACCAAAATGCATGTGATATCAATTTAATTATATTAAACTAATAATTAAATTATGTAAAGGTTAGCAAGGGCATTATTGGTATAACACATAATCTTAAGACATTCCCATATATAAATTCTGAAAAACAAACATGACTATCTAAATATTCTCAGACATCCTTATAAATTTTTCTGCAAAACAAACATGATAATCTAAAGATGCCGGACATCTAAAATTCCGGACATCTAAGATTCTAGGCATCTGAAGATGCCGGAAATCATGATTCCCTAAAAACAAACGGCCCCTAATAGACTTCAATTGTAGAAACAATAGCTAATCAACGATTACGAAAAAAAACCCACTTCAATCTTCAATGCTAAAAGTCAAAATTAAATCTAAGTGTTAAGTGCCTTCCCATGGACTCACGTTTGCATTACATGGCCTCTCGCTGATTTGTATGTGATATGAAAGTCAAAAGTATATGATCTAATATTGAGTATGGAAATGGATTATCTCTAATTTGTATTACATGATATTACAGTGCTAAGTAGATTTATAGAAGCAACTAATTATCAAACAAATCAAATAGAAGATTACATTTACTGTGATTACTTCATCAGTGATAGAAGCCTATTACTGATAGACTTCATTCATCACATGTAGCCTATCCCTCGTACAAATCTATCAGTGATAGTAAAATCTATTACTGATAAACTAGTACAAAAATACCTAATCAGCAATAATTACCATTTTGATTGAAGTCTATCAGTGATAGGCTTCTATCGACTTCACTCATAATGGTAGTCTATCAACTAAACATCAATGATGCACCATTTTAATGTGATTAATCAACAACCAAACAAAGAAAAAACATAATCCAACCAAACAGGAAGCCAAACATATTAGAAGAAGCATAATACAAAGAAAAAAAATAGCAAACTAAACCAATTAAACAATTTGGATGCATCTAAACATCAAACAATACCAAATAGAAGATTAAATATGAAAGAACTTAAGTTCATATGAAAGAAGTATATCACTATGGAGTTTATAAGTGCAAGGAGTCTATCAGCAATAGCTTACAATTATTGATAAACTTCTATTGATTATTTTGAAATCAATAAGTGATAGTCATTGATGGACTTTAAATAATTGAAGTCTATCAATGATAGACTTCTATCACTGATAGACTACCAGTGATAGTGATAGAAGTCTATCACTAATAGACTCTGTTAGTGATAAAAATCTATCACTGAGGGGTTTTTAGTCTTTTGAAGCAAGCTTGATTTAATTTTTGCCATATTTGCAAATAGTTTTAAGATTTGCTATTTTTGCTATTTTTTTGGCCGGTTTTGCTATCTGTGCAAGTATCCCGAAGAATTATAGTATTTTTATGAAATTAATTTCTGACAAATAATTTACTAAGATTTAAAAATATTTTTATTCATTTTCATTATATTTGATATGAAGAAAATAAATTAATTTAAATAAAACATTAACGGTTTTATCAAAAAAAAGAAAAAGAAAAAAAGCATTAATTTTTTTATTCTATATAAAATGTAAACTATATTATACTAATATAGAGCATTTTTAAAGTTAGGGGCTCGAGTCCTCTGAACCTATTGTACACCTTTTTTTTTTTTTTGAGTACAATAGGGGTGGGGGGATTTGAACCATAGACCTTGTGGTCGTTAACACATTCGATATGCCAATTGAGCTATACTCTCTTTGGCAACTGTTGTGGGTGAAATTGGACTAAAGAGATAAACCGGAATTACAAAGGAATCTTGCAATATAAGATTAACTTTTTCAAATCCAATTCCTTAATAGAAGGGGAAACCTTTTATATCATTATCTAAAAAGGAATATGGAAAACAAAGGTCCTATAAATATGTCATTATGACTCAAAGAAAGGGAGAAAAACTTCAACCCTCATTCTCTAAATTATAGCTTGCTACACTCAAATTCTCCTAGCTAACTTAAGCATCGGAGCTGGTGTGGCAAATGCAACATCAGTGCCTAACTTTTTCTCTTTTGCAGGTCACCTCTTTCCCCCAAATTACAAATTCATCGTGGTTGTCACGTGAAGGTCAGGTGAGATTTCTCCTGTCCAAAATTTGGCAACAACAGTTGGCGCCGTCTGTGGGGAACGAGAGTGCTCTACCTTGCATACCTTAATTGAGAAAATTAAAAGAAAAAGAAGAAAAGAAGTTGGGGGCTCACCAAATCAACATAGCCAAGATTATCCACATCTCTTAATTCAATTCAGAAAGATAATTTTGGAAACTCCATATGGAAGAAGATTGATAAACAGAGGAATTATAAAGCAAGAACTCCTCAAGATTTCAAAATATTGAGGTTGAAGGTTTAAACAATTAAATATTAAAAACGAGACTACAAAGCAAATTTGGAGGAATCAACTTTGAAGGTTTCTACAAAGTTGCAAAATCACAGATAAGTTTACTTCAAACTTAAAACTTCATAGTGCAATATTTAAATTCAATAACCAAATTATGCATGTCATAATTGTTTTGTTATGATCTTTTGTCTATGATATAGCATCTTCATGCACTCTACACATGCTCTCTACATTTTTGAATTATTTAAATGTCATTAGCATGATAACATCAAAATAGCAGTTTTTGTGCTCTAATAAAGAATTGAACATCATGAGTTATTAAAAGTGCCATAACATATCTATAGAAAGAAATTTATTATATGGAATTCTAGAAGTCTTGAAATTGCTTGCATGATATAACAAGTTATTCAAACAGCAGACCACTTCATAAAATTCCATATTTTCCTTACATAAGTGATTGAATATATTTCATTCAGCTAAATCAGTATTTCATCTGCATTGAATTGCCTAACTCTCAAACTAGAGGGTGATTTCATAGGATATGAGAAAATATCATATTCATGAAAATTATATTTTGAATGCAGAATAATTGATGGAACATTCCAGATTCCACCTATTCAAAAATACACTTATGCAAGCAAGAAGCTACAAAGGCTACTAGATGGCCAAAATTCCCTCCTACGGGAGGTCGGGAAGTCCAGAATAGTCCCTACGGGGTTTGATGGCAATCCCACTTAAATTTGAGGACACCCTCGAATTTACATATTCTCTCCAAGAAAACGGCACAGATCGCGAATCCAGAGGAGAGTCTTAGCCCCCAAGAAAGATCGAAATGTTCCTTACGGGGTTGGACGACAATCTTGGGGAGATCCAAGGAGAACCTTGGAGTCCTAAATTTTCTCCAGGATGTGGACGAACACATATCCAGAGGAGAATCTTACCCACCAGGAAGAGACCGACCTACGGGGTTAGACGACAATCCTGGGGATGATCTGAGACGCAAAATAAGTGTCACGGAACCCTAAAATTCCTATAGGAAACAGAGAAACCAAGACGCGAGATAAGCGTCATGGAACTCTAAAATTCCTACTGGAAAACGGAGAAACCGACACTCTAGGAGACTGAAAATCCTCACAAGGATGGACAGCAATAACTAGAGATAATTCGAGGCAGACCTCGAAATGTCAACAATGACTCCAAAACTTAATAAGCTACTCCCAAGTCAGGCTCCATACAATTACTCCACACACTCCTAATCTCGAATCCTAACTAGGGAGTGGGGGCTAATGTTGTGGGTGAAATTGGACTAAAGAGATAAACCGGAATTACAAAGGAATCTTGCAATATAAGATTAACTTTTTCAAATCCAATTCCTAAATAGAAGGAGAAACCTTTTATATCCTTATCTAAAAAGGAATATGGAAAACAAAGGTCCTATAAATATGTCATTATGACTCAAAGAAAGGGAGAAAAACTTCAACCCTCTCTAAATTATAGCTTGCTACACTCAAATTCTCCTAGCTAACTTAAGCATCGGAGCTGGTGTGGCAAATGCCACATCAGTGCCTAACTTTTTCTCTTTTGTAGGTCACCTCTTTCCCCCAAATTACAAATTCATCGTGGTTGTCACGTGGAGGTCAGGTGAGATTTCTCCTGTCCAAAATTTGGCAACAACAGCAACCTATTGTACACCTGTTGCTATATACTATACTAAGACAAATCTCTCTTTCTTAATAACATATCTATAGAAGAACATTAGTAACTGTCTCTTAAAAAAAAAATATTACACATCATATTATATATAGTACAATTATATGGTATCATTGGGAGGACACATTTCTATAGAGAAAAAAAATTGGATTTGAAAAAATTATTAGAAAAAACTGACACAAAACTTTGTATGAATACATTGCATCGTTGTATGCAAAAAGGGGGAAAAATTGCAAATCCTTTTTTGGGACGTGGAATCCATATGCAACTGTTGCTATTTATACGAAAAGGGCTTTCTAGGTTTTACTTTTCTTCTCTCCGAGTCTTTTCCTTGCAAATCCATCGTAAAATGAGGAAAAGAAATATGTAAGTGAGGTACCAAGAATCCATCGTGCATATATATATATATATTTGAATAATTCAACATTTGGGAGTTAGAGATTCAAATATCTAATCTCTTAGTCGAAAGTACATACTAATTACCGTTGAGCTATACTCACTTTGATATCTATCGTAATATATGATATATGATATATCATAGATGAAGATTTTTTTAAATATTTTTTATGTATTTTGTAAAAATAACGAACAAAAAGTAGAGTACTATCATTTGATATATCTAACATATTAATTGTCTTTTAGGATACATTTGACATTGATTTTGATGTCTTTAAGAGGGATTATAATTTTTTTTAACCGTTTTTAGTGTTTGGTAAAATTGATTGTAAATTAATTTTAATAAAAGTGCTTTTCAACTATGTTAATTTGTGCCAACATGAGCATGACTTAATTGGCATAAAGTGTATATTCTCGACTAAGATGTCAAAAGTTCGAATCCTCCACCCCACATGTTGTCAAAAAAAAAAAAAACTATGTTAATTTGCAATATCTAATGAATTGTAGCTTTTCAAATTAGTTTTCTTAAAAACCTGGTGGATTTGCTGACAACTATTTTTATCCTCCAATACTTATACGTTGTTGAGAAGTGATTCACAATCCATTCTTATTTTTTATTTTAAAATTAATTTGTTATTTTAATTCAATTGAATACATTTTTTTTTTACTTTTCTTTTTTATTTAAATTGAAATAACATTTTTTTAATATGAATTTTTTTATACTAATTGTTTTTCTTATCGAAATATAAATATATATAAACTAAACACAATATTGTAATTTAATCATATGAAATTTTAAATAATTATCTTATAAAAACTTTGAGATTAAGTACCAACATAATAGTATGCATTATTGAAATATTATGCCTATTTTAGTTATTATAGTTAAGTTGCAACAATAAAGTATTAATTTACCAAACACTTTAACTCGTTTTTCATCTTTAAAATTGAAACCTACCAAATACTAATTTGCTTTGTATTATAGCTAACTTTTTTAAAAGTACAATTGACATCAATTATTTTAGCACTACAACAATCCCAAACCAAACCTTAATCGGAGAGTTTTTGTTTTAATTTTTATGGGTAAATAATCTTTTTTTTTTATAATTTCAAAAAAGTGATTTACCCTGAATTTAGAACTATTTTGAAACTAATCACCTTTGAAGTTTTATTTTTTTTAAAATTCTCCTCTCATGTGTAAGACATACTCAGTGATCCTAAATTATGAGTGTATATACTTCGTATTAATAAGTGTGATATGTTTAATAAGTCCTTGATTCTATGAAAAGAATGATAAGCTCTAGGATTTACATGTTAATACAACGATCATCCTTTCATATCTCCAAATTAATTATCTACTTTAAAACGACTTAGAGTATGTTTGGAATGACTTTCTAAGTGCTTAAAACATGATTTTTAAAGTTCCGTTTAGAATACCTTTTAATTTAAACACCTTTGAAAAAAAAAGTTATTATATCTTACATTTTTCAAAAATATTTTAAATAACAAATTTGTTTGATTGCCCTATATTTAAAAGTGATTTTATTAATTATAAATATATTTTTATTTTTTATTATATATTTTGAAGATTTTCAGTTAATCACTTTAAATCATTTTTAAATAATCCATCCATCAAGCATTTCTTCAAAAAATGTTTTTAAATTAATCCAAAATTTTAAGCACTTTTTAATAATTAATATTTAAAAAAAAAACCATTTTGATCCCCTAAAATCACTATATAAGCTATACTAAACACACTTTAAATTATTACTTTTTCCATATTTTTTCAAAGGTGCTTATAGAAAAATTGATTTTGCTCAAAGAACATTTTTTTTTCACAAGTTATTCCAAACACTATAAGTGTTAAAAGATGTTTTTAAGCACTTGAAAAGTCATTTTAAACCGGTCATTATGCTTTTCATTTCAATAGTTTTATTTTAAAATTCTACTAAAAAAGTCTCATACCAATAGATACAATTTCTCATAAATTTAGGTATAACGTATAAAACATAGTTCCCAATCTCCCTAACTAATGCGAAAAATTATGTTGACATCCCCCAACACAACATTAATTTTATAGGACTATATATATATAACCTCCAAAATCCTTTGCCAGACACTCACCTTTTTTTAATGTAGTACTTTCCGACCTAATCCATAGATCCAAGAATAATTTATATTTCTCCTATACAAAATCTCCATCCTTTCATCCACACATATAGATTCATTGTTAAACAACCTTATAGAGATTAAGATTACAATATATACCTCCATAACAAAAAGAAACACCCCCAAAAGACCAGGGGAAAAAACATTTAAAGAAGGCCATAAAAAGTGTGATCAAAAGTGAAGGGACATTGCATATTGTTGTGGTGAAGTGTGTTTATAATCATCGTTTAAGTGATGATGGTCGGCCAAAAGTGCTTTATTCTGTGGCCAAAAAAACCAGCCGTGAGAAAGATTGGTTGTTTGGAAAGTGCTTTTACTTGGAAAAGTGCTTCCTTTTTAGCCTTTAGTTTTTTTCTTCTTTTTTATTGTCATGGATCTATGGTTAGGGATGAAAGTGCAGACAATTTAAGGTCAGCCTTTGAGGGTGGTGATGAGGATTGGCCTATATTTGTGATATCAACCAACATGGTGCACATGTGCCCTTCCACAATTTTTATGGGACACCTCACCTATATTCAACACTCTATATCAATCATCTTAATTAAGTAAAGTCTTTTGTTTTTTGCTTTTGTTTTTTCTTGGGTTGGTTTTATAAATGTGTTTATTAATATACCTACCTTTTTATTTGCCTTATGGGTTCATCAATGAGATGGATGTTTAAGAACACTCTAGCCTTTATATCCAAAAATTCCACCCATTGTCTCTTTCTATCAAGAGAGAAAAATGTTTGGATTTCAATTGAGTTAAAAGGGAGAGGGGGATTATAATTTAAAAATGGGAAAAAAAAATTCAACTTATACCCCTAAATTTTGTAGGTAGTATTAATTAGAACGTTCCTAAACTCATAATTTAGATGATTTGTTAGTTATTCATAACCTAGTTCTATTTTCCCTTGATTCATTTAAAAGAAACTTCAAAGATTCATTTAAAAGAAACTTAAAATTTCTTAAATAATATTATTATTCTTCCAAAATTTTATCAAAGTAGCAAGAAAAATTATCCACATAATTTTTCCTAAATGAGAAGAGAAAATTAAAGGAAGGAAAAGAAGATGGAAAATTGTCCCTATTAATGAAAGCTGCTACTACCCCACTTGATTACAATACTTTATTCTAATATTGTGTTAATCCTTGCAATTAAAGAAGTCTTACACACATATGAGAATTATGGATTAACGATTTTAAAATAGAATTATAACAAAGGGTCTAAATCAATTTACTAATAAAAGTTTGGGATTTTCATTAATACAGTTATTAGTTTAAGGATGATTTTTCTTCCATTACCCATCACAAAAGGAGAGGGGGATTGTAACTTTAAAAATTTTGGGCTAATTGCAAATATTGCAAAAAAAAAAAAAAAGGTAAAAAAAGGTCAATTTAAGCATGACTTAGTGGATAAAGGAAGTGGATATACATAAAGTCTCTATTTAGTGGATAAAGTCTCTATTATTACCATATCAAAAGTTGATGGTTTGTCCTTCCACTCTTCAATTTCTTAAGTAAAAAAAAAAAAAGGACTTCTAATAAGAAGTAAATGGTAAAAAGGTTAATTTAAAAAAAAAAAAACTTTATAATGATAAAAAGTAGAATACAAAAGCAATATTTGTTAATTTTCAATAACAGAAGCTCCTCCCAATACCCATGACACCTGCTCGATATCAAAGTGTGTTTGAGTGTGTTTTTGGCATGGCTTAAAAGTACAATTGCATTGACCAAAAGCACTTCTTTCTCAAAATTATCACGTGTACAAGTAATATAAGAGTGATCTTGTAAAATGTCAAATACACTTAAGCCTGTCTGGTTCACGGTAATAAGAAGTGGGAATGAGAATGAGTTTATTATCTTCTTGTTTGGTACAAGTTATTCAACCTTGAGAAAGAGAATAAGTTACTTCCAAGTACTTCATATATCCATCAACAAGGGTTTTCTATATCCTCACAAACAAATGGGCTTTCTCCATTCCCAAGGGCTTCTCTTTCTTTTAACTTCTTCTTCTCCTTTTATCTTTTTTTTCTTCTTTATATTATTTAATTAATTTAATTTTTTATATATGTTTAAATTAAATTTATAATTGGTAAAAGTATATTAAAATTAATTTTAAAATAATATATATTAAATATAATTAATTTTATTGATAATAATGGTAATATAATCAATCATTATATTATTATAAATTAATATGAATAAACATTGTTATATTTACTTAATTCATTTTTTTTACTGATAGGATATATTAAATTTGTAAATTACTTATTGAAATTATTAATTTAAAAAAAAAATTAATTAACTTAAATAAGTTAAACTTATTCAATTAAATAATCTAGCAGAAGTATTTAGTTTTTATAATTATAATTAATTTTTTTAATTAAAATCATTATTTGATTATTTAGAATCAATTAGTTTATATTAGTTGCTTATAATTTTTTTTAAGAAGGTTTATAATTGATATTGATTAGTTTATTAATTAGCTCCTTAGTTAATAGTTCACCAATATAGAAAGAGAAAGATAGAGAATTAAGTAAATAAACATATTATTTATTTTTATAATTTTTTTTTATAACATTCCTATTCAATACCAAACACTAACATTTTTTTTTTAAATTTCCGGACATCTTATTTCCATATATCTTATTCTTAGGCATCTATTATCCATAGTCATTCTACTAAACTTTAAACCAAACGACCCCTAATGGGCTGTTAGGAGCAAGGAGTTGCAGGGATTAGGAGTTTAATAAGTCTGGTGAGTTAGGAAGTCTGTGTTTGGGGTGCAGAGTTGTTTTGTCTAGAGTTAGGAAGTCTGTGTTTGGGGCAAGGAGTTGCAGGGGGTAAGAGTTCTGAAGTCTGTATTTGGGGTATAGATTTATTAAAACCTGGAGTTCTGAAGTCTGAATTGGTTTTAGCTTTTTTTTGTACAACTTTTTCTACAATTTCTCAAAATTTTATTATTAAGAACTTGTTCCCATGTATTCTAAGATTGAGATTTTTTTATTTTTATTAATTTATGTATATTTTACAAATTTCTTTAAATTTTTTTTTTTGAACAAAATACCCCACATTCTTTTTTCAATATCTCTCACATTAATTATTTATTTGCCTTGGATAGTTTTCAAATAAAAGAAAGTCTTACAATACTTTTTTAAATATTACATGTGATTCAGAAAAATTTCAATCCATTAATTTAAAAGGATTCAAATAAACTTTAATATTTTTATGTTTTTATTCTCTCAATTCTAGAAATAATATAGATTTTTTCCGTCAATCCTGAAATTGAGATTTTAATTTATATTATTTTATGAATATTTTACAATTTTGTTAAAGACTTGTTTTCGTTAATTTTAAAATTTTAATTTAAGATTTGTTTTTCAAGCTTAATAAAATAATTTTTTTTATATAATTTAAGATTTTATTTTTTAAACTAATCAATGTAATGGATTATCTAAAATTTGATTAATTTGAAAATAATATATCTTTGAAGTTTTTAAATAACTAAGTTAAAAATAAAATATCAAATATTTATGCTATTTTAAAATAATTAAGTTCAATATATATATATATATATATATTCTAACACCATTCAAAATGAATATCATATATACTTTTGTTCATATTACTATATATTTATGTTATTTATTGTAATAATTTTATTTTATTAAGTTTGGAAGGAGAAATCATTTATCTTTTTTCTTTGAATATGATTAATTTGAAAATCAATTTTTTAATACATTAACCTTTTTAAATATTAATTTCTTAAATTGTAATACGGGTTAGTTTAAAATATGTTTTTCTTATCTTCAAATCATAAAAATATATATATATTTTTAGCTATTAATAAAAAAAAAGCTAAAAAAAGATAAGATTGTTATTTGTTATACGTAATTTTTGTTTAAACTTAAAAAAAATTGTAGATTACATGTGGAGGAAGTAAGATAGGGAGATTTTTATCAATTAAAAAAATTGATATGTAGTACTGTAGTTTACATTACGAATTTTAATTTAAATAATAGTATCATATCTAAAACATTCTTATATAATTTATATTTAAAAAATAAAAGTATAGAACAAAAAGGAAAAAAATTTTGTTAAAAATTTATTAAAATTATAGAATAAAAATAAAAATATTTTTTTAATAAATATTTATCTTTAATTATTAATTAGTAATAATGATGAGAAAATTTATATAAAAAATAAAGAAAAAATTTAAATTAAGAAATTAAAAAAATTATGTAAAAAAAATAGAGAGAGAAAGGAGAAGAGAGAGAGATATGAGTGAGGTGAGGTGAAAAAAAAATGTGATAGAAAAGTTTTGGGGCTCACAATAGAGAGTTGGAAGATGAGTTAATAAGTTTATAGGGCCTACAATAGAGAGTTGAATGAGAAGTTAATAAATTTGTGGGACTCACACTAGGAGTTTAAATATTCTTGGGTCAAACAAGGGGTTAGAGGAATCATTAACTCCTCCCAACTTCACTCCCCTAACTCCTGGATTTATATAGTACTTTTGGCCGACTACTTTGATTAGAAAATATACATATAAAAAATACTTTCTTTTTTAGAGTGTAAAACTAAACATGATATAAATTGATTATCTTCATGTGGATACTAGATTAGCTAGTCTACATAAAAGATTTTGTTAAATACTTTTTATTACAGTACTTTTAATAATTAATAATAATAAAAAATGCTTATCCTCAAAGTAGTACTGTCAAACTTTGCTGATCATAATTGGAGCATTATTTTTAACTTTTGTAATTGAAGGGTAATTTAGCAGTCAAAGGTTCTTTTTCCTTTGATTGTATCAGATACATTCAAATGACGCAGATACCAATAAGATGCACTAGCATTACGTTCCATATTTTAGACATTTTCATTATTCAAAGGTGAAAAGCAATGGCCATGGCTTTCAAGAAAAGTGAAAATTTTTCCACGTTGGTGGGGCATATGGGCATGGGAATTTTGGGTGAGGCTTTTTGTTTCCCTCACATTACCCATTACTATTCAACACTCTTTTTGGTTAAATTAAAACTTCAATTTGACAAAAAAAAGATAATCGTTTCTTTTCGATCAATAATGGATCATCTCATTTCGCTTTCGTTCATGAACATCTAAAAATAGTCTCATTTTCTTAGAATGGATATTTAATAATGATACTTTTAATGCATAAACACTTGTGCTTTGTTTACTTTAATTATGCATTGAATATATCCATTCAAAGAAAAAAAGAAAAAGAAAAAGAAACTATGCATTGGATATAGGAAATTCATATGTATTCACTTGATCAATTCCTATCTCTAGGCAAAGATTTTATAAAGGAAATAGTGATTGAATTTACTATGAAGAAAGGATTGATGTTGTAAAGGCTTAGCTTTATTCAAATAAGCAAAGAGGTATATATATCCTGTTTAGTTTACAGGTGTTGGGAAGCTACAATTGAGTGGCTAAAATAATTGACTTCACTAATTATGATTAATAAAGGAAAAAATAAAAAATACGACATAATAACTATAATTAAAATGATTAAATGTTGTCATTCTATTAACTTATGAGTTAACTATGTGATTTGTTAAATTACTCCAAAAAACTTGCACGGGTAGCAACATGAGTAGGCTAGACATTTAGTTAGTTGTCTTAACAACCCCTCTCAAACTCAAGGGTGTGGCATCACAATGTAGAGTTTTCTTCAAAGCTCACCGAATGTGGATTCATACAATGGCTTCGTCGTTGACCCATATTTAAGTTGTTTATCAGTTAAAAGTACAAGTGAAACATTTCTAAGTACAAATGTAGGAAGGTGATTTATAAAGTAAATTGTTGAATTAAATGCATTCCACCAATATCGAAAAGGGGAATTCTATTGAAGCTTGAGCAAGTAGGGTTAATCCAATTTCAAATTATATGTCTATTCTTTTTCTCTACTATCCCATTTTGTTCACTTGTATGAGGACATGAATGTCTAAATCCTATTCCTTGCACTTTTAAATAGTTACTAAAAGTTCTAAACGCTCCACCTCAATCACTTTGAAAGGTTTTGATCATCATCACAATTTATTTTCATTTATATTGAATAAACATGGATAGTGCTTAATTTACCCTTACTTGTTAGATAAGATATGAATCAATCATGAATAATCATCCATAAAACTGATATAGAAATGATAACCAAAGGTTGATACTGTCGCCACGTACATGCGACACGAAGTGGCCGACATCCTCGAAAAAGGAGTCACCACCAATCTTTTTTATGGTGTGATTGGGCACAAAAATAAAATAAAACAATTTTTTTTGAAAAAAAAAGAGAAAAAAAGGGTATGGGAAACCATATTTGGGCTCGTGAGTTACTTGTGTGTGAGGAAGGTGTTAGCACCCCACAACACCCATTTAAAACGGTGGCCAAATTTTAATCTTGAATTGCAAAAGATTTTAGACGAAAAGTTTATTTAGGAAAAAAGAGATTTTTAAAACAATGTCTTATTTTACCTCTCATTTCTCCAATATTTGAAGTCATGATCTCATAAAATAAGTGAATAAATATCCGTCAATTTGACTATATTAGAAATATTCCCAAAAAAACTTAGGAAAAATTCTCCACCTCAAGAATATGAGAAAATTTTACAATTTCTCAACTCTGTTATAGAATAGCCTTTTATAAAAAAAAAGTTTTTTTAAAAAAAAAAAAAAATTTGTTTTAATTAAATTCATTTTTTTTTCTTGGGACCAAAATCTTGGACTTCCAAAGATAATGATCCCTCACCTCAAGAATTCTAAAAAATCAGACTCCCAAATATTTCTAGATTCTATCGTAGGAATTAAAAAAAAACGACTTTGAAAACCACTTTTTAAGAAAGAGATAACAAAAGGTTTTAGAAATGATACTTTGGTTATAAAACTTTCATAAACTCAAAAAGAGCAAATTTAAAGATTTGGAAATAATTTTATAAAAAGAGATTGGAAAAAAACGTTAAGAAAAAAACAAGAAAATCAAAATTAAGCATAATAAATAAATGCATTTTAAAGATAAATTAAACTAGCATAATAATCTATTCATTATCAAATAATCAAACAAGCACTATATACAAGCATATTAACAAATTTAAGAAAGAAAAAAAAAATATTGAAATCAATTTTGGACTTCCAATAATAATCGATTTCTCACCTCAGGGAAATTAGAAAATTGGACTTCCAAATATTTCTAGATTCCGTCGTCGGATAGCTTAAAAAAATGAATTAAGAAGAAATTGTCATCATGCATTTTATAACGTAGCAAACATACATTCAATTAGACAACATAGTCAATAAGGCAAATATTTCATACTTAAATTAAACATAAAAATCCTTTAAAAAAACAAATCAAATAAATAAAGCCATAATATGTTTAAATAAAATGTAAAAATAAAAAGAAAAATTAACCATAAGCAATGAAAAAGAAAATAAACAAATAAAGCAAAATAAATTAGTAATACCTACCACATAAATAAAAATAAATAACAAATAAATAAATAAAAGCACAATAATAAAACCTCAATCTTCTCCTCCCTCTTTTTTAAACCTCCATTCTTCTTTCTTTTTCTTTTACAACCTCAACCTCTCTCACCATTGTTCTATTTTTTTTCTCTAATAAGATGTAAGAGTCTCTCATTCACAGGTATGTAGACAACACTTTTTTTTTTATTTTACAACGTTACTTCTTTTTTTTTTCTTGTTCTTTTTGTAACTTTTTTTAGTACCAATAACTTAAGAGCCAAGAAGAAGAAGATATGGAAAAAAATTTGGTAGATAGGTAGGGAAGATGAACTATAAAAATAAAGTAAAATCAGTGGCATCAAACAAAAGATCTAAGGCATAAGAAGAGATGTAATAAACAACAAAAATGAAAGCAAACTCATAACACCCTTACTCAACTACTGTTTTTCAGGAGCATTTCGAGATAGAGATGAAGATCTAAAGGTTGGGATCAAGAATAACCAACTAGCTTGTTGCTTGAGGCGCAGATCCTTGGGACAAAGCCCTACCAAATGCAACCTCCAACTAAGTTAGGGTTATTTTTTTTGCGTTATGGATTTTTGTTGATTTTGAATGTAGTTCACTATTTTTTTTTTCTCTCTACCTCGCAATGCATGTGTGGTTGTGATATGTGTTTGGTTGTGTATATGGATATATGGGGCTTGTAGGTATATTTTTTTTTGTGAGTGGATGGATGTAGTGGTGTGTTGTGTGTGAGTATGACCCTCTTTTGAAGAAGGAAAAGAGAAGTATAAAAAAGGCCAAATCACTTTCTCTTTTGTGTATTAAACCAAAGACCATGTTTTTGCAATTTGAAATCATGCCAATAGGAGCTTAGCACCAAAATAGACTCACAACTTTTGGTCAAGCAAAACAAAATACAAAACTTACTCACTTAACCAAAATTTTGTTTTTATCCAAAAAAACTATGGTTTCTCCAACTTAAAATAATAATAATAATAAAAGGCATAAAAAAGTAAAATTAGCAAATAATAAACAAATATCAAAGTGGAGACATTCCAATAATGAGCAAATTTAATAACAAACATAAAAAAAATGCATAAAAAATTTAAACTAGCAAACAATTTTATAAAAAGAAGCCGGACAAAAATAAGTGGCTACAAATACTATAGGAGTAGGACCCTATAAAATCACATTTTCACAAGTTCAAAAGGTTGATTTGTAAGAGAATTTGAGACTTTGAAAGGTAATTTGTGAGATTTTTCATGTTTACACGAGTCATAAAAATTGACACAGAAATTCATATTGATGCGCTAGGATTTGACTTGAAGTTCTCTCCTAAAAATTGACACAGAAATACAAATAGATAAGAAAGAGGATTGTTTTTGTGACTGAGAGAACTACTTTTGTAATTAGATTTTAGAGTGAAATACTGGAATGACTTGAAGGAAATATGATAGAATTATGTTTGATATGAGAAACTTTCAATTTGTGACCATTGCCAACCATTAGAGATTCCTTACGGTTATATTCACTTTTGATGTTTAAATTCCTAAGATCCACCATGATAAGACTTACCTTGTAGCCTCATTGTCGAGCCAATTGGGACGTAAAATTTTTGGTGTTACAACATATGTTGTATTTCTATTATTACTCCCTTGATTTTTAGAAGTTACATATGAAACTTTAGTGAATTCTGTATCAAACTTGTGGTAACAAGTACCAGCAAAATATCCATATTTGCCACAAAGTTGGAAAGTTGGTTTAGAATAATTACCTCTACATGATGAATATCTATCACGACCACTTCCTCTTCATTTCCTTTCGAACAGTTGTTGAATTTATTAGGAGTGTTCATCGGTCGGTTGGTATCGATTTTAGGTTAAAATCGATGACGACCACCAACATGTCAGTTTTCATCGGTCGATTTTTGATAGTTTTTGGGAGGTTGGTGGCGTTGACTGACTGACCATACGGTCGATTGGTCGATTTTGGTTGATTTTATGACTCTGGTAAACTAAACAAAAAAAAAACAGAAGAAAAGAAAAAAAAATAAAGGAGAATGGAGAATAAATTAATGGAAAAGAAAAGAAAAAGGAAGAAAATGTTGAGATTGAGAAGGAAATGGAGAAGAAAAGAAAAACAAAGGAGAAGAGAGAAGAAATGAAGAAGAAAAGAAAGAAGGAAAAATGAAGAAGAGGGAGCACACGATGACGATGGTGGCAGTAGTCGGTGGGAAGAGGGTGTAAGTCATCTCTCTTTCTTTGTCTTTTTTCATTTCGTATCAGAGGAGAGAGAAGAGAGAGAAGGGGGAAGAAGGAGTGGGGAAATGGAGAGGAGAGGAGATGAGAGAGGGGAAAGAAGAGAGAGAAGAAAATGCAAATTTAAGAAGTTGTGTTGTGCGTGAGAGGAGAGAGAGGTTAAAGAAATATTATATTTTTAAAACCAATAGTGGTTTTGAAAAACCATGGGTGCCCCTTCATTAACGACAATTAATGAGAAAAAGAAGGGACACGTGTTTCATAAAGGGACACACGTTTTTTCATTTATTTTAAATTTGAATGTGAGAATTCAATCGGTTGGTCGATTTTTTTCATTTTGTTACTTCGACGGAACGACTGGTCAGTTTTGCATTTTACAAAACCGACGCTGACCAACTCACTCTTAAAATTGATTAACCGACTTCGGTTTGGTCGATTTTGATCGGTCATATCGATTTTTGGAGTTCCTTTGAACACGCCTAGAATTTACAATGATTTTTTGCTCTGATTGTTTGTGTGTTGATTATTGCCTGCATAACTTTGTTTGTCATAGGCATGATGTGCGCTTGCCTCAACCTTAACGACATTACCACTTGGGTTGACATCATTCAAACATTAGAATGGTGAAGTACAACTCCTGTCAATGATGTTTTCACTCCCTTATATTGTAAAAACTAGGGGTAATCATGGTTCATTCAGGTCTGGTTTTGGCTAAAATCAAATATCGAACCAAACCTCTCGATTTGTATTACTGTTGAACAAAAAAAACTGATATCTTCATTGATTTCGATTAAAATTAAAACAATATGTTTCAATTCAATAGGGTTTGGTTTCGGTCCGATCTTCACTTGATATTGTTTGAGACCATAAGATGAAGAAGAAGATGAAGATGACAGAAAGAATGATAAAGATGGTGGCGGCTAAAGGACGAAAATGGAGAGAAAGAAGTTGGCAACTGACAGCAAAGATGGTGGTGCATGACTGAGGTGGCAACGACAAAGATGTTGGTGGCGACAACCGATGGAGATGCATAAGGAAGAAAGAAGTCGACCGACATCTTTGAAAGAGATTTGAGAAAAAAAATCTCTAAATCTTTTCTCATCTAAACCTTAAGTTGTCAAATCTCCCTCACAGACTCCTGTAGGGGAGAAGTCTGTTGGGTTTTATGTCCTAAAACTCGTGGTTTTGTAAACTGAATGTATATTCTATTTTACTATAAAGATGTTATTGAGGTTTATTCAGTAAATGTGTTATTGAATAAAGTGAATTGTGTATTCAATAACCCAAATCCAATGAACTAAGTACCCTTGGCTATAGTATGTATACTTGAATTTTATGTATGACATAAAAGTGGATCAAGTTCGAGTTATAGCCAGAACGGTCTATAGTATAGGGATAGGGCTGAGTACCTTATCCTGGAGACACTATGGACGCGGCCCACTTTGTATAGTACTAACGATGTGATCCTGAATCGTTCATGTGAAGACATGCGAGTGGGGGCGTCCTATGCAATGAGTTTGCATAAGACCGGACCGCGAAATAGTCACTTAGACTTTTTAACTCCGTTTACTGTTTTAACTGACTATATTCATACCATGACCTAGGTAACTCGATCTTAATCCTGAGCGTGCTATGAACTCCTGTTTATTCAAGATTATCCTTAGATTTGCATGGGTGAGAGTGGCCCGAGATCGCCGACTCAATAAGCCTCCCATTTTGGGGATAAGACCGGATAGATAGTTGGGAACATAGTCATGCGAGATGGAATTCACTCTTACCCGCTTTAGGGTTTAGTAGAGAGGTTGTTCCCTTAAGTACTGACTCCAGGTCTTGAACAATGGGCCCACCCTCTCGTTGGCCCGAGAGGGATACGATTTGTTGGTTGGACCACAAACCAAATTGTTCATTAGAGGATCAGTGGGACTTAAGGAACAAAAAGTAATTACAGGGGTAAAACGGTTTATTTGACCCAGCTGTAATTACGAACAACCTGTGAAGGATTGACTTACTAATCATGGTTATATCGAGTGGACAGAAATATATCTACAGTGAGGAGAGTGCAGCCACTGGGCTTTAGTGGAGTGTCCCGATGGTTAACGAATGTTGATTAGCTAGGCTAAAGAGTTTGGCCGGTTAATCTCGTATCGTTGGAGCTCATGATCTGTAGGTCCATTAGGTCCCCTTACTAGCTCAGACTAAGCCTTGGAATAATTTGAGAGAAAAGAATTTGAATTGTTCAAATTCGGTTTTGGGAGTAAACGTTAATTATATGCGATATACTTAACGTATTATAATTTAATTATAAATTAAACTATGATAAAGAAGTGGAAATATTTAAATATGATTTAAATATTCATTCGGTTTAAAACATGAATAGGGATTCATGTTCGAACGTTCGTTTTGAGAAATTAGGATTGGTCCAATTATTTATTTTGATATTTGATATTAAATTAAATATTTATTTAAAATTAATTAAATTGTTTAATTAATTAAAAATTGATTTTAATTTAAAATTAATTTTATATTAATTTTGAATTAAAATTAAAAGATAATTCAAATTCATTTGGAAATGAAATATGGACCAAGTTCATAACTTCTTCACCAAGCTTATTGTTTGAAACATATCTTCTTTCAATTGGCTTCTTCACAAAGCTTCTTGTTTGAAGTTTATCTTCATTCAATTGGCTTCTTCACTAAGCTTGTGGCTTTCTATAAATAGAGAAGAAACACAATAGGTGAAGAGATTAGAAAAACAAGAGATTTTTGTAGAAAACTCTCTAGCTTTTTTATTTAGATCTTTACTCATTCTTCTCCCAATTTCTCTCAATCAAAGATCCCACAATCCATTCCAAGGGCTGAGAATAGTAGGGAAGACTCTAGTGGTGGTCCAAGTAGTGTTGGTGATCCAAGATTTGCAAAGGATTAAGAGAATATTGAGCTACAAAGGTTTGTGTTCTTATTCTCTGTTTTTCCAGTTTTGAGCATGTTTTTTGTTTGATAAAATTGATCAAATTAGAGTGCTCAAGATCCAAAATTGCTTCCGCTTTCTTAATATTCACCCCTTCAGAAGTCAGCACACACGAAAGATTAGGTGAAAGAGAGATCTGACAACTTAGGATTTCAAAGTGCTTTTTTTTTTTTTTTTTCTTTTATTATTCCGTGGGCTAAGAATGAATAAAACAAATGGGCCTATATGAATTGGTAGTTGGGTTATTAGAGAGTTGGGCTAAGGTAGGGATGACATGGTATTTTTTTAATTATTATTTTTACTAGGTTTAGTTCGGTTCAGTTTATTTTATAAAATAGCGAACCAACAACCAAACTCGCCAGTTTTTAAAAATGAAAAATCGAGAAAACCAAAATCTTCATAAAAACTGGACCAAACCAGTCAGTTCGGCTTGATTATTCGAATTAGGTCGATTTTGTTGGGATTTATGTTCTAAAGACTCATAATAAATAATTTATTTAACAATTAATAATAATTTTGATTATTTTATTTGCAATATAATATTATCCATTATATGAAAATCCTAAGTTATTAATGCAATCTTGAACAGTATGTGGTTGACATACGAGATGAAGGGAATAATCGAATTAAACCCACAACGGAAGCATAGGAATCGTCTTTGATTTATTTAGAATTAAACTAAAATACAAGGGTTAAGCAATAAATACCTTCCAAATATGGAGATTCTTCTGGCGGATGTTTATCTCTTCCACAAAGTCTTCTTGGCTATGACTCGAACACAGGACCAAGGCTTGTGAGAGCCTCTCGAAAGAAAACCCACAAGGGATTGGAGAGGAAGAGATCTAGAGAGAATTCTCTAATTCTCTCTATTGAGGAGGGTGTTGTGTAGAATACACAATGGCTCACCCCTAGGCTCCTATTTATAGTGGTCTAGGGAAAATAATTAAATAATATATTTTAATATCTAATATATTAAAATATATTTATCTAACCAATTTGAATCTTATTCAAAGCGTTTAAAATTCTCCTCGACATTTATTTCTTAATTTGAATCCAATTCAAATTTAATAAATATCTTTTATTTAATGTATCTAATATACATTAATTATTTTAATATTTAATGTATCAAATACAATAAATATATTTTCCTCTTTTATATTTAATATATCTAATATATTAAATATTAATTTGAACACTTCAAATTAAATATTAATTTGAACATTTCAATTTTTTCTTTCAACTAAATTGATATTTTAGTGTTACTATGAGCTAGCAAGGGGACCTTATGAACCTACAGATTATAAGCTCCAATGATACAAAATTAATTAATTAAAATCTTTAATTAATTAATTTTTATTCATTAACTATAGGTCACCCCACTATTTAATTAATTAATTTTCATTCATTAACTATAGGTCACTTCACTATAGACCTAGAGTTACACTCTTATGCACTGTAGGATAAGTTGTGTCCATAGATATAATCATTACATGCAAGTCGATCATTCACGAGTTGTTCGTAATTACAGCTGGGTCAAAAGTCCGTTTTACCCCTATAATTACATCTTACACCTTAAGTACCACTGATTCTCTAATGAACAATATGTTTATAATCTAATTATAAACTAAGTCCCTCTCGGGCCAATGAGAGGGTGAGGCCCCATTGTTCAAGTCCCGAAATCAGCACTTAAGGGAACTACTCATCTACTTACCCTATATGGGAAGGAGTGAATTCCATCTTGTGAGATTATGTTTCTAGCTCCCTATTTGGTCAAGTCCCCAAAATGGTAGGCATATTGAATCGGCTACAAAAGCCACTCTCACCCATGCAAATCAAAGGACAAGCCCTCACAGGTAGGAGTTCATAACTCACTCAGGATTAAGATCGAGTCGCATATGATCATCCTGATGAAATATTAATCTTCTCAATTAACGAATTTATAAAGAGAGATTAAATATTTCGTGGTCCAGTGTTATACAAACTCATTGTATAAGATACCCCCACTCACATGTCTCCACATGAATGATTTGGATCAAATCATTTGTAACTATTACAAAGTGGACCGTATCAATAGTGTTACCAGGATAAGGCACCAAACCTTATCAATATACTATGACCCTTTAGGTTATTTCTTGAACATGATCCTCTCGTATGTCAACCACATACTGTTCAAGATTATACTAATAACCTTGAATTTTTCATATAATGGATAATATTGTTGGGATTTATGCCCTAAAGCCTCGTAATTAATAATTTTGATTATTTTATTTGTAATATAATATTATCCATTATATGAAAAATCTAAGGTTATTAGTGTAATCTTGAATAGTATGTGGTTGACATACGAGAGGATCACGTTCAAGAAATAACCTAAAGGGTCATAGTATATGGATAAGGTTGGGTGTCTTATCCTGGTAACACTATTGATACGGCCCACTTTGTAATAGTTACAAATGATTTGATCCAAATTATTCATGTGGAGACATGTGAGTGGGGGTATCTTATACAATGACTTTGTATAAGACTGGACCACGAAATATTTAATCTCTCTTTATAAATCCGTTAATTGAGAAGATTAATATTTCATCAGGATGATCATATGCGACTCGATCTTAATCCTGAGTGAGTTATGAACTCCTGCCTGTGAGGGCATGTCCTTTGATTTGCATGGGTGAGAGTGACTTTTGTAGCCGATTCAATATGCCTACCATTTTGGGGACTTGACCAAATAGGGAGCTGGGAACATAATCTCACAAGATGGAATTCACTCATTCCCATATAGGGTAAGTAGATGAGTAGTTCCCTTAAGTGCTGATTTCGGACTTGAACAATGGGGTCCCACCCTTACATTGGCCCGAGAGGGACTTAGTTTATAATTAGATTATAAATATATTGTTCATTAGAGAATCAGTGATACTTAAGGTGCAAGATGTAATTATAGGGGTAAAACGGACTTTTGACCCAGCTGTAATTACGAACAACTCGTGAAGGATCGACTTGCATGTAATGATTATATCTATGGACACAACTTGTCCTACAGTGCATAAGAGTGCAACTCTAGGTCTATAGTGGAGTGACCTATAGTTAATGAATGGAAATTAATTAATTAAAGAGTTTAATTAATTAATTTTGTATCATTGGAGCTTATAATCTGTAGGTCCATAAGGTCCCCTTGCTAGCTCATAGTAACACTAAAAGATCAATTTAGTTGAAAGAAAATTTTGAAATGTTCAAATTAAATATTAATTTGAAGTGTTCAAATTAATATTTAATATATTAAATATATTAAATATAAAAGAGGAAAATATATTTATTGTATTTGATACATTAAATATTAAAATTTGAAATGTTCAAATTTAATATTTAATTTAAAGTGTTCAAATTAATATTTAATATTTTAGATATAAAAGAGGAAAATATATTTATTGTATTTGATACATTAAATATTAAAATAATTAATATATATTTGATATATTAAATAAAAGATATTTATAGAATTTGAATAAGATTCAAATAAATAAATATCGTAGGAGATTTGAATGAGATTCAAATAAATATAAGATATATTTTAATATATTAGATATTAAAATATAATATTTTAATCATGGCAAAGATTTTCCCTTGGTCTCTATAAATAGGACCCTTGGGTTGAACCATTCTACACAACACATATCTCCTCAATAGAGAGAATTAGAGAATTCTCTCTAGACCTCTTTCTCTCCAATCTCTTGGGGTTTTTCTTTCAAGAGGCTCCCATAAGCCTTGGTCCTGTGTTCGAGTCATAGCCAGGAAGACTTTGTGGAAAAGATAAAGATCCGCCAAAATATTCTCCATAATACTATTTTCAAGGTATTTATTGCTTAACCTTTGTATTTTAGTTTAATTCTAAAGAAATCAAAGACGATTCCTATGCTTCCGCTGTGGGTTTAATTCTATTATTCCCTTCAAATATTATATTGCAAATAAAATAATCAAAATTATTATTCATTATTAAATAAATTATTAATTACGAGGCTTTAGGGCATAAATCCCAACAATCTCCCACTTGCATTAAAGCCGGCGAGACATGTATCCTAGGGCATACTCTATACCCAACACGAGAGAATCATGTTTAAGAAATAACCTAAAGGATCATAATATATGGATAGTTGGATGCCTTATCCTGGTAACACTATTGATACGACCCACTTTGTAATAGTTACAAATGATTTGATCCAAATAATTCATGTGGAGACATGTGAGTGGGGGTATCTTATACAATTAGTTTGTATAAGACTGGACCATGAAATATTTAATCTCTCTTTATAAATCCGTTAATTAAAAAGATTAATATTTCATCAAGATGATCATATGCGACTCGATCTTAATCCTGAGTGAGTTATGAACTTCTGCCTGTGAAGACTTGTTCTTTGATTTACATGGGTGAGAGTGATTTTTTTAGCAGATTCAATAAGCTTACCATTTTGGGGACTTGACCAAATAGGGGGGGAACATAATCTCAGAATATAAAATTCACTCCTTCCCATATAGGGTACGTAGATGAGTAGTTCCCTTAAGTGCTGATTTCGGGACTTGAACAATGGGGTCCCACCCTGTAACGCCCGGCTTATTTATGGGCGTTAATTTCGAATTTTGGAAATTAAGTTGGAATAATTTTCATTAGGTAATTTGAATTTTGAGGTTAATTTGGAATTTGGAATAAGAAAATGGGCATATTTGGAAATGAAGAGTTTGGTTAAAGGCATTTTTGGAAAAGAAATTAAAAGATAAAAAAAAATAATAAATAAATAAAAATGGGATAAACTTCTTCTCATTCCTTATCTCTTTCTCCTTCCTCTTCTCCATACTCTCTCTCTCTCTCTCGAAAATGGCCTCACCGACAACCAATCTCTCTTTCTCTCTTTCTCTTCCCTGCCGGCAGCCGTGCAGTGCTCCTCCACGAACGCCTCGCCTCCCATTTCCGGCGATCCACCATCTGATTTCTTCTTCTTCTTCTTCCTTCTACCGCCAGCAAGCCACCAGCCGAAGCCTGAGTTCCACAAACCGCCATCTGCGGCTTGATTCTCTTACTGGCGAGCTTCGTCGTTGGCTAGTTCGATTTTGCGAGCACCGTCTGTTCACCGGAGTGCGCAACTCCACCGCCACGCATGCCAGCTCGTTGCCGTTTGCTCTTGTCGTGGGCTGATATCTTCCTCTCTTTTTCTCGGTTTGTACAGACAGCAAGGAGGAGGAGTGTTTCAAGTCGAATTCTTGCATGCTCGGTGTTCGTACAGCCTTGTACAAGTTCGATTTGGTGTGGGTAAGTATTCCGACATTAGTTTGAGGTGGATTTTGGTCAATAAAGTTAGTTTAGCATTAATTTGATGATTTAAAGTGAATTTAATGATTGTCGAACTAAATTCCTAGAATATCCGTTGTGATTGAAGGTCGATTTAGGAGAATTTAGAGCATTTGAGCTGCTGTCCAGTAATTTTCCAGCATTGTTTTGAAGACTTTGTTTGACGATTCAAGATCAAGTATTCGAGTTCTGGTCGTCTTGAACCTTGGAATAAATTTAGTAAGTAGTTATTTGGATATAAGCCCCTTTAAGTTTCCATTTAAATTGATGTATGTTTGATAGTTTGGAAATTGAGAAAGTATGCCTAAAAACCATGATTATGAAGCAAGATTTATTTAGTGAATTTGGTGTGGAGGTTGTTTGAGCCAAAAGTGGCCTAAGTAAATGGTTGTAATAGAAATGGATGCTTAAAGTATTGAGTTATTGTAGTTAACATGTGTAGAGCATTAAGAGTTTGCCAATGTTGGATTTAAATGAGTTTGGTCCATGTTTGTGATGTTTGTGACTAAGTATGCATGTCTATATGAATATGTGGGTCATGGTGTGAATGGGTGAATCATCCCGAATTGTCCTTGAGTTTAAGTTGCTTGAGCACGTATTAAATGGTAATAGGGGCTTAAAGATCCAAGTTCATTATAAATAGCAAGAGTAGTACTTTACAAGTATGCCTATGATAGTGATTGAATTTGCAACATCCCTGAACATTGTTGTGATATTTAGAAGGGTCGAGATTATGTATTTGTTGTTGCAAGTAATCATTTCGGAAGAACTTGTCGAGCTTGGTAATGGAGTTGAACCTTGAATTAGTTTGTGCTTGAGGTTTAGGAATGATGATTGTGTTTGATTGCAATGTTTATGAGTTTATTGTAGTTCCCTAAAAGTTCTTACGCATAGATTTTTGATTTGCTCGGAATGCTTGAAACTCTTGAATGGTTGGCTGAGGTTTAGTTTCTTGGGGTGGGGACGAGCTGACTGAGCGCAGGGCGCTGGAGTGATTGGTTTGGGCTGGAGGCTGATTTAGAACACCTTAAGGATTTACAGTGCTCAGGGTCGTGGTCCATGTTCCATGTGCTCAGAATGGTACAGATATTCGGGTATGTTTAACGTGTTTTAGTTGAGTCTGGATGTGAATTAATGAGGGGATAATTACAGTTGTGGTTTTTAGAGTGATTAGGGAGGAGTTGGTTGTCTCAATGCTGGCCTAACAAATAAGTAGACATTCGGACCTGCTTATTAAGATCTTGTATGTAAAGATGGAGTGTGAATCGAGTAAAGCTAGTTTGTATGAGAGCAAGTTTGCTAGAATGTCGGTGATTTGTGTTTTACTTGAACATGGATGAGATTTGGGTGATGTGTGTTTCGTTTGAATTTATACTCGATCCAAATCTACCTAAATTTGTTTGACAATGAGTTTGTGTCTCCGATTGAGTTCGTGATTGTGGTTATGCATGAGGCTTATGAGTCGAGGTGGTATCAGAGCAGGTTAGTTACCCTGTGGGGGTCGCTACGTGATCGGGGGTTCTCCTGTTGTGACAATTGGGAAACGAGTGCACAACCGAAGCAACTGCTTTTACCTCGACAAGTCTCGTAGAGGTTGTCCAGTGTCGAAAGGGCCTGACGTAAAACCTGCGTCTGAGGGACCACTATAACGTTGTAGACCATTGATCGGTGATGAATCCCTTAACGATCTAAGTGCGATGTGACTAAACGAGAGCCTGTCAAGCTAGTGCCATCTACTTTTTCGTGCGAGCATGTATTCTTAGGAGGTTGATGCAGAGTGATGGTGAGCATTAGGCAGAGTGGAGAGTAAAGGGAGTGATGTTGATGCTAGCATAGGGGCGATGTCCCCAGATTGATGAGAGTGATGAAAGTGATGATGCTAGCATAGGGGCGATGTCCCCAGAGCGATGGTGAGATGATGAGAGTGATGATGCTAGCATAGGGGTGATATCCCTAGAGCGATGGTGAGATGATAAGGATGCTAGCATAGAGGCGATGTCCCCAGAGCGATGGTGAGATGATGAGGATGCTAGCATAGGGGCGATGTCCCCAGAGCGATGGTGAGATGATGAGGATGCTAGCATAGGGGCGATGTCCCCAGAGTGATGAGCGTGTGAGTTGCTCTCCTTCTCTGCATCAGACCAGCCTAGAATACATGGCTCGCAGGTATAACTCGTGGTAATATTGGAGGAAAGTGAGCCCGAGTTAAGGTGGGTAGGCATATAGTCGATCAAAGTAAATGTTGGGTTTGAGTTTGAGTAAGAGCTTGTGAGTTAGGGTTGAATGCTTCTGTGTATGGTTGTGAACCGGTGGAGTGAGCTGAAGTAAAGTAAGAAGGTACATAACTAACTGAAGTGAATAGTGAGTTTGAATTGAGAGCGAGTCTATGAGTTTAGGGCAGAACTCGTCGGTTTATGGTTTCGAACTTTGGACCTTTAAGTGGGCTACTTACTGAGTATATTTATATTCATCCTTGCTACTTTGTTTGTTTTGCAGATAGCGCATATTCTCGAGGTGGGAGACGAGGGTGGTGACTTGACGAGGCTATGAAGACTTTTTTCCTTGTATTAGTTGTTAGTTTTGAAATTTCGTTCTTTGTTGTAATGTTGGTCTGGAAATCCTAAATATTCTTTAGTTTCATGTGTTTGGTTAGAAACTCTTAGGTTTGATTGTCTGTTGATTGAGCTCAGCACTGTATATCGTAGTTTGGTGGGTGCTGAGTTTATTTCCTGAATTATAGAAGTGCTATATCTCATTTCAAGTCCTTGTAAAATTTTGGTTTTCTCCTAGTTACGCCGTCATGCTGCCGAAATTTTGGACATGAGTGAGGTAACTAAGTTTTGCTTCCGCGTTTAGAGAGTCGTGTTTTTAGGGTTGTTACACACCCTCTCACTGGCCCGATAGGAACTTAGTTTATGGTTGGATGATAAACAAATTGTTCATTAGAGGATTAATAGTACTTAAGGTGCAAGATGTACTTACAGGGGCAAAAACAAACTTTTGACTCAGCTGTAATTACGAACAACTCGTGAAGGATTGATTTGCATGTAATGTTTATATCTATGGACACAACTTGTCCTACAGTGCATAAGAGTGCAACTCTAGGTTTATAGTGGAGTGACCTAAAGTTAATGAATGAAAATTTATTAATTAAAGAGTTTAATTAATTAATTATATATCATTGAAGCTTGTAATCTGTAGGTCCATAAGGTCTCCTTGCTAGCTCATAGTAACAATAAAAAATCAATCTAGTTGAAAGAAAAATTTGAAATGTTCAAATTAATATTTAGTTTGAAGTGTTCAAATTAATATTTAATATATTAGATATATTAAATATAAAGGATGAAAATATATTTATTATATTTGATACATTAAATATTAGAATAATTAATGTATATTAGATACATTAAATATTAGAATAATTAATGTATATTAGATACATTAAATAAAAAATATATATATAAAATTTGAATAAAATTCAAATAAACAAATATCGTAGGAGATTTAAATGAGATTTAAATAAGTATAAGATATATTTTAATATATTAGATATTAAAATATAATATTTTAATTAGGGCAAAAATTTGCCATTGGTCTTTATAAAATAGGACCCTTGGTTGAACCATTAGACATAACACATATATCCTCAATAGAGAATTAGAGAATTCTCTCTAAACCTTTTCCTCTCCAATCCCTTGTGAATTTTCTTTCAAGAGGCTCTCACAAGCCTTGGTTCTGTATTCAAGTCATAGCCAGGAAGATTTTGTGGAGGAAAGACCCGCCAGAAATATCTCCATATTTACTCTAAGTAAGTTTGCTTAATCTTATTTTTTTTAGTTTAATTTTAAATAAAATCAAAGACGATCCAATGCTTCTGCTGCGAAGTGAAACGTTTATTCCTTCATTATGATGATAATTGATACCCTTATTCACTTAGTTATGCTTAGATTGACAACTGATTCACTGGCTAGTTTGAGACTTTTTTGATGTTTGCTTCATAAATCCCAAGTATTCAAACATTTTTCATTGCCTCTTGGTATTTTGCAGTACATTTATGAGTTGATTGATTCTTGCTTTGCTTGAGGCATCATATAAGTCTTCCAAAGCTTTCCAAACTTCTCTTGAAGTTTTGAGATCAATTACATTAGAAGTAATTGAGGGAGTCATTGATCAAAGAAGTCATCCAAGTAACGTTGGATCAACAGTTGACCACTTTTCAAATGTGTGATGGATTGCAAATTTTGAAGTCCCACATTCAGTAGAAGAGATGAGAAATTTAGGGGGATTGGGTTTTGTTCCTAGTATACAAAACCATTGACCTTTTGACCTCTAATTAAGGGACAACCAACACAATGCTATGCCATAATGAGTAATTTTTGTCATCTAATTTAACTGTTAGCACAACACTTAAAGGACGACCGAATGAGGAGCTTATGACAGAAGAAACATTGATGGGTGTCGGTGTTATTCTTGATTATGTTACATGAGGCAGTGAAGATTGATAAAAGCAAAGAGAAAAATAGAGATAAAACGGAAAGGTCGGAGGCTAGGTTTTATTAAATATTGAATTCCATAAATAAATACAAACTTAATAACTTACTTATATTAATGAAAACTAAATCCAATAACTCAATTCAAATACTAAGGAAATCTAAACCAAATACCTTAATCTGAACCAAACATAATTAAAAAGATAATCTAATAATCTAACAAAAATGAATCATCTGTATCTTATGTCACTATTGTAACCTGAGGATACCTTTACTCTGATACCAACAAAGATTTTATGAAGAACAACATTGAATTTATAGAGAAAAAAGGATTGATGCTATAAAGACTTAACTATATTCAAAATAGCATGTTTAGGGTTTAGGGTTTAAGGCTTAGCTATTGACCCCACTAATCACAATTAATAAAAGAATAAATAAAAGAAATAAATAAATACAACAAAATAACTATAAATAAAATGCTAAAGCGTCATCGTTCTCTTAACTCTTGAAGTAAGCACACGATCTTTCAAACAACTCCAAAATAATGATAAGTAGCAACAACAACATGCCAAGTGTTAGTGAGTTGTCTTAACATGGCAAACAACCTCAAAACTTCCAATTTAACTTAAGAGAAACGATTAACATGAAAATAACTTGCTTGACAATTAAGGCATCAATAACCTTAAATCGAAGGTTGGAATCTTTATCCCACTATTGTGTGATGCTATTCCAAAAAGGATACTTTAATTCTAGATCCAAAAACAAAAAATAGTTTTCAAAAACTTATTTTTGCTTTTGAAATTTTGTTAAGAATTCAAATATTTTCTTAATAAAGGTAAAATTCATTGTAGAGAAATGATAAGAAAATCAATACAAGTTTCAAGAACTACAAAAATAAAAAATCAAATAGTTATTAAACGAGATCTAAATAGTTTCAATTACGTTTGACTTAATCTCACCTCTATTTTTTTCAACAATTAAGTAGATTGATCGTAATACTTTATTTGAATTATATTAATTAAGTACGATTTTTTAATTTATTTTTTAGATCAGTGATAATTTCATGGTTAAATTATCAAAAATACTCCTGAACTATGGGGTTGGTTTCAATTATACCCTTAAACTTTGAAAAGTTTCATTTTAACCCTTGAACGTTGAAGTTTATTTCAAAACAAGCCTTGAAGGTTTTTTTCCGTTAAATTTATGGACGAAAAATGATGTATTTGCATATGTTTTAATTTTTTTTTCAACGTATATGTTCAAATATGTTCACATAATTAACAAATCATATGCAAAAACATCATTTTCCATCCATGAATTTAACAAAAAAAAAGCCTTCAAGGGTTGTTTTGAAACAAACTTCAAAGTTTAAGGGTTAAAATGAAACTTTTCAAAGTTTAGGGGTATAATTGAAACCAACCTCATAGTTTAGGGGTATTCTTGATAATTTAACCTAATTTTATTTAAAAAGAAAAGGAAAAGACCACCTCAATGATTTTTTTTTATTAGTGACCTAACATAAAAAATATATATATATATATTTTTTTAATGAACTGACATTTTCTAACGTCAAATATCCTATCCAACTGAATCTACTCAATTAAAAACAACTCAATGAATTTACTTGAGTAAAGAATCCATGAAGTTTTTGTACGGAATACTCATTTTCATGCGATTTAATGTCATTTGACTTGTCGCTCGAAAACCACATCAGATGATAGGTTAGATGGCATTAAACCATGTGAAAAGGAGTATTTCGCCTAGAATCCATGCAATAACCCAACTAAAAAACTCGACATGACAACCCCACGAGATGTGACCATTTTTCTCTTGTACGAGGCTCCTTTCTTTGTTCAAAAAATTGACATCTTTCTTTTAAATACAACTTTTCTTCAATTGTACTAGTTTGAATTTTTTTAATAACTTTCTTGAAAAAATGAAGGGAAAGAATTATTGAAAGGATATAATTATCTACTAAAATGTTAAAATAAGTTTTATAAACTTAATTAATGAATAATTAAATTATTTATTGAATAAAACGGTGAATTAAAAAAGTAAAACAATTCAAGAGAGACGACACAAGACATTTTTAATGTGGTTCGATTTTCCAACGTGCTCCACGATGCCACAACCAGAGAATAAGATTAATCAATCAAAGGTTAGTACAATTTACAATTAATATTGACTTATGCATAAAAAGAACTCCCTTCTTAAATCATACCGCAATAAGTGATCGACTCTTCCTATGATTGAATCTTCTCAAACACAAGCTCCCCTAGTGTTGTGGACCACTGTTTGAACTCCCTTCAATGGTGGATACGTCTTCTCCTAATATTTGAAAATATTTCTCACAAATATAAAAAGATTCGCACTTTTACAATTTTACATAAAAATACTCTCTCAACTAGATATTACAACTTTAGAACAATTGAGAGTGAACAAACAAATTTGCTCCACAAATCGTCTTGTCTAGCAATGCTCCAATGTCCCATATATATATAAAAGGAATGGATAGAATAAGCAATGTTAAACACAATTAAACCACAATCAATTCAAATGAAATCAATAGATCAATCTATTAAGAAGAAATGTCAAAATAAAAACATAGCCGTTAGACATTTACACAAGGCAAATTGAAATACAAATTCAAATTCAAACGTGCTATAATTAAAGAAAAATTAATAAATAGACCTTAAGAGTTTTTGCCAAAAATGCCAATAAATAAAATTCCTTTCAATTACTATTAATTTGTTTAAAAAAATTATTTTAAAAGAAAAATATTTAAAAAAAAAAAGAAAGAGAAAAAAGAAAAGGTTTTTGTTAGGCTTGATACCCAATCTAAATTTTGATTCAATAAATCAAGTAATCAATGTCCAAACAAATAGTAGTACTTTAAGGCTATTGGGCCTAACTTGGATATATCTTTCTTTGGGCCGAGCTGACAAAAATGAAGGTGAATGAATATAAATAAAATGCGATAATTATTGAAATGTTATTTAATGATTTCTTGAAAACTCAATAGCTATTATTATTATTATTATTATTATTATTTTGTAACCAAATAGCTATTAAATTACTTCGTAAAAAGTTGTTTACGCTCTGGTCTTGTTACCTTTGTAATTATATTGTTAAATTAACTCTTTTTTTAGAATAATTATATTGTTAAATTACTTTATTTACTATACTTTCTAATTTTTTCTACATAATTTGTGGAATTAAATTGATTGAATACGTGGTAATGCTATATTCTTAAAATAAATAAATAAATAAAAACAAAAAAAATTGATTGAATTCGTGGGTGTGAAAAGTAGAATCCAGAACCTTCTTTACCAATCAAATATTATTTAATGATTTATTGCAAACTCAATAGCTATTGATTTTTTTTTTTGACATAAGCTATTGATTTAGTGGTAAATAGTTAACACGTGTATTTTTTTTTTTAATTTTTTACTTTTGGGAAAAAGCTTTAAATTTTACAAGTTGTATCAAACTTCTTTCAAATGTTGCAATTTTTATCTTCTATTTAGTTTCCAAAAAACTACCCACTAATTTTAAATAAGTAATGTAAAAATCTCAGAAATTAATTAATTCACACACACACAACCTAAGTACTTGTGTGGTACTTGTCACACAGGCTCTGATGCTTAAGTTAGCTAGGAGAACGATGAGTGTTGCAAGTTAGGGTTTAGGAAGAGAATAGGACTTACCTTCTCAAGGTTGAAGAAAAGTATTTATATGACCTTTCATTAGGGTTTTTTTGTCTATCATTCTTGAATTAACAAGAGCACACACACAACCTAAGTACTTGTGTGGTACTTGTCACACAGGCTCTGATGCTTAAGTTAGCTAGGAGAACGATGAGTGTTGCAAGTTAGGGTTTAGGAAGAGAATAAGACTTACCTTCTCAAGGTTGAAGAAAAGTATTTATATGACATTTCATTAGGGTTTTTTTGTCTATCATTCTTGAATTAACAAGAGGGCAAATCGGACCGAGCTGAACTAGGGAACCACGAGCTGGGGGGCACGCGAGAAGGCCGACCAGTGGTCAGCCTCGATCTATGAGGTCGAGGTCGAAGATGGGAATTTGGGCATCTTCTTCATTTTGTGGCCTTGTGTGTACGTATTTCTTGATCCAATGTCACCCATAACAACAATGATTAATTACAATTTAATTTTTAGTCGAAAATATATATCTGTACTCATTAAACCATATTCAAATTAACAATTATCTAGTTTTAGTTAAATTTTAAATTACATAATTTGCTATATTTTTGAAAAACTTTTCCACATAATCCATGAAATTAAATACGTTATAATTTTTTTTTTTAGTTCAAGAGAGAGGAAAAAAAATTGAAATCGTGGGTGCGAAGGGTAGAATCCAGAAGCTTCTAAGCGAATCCAAAATCTTGGCTCTCCGGAACCCCTCGTTGGTTCTAGCAATTTCCATTCCAATTAGCACGCAATCCCCCGTCGCTTGTTAAGCCTTTTCCACTTCCTTCATCTTCTTCTTCCAATTTCACTCTCGCTTTTCGAAACAGAGACCTCTTTCAGTTTCATTTCGATCTCGAAGAACATTCAGATTATGGCGGAAGACTTTTCTCTTGATTTGGAGGAGCTTCGCCACCTCCAGAGCATTGCCAAGAGGCCTCGAGTTGTCTCTCTCATTTCCTCTGAGATTTGCAACTTAGAGAAGGTTCTCCTCTGTTTTCTCTTATTAATATGTACTAATTTGTGCCTTTTTAATGATCTTACTGACTCGTTGTTGAAGAAATATGAAAATTACTTTTGGGTCATTGTTCGTCATGCTGTACAACCTAGTTTACGGACTGAATATAATATTTACTTAGCTGTTCTTCCGTGGCTTTGTGAGGCTGATAGTAAGATGAAAGTCAATTTCGAGCTATGTACATCTATTACCTTAATTTGATACATTGCTTCAATCGTTTTATGCTACTATGTGTGTAAGGCTTCTGCATTTTCTGTTTGACCAAAATTATATTGGTTTGTTCACTCAGTTGTCAAAAGAGACTGTCTCTGCTCCGACCGTACAAACTCCCACTCCCATTCCAATTTCAACTTCAACAGCTAAGGTGCCCATCGACTCAGCTATTGTTTACACTCCATTACCTGGATTCAGCTGGGAACAGGACAATGACAAATTGAAGGTAAAAGGCTTCAAGTCTCCACCGGATGGCACGATTAGAACCCATTTGTGGAAGTTAGAGCATGTTAAAATTTAAAACTATTCTGTTCTTCCATTTGGGTGGATGTAATTATCGTTATCTTTTTTGGGGATGTAGATATATATCTCTGTGGAAGGAATTGAGCAAGAAAAAGTTGAGGCTGACTACAAGGAATTGTCGATTGATATCAAGTTCCATGATGTCAAAGGGAAGAATTACCGGTTTGCAATTCCTAAACTGAACAAGGAAATTGTTCCTGAGAAGTGCAAGTTGGTAGTTAAACCAACAAGGGCTGTGATTACATTGTACAAAGCTTCAAAGGGGAACTGGTTAGACTTGCATTTGAAGGAGGACAAGGTAAGTGATTTAACAGTCAGTAAGTGGCGATCTGAGGTGTATTTATTCAACTAACTTTGTTTTTTTTACATCTTACAGCTCAAGCCAAGTCTAGACAAGGAACGGGACCCAATGGCAGGAATCATGGACCTAATGAAGGTAACAGCTTCTTAGCCTATGCAGGCTTAATGGATTGGGAAGGAAGGAATGTTTCTCTTCCTTTCCTTTTCTTTTCTTTTCTTGGGGTGGGTGGTCCTAAAATTTTCTCTGTAGTTTATCTGCTTTAGTTGTTGGCATCCATTAGTTTTGGTGAGAGTAAAGAGTGGATAAAGATGGTGATGTGATGTGTTCTTTCAAGTGACATAGATGGGCTGGAAGGAGATAAGCTAAGAAGCACGAACACTTTAGTTTGACTAGCGTGTCCGTGTCCAACACTTAGACACTTGTTGGACACTTCTTAACACAATAGATAGGTGTTTAGACACTAGTCGTACAATGTCAATGTAGGTCCAACATTGGTTAGACACATATCGAACACTTGTTAAGATAATAAATAGGCACACAATAGTATAGGACAAGAACAATAAATTTTGAGAGAAATACATCAAACTCATTTTTTTAAGCATATAAACGCATATACTTTTTTACTTTGAATTTCCTTCTTGTATAAAAATGATATATATTTTTAAAAATGTATATTTTAATGAATGTGTTCTTCCTGTGTTTGTGTCTTGAATTTTTTAAAAATGATGTGTCACTGTGTCCATGTCGTGTCGTATCCATGTCTCGTTCCGTGTCTTGTATCCACATATGTGCTTCTTAGGAGATCAGTTAGGACACCCCATGATCTTATGGTGGTCATCTGTTTAATCCTTCTGGACAACTAAATGTTGGCTCATATTGCCAGGCGGGGTGCACATTTCAAGTGTTGGGTCATGAGCTTATCTTGTGAGATTAATAATTGTTAGATTAGTTGAGGTAAGAGTAGGTGGCTGTAAACTCTCAACAAATAAAAAAAATACATATTTTCTACCATAGCTGACATATATCTATGGTGGACAAGACACTTTGAACTCGATAATTGAGCTGAAAAAGATTCCATGAACCTGAATTGTTACATCAAGCCTAACTAACTGATTCCTGGTCTAAAATGTTGGCTCATATAATTGCCAGTCGGGGTGCACATTTCAAGTGTTGGGTCATGAGCTTATCTTGTGAGATTAATAATTGTTAGATTAGTTGGGGTAAGAGTAGGTGGCTGTAAACTCTCAACAAATAAAAAAAAATACATATTTTCTACCATAGCTGACATATATCTATGGTGGACAAGACACTTTGAACTCGATAATTGAGCTGAAAAAGAGTCCATGAACCTGAATTGTTACATCAAGCCTAACTAACTGATTCCTGGTCTTATCGCTGTCCTGTTTTTCTTTTGTACAAATTCAAACCAAACTTTTCAATTGATTTTCAACTCAGGAAGATGTATATGGATATCTGTTCTGCTCTGTGAGATAGGTACACAATCCTCTGACAATGTTATATACAATTAGGATAAGCATGAAACTGCGTCTGTATTTATGCTGAATACTGATCTCTGTGTGATTGCTGATTTATTATGACTGACATGGAAACTGCAGAATATGTACGACGATGGAGATGATGAAATGAAAAGAACGATAGCGAAGGCATGGACTGATGCCAGATCCGGCAAGACCGCTGATCCACTTAAAGGGTTTCCTTGAGCAATTGCTATGCTGGCCAAATCTAATTATCATCTTTTAGGAATGATTTTTTGGTTGGATGGATGAGACCACATCTGTTTTTGGGATGATCAGTGAACCGCGTTTTGTTGGCTTTGCTTTTATGGTGTTAAATCCTTTTGGTTGCTTTTAGTTCTTAAGGAGTTTGTATAAAACTTGCTCTAGGGTTTTGTTATCTATAAAAAGTTCATATTTTCATGGGTTAATGTGTTGTTTTAAGGAATCATGGATGATGAAAATTTTGATCAATCGAACCCAAATTGTTGGGGTTGGTTTGAGTAATAAGTATAAATGTAGATACTTGGAATTCATGAGGAACACGACTAAATGAATTTAAATCTACATGACTTGGATTTTAACTCAAATTAACTTTGTTCATAACTGATCATTTTAAGGAAATTGTAAGTAATGTCTACAAATAAATATCAGTAGTAAAAAATGTCTAAAAACTTGAAGTATTTGTAATTTTGACTACCATGAATTTAGTAGAAGAGAGAATAGTTTTCTTTTCACTTATATCTCCGGTATATGTGTTTATTCATAGTCAAATTGCCCCAATTGAAAATTGATATTTTTTTTTGTATTCTCTCATCCCTCACATTTTTTTTTACTTTTAAAATTCTCATATTTATGCATGTTTAGAATCTCTTGATTTGTTGTTATCAAAAAAAAAAAAAAAAAAAGAATCTCTTGATTTGTTGCTCTTACTTGCTATATCTTTATTTTAAAATTATTTATCTAAATCATATATATCAATTTTCTTTATTTTTTAAAATTTTTTCTTAATAATAGAATCGCCCTAGAATCTAATTAATATTCATGTTGGGAAATCAAAAGTGTAAATATCGATAACACAAAGGTGGAGAAAGATTAAATACAATAGTGAATCTAGCTCACACATTGTAAATACAAGTATATTCAAAGACAATATGTGTAATGATTTCGTCTATATGGCCTGGTATATACTCTATTATGGTTCAATTAATCTATCTATCTACATATGTATGTATATATATAATATTTTAGTACACAATAACATAGAAAATTTTACATTGTATTTAATGTTAACGACTTTAATAACATCAAACTATAGACTAAATCTAGAAGGACAATAAAATTATACAACAAAATGCAACAATTGTTGTAAAGCAAAATCAAAGTGTCGAAAAATATAGCGGGGTAGTCGTTTATAGTAGGTCAACAAAAAACATGGTTTAAATAACAAATAAATTGTATAAAACTAAAAAACACATATCCTACAACCCAAAAAGTTCGACATTTAACAAAATCACTTAAAAAAAGGATGCTAGATTTTTTTTTTTAAATCAACCAAGTAATCTAAAATGAAATGTGTACAACATGCTTCTTCCTCGGTTCATGGCACTTCCAAGTCCCTTGCCGATCAGTTTAGTTTCTACTTTCGAAGGCTTTTCGCCCATGGTGTCTTCCACTTCTTCCTCGACTCATGTGCTTCCAAGTTCCACAAGGATCTTCCTTTTGGGCGGTTACTTTGCTTCTATCGTCATCTTCTCAAATTCGGTAATGCTTCTTCTCAAATCGCATTGCTCTTTAAAATATTGAGCTTTTGTTCTGTTTTGTTTCGAATTTGTGTATTTTCCCACAATTGGTACCTTCAGTGGTGGATCCAAAATTTTTGTTTGGGGGGGGCTTCACTTAAAATTTCTTATGGTCTATAGAATTATTTTTTTCAAAGGGGCTTCACTTAAAATTTTGTTAACATTATTTAAAAGTAAGTAATCTAAAAATGACCCCCAAAAAAAAAAAAAGTAAGCAATCTAAAAAAATCATAAATAAAAAAGACTATTGATTTAATACATTGTGTCTTCAATAGCAAATCCAAAAATTTATGTCAGGAGAGCACAAATATGTATAAAGATAATTTTAAATGCATTAATATATATATATATAAAGAAAAGAATGAAACTTGAAATTTTAGGCACTGTTTAATAACTATTTGATTTTTGGTTTTTAAAAACTAATCATCTAAACATTACTTGTACCTATGGATTTCTTTGTTTTGTTATCTATTTTTTATGTATGTTTTCAAAAATCGTGCCAAGTTTTGAAAACTAAAAAAATAGTTTTTAAAAATTTGTTTTTGTTTTTGGAATTTAGCTAAGAATTTAAATGTGTTTTTAAGAAAGATGAAAACCATTAAAGAGAAATGGTGAGCAAACAAGTATAATTTTTAATAGATTTGAATTTTCAAATGAAATATAATTTATAATGTAAATTTACAAGACAAAATATTCTAAATTATTTATTTTAAATATAAAAATGAGTTATGTTTTCTAAATATAAAAGTAATGAATTGTCAATTTTTTCCTTTGGTAATTGTATGGTCCTTTCCGGTTTACATTCTCTTTCCTTCAAGAAAAAAATCTATGGTCTTTAACCATAAAACTGAATTTTTATTTATTTTTAAATATAAAAATATTGCATTAGTTTGATGAAAATACAAATTATTAACAAATTAGGCAATGCATGGGATCCAACTTGGAATGTGCAGGGGGACTTCAGTGTGACCACCAACGTGCCAATGCTCACATTTGCTATATTTGTTGATGATATTATATTAATAAAAAGTACAATTTTCAAGTCGAGGGGGGAAGCCCCCTCGGGCCCTCTTTAAATCCGCCCCTGTACGATACCTTTACATTGGAAAAAATTCAGTTAGTGAAAAATATTGTATAGTTTAATCGATCATTTTGAGTTCATTAGAATCTAAAGCCACGAAAATTATATAATTTTGTTCTTTTTAATAATGCATTTGAGTCCAATTGCACATTTAAGAGGGAGTTGAATCCATCTGCGTTATCACTCAACTGGTCAGTGTAATCAAGGTATATGTACCCATATACTCATATTCAAGCTTATCTATATGTGATTATAGGTGTAATTACTAATATATACGTAATTTATTCCTGTTTGTTAGTTTTATTTTTGTTAGCTTTACCTCTCTCGTCCTCAATATGGTGTATTTGTTTAGCATTTTTTTTAGTAGAATTACTAGTTATTTTTGTTTGTTAAGATTTTTTTTATCCCACCTTTCACATTGAAAGTTAAATCTTTAAATTTCTCTTCTATTTTTGTAGCCATTTGTGTGGATGGATACAAAAGTATAAATTTCAATCAGGGGTATTTTCGTCTTAGAGTAATTTAAAGATTTTGCTAAAAATAACATTTAGTCATGTTTGCAAATAGAAACTTTTTTAGATATTTTTCAAATTGGGTGGGATAAATTTAGACATTCTTCTCCTTGACCCATCATTCTATGGTCTGATTTTATGATGGGTGGTTAGGGCCCATCTTTGGAGGGAAATATCTGTAGGTGGCAAATATTTTCATATCTATCTTTTTGGTTGATAGTACATACTAATTACCGATGAGTTATGCTCACTTTGGCAATATTTTCATATTTATTATTTCTACATATATATATATATATATATATATATATATATATATATATATATATATAGTTGAAATAATAAATATGAAAAGTAATTGTATAAAATATTACAAAATAATAATTAAAACATAATCACAATTATAACAATATTTCGAAATTATATATCAACGAGTATAAAAATTAGTTAATGATATAGTTAGTCGATATGTATGCTAATTAGTAATAATTAATCAATATGAAATTGATCGTGTAGACAAAGTGAGCTTAGCTCAACGGTAATTGGTATCTACCCTTAATCAAGAGGTCATTGTTGAACTCAAAAAAAGAAAAAAGAAAAAAGAAAAAAGAAGATTGATCATGTGTATGTTAATAAGTTATTATGATTAATAATTTCTTTTAAAAAATGCTAAATTTTCAATTATTTAGTTTAAATATATGTTATATTCATGTCATAGCTCAACTAGTTAAGATATATTACTTTTATAAAGATATATACTAATTATGCTAGCTAATTCAAATTTTCCAAAGTTAAAAGTATAATTTTACGCCCTATTTGATATCTATTTAGTAGTTTTTGGTTTTTGAAAACTAAGCTTATAAATACTACTTCCATATATGAGTTTTCTTATTTTGTTATCCACTTTTTACTTATATTTTCAAAACCCAAAGCCAAGTTTTGACAATTAAAAAAAAATAGTTTACAAAAATTTATTTTTGTTTTTGGAATTTGACTAAGAATTCAACCTGTTTTTTTAAGAAAGATGAAACTCATTGTAAAGAATTAATGAAAAAACAAGCACAATATCTAAAAACTAAAAAACAAAAATTAAATGATTATCAAACAGAGTCTAAATAACTATATTGTTGTTGAAACGTTATAAGAATTCCACGTGATATGGAAAAATAAACATCCTATCGTGATAAGTTGCTTGAGAGAGGTTAGGGCTAATTTCATTCTAATTGCAACTAAACTAGTAATATCTATTGGATTTTTGTTATTCTTTTTGTAGGGAAAGAACAAGTAAATAATTTATCATATTTGGAATTTTATTATGATAGAGATATTTCAATAAATTGCTTAGTGACCAAACATGTATTGAAGCTACAAGAAACAAATCCTCACATATAAAAAAAAAGATTTTTCATGGTAGGAACTAAATCGTTACAAATTTTAGACCATAAAATATTAAATAATTGTTGGGTTTTATGTCCTAAAACTCGTGGTTTTGTAAACTGAATGTATATTCTATTTTACTATAAAGATGTTATTGAGGTTTATTCAGTAAATGTGTTATTGAATAAAGTGAATTGTGTATTCAATAACCCAAATCCAATGAACTAAGTACCCTTGGCTATCGTATGTATACTTGAACTTTATGTATGACATAAAAGTGGATCAAGTTCAAGTTATAACCAGAACGGTCTATAGTATAGGGATAGGGCTGGGTACCTTATCCTGGGGACACTATGGACGCGGCCCACTTTGTATAGTACTAACGATGTGATCCTAAATCGTTCATGTGGAGACATGAGAGTGGGGGCGTCCTATGCAATGAGTTTGCATAAGACTGGACCGCGAAATAGTCACTTAGACTTTTTAACTCCGTTTACTGTTTTAACTGACTATATTCATACGATGACCTAGGTAACTCGATCTTAATCCTGAGCGTGCTATGAACTCCTGTTTATTCGAAATTATCCTTAGATTTGCATGGGTGAGAGTGGCCCGAGATCGCCGACTCAATAAGCCTCCCATTTTGGGGATAAGACCGGATAGATAGTTGGGAATATAGTCATACGAGATGGAATTCACTCCTACCCGCTTTAGGGTTTAGTAGAGAGGTTGTTCCCTTAAGTACTGACTCCAGGTCTTGAACAATGGGCCCACCCTCTCGTTGGCCCGAGAGGGATACGGTTTGTTGGTTGGACCACAAACCAAATTGTTCATTAGAGGATCAGTGGGACTTAAGGAACAAGAAGTAATTACAGGGGTAAAACGGTTTATTTGACCCAGCTGTAATTACGAACAACCTGTGAAGGATCGACTTACTAATCATGGTTATATCGAGTGGACAGAAATATATCTACAGTGAGGAGAGTGCAGCCACTGGGCTTTAGTGGAGTGTCCCGATGGTTAACGAATGTTGATTAGCTAGGCTAAAGAGTTTGGCCGGTTAATCTCGTATCGTTGGAGCTCATGATTTGTAGGTCCATTAGGTCCCCTTACTAGCTCAGACTAAGCCTTGGAATAATTTGAGAGAAAACAATTTGAATTGTTCAAATTCGAATTTGGGAGAAAAAGTTAATTATATGCGATATACTTAACGTATCATAGCTTAATTATGAATTAAACTATGATAAAGAAGAGGTGGAAATATTTAAATATGATTTAAATATTCGTTCGGTTTAAAACATGAATAGGGATTCATGTTCGAACGTTCGTTTTGAGAAATTAGGATTGGTCCAATTATTTAATTTGATATTTGATATTAAATTAAATATTTATTTAAAATTAATTAAATTGTTTAATTAATTAAAAATTGATTTTAATTTAAAATTAATTTTATATTAATTTTGAATTAAAATTAAAAAAGAATTCAAATTCATTTGGAAATGAAATATGGACCAAGTTCATAACTTCTTCACCAAGCTTATTGTTTGAAGCATATCTTCTTTCAATTAGCTTCTTCACAAAGCTTCTTGTTTGAAGTTTATCTTCATTCAATTGGCTTCTTCACTAAGCTTGTGGCTTTCTATAAATAGAGAAGAAACACAATAGGTGAAGAGTTTAGAAAAACAAGAGATTTTTGTAGAAAACTCTCTAGTTTTTTTTATTTAGATCTTTACTCATTCTTCTCCCAATTTCTCTCAATCAAAGATCCCACAATCCATTCCAAGGGCTGAGAATAGTAGGGAAGACTCTAGTGGTGGTCCAAGTAGTGTTGGTGATCCAAGATTTGCAAAGGATTAAGAGAATATTGAGCTACAAAGGTTTGTGTTCTTATTCTCTGTTTTTCCAGTTTTGAGCATGTTTTTTGTATGATAAAATTGATCAAATTAGAGTGCTCAAGATCCAAAATTGCTTCCTCATTCTTAATATTAACCCCTTCAATAATGACGTGTTAAAATTTATGGACTAAATCATTATGTATTAAAGTTAGAAATTCAATCATTGACCAAATGTATTTTTGTAATTAAACTTAAGAAGAAATGAACTTTTTGGGTTAAATACAAATTTGTCCCTAAACTTCAATTTTTTTTTTTTAGTTTCATGATTTTGTGTCCAATAGATTTCTGAACTCCAAAAAGTGACTACAAGTTCTTAAAGTTTTAATTTTGTGTTTAATAGGTGTTGCATAGTTTTAATGCATACCGCAAGTGTATGAATTAAGTTTTAATATTATGTAAGCAAATTATGGATGTTGTCCTTTGGATTGAGTTTCTAGTTTACTTAAGTACTACAGATACTAATGTTTAATTTTATTTAAAAAAAAATGTGATGAGATTGAATTAAGATTAAAGAAAACTAAAGTAAATGAGCAAAACAATGAAAAAAGTATCTTAGGGAATTGATCTTACAATTGGATTTATGAATTAATTAAACTAAATGTAACAACAAAAATGCAATATTCCATAAATCAAGAACTCTAAGGTCATAAATGTCTCTCTTAAGCACAGTTAATTCTCAAGCATATAAGATCCCAATATTTCTGTCTAGATTCATTAACATGCAAGACCTTAATTCTAATTCTTTTTACAACTTCTAAAGCGATCATAAATCTCCCGATCTTAGAACTACTTTAGTCATGCAATTAAGTTATATTATAAATTCTCTCTCCCGAGCATAAGATTTAGAGACAAACAACAATTAATCTATGACCAATGGATTAAGAGCATTAAGCAAGTAATTGCATGAATGGAAAACAAACATTCAATAAAACATTCAATTAATTAAACGGTAAAAATTCCAATAGCTACATCAATCCCTAAGAACAAAGAATTTAGCTATGCATAATCAAAGAATAACACAACATAATCTCATGCTAAAATCCATGAAAAAGTGGCAAAAAGTCAAGGGACAAGAGAAGAAATAAATGTCGTCGTGACGGTTTTCTGTTTCCAATTCAATCTCCACGATCCCAAGCCTTAAAAATCCCTTTCCTAAGCTCTCTAATGGTCTCCTTAGTGATCGGGTGAACTTTGGGTGAAGAAAACTAAGTAAATACGTTCAACCCCAATGCAAGTGCACACTACCGATGCAAGTATTAAAACATGAGTGACTGAGTATCGATCCCACAGGGAACAGTGTAACAAAAATTATTGCTAAGCAAAATGTAAGGAGAATTGCAACTTAAAATTAAAAATTGCAAAAACAAGGTTGGGATGGTGTGTTGGTAAAAAGAAAATAATTGCATAATCTAATTGCAAGTTAAAGTGACAAAAATTGGAGAATAAAAAATTGCAATATTGAGTGATAAAAATTTTATAATTGAATTGCAGAATTGACAATTTGCAAAATTGAGTAGCAAACTAAATAGACTTGGTAAATGAAAATTGCAAAAGAAATTTTTAGATAAAGGAAGGGCTCAAGAATGTCATTACCCTAAGTTGTAATTGCAAACCAAAATTGCAATTCCAACCAATTCTACATTCAATTGTAAACCAAAATTGCTACTCCTATTCACATTGAAATTAGGTTTTAAGAGACTAAGTGAGTGACTTATATGTCTATAGTCCCTCTATCTTAGATAATTTGGCTCAACAATTTTATGGGTTTTGGAGTCTTTAATCCCTATGTCTAAGGTAAAGAATTGACTTATGTCTTAACTCTTTTCTCCATCACTTGTGCGAAATCCGCTTATCACTAATCTCGTCGGTATTAGATCTAAGTTTGAGTTGCTACCCTAGTTGATCAATTTACGATCTCAACGGAATTTTATTCAACACAAGCAAACAATTGAGATGTAGGCTTGATTTTTGTTGGAATTTTGGCTACAATTACTTCTTAGGGAATTCACATCCTTGAAACCCCTAAGAAGTTTAGCTCATATTAAAAGTAAAAATCATACAACAAATTTTGGAATTAAAACCCATGCTAATGGGCTTACTTACAAACCTAATTGCAACCAAAATTTAAAAGAAATTAAGAAAGCTTGCCATCAAAAATAGAGTTGAAAAATGGAAACAAGCAAGCAGTAGCTATCACTTTTCTTTATTCCTGAATAAACCCACTAAGTTAACAACTTTAGAGGCTTAAATGTTTAACAAAAATCTAAAACAAAACTCAGAAAAACACCATGAATCGTATACTTTTAGAGAAGATAAATTGAGTTCCTCCAATATAAATTGAATCCAAAAAGAATATAAAGTGCATTAAACAAAATTTGAAACTAACATCACTTGATTATATTAAAACAGAAACTAAACTTGAAACAGTTCTTGGTAATACAGAGAAGAAAATGAAGAGACATAAAATAGAGACTAAGCTTGACAGAAGTCCTCGATAAAAGAAAAAAATTGAAGGGAAAATGGAGACTGAACTTGACAGAAATTCTTGGTAATACAAAGAACAAAAATTGAAGGAAAAACATCGACTAAACTTGCGGCAACTCTCGGTAAAACAGAAAAAAAAAATGGAAAAAATAGAGGAAGAAATTGCAGAAGAACAGAGGAAAAATATTGAATAAAACCCACGAAATTCTTCAAGAAAACACCTCCAAAATCCATCTCCTTCTTCACTCATCTTCTCTCCTTTTATAGGCCTTCATTAGAGTTGAATAATGCTCAAATTTCGTGTTCAAAATCCCTCAAATCGTGCAAGAATTGATGATTTTCGGATATGGGTAAATGCATATTTTTTTTTTTCTTTTTTGAATTTTTCTGCTGCTTCAAGAATTGCAGTTTCATGAAATTGTAATTTTGGTTTTGCAATTTCTACATTCCCTGCAAACAAGCTTAATTTTTTTAGAATCTCATTGTAATTGCCTTCATTCTTCATTCTTTCTTATTTTTAAGCAACTTTCAACTCTTTCCAAATGATCTTAAGACAAAACAATAATATTTTAAGTAATTGAGAGTTAAATAAGCATTAATTCTAAGGTTTATCACTTAGCCTCCAAACTGGTCAAAAAGATGACCAACAAACTTTTCTCCTAAAAAATCTCCACTTTGCTGCACTAACAAACCCTACTTTATATAAAATAAAAAAAAAAAAAAAACACGACAACATCTAGATGTGCTCTAGTATCGTCGAGACACTACGGAAAAATGCGATTACGCCTTTTTTGCGTGTTTCATTGAGATGCTATAGATAACATCTTGTCTCAACTCTAGTTCCCGTGGGCTTTCTCACTTGAGTGCATCTACAAGCGTTGAGACGCTCCAAATAGTGTCTCAACGTCACCCCCTCGGCTTCTAGAGGCTTCAATTTCTCTTCTTTTTGCATGGATTTCTTCAATTCTTGCCCAACTCTCATTTTCTCAGTATAAAGCCATTATTGTTCCATTTAGCTCCAAATGCTCGATTGGCCAATTAAGCAGCCCTAGAAATAGCTCATTTTATGCGCCATCAATTGATTCATGTCATATTTAATTATTTTTTAAAACTTACGAGCCTAAGACACAAAATAAATAGAATCATGATCTTCTAATTTAATGTTTAATAATTTTGTGAATTTAAAAAATTGTTGAATAAGACATGGATTTATCAAGCACAAAATTTAGAGTACAAAGACGTATAAGACAAAGAAGATTAAAAAATTCAAAGACTAAACTCGTAGTCTGGAAAAGAAAAACAAAGCGTGGAAGAAACCGCAAAGAGTGGCATATCGAAGAGGTGGGCGGAAAAGCGATAGAACCATTGAATTGAAAATAAATAGCGGTGGGATTTGATAAGGCTGTCAAATTAAACAAAGGTAAAGAAGAAGAAAAAAAAGGCTGTGGTTTGAAAAGGATGTGGCTTTAAATTCCAAGTTCAAATCCTTTGTAATTGGCAATTGGCAATTGGAAATTGGACAGTCAAAATAATGCAGCCTCCTGTCTGAAAATGACTCAATTTTGTGCTGTCTTTGCCCTTCACACACAATGTTTCAGAATCTCTCTCCCATCCCAATCACTCCTCTTCTAAAGCAATTCAATTTCCTTCTTCAACCGTTCAATTTTGCTTCTAAAAAGACTTTCTCCCTTTTCATTTGACCCTCTTCAAAGTTCCACATTTCTCTTTCTAATTCTTCTTTTGGTTGATATTCCTTCCTACAGCTGACACTTCCCAATTCTACCATCTTTCTTTCTAAATGCCTTCTTTTTGTTGATATATATTGGGATATTCCTACAGCTAACACCTCCAATTATGCATTCTCTTTTTCGTCTCAATTATTTGTTGAATGAATGGAGTTTATAGTACTTGTTGATGCTACACCATGCCACGTCACGATGCTTCTCCAAGCGTCGTGATGTTATTGTTGCAAGTTGATAGGATTTAACGTGCTAAAATAGTCAATTGTGTGTTTGATAAACTCAATTAATGAATATTTATATTATTTTTCGATTGAAATATGTAAAATCAATAAAGAGCATGCAATTGTAAGAGAGATGATACGAGATGGTTTTAACGTGGTTTGGTTTCCCAACCTACTTCGTTTGGTCATGTTCAAGGAATAAGATTAATCAATCAAAGATCAGTACAATTTATACTCTATATTGACTTATACATAAAAGAACCATTTTCTTAATTCATGTCGTAATAGTTGATCGACTCCTCATTTGATTTAATATTTTCAAACATATGAGCTCCTCTTGTGTTGTGGACCACCGTTTGAACTCCCTTCAATGTTGATACGTCTTCTCCCAATACTTGCTGATGCTACTCCTTAAACTTCTTTCAATAGTGGACGAGTCTTCTCCCAAGATTCAATATATTTCTCACAAATAAAAGAACTTGCACTTATTTACAATTTCTCGAAAAATGCTCTTAATAAGATATTACAAATTTTGATTAACAATCGAAAAATGCTCTTAATAAAACATTACAAATTTTGATTAACAATTGAGAGTGAACAAACAAATTTGCTCCACCAGTCTTAGTTGCAATGCTCCCATGGTACCATATAAAAAGAAATGAGATTAATTAAACAAGGAAGGTTAAATCTAATTAAACCACAAACTCCTCAATTAAAATGAAGGAATCCATTAGGAATAAATTCCAAATTGAGAATATGTCATTATATACTTAGACAAGGCCATTGGAAAGACGTTAAAAGAGCTCAAATTCAAACATAGGTTAAATTACAAGTTTAGTCTTTGAACTTTTAGGTTTGTGTCTATTTGGCTCTTGAATTTTAAAAAGTGCCCAATAGATTCTTGAATTTTCAAGATTGTATCTATTTGGTCATTGAACTTTAAAAAGTGTGTAATAAGTTCTTAAACTTTCAATGTTGTGTCCAATAAGTCCTTGAATTTTCAATTTTATGTGTCTAATAGGTCATTGACCTGTTCAACTTTTTTTAAAATTCAAGACTTACTAAACAAAGTTGAAAGTTTAGGGTTCTATTAGAAATAAAATTTAATTTTAATTTGTATTTAATAGATCAGTTAGTTTTTAAAAATTTTGAATATGTCAGAAATCTATTAGATACAAAATTAAAAGTTCAAGAATCTATTAGACATTTTAAAGTTCAGGGATCTATTAGATACAAAAGTAAAAGTTCAGAAATTTATTAGACACTACTTTTTAAAGTTTAAGAACCTTGTAGACACAAACTTAAAAGTTTAGAAACTAAACTTGTAGTTTAACCTTCAAACATATTATAGTTAAAGAAAAATGAATTAAGGAAACTTAAAATTTTCCAATAAAAAAAAAATTCATTTCACAAACCAATGAAAAAAGAGACGAAGTGTGCATGAGTTTGATGCTAATTTTTGTATAGAGTTGAGATGTTGATGAAATATCTTAACGTTGGACTATTTTTATCAAAAAGACTGATATATTTGGAATACATTCTAATTTAAACACTTAAAAAAAATATTTTCAATAAAAATGTTATTATTTCTTATATTTTTTAAAAAGTATTTTAAATAATAAATTTGTTTGGTTGCACTATATTCAAAAGTAATTTTATTAATTATAAATTTATTTTTATTTTATACTAAATAATTTGAAGATTTTCAGTTAATCACTCTAAAGTCATTTTTGAATAATCTATCTCTCAAGTATTTCTTCAAAAAAGGTTTTTCAATTAATCTAATTTTTTTGAAGCATTTTTTGTTTATTAACATTTTTTTTAAGAATAATTTTTTATCATTTAAAATCACTCAATAAGCTACACTAAGCACACTTTAAATTATTAATTTTTTCAAAGATACTTATAAAAAAATTGATTTTGTTCAAAGAACCTTTTTTTTCCACAAGTTATTCCAAACACACTACTAGTTTCTTCCCGAGGCAACAGTTGAAGGATTTTTTTTTTTTTTTGAACTGAGAGGGTTTCTTGAGCTTGAGAATAGCAAGAGTCTTTTGTTCAACCTCCATTGTAGAGTTTTCTGGAGAGCTTTGGAAGAGTGGTTCATGAGCAATTTTTTTTAGAGAACAGTAAAAAAACCTATTCTTGAGTGATTGTATACTCTCGTAAAAATTCTCCTTAATATTTTAGTAGAATTTGCAACAGTAGCAAAGAACCGAACATAGCTCATATTGGATGAACCAGTAGAAACTTGGTATCAACTTCTCTTCCCTTGTCTTAAATTAATTATTGTTCTTGTTGCTTAAAAGTTTTAGGTTGGTTTGCTTTTAAGCTCTAAGTTTTAATTGATTTAGTTTCACTATAATTGAAATTAGAAGCTAATTTGGTTGATTGAATTGATATAGATACATGTACATATTTCATCCCTAACCTTATTGAATGTAAATATACTAAAAGATTTGACATCGTGTTATCATTTATGTCAATTTGAACTTAGCTTAAATGGGTCTCATGCCCTGATTTGTCCTATTCTAAAAAGGAAGTTGAAATTTTGAGATATGGGAAATTGTAAGAACCATATATAACATTGAAATTCAGAAGCTTTGATACAAGAGGGGCAAGGGGAAGTTATGTGACAAGTATATTTACAAGTGAGGGGTATTTTGGGGAAAATACATTAGGGTGACATGATGATGATGATGACAAGAGTATTAAATGGGATTGGAGGATGGAGGGTGGCTGTCCTCACTCTTACATTTAAACCTAAAAGCAAATATTTAACAAAAAGAACAACATTGTGAGAAACAAAAACAAATCTATTCTATTTGTTTCCTAACCTTCTCAAATCCCTGCCATCTCTATCTCTACCTTTCCTCTCTAATCTAATTTAGACTTTCTTTTCTTTCTTTTTTAAGCCAAATATTCCCCTATTATTCCTCCATTATTTTATCATGTGATTATGATTTACACATCTTTTTTTTTTCTTCATTTTCTTTTATTTTCTGCTTTCTCAAACCATAACCACATAAAAGAACAGAGGAATGACAGAAGAATTTCACATATTTTCAAAAATATCCCAAAAGAGCCTCTCTCTCTCTCTCTCTCTCTCTCTCTCTCTCTCACTTGTTTCTATTTCCTTTGCATTGTGGCATAATTTTGAAAGGAAGTGTTCTTTTTCTTTTTTGGTTTTTTTTTTTTTTTTGGGTGGGGTTTCTCAAGTCAACAAAGGGGTGAGATTTTTTATCTCAAAAGGGCCTAACCTACAATCAGCAAGTCTTGATTTATAGGCAGAGTTTTTGTAATCCCACCAAGTAAATTCTCTGTACAAACTTTGCTCTCCCTCCTCCAATAGTGATGGTAAAGGTGCAATCTTTTCATTCAAAGGTGGCCCACCAAAGTAGATCATTGAAAACCTTGATTTTATTGGATCAGCTAAAACCTTGTGCTTCACACTCTTAAACCTCCCATTAGTCATCACCTGCACCAATACAAACACACACAAATTAAAATCCACCCAACAACAACAACAAGAACCCAAAGAAAAGGGTAGTTTTTGAAACAAAAAACAGAAAAGACCTTCATTTCCATTTCAATGGCAGAGAAAAGAGAAAGAGAGAGAAAGAGAGAGAGAGGGGATTGTACCTGCAATGAGTCACCAACATTGATGAAAAAGGAGGTCTGATCAGGTGGGACTGAAACCCAACTTCCATCTCTCAAACAGATATGGAGTCCGGTTGTGTTATTGGATCTCAAGACAGATATTATTTGTGGGTCTGTATGTTCCCCAAACCCGATCAAATTTCTGCCACTCAAAGCTTCAAGCTCCGGGCATGGCGGATAATGGTTCAGCCTGAAACAACCGTCACTTCTCTCGTCCTTCAACAGTCTACTCAAAGCGCTTTTCTCTATCCCCAGCCCTGCCGCCATCACTTCCAGCACTTCACAAGCCATCTCCTTCACTGCCAATATATACTCCTCCACCGCACACCTACAACAAACAACCAACATCAACAACAAATCAAAAAACAGAGCACTCTGTTTTTTTTATTCAGTCTTCTTACCTGAAAATCTCTGGATTTTCGCGGAGAATGAAGAGGGATTTTTCAGAAATGAGCTCGTGATTGGTGTTGAGGAGGACGTACTCAATCCAACCCACATCGCCGTTTGGGCCAATTCTCTTGCTGCCGTATCCAAATGGGTCGGGTGGCCCTGCTTTTTCCTTCTCTGATTGAGGGAGTTGGAAGAATTTCTGAGCTTGGACTTCGAGGGCGCCGATGAGGTCGTCGGAGACGCCATGGTTGACGACCTTGAAGAAGCCGAAATCCTCACAGGCTTTCACGATATGGGTTTTGGCTTCTGGGTTGGAAAGGTCGATCACCGGAATTCCGGTGAACAGGGCGGTGCGTTTGCAGGATTTGATCGGAGCAAAATGGTCGAACACGAGCGGAGATTGAACCACCATGATTGAACAAGAAGAAGATTTTCAAGGAAGAAGAAATGGTTTGAATTTGAATGAGGAAGCGGATGAGGAGGCATTAGCCTTTGCTTCCGTTGGGTATTTATACCATCAGGGATGGCTGAGTTGGTTTTTTTTTTTAAATAAAAAAATTATTATTATTATTAGTTTTTTTTCCCTTTCGATGTTTATCTTTTCAATTCAAAGGGAAAAGAAAGAAAAATTGGACACGGTTTCAGAAATAAGTTAATAACCAATGGGAATCTATACAAAAATATTTTCTACTTAGGAATTTTTTTTGGGATAAAGTATCATGGAATATTATAATGCTTGAAGTAAATTAATTTCCATAATTAATTTTATTCTTTGGTTATAAATTTAAGGGTTAAAAAAAATTGATTGTTTGATTTGATTTGATTTTTTTTTTAATAACATGTAGAGTGAGAGAATCAAACATCTAATTTCTTAGTCGAAGATGTACACTTTATGTCAGTTGAATCATACTCATGTTGGCTTAATTATTTGATTTAACACTGTAAACTTGTTTGATCTTGATGTTGCTTTTAAGGCTTGTCGATTCTTTAGGCTTCAATGGCCTACTCCTCTTTAATACTATGTTGGCCATACTCATCATTTTACTGTGTGTAGAATTCATGGTTTCTTTTAAAACATGTGCATGTGATGACGTTTTATTTTATTTTATTTTAAAAAAAATATCGTCCACAACCCAATACAAAATTTTAAAATGTAGAACCCATTCTAACATTATTTTTTAAAAAATAAAAATGGTTAAATTACAAATTTGGTCTCTCAACTTTCATAGTTGTATTTATTTAGACTCGTTTGATAATTATTTTATTTTTGATTTTGGGACATTGTGCTTGTTTTCTTATCAATTCTCCACATTGAGTTTTATCTTTCTTAACAAAACATTTGAATTCTTAGCTAAATTTCAAAAAATAAAAATAAGTTTTTGAAAACAACTTTTTTTTTCAAAGCTTAACTTTATTTTTTGAAAACATAGGTATAAAGTAAATAACAAAACAAAAAAACTCATTGGTAAAAAAGTAGTATTCATAGGCTTACTTTTCAAAAATCAAAAATTAAAAAATAAATGGTTATCAAATGAAACCTTGGCTTTTGTATTTTAAAAAGTTTAGGTTGTCTATTGAACGTATTTAATAGGTTACTATCTATAACTCTGTTAGTTTCACGTTTGCTTGGCGAGGTAATTTTGGATAGCTCAAGTATTTGGTGGCGTAAATGTTAAATTAACCAAGTCAATAGAGAGATTTATTGGATATAAAAATAAAGTTTAGCCGCTATTGAAATTCTTTTAATGTATATAATTAAAAGTAAAAAAAGAAGAAAGTAGAAGTACGAAATGAATTTCAGGGATTAGATGTATAATTTAATTAATCTAAAATCCTATCCATTTTGTTAGTAATTTTCCTTTTATCTTAAAAAGTAGTAATTATTTAAAAATATTAATATTGTTGGTAAAAAAGTAGTATTCATAGGCTTACTTTTCAAAAATCAAAAATTAAAAAATAAATGGTTATCAAATGAAATATTGGCTTTTGTATTTTAAAAAGTTTAGGTTGTCTATTGAATGTATTTAATAGGTTGCTATCTATAAACTCTGTTAGTTTCACGTTTGCTTGGCGAGGTAATTTTGGATAGCTCAAGTATTTGGTGGCGTAAATGTTAAATTAACCAAGTCAATAGAGAGATTTATTGGATATAAAAATAAAGTTTAGCCGCTATTGAAATTCTTTTAATGTATATAATAAAAAGTAAAAAAAGAAGAAAGTAGAAGTACGAAATGAATTTCAGGGATTAGATGTATAATTTAATTAATCTAAAATCCTATCCATTCTGTTAGTAATTTTCCTTTTATCTTAAAAAGTAGTAATTATTTAAAAATATTAATATTGTTGTCAAATCCACGAATGAGCAACATTATCGATAATTTCCCACCAGTCAATAGTGCTCCTTGCAGCATCGAATTGTTTGATAATAATAGATTGCATATTTATTAATATTTTATTACCTCCATTCATAAGTGGAGAATAATTTTAAAAATAAATTATCGTGGATGTTTTTTATGAGTAGGGCCTTTAATAAATATATATATATAAAAAAAGAGGTTTAATCAAATGATGGTCAACATATTTGATGCAACATCCCCTCCACCAACTTTTAATGTGAACACGAATAAGTATCCAGTCTAGTTATATTTATTTAGAACCTATTTGTTATCTCCTCTTTTTTTTTTTTCCAAATTCTTATTTTATGAAAATGTTTCAAAGAATGTAAACAAGTTTTGAAGTTAAATGTTACCAAAATTATAATTGCAATTGTATTACTTTTGACTCATAAGTCATGCATGCAATATAAAATATATTCAAAAGACATATTTTTTTTAAAGCTTTTTATATTAAAAAATTAATTTTCTACTAAAACTCTATTGGAGAATGAGAAAACAAGAATAATTTCTAGACACCTCTCTGGAGGATACAAGGTCAAAATCCAAAAGTCTAATTAAAACTAAACCTAAATAGTGAAATTTTTTTTTAAAACTAATAAGAAACAAAAACATTACCAAACAACCTTTTAAATATATCCATCATGATTTCTAAACTTCAACCTCTCTCTTTAGATCTATCCTAAAAAGGAAAGATAAAAATTATAAAAGAAGAAATCACAAGAACAACCTTATTAAAATAAAAATCACACAAGAACAATCAATTTTGCATAGAAAAACCACAGAAAAGTTCATGCACACGTAGAGAAAAAACAACAAAAATTAGTCCAAAAGTTTCAAAATAGCAACTATCGATATATTGATACAATAATTTTGGAGAAAACTCTAAACATAAATAATAAATCTTACATTACAATCTTAATATATTCTTCTCCTAAGATAAACAAAATTCAAGCCATCCATATTAATCATAATAAGAGAGACAATGAAAAATCAAATGACATTAATAATGTAGTTGAGATCTTCCAAAAAGTGCTCTTTATTGATCATATGTTGACAATACTCACAAAAAGGAATCAATTGATACATCTCAATGAGGAAATTTCTATCCAATTGGTCACTTTAAAAAAACATTGGTTAATTCAAGAAAAAGAAAACATGAAGTCAAAATTGTAATAATACTGTCTTGTAACAATGTTAAAAAAAAGCAAAAAACTAAGGTATAGATTTGTCTAATAAAAGCTTTTGAGTCTATTGGGTGGATTTTTTTTTTCTTCATGTGCAAGTGATTGAACTTTTTACCAATCCAAAAGTGGAAATAAGGAATCATTTCTCATATGAAATCCTCTTTATATATCTTTAAATGGTAAGCTTGCTACGTCATTTGGAAAAAGATAGTATTTGAGAGTGACCCTTTTAGGTCAAATTGGAAGATACCATAATTTTTAATCCACCCATTTTCAAGCATTAGTTAAGATTGGCAACAACTTCATCTCAATAGTTATTTAAACAATTATACTTACACAATTTTTTCCTTAATATTGGTGTCATTTTTAAATGTTCTCCAATATTTTAAAAATATGTTTAATCTCATCTACTATCACTAAATGTTTTTTCTTTTGGAGTGATATCACTAACCCCTTGTTTGAAACCCCTGGATTTGGGATTATGATTTGAAATCATTTCAAACTTTTAGATGCCAAAAAAAAGTGAGGGATTTGAAATCATTTATGATTTCAATTGCTGTTTAAAACAACTACGATGTTTAAATTTAAATGAATTCTCTTTATAACAACATTTTTAATTGGATATGTTTTGTACAATATATACAAAGTAACTATATTTTGCCAAAGTGAATATAACTCAGCTAGAATTGACATGCACCATCGACCAAGAGGTTAGAGGTTCGAATCCCTCCACCCCAAAAGTAGTTGAACTAAAAAAAAAACTATATTTAAAAATGCCAATAATATTCTACTCAATTAATAAAAATATATTTTGATGGTACACAATTATTTTATAAATAAATTTTGATGTCTTTCTCATTTAATTAAAACACAATGTATTTCTAACTCAATTAATAAAAATATATTTTGATGGTACATAATTATTGTGTGAATAAATTTTGATATTTTGTGACATTGATTTCGATTAAAAAAGATTCAATATAACACATCAATTATAAAAGCCATATATTATTCATGTTGAGCCATTTGCCTAACAGCTGTGTTTTGAAAACAAACGCATAAAATAGCGAAACTTTAGCCATAAATTTTTAATAAAATCCATCGTTTACTAATTTCAATGATTTAACAACTATATGACTATCTAAATTTATTTTATAACATTTTTACTCTATTTAAAAGCAAAGGTGACGTATATGCAATGTCAATAAAGTAAACAAATACTCGATCGATGGTCATATAGGCAAATGCTCAACGATTGATGGTTAACATGTCTAAGTCATTAGCTTTCATAGCGTATAGTCAATACCAATAACGATTGATCATCCTTTCATTTGAAACAATATTTAAAACCTATAAAAAAATTTATTTGAATATTCAATATGAAGCTTCAAACTGTTTGTGATATGAAATGTCACTAAGATTCATAATATTAGTTGTTGATACGCATCAAAACTTCTTTTTTATTTTGTAATTCCACATATTGGTTCATGTCCTTTCATCTCCAATCATACATAATAAGAATTATAAATTTCTACTCATACCTAACATTACAACAATATATATAATTGTTCAATAAAATATCTAATAAAGTAATGAAATGTTGGAAATCGATAAATTTATTAGCATTCGATTAATATCTAAATTAAGTCAATTATCATTTTATTAAAAATAAAAAAGAAAGTCAATCATTTCAGTATTTGATTTAATATCTAAACATTGAATCAATATGGCTTACAATTAATTAATCAAGGAAAGCAGCAACTATGGTATTAGAATATATTCATCATAAGAAAAAATAAAAAGAAAAAAAAAACATAACAACATCAATAATTAGAGAGAAAAGAGGTGCCCAATAATTCAAATAAAATGGTCAAAAAGATGCTCTCAAAATTGATAGCATGAATATTGATTGACCTCAATAATATTGATCCAAGGTTAAAAAAAAATTGACCATTAAAATATTAATGGAAGAGATGCTAACAAATTTGAATGTTAAATATCTATCTTGCTCTATCTGATCTTATTAGATTAAAAAATTTAGTTAAATTTCGTCTAAATCTTGTTAGTACGTAGATTGAAATAGGTATTAACTCGTGTTCGAGATTCGAGAAGTCGAATTATTGGAAAAGTTGAAAAGTGTATGGTGAGGTCAACTTTGAAAAATAGTGTATATATATATATATATATATGTCTGTACGTTTAGAAAATATTTGTATGTTTTGACATTTCTCAAAGGTTAGTAATTTGTGCTGAGGATGTCGTGCCACAAATTCAACCTTTCAGACAAATTATATATTTCGAACAACGTTGGCATTGGAGGACCATATATTTTTTATGGATAACAGAAAACGTGTCCACGGACAAAGTCTTTTTAATTTTTAAATTAAATTTCCATCTTGCTTTTTTTTTTTTTAATATAAAAAAAAAGTAAATTTATGACAATTGATTAAATGCTTTATGTCGATGAATGACGTTATAATTTAGATCCTGTTTGATAACCATTTAATTTTTTGTTTTTAGTTTTTGAAAATTATACTTGTTTTTTCATCATTTCTTTTTACAATTCTCTTTAATGATTTTCATTTTTCTTAAGAAAACATTTGGGGGCCGTTTGGCCCATGGGTTTGGGTTGGGATGGGTTTGGGTTCCAAACCCAAAACCATGTTTGGCACAAGGTATTTCAAAACCCTTGGTTTTGAAACACAACCCCATGGGTTACAACAGTGCAACCCCATGGGGTTTGTGCCATGTTTTCCTCTTCCATTTGCCGTTTTCCATTTCCGGCGACCACTCCGACAACAACTCAGGCGACCACTCCGATGACAACTCCGGCGACCACATCGACTACCCGACCACCGCTAACGATTACCTCCGACGACCACTGCGATGAGAACTCTAGAGACCAGTTCCATTTACCATTCTCCATTTCTAGCGACTACTTCGACAACAACTCTGATGACAACTCCGGCGACCACCCAACAACCACCGATAACAACAACTCTGACGACTACAACGGTGACCCGACCACCGCTGACGATTACCTCAGACAACCACTACGATGAGAACTCGAGAGACCAGTCTGACGATTACCCCTGCGACTCGACCACCCTAACAACTAGACACCCCGATAACCCAACCACTCAAACAACCCGACTTGCCCGAACCACCGACAACAACCACTTCAATGACTCGATCACCCGACAACCATAGTTGACGATCACCTCGAAAACCTGACCACCTAGCAACCACCGTAGACAACCACCTAATGACCACTCCGATGACCTGACCACCCTGATGACTACTTCGGTGATTACCCCGACGACCTGGTAACCCAACCACCCAAAATCACTGTTGACGACCACCTGGTGACCACCCTGGCGACTCCAACAACCCAACCACTGCCACAACCACCCAGCGACCACTCCGGCGACATGACCACCCTGATGACCACTCCAGCGACCAGACAACTACTGCTGAAAACCACCCAATGACCATTCCGGCGACCTGACCACCGTGCAATCACCACCGGCGACCACCTCGGCATACCCAAACACCCCATCAATCCAACCACCCCAACGACCACTCCAACAATCACCCTAGCGACCCAACCACCTAGTCAATATTTTAAAAGGGCCAGCGTGGACGAGCTATATGCAAAACTAAAGGCGATTCCAGGGATGACAAGGCAAGACTGAATGGCTGTTGCAAAGACTATTCTCTCGGATAATATGATGTTGAACTCCCTATTTACATTCACCCCAGATTGGAAGTATGGTTACTACGTGAAAATTTTGGGGAAAGCACCTAGAACCTGACTCTCTTTTCATCACTTTCATCTACCACTCTTATGACTTACATTTTTGTTTGGACAACTACTTCTACTTTCTTGTCATTTCATATGGAATGTGTGTTATGATATTTTTAGAACTAGATCTTAGTTCTAATTTTTGGTTTTACTTTACCATTGGCAACACCATTCTTACATTGTACCTATTAATTATCTGTTGCTACGCATAATCTTCAATTTTATGTCATCATGAGTGGAGTGAATGAGATAGCATATAGTTATACAAACTACACATAGTATAATTCAAATTGAACTATAGTTGTAACAATTGCTCTACATAATTGGTTAAATAGTTGGTATGTAACACACCAAAAAAATTATGAAGTTAAAAAAATGGAGTAGGAAAAAAAAACAGTATAAGATTTTTTTTTTAAAATAATAAACAGTTTGCAAAATTATAAAAAAAAAACTAAACAAACCCAGCCCAACCCAACCCTGCACCTCAAACACAGGTTTCAGCAAACCAGCCCAACACAACCCTGCACCCCAAACACAGGAATCAGAAACCCTGGGGTTTCTGATTCCAGCCAAGAAACCCCAGGGTTTCTGATTCCAAACCAGTGCGCCAAACAGCCCCTTGAATTCTTAGCCAAATTCTAAACTTAAAAAACAATTAATTTTTAAAACCTACTTTTTTTAGTTTTCAAAATTTGGATTAGTTTTTGAAAACATAGGTAAAAAGTAGATAACAAAACAAGAAAATCCATACGTAAAAGTAATATTATAGGCTTAATTTTTAAAAATAAAAAACTAAATGGTTATCAAACGGGACCTTAGTAATTTTAATAAAAATAGTTTTAATTGATTAAAAATACTTGTCTAAGTTTTTCATGGTATTTGATTACATAGTTATAAGCGATTTAGATGAAACATTAACTAGGGTGAATTTAGTGTGTGTTTAGCATATCTTTTGGAAAAAAAGAAGATATTTTAAAGTGAAATGTTTATTATATATAAGCACTTTTAGAAGATAATTAGTTTAAATGCTTCCTCTGTAAGTACTTTAAGTGTTTTTTTAGTCAATTATTGAAACTTTTAGTTAGTAAAATTACAACTTTTTAGTCAATTTTTAAAAAAGCTTTAAAAATTTGCATAGTATTTAGTGATCCGTCACAAGTCATATTGGACATTTTAAAAATATTTAAAAGCATTCTAAAATAGGTCAATCTAAACATCGCTTTGTGTATAAGACATCTATTATCTCTTTTAGATCTCCATCCCACATTTTTGGACTAAAATAGAAAATCTAAAGAGCTTTTAGATAGAGTATTTAATTCATGTTTTTTCTCCCTTAAAAAATGCTTATAGCTTAAATGTTTCATTTTAAAATATCGAAAGTCATTTCAAACCCACTTTTAACACGTGCATTTCCTAACATTATTGGTAGATAAAAGGTTTCAGTCAAAGTATTGTTTTCAAAAGTACATTCAAAGTCATTCTTACTACAATATTCTAATAACGTACGAGAAAGATGATCATATAATAAATGAATCAAATATATCAAAATCTAATTAATTTGACAATTATAATTAGTACACTAATGGGTTTTTTTTAATAAGTAAATTAAATGGTTATTAAAAAGACAGTAAGGTCACAAGACAGGTAGGCCAGTTAGTAGTGGTAATCCTAGTTGGTTTGCCCCAATATTCTCCTGATGCCATTCTTTTCTTGTTGAAAGATTATTAAAGAAATAAAATCATGCGACATATGATAAGATGTCATTAATTTCATTACTTCATTATATATAAGTTGAAATATACATAAATAAAAATATCTATCATAGATATTTACAATTTACAATCATAATTTACAATCATTTCATTGGTGGGCAGCCAGCGATAATAGATAATATTGTTCCCCAACCCTTCCCCCCCCCCTCTCTTTCACTCCTCTCACTTCATCTTGAAAAGAAATGCGAACTGCCCCTCACATTACAGAAAATCTTTGAACACTTTTTCTTTAAAAAAACTTCACTTTCTTTATCATTTTCAAAATCTAATTTCTTTTGTCTCATCAGCCCTCTATACATTTCAAAGTAAAAGAAAAGAAAAGGAAAAAAAAATGTAGCCGTTTGTCTCCAAATTGGTTGAAAGACTCGATTGAAATATGACCTGAAATCGATTCAAGAATCAAATGTGTTGATTACTAGAATCGACCCATCGAAAATGACGCGTTTTCAAACCATGTCAAAAGTGCATTCAAATAGTTAAACATATTTTTTCTTATAAACACTTTATCAAATGCTTGAGCTTAAAGTCTTTATCTTTAATCTCTTTTTAACACTTAGTTTTTTTTTTTTTTTTTTTTTACCAGTGTTCTCACTACCTTTTCTCTTTGTTCTCACTACCTTTTCTCTTCTCATACTTTTTTTTTAATCTCTTAACATGTACTTTCTCATATTAATCTTCTTAATTGATACTTATTTTATCCTCTTATTATCCACTCACTTTTTCTCACCACTCTCTCCCCTTATAGACTCTCTTCATATTTCGCTCTTCCTATAAATTCCTTCTAAGCACATTTTTTTTGTTCTAATTTTCTTTCTACATGTACACATGGTGATCTCACCTAATTCATTCTTTTTGTACTTTTAGTTGTTTGTCAATCTTGAAAATATTACTTAATTAAGTAAAATACAAATTATATTCACATCAAAACGATTTTAAATGTTAAAAAATCAAAACAAAATATTTTACTATTAAGCATTTTTATAATTAAAGCAAACACTTCCCAACAAACAGATGGTCAGATCTCTAGAAAATAAGTTTGGAAGGGAGAAAATTTTGGTGGGAGCCTGCAACTTTTTGCTACCTTTAGAGTAATCAAAATTCAGAAAATGACTATATTCATTTAATCAAAAGGGGGGGCCAAAAGTCCAAGGCCATTTCCTTTGCAAACATATGGTGACCCCAAGTACACAAATTATATTTCATTACAACACATTATATATATATATATATATATATATATATATATATATATATAATGAAAGAGAAGAATAGCCATATAATAGCCCATAGGCATAGCCAGCCTATATTTCAAATTTTTTCTTTTTTCTTTTTGAAGAATCTATATTACAATTTCAATTTCCCTTTTCTTCATTCCTTTTTGGAAAGTGGGGTGTGATGATGAATGGCTGATGAGTTTTGGGGATTTTCCAACCTCTCATTTTCTTTTGGGCATAATAATGCAGCCCTTCATCATCTAATTCATTTATATATATATAATTGATAGAGAGAAAAGGATAATTGATGGGATATTTTGAGAAGGTACCGTCCAACACACTCACAAACTCCACTCACTAAGTGTGTGAACAAAGAATGACGTTGGCTAATAGTTCATTCAATGTACAATATTAATATTTTGGTGTGTGATTTATAATAACCGTCATGCCTTTTATCGCCAACGCACGATTCAACGTGATAAGACTTTGACGTCGTAGTACTAGATCTTTTGTCTCCCTTGAGAAAAAAGTCTACGTGGAACAACATCACCACACGTTTCTTTAATATATTCATTTTATTTCTATTTTTTTAATTAATATACTCCTTCGAAGAGTGATAACAAATGCATATCAAAGCATACAAATTTAATAGATAATATGATATATGTGTGAATGTGTGTAACATTTCAAGCTAACTCAACCTATTTGGAACGAGTAATATTTCAAAATCTAGATTTTGCATTAGATAGCTCTAGCATTCATTTGGTCATTTTGTTGCAATGTCTTAAGTTGTTTTCGAAATTGAATAGTGACCTAATTCAAACCAACACGAATCATTTTAGCTTTAGTATTTTTAACTCTAGAGTTTCTAGTAAATGGGCTCTAAAAAAGAAGTATATGCATGCACCTTGTTGGGTATACATATAGGTAATGCTTTATAAATTCTTTGCAGCTTTCTTTGAATATACAGTCTCATTATTACACCATCTTAAAATCTTTCTCATCTCCATGTAAAGTTAGTTCATTCATATGTTTCTATGTCTAAATTAAAATTACACACAGAAAGTCAATTTTTGGTTCTACTTTTTCTTTTTGCTATAAAAAGTGCTCGTTATCTTTAGGCACGAACATCACAATGTGAGTAATAGTATCTATTTTTTTTTAATGGAAATAAATATGAATATATATAAGCATTAAAGGAATCATCTTGAATATTTTGATTCATAACTATAATTTGGGTTAGTTTTAAACTTATAAATATATATTTCAACAGTAATTTTTTAACTGAGAATTATTTTTTCAAATATTTTAATTAAAGTAATTTAGCTTACATGGAATTTTTTTTGGATTTTGCTATCTCTTTTTCGAATAATTATATATTATAACACACATCAAAAGAGAAAGGGAAAACCAAATTTTGATGGATGATGGATTTGCTATCTTTTTAAAAAGTAAATTTCCATTAATTAGAAATCAAATATGTCATTTAAGCTACACAAATATCCGCCTCTTTTACAATTTATACATAATTATGAAAGAAAAAAGGATAATTTCAAACCACAAAGAGATATATGCCACAATCAACTGTCAAGTCTGTCATACCTATAATATTATGGGTTGCTTCGTTTAAAAGTCTCTTGCGTGCGGAAATATTCATCATTTTCAATAAGGTAGCAAGTTTTTTGATCTCATGTTCAATTATCACCTCTATCCCAGATAACGACTCTTCATCTGTATGAATGATGAATTTGATTGCTTGCTTCACTCGAATATATTATAGCCTGATTTAAAGGAAGAGAAAGCTTCATTCTTTAGTAAACAATGTTGAAAAATAGTCAATAACATCTATTAAGAAGATCACAAACACACGTTGAAGAAAAGCTATATATATATATTTCAAAATCATACAAATTCACTAAATCTACTATTATTGAAGATTCACAACAAAGATTAATATTGATTACGAATATTATAATATAAAATTACTACTTATAATGGATGTATATTTTCTTTTTCTCTTTTCTTATTCTATGTTAACCTCGTTCTATAATAAGTCATTCACACATAATAAAAAGAAAAAAAAAAGCCAACATAAACATAGGTTAGCAGTTAAGACATTATTACTTCTTTTAAAACATTTTTCAAACTTGAAAAATATATTTTGTGTCATCTTGATGGCACGACACCTCACACCCATAGAATATTCTACTTTATGCTAGTATTGAGGTTAGGACTTAGTTCCACTTTCGTTTTTATAACTTGGTTATAATCAAATAGTTCGTAAACTGTTTTTTTACTCATTAAAAAATTTACTGATTTTCTCCCATTATTTTACTCATATTCTAAGCCATAATATAATAAATATGTTAATGTATACATCAAGCTAACGACGGGCATAGTTTTTTTTTTTTTTTTTCTTTCTTTCTTTCTTTCTTTCTTTTTTGAGTTCAAAAACATTTAGAGGTGGGGATTCGAACCTATAACTTCTTGGTCATAAGTACATACTTTATGTCAGTTGAGCTGTGTTCTTATTAGCAACGATGGGCAGAGTTGAATAAGAAAGGTGGTGGTCATTGATGCAAAAAATAATATTGAAAAGTTAAAAGGCCCATTTAGTTTTTGGTTTTTGATTTTTAAAAATTGTTTTTATTTTTTCATCATTTTTCTTAAGAAAAGATTTGAATTCTTAGCTAACTTTCAAAAATAAAAATAAGTTTTTGAAAACTATTTTTTAGTTTTCAAAACTTGGCTTGTTTTTTGAAAACAAATAAAAGCCATAAATGGAAGTAGTATTTATAGACTTAATTTTACTCCCTTTAAATTTTCAAAATTAAAAAATTGAGAAAAAAAAATAAATTTATACCTTTAAACTTTTAGAGTTGTATCATTTAAAACCTCAAACTAATAATCATATCAATTAAAACTCTAAATTTTCATAAGTGAATTGATTTAGATCCTCAAGTAAGGTTCCATTTTAAAACCACTAATTCATCATTTTTACACGTGTATAAGACTTCTTTTATGTGGAAGGATTAGTATAATATTAAAAAGAAATGCTTAAAATTAAATAGATAGTAGATGATTTTCATTAATATGAATGATTTTTCATCTTCTCATATTCCTCTATATTTCTCTAGTTAGTTAGGAAAAATTACGTGATAATTTTTCTTGCTAAACTTCGGTAGGATTTTGGGAGAAGATAATTTTATTTAGATGATTTTGAGTTGATTTTAAATAGAATCAATTTAGAGTTTAAATTAATACAATTATTAGTTTGAAGTTTTAATTGATACAACACCTAAAGTTTAGGAATATAAATTAATTTTTTTTCTAAAAAATTATATACATGCAAAGAGTTAAAATATAAAATTTTATCCCTTCTTATGAAAACCCTTTGCCCTACCCTCTCTTGTAGCTAATACAATTTTCCAAAAAAAAAAAAAAAGACACAAGCTTATTACCATATAGATAAAATGTACAACCATATGTCATGAGTCAGAGAAGACCTAGGTCTGGGACAGGTTTACCGAAGCCTGAACAGTAGAATAAGTAGGTCTATTAAAGAAAGAATCTACACTCCACACATAGGCTACCTAAACTTAAAATTTTTAAACTCTCTAATTAAACCTGAAAGCTACCTAAATCCCAATTTATAAAGTTGAAAATTGAAATTAAGTCAGAAATTATAAAGACAAACTCTGTAATTTTTAAAACCACTTCAACTAAATTAGGGACCAAATTTCAATTTTAACAAAAAAAGAAAAAGAAAAAGAAAAGAGGAAAATTACCAATGATTGGCCATATGGGTGTAAAAGTAATAATAGAGCATTGGGTAAATAAAATGATGAGATGGGGGAGAAAAAAGAGGACACGTGTAAGATAGGGGTGAGTCAGAGGAGTTGACGTGGACGTTGGTAAGCGGTGAGTTTGAAAGTCGGTCAAATAATTGAGTGCGATTACGATGCGCACCATTCAAGATGGGATCCCCTGTTGCCATCTGTCCCTTTTCCATTTTTAACGTGCTCGTTTCTACGCCCACGGTCCCCCACTGGATTAAAACCCAACGGCTCTCCTTTTTTTTTTTTTTTTTTTTAAATTTCCAAATAAAAATAAATAACTTTACCCATCGCCATCACGCTCCACTCTCCTTCAGGGTTCACTGATTCTGTCAGAAGTATGTCTACATCTTTTATTTCTTTTTTCTTTTTCTATTTCTCTCTACATTTTATTCCTATTATTCTCTTCTATTTGGGCCATCACATTATTTCCAAACTTGTCATTTTATCCTTTGGTTTATTATTATATTATATGTTTGGAGGAAAATCGTCATCGAATTTGATTGCTTAGTCGTAATGAACATTGGATTGAAGGACTTCTTCCATCTCAACTCTCTAATTTTTTTCAATGGAAGTCCGGTGATTCTAGACATTAGAATGTTTGAAATGCTCGCATTATTGCTAAATGTCACTCTCTTGAATGTGATGGTTGCTCTTTTTATTTCATTCTCCTTTTTCTATTGGATTATAAGATGAAGTTGATTGTTATTTTTGACATAGAACAATATTTCTCTACTGATTAGGGTAGTTGAAATTTCTTACTATCCACTACTAAATTTTAGATATGAGAATGCAAAGAAGAAGAGAGACTTGCAAAGAGGAAGACAGTTTTTTTCTTAATCAACCTTTCCAAGACTTAGTGGTGGGGAGTAAAAATTTTCTATTGTTTAGTTAGCAAAGAAGTTCATCCTAAGACATGGTTAACTCAATTTTCAAAATTAAAGTCTTTCATATATGTTCATTATGTTTATATGACATGCGTTGTATTGTTTTTTTTTTCAAAGAAAGACAACCAACAATTAAAACAAAAAATTAAAAAATATTGTATATGTCTACATCAGTTTGGTAAGAAGAAAGATAAGTTTAAACATGTGGTATTTAAATTGGAATAGGAAAGTCAAGATCTAGAGTTTTTTTTTTTAGATAAACAATATGTGGGTGGATATTTAAACCTTTCACCTCTTAGTCGGGAATATATACTTTGTCCATTAAGCTATGCTTAAGTTCTAGAGAAGTTTAAAAGTTATAATTTTTAATTATATTATACTAAATGTACAACTAAGTTAGAATGTAGTTTAAGCTTATATGTTATAGTACTGTCATTAACATTCTGTCTTATCATAACAAATTTGAATTGAAATGACACTTTAAATCAAAATCTAGAACACATATAGGGCATGTTTGGGAATGATTTTAGAAATAGTGATTTTAGCACAATTGATTTGTTTATAATTGATTTATGAAAAGTGATTTTCATATAATCATTTTAATGTTTGGTTCTACACTTTTAATAGTGATTTTCATACAATTAAAAGTGATTTTCAATGATTAAGGACATTTTTTAGAGTGACTTTAAAATAAGTATTTTAAACTAAGTGATTTAATTATAATTAATTTTGTAAAAGTTTTAGTTATAAATCATTTTAATATTTGGTTCCACTCTTGTAAAAGTGATTTAAATTTAATTAAAAGTATTTTTTAAAACGATTAATGTTTTATTTTCAAAGGTGATTTTAGAATCATCAAATTACTAAAAAGAGCATTACATTTGAAATTTAAAAAAAAAAAAAAAATAGAAGGTGGTAGAAAAAAGTTATACTGAGAGAACTAAAAAATTAAGAGAAAAAAATAAAGCTAGAGAAAATTAAAGTTTCAAAGAGAAAAACATGTTGAAGACATGGAGGGATAGAAATTTTAGAGCGATAGACAAAAAATTTAGAGAGAAAATTTTAATAGAGAGCGAAAAAATCGAAAGATAGAGAAATAAATTTAGAGAGATATACAAAAAAATTTGAAGAGAATGATAAAAATTTTAGGGAGAAAAACTTTAATGAAAGCAAAAAAAGTTCAAAGTCAGGGGCAAAAAATCTCAAGAGCAAAAAGTTATAGCAAGAGGTCAAAGATAAGAAAGAAAAAAGTTAAAGAGATACAAAAATTATAGAGAGATGAACGAAAAAATTTAGAGATAAAAAAAGTTAGAGAGAGTTAAAACCATTAGAGAGAAACAAAGTGAGAAAATGAATAAAAATGTTAAAAAGAGAATAAAGCAAGAGATAGACATTATAAAAATTTTAGAGAGAAAAAAATTGGCATTTTTTAAATAATGATGGATGACCTCAATGGTGACGGTTTTGAGAATACATACTTTTTGATGGAAATTAATGAATTCTTATAAAAGATGACGGTTTTTACCCGTCACAAAAAGTAAAATTGTTTTAAAATATGAAATAATAGTCATTTTAAAGACAAAATCACTTGGGAATCACCTCCCAAGTGATTGACCGGGAATCACTTCAAGTGATTTTGGATGTTTCTAAAATCACTTTCTTATCATTGCCAAACATCACAATTTTGAAGGAGAATTGATTTTGGGCATCTTCAAAGTGATTTTGGACATTCCAAAATCACTCCCAAACATGCCCATAATATGAGACCTCAATCACTTTTATAATGCAACACATTTACAATATAACACAACTAGCTCACATTTATAATGAACTGAATGGAGATTGGAAGGATAAGATATGTAAAGGGCAACCAAATCCAACAATGTTGTCAGACTGTAATAAGTTTTCTTGCAATATATATTGCCATCATTTCTTCATCATCTTCACGGTGGGTAGATAGGATATTTAAGTTCTTTTTGCATTAAAAACCAAAAGCCATATATAGGTGGGGAGTGGTGGAACAATTGAAATCTTAGTAACCAAATTTTAATTCCTATGGGTTAAGGTTGTAAAATCTAATCATTAAATAAATAATTAAGTTTGGGCCTAAGTTGTTCAAGTTAGATGTATTTAATTAGTATTTGCAATTACAGAAAGGTAGAAAATGTATATTCATGTCGATGATGATAATCATTCAAAGAACAACGCTGTATTAAGAAGTAGTGAATTGTACTAAAACAAATAATATCATAAAATATAATTGATTAACTGACATAAATCAAAATACCCAACTATCTAACTAACTCAACCAACCTATAGTTGAGGGTTAATAGCAAGCTAATAGTAATCTCCTCACCATGAAGTACCATAACACAGGTGTGTGGATGTTGCAACATGAGGAATGTGGAGTACGTTTTCGATCAATTTATAAATAGTCTTTCGTGCTTTCTTTTATTTGAGTACTTGTGGAGAAAGTGGGACATTCAAATAATTAAACATGCGGCGTTGTGAACATGTTATAATCGTTTCAAAACTATAGCTTTCATGTTATATCTAGTACGTTATAATTTAATATGAAAATAAATCAATTAACATCAATTCATTTATAAGATTTTTCTTTTTTTTTCTTTCTCAAAAACTCCTTTCCATGTGCTTGAAAAAATCGATTATTCAAAGTCATGCATTTCAATCCACAATAATTTTGGTTGAATGGCACATAGAAGATTGATACGTAAAACATATTTGATTCAATGTATGTGATAATTTTGTAAAGCCATACTTGAAGTTGCATATGGCCACCAGGGGCCATGGCCCCTCCAAATATATATATATATAACAAGTTTCCAAAGTAACACATTATATTATTTGTCTTATTTTTGTATGATTCTTTTCAATAATTTTCTTTCAACCAACGACATAAATTAACAAAAAAAAATCATGTAAAAAGTTCTTTTCAAAAAGAGGGGAAGAAAAAAGAGCGAGCTTAATTAGGAAAAAGGGAAGGGAAATTTATCATATCAAAAAATGGATATTGATTGTCTATCATGAACCTCAAAAATCTACCTAAAAGATTATACTATGTTGACTTTTTAAAGTTGAATTGCAATAGATATCGCATCACACACATTTTCAGAATATTCTCAGCTTAAGTTTTGCATGTTTAGAATATAATGTGTTTGACAAAATTTCCTATGTGATTTTGAAGGGCTAAAAGTCTTTTAATTATTTAATTATTTATTTTTGCAGTGTATAGTAATCAATAAAAAAACAACTTTAAAAAAGTTAAATTGACTTTAAAACATTTTTTGAAAAAAAATATTTAAAATTAAAAATTAAGAATAAGTGATTCTCAATCAATCACTTTAAAATTATTTTATGATAATTTGACATGTGTAGAATCATTTTTAGATATAATGCAATGAAACTAAGTTTGTAAATAAAATCTCATTTGAACCCAAAATAATAATAATAATAAAACCACATTTAGAAAATGTATCGGAACACATAAGTGTCTTAATTAAAGCCACTTTTATCAAAAGATATTTTAAGGCTTTTTTTTTTTTTTTAAAGGTGCTAATATCAAAAGATCATAGGCTAACAATACCTTAAAATGTTTTCTTTAAGTGAAGCAATTATTTCGTAAACAAGTTTGAAATAAAACTAAATTAATACATCACCCACAAGCATTTTAAGAATTTTTTTTCCCTACTAACATGAGCATAGCTTAGAGGTAATTGATATGCACTATTTTCCTTAAAGTTGGAAGTTCATATTTCCATACCCTTACACTTATTTACTAAAAAAAAGTATTTTTTTTCTCATTATTTTTGGAATTTCTCAAAATACTTTTGATTATAAAAAAATAAAATAAAAAGTATTTTAAATGGATTATAATTACTCTTTAAAATTTTAACCAAACTCTGCCAATGTTTTTAAAAAAATAACGAAAAAATTAATTTTTTCCCCTAAACTTTGAGAATTGTATCAATTAAAACCTCAACTAGTAATTGTATCAATTTAAACTTGAAACTCTCATAACTGGATCAATTCAAACTAGTATAGCTATTTTCACTTGATTCCATTTAAAATCTACTCAAAATCATCTAAATAAAATTATTCTTCTCCCACAATCCTACGTACCAAAGTAGCACAAAAAATGATCGTGTAATTTTTTCTAAATAAGTAGAGAAAAATAGAGGAATATGAGAAGATGAAAAACCGCTTATATTAATGAAGAACTGGTACTATTTATTAGATTTCAACATTTCTCTCTAATTTACGTTAATCATTGTATTTCATTAAATCTTATACACATGAGAAAGTTATGCAATAATGGTTTTAAAATGAAATTTTAACATAGGGTCTAAATTGATTTGCTTTATGAAAATTCAGGGGGATTTTAATTGCTACACAATTATTAGTTTAGAGTTTTAAGTGATATAATCTTAAAGTTTAGGGGTATAAATTAATTTTTTTCTTAAAAAAATACTTTGTAAATGAGAAATTATTCGATGAGATTGCCACAATATGACTAGCAGTTTTTCACCGTTGGATGTAGAGAGAGAAATGCCTCAAATTTATATCCAGTAGTTATTAGGAGGCATGAAAATTATTGAATCCACATCTAACGATTATTACGAGGCAGCTATATTGTAGCGGCCTCATTAAATAATTTTTCCTTTATAACCCTCTAAAAACACTTGAAAAGACATGTCCGAGACACAATTTTTTTTATATAAAAAGAACCACTTTTAACCCTCTATAAACACTTGAACATACATGTTCGGGACACAAAATTCTTGTGCATGAATAATGGCCTTATTTTGAAGGAAGTAGATTTCAAAATAAAGACTTGCAAGTTCAATAATAATTGACATGTACCATCGACTAAGAGGTCAGAGGTTCAAACCATCTACCACCAAAAATTGTTGAACTCAAAAAAAAAAAAAGAGAGGAGAAAGACTTGCAAGTTCCAACAAGTTAATTCGAAGTGGCCTATGTTTTTGGAAAATAATGACTGAGTGGCACGTGGATGAATAATAATAAATTTACAAGACAACACATTTTGATATATTGAACCAACTGATATTTGGGGAGGTGCAGTTTAAAAAGGAATGTCGTCTTTATGTGAAGAGAGTGACAGTAACTGCCTGCAGAAATTCAGAAAGTTAGGAGAGATATCGATATGATCCCATTTACCGAAGCCCACTGTCCTAACAAACACAAACAAACTTCCAATTAAGTTGTAGAAATTTGGATCATTATCCCCTTTACCTTCCACACGTCCTTCTTCCCTCCATGCAACGTGCTCTTCCTTCCTTCTCCCATATATGCCAGATCCTCCCCCACTGATCTCCAACGGATACAATTCCACATAGCACGATTTTAAAAGTATTAACTACAACGATCCCTCCACATTTCTTTACAATGATATAATATCATCTACTTTGAACATAAATTTTCACGACTTTGTTTTTTGTTTCACCAACGCTTCAACCGATAGAGACATTGTCTGTATTTAAAATATATATAGAAAGAGAGATTACAATGGAGCTTGAAAGAAGAAATTGAAAGGAATGGAAGTCAATAAATGGAAGGTGGGAGGACCCAACAAAAAGAGGTGATATCTACGTGATGGGAGAGTTTTTGTTAGTATATCTTCTTCTACTGACTATCTGATGTGGAGTGTATTTTTATTGGTTTATCTTTATTTTATTTAGTAGATAAATTAATTAGACTCAACTAAATTTTTTTGAGCCACTAAAAATACACCATATCCGAAGAAGTATATATATGTGTAACAAATTAAAAAATAGTCTCACCTGACACACCTACTAAAGATTTAAAATCGTACAAATCTCTTCGACAACCCGATGTTATAAGAATCAGCAAGTAGTTGTTTTGTGAGATTAATTGAGGTATGTGTAAGGTAGTCCGAACAAAACAACGTGTGAGGACAAAGAAGTGGAGCCATGATATGCACCAAAATTGAGGGAGAGGGGAGAGGGAGGATGGTCAAATTAGCATGCACAAGGGGAAGGAGGAAAGAGGGTGAGGGGGATCACATGGAATGGGCCATGCGTGAGGCAGCAATTGGCGGAATGGTTACTGCAGCTCATGGCCTTGGCTTGCGCTCATCGCTTGTGCCATTTGATGCACCCTGTGCCCCCCCACCTCCGGCCCTCGCTTTTACATTAAATATTGGCAGGTGGTGAGTTCACTTGCATGACATATGGGCATAATATTGCAAACAACCCCCCACTTTTCAACACCTGTGGGCTCTACGACCACTGTTTCTACATTTCAATATATTATCATCCTATTAATTATTACTCCATCAACCCAAACACAAAACTGGATGATTCTCCAAAAAAATTCAATCAACTAACTTGAACCATGTTTAAAAGATCTAATGATTCAACTCAAACCATTACATTAAACTACAAATTTATTACTTTAAGATTAAATTTAAGCTCTATTGAGGAGTATTTTTAAAGTCATAGCTTATGAGTTGTAGCTCGTTTTTATTTCTCTCTTCATTGGTAATCTACATTTTTTGAATATTGGTTATGTTAGTTAACCATTCTTATTATAATTAGTTACTTGTAGTTACAACTACGTTCATGTATTTGTTATAGCTGTTAGCTGTTGTTATTTTTATTCTATTGTTAGTTAACAGCTAGTCTTTGTATTTATAGGAGTGTATTCGTACTGATTATCAATAATATAGAATTCTTTTCTCTCCTCTCAAATTTGTGGTAGGCAATTATAATATACATGTTTTTTTTTAGAGTCCACCAATATGTGGAGTGAGAGATTTGAACTTCTAACCTTTAGGTCGATGGTATATATATATGTCTTAACCAGTAATGTGTTATGTTGAAGTTGAGAACTACTAAACACATTGTTATAAGATACTTTTAAAAGTGACGCACCCACAAAATGAGTTAGGTGTAACTGTAATGAGGAATATTATATATATCTATATATATTTTGTAGGGAGAGGAGAATAATATATTGATGGAGAAAGAGTAAGAGATGAATATGGAAAATGACTCAGAAGTTGTATAAGGAATTTAAGCATTGGAATTCTGATTGATAACAACTTGTAACAAAAAAAAAGTGACAAAATAGAAGGCAGAAGGGGACATGGATCCACATTTATAGGTCTACTTTAATTTTATCAAGCTACTATACAAGTAGTACATAATTAAATCAAAGGGATTGCAATCAATAAGGGGAGCTACTTGTTGTTTGTCCTTTAACTCCTAATATAATGTACTCTCCCCCAACATTATATTGTACATATATATATATATATATATATCTACTTACATTTACTTCACTTCAAACCAACCAACATATAAACACTCGAATTTTCCCCCACTTTTAACTGTGTTTCCTTCGTACCCGCTCACACCTACATAAACTTATTTATTTTACACAAGATTTTTCATTTAGATATTTTGACAAATATATAAATGCATGTGTAATATCATCTAACTGTATTTTTCTGTGCATAAAGAGGAAATGTCCCATTATTCTTCAATTTGTCTTCCTTTTTGCACAAAATCTTTTAAATGTTAGATAAAGAAAACCAAACTTTCATTAAGAAGAAATGAAAGAATACAAAAGAGTTAGGCAGAGGGCCAACAAAAAAAGGGCCTACAAATTAAAAAGGCAACTCGAAAAGAAGTAAAACAAGGACGGGTCTAAATAACTAAATAAGAGGACTCCAATCCAAAAGAATATAAGTCGATCTTTTGTATCCATCTAGTTTAAATATATATCCTTCATAACTATACAATCGTTAGATGTAACTTTTTGTTTCTGTCAAGTTTGAATATATATCTCAATGAATCAATGTTATATATGTTTATTTATTTCTTTGGCAAAATTTGTCTATTGAGACAATATTCGCCTATGGAAGCAATATTTGCCTATTGAGAGAATGAGAATAAGAATTTGGGAGTCATTCTCGTTCATTCTCATTCACTCAATTTTAGGTCATGCCAAATTGCATATATATCTATCTTTTTCTTTAATTTCTGTATATTTGTTGTGGGTCCTATAGTCTCCTATATCAATAATTTCAAATTGATTTCGATTTTGAAAGGATGCTAGAAGTTAACAAACTAAAGCTCTCCATTTTGATTGTGGTTCTAAAATAGTTTTGGTAAACACATTGTTAGAAATATTTTTTGTTAAATTACAAATTTAATCCATAAACTTTGAGGTTTTTGTCTATTGAGTTTTTGAACTTTTATAATTATAAATTTAGTCATTGAACTTCAAATTTTTTAAAATTCACGTATCTACTAGATACAAAATTGAAAATTTCTATTAAATGTAAAATTCAAATTTACATCTAATAGATCAATTAATTTTTAAAAATTTTGAATTTTTCAAGAACCTATTAAATATGAAATTGAAAGTTTAAGAATCTATTAGACACAACATTAAAAGTTTAGGGACTCATTAGAAACTTTTGAAAGTTCAGGACTAAATAGACATAAACGTCAAAGTTTAAGGACTAAACTTGTAATTTAACTAAGATTTTTTTTAAAAAAAAAACAAAAGTTATACAAAATTCATTTTGATTTTTCTTTTAAATTTTTGCTTAAATTACAAATTTATGGGCCTATAGTTTTAAACATTTCAATTCAGTCTCTAAGGTTTTGATCTTGTTTCAATTTCATCTCTATGATTGAGTCAAACCTCACAAATCGTTTTTGTCATATTTCCATATTGACACATTTTTTATATGGCAATGAGTTGATTTTCTCTAATTTGGTTGACTGTTGTTAGTTAATTGTATTAGAGTTATGAGCAGGATTAAAAATAGAAGGAAAAAAAAAGAGTAATAGTAATGAGCAGCTGTTTTAGTTTTAGTTTCTATATTTGCGGATATAGCATGTTGATTTTTTTTTTTTTTTTTTGCAAATATGGAAAATTTTTTAAAATTTGATTATTAAAATTTTTGTAATTCCTATTTTACCCTTAATTTGATCTAATTATCAATTGAGAATATTATGAAAAATTTTGTATTTCCCTTTTTTTTTTATCGTCAATTGTTTTGTTCGTGGTTGTCCGTTTTCGTTTCTAAGTAAGTTGTTTGTAATCATGAGTTTTTTTCTTCCTCAATTGCTTTTTATAACTGTGTGTTTTGAAAAGCAGTTGAGAATAATGGAAGCACAAAGTACTGTGTATAGAATGAAGAAGCTCAGCATAATTAGGGCTGGAGCAATGTACTCAATATAAAGGAGAAAGACCTTACACGTGTATGAAAACTATTGGGTAAGCAATAACCCAAGCTGTAAAAAATAACAAAGAAGACAGTAATAAGGAAAGGTAAAATAACAAAGGTGAAAAGGATTTTATCATCCCCCCACAAGCAAAACTGGAGGAAACTGCAAAGTGAGCTTGGTACGGAGACTAAAAAAACGAGGAGATGGGAGTGGCTTGGTGAAGATGTCGGCAAGTTGGTATTCGGAGGGAACGAACCGAACAAGAAGTTGCTTTCTACAAACCCGTTCACGAATAAAGTGATGATCAATCTCGATATGCTTTGTAACGACCCGACTTTTCCTATTAGACTTTCTAGGGACGTTATTACATGCATGCTGAAGAAATTTAAAAATCTTTGGTAAAAGACAGAAATAATTAAACTTTTTGCTAAACAATCAAAAATCTTTATGCTCAGGATCCCTTTAAAAATCATTTCAAAACACATAATATGAATTATAACGCTCAATTAGTTGAAATAGTTTCACAACACATTGTTTACTAAACAAAATATGTTTTAACTAACACACTATCTAAATGCGGAAGTCATGATCCTCAAAGTCACCCATGACCCTTTCAGCAAACTGCCTTGTCAATCACCTAAGATATGTATGTCTTTGCCTAAAAAGAAAAACATTTTTGAAAAGGGTGGGTATTTAAAATACTCAGTAAGTGACCTCACTACCAGGGTCAGGATATGCAAACACATACAAAGTGATTTTTAAAACCTTTTTCCTTTAGTGGGACCTAAAACATTTTCATAGTGGAAACGTTTCCCTTTAACTTTTCTCTTCGACTTAATGTGGACAATTATCCCAACATAACCTTTCCTTTTCATTTAATTTTTTCAGGTTCCTTTTCATTTAGATGAACATCTATAATTTTAGGAGGGTAATTGCCACAGCTTTCGAAATCATTTCAGCATGAAAATACACATGTATGCATGAGGTCCCAAAGCATTTTAAATTTTCATTCAATGATGCAACACAAGGCAACATTCTCATATCATTCATCATAAACCATAACTCATGCATCACATTCACAAGAATATTTGGCAATCAACAAGTGAAAATAAAGCATTTTAAAATTCATCTAAAATCATAATAAAACATTTATAAAAGCTTTTCATTTCAAATGTAGTTTTTCAATTCAGTTCCTAACTTGCATTTAAACATACTGGCATAAAGTCCCTTACCTTGGCTCCATTAGTTCGCTTTCTCCTTTTATGGAGTTCTTTCACCTCAACCTATAATGATTTAAAAGAACTTATTACTTGACCTACTCACAACTCATGAACCTTAGGCAAACTACTCAAATTACTGTATACGCACATGAACCCACCATGAATTTGACTACGTTAAATTTTTCAACAAGAATATTCACCCACCTAGGTAGTTAAGTTTACCCCCAACTAGTTACCAAGATAACATAATTTCATTCCTCTATTATTTCAAGTAAGTCATTTTGATAATACACATGATTCTCCAAATCTTTAAGCTCTCTATTCCAACATAGCCATAAACTTAGTCAAAATTTAATTCTAATTTACCCATAGTAAGATTTCTCTAAATATAGCATGCTTCCTAATTATGAATTTCATGCTTTCCTTCTAAAATTCATAATAATAACCAAGTTACAAATAACTTAAAGGGCTTAATCCAAAATTGAATCGGAGTCGAAATTTACCAAAATCATAACGCAATCGTGGCACTGTTCGGGATTCGAAATGCTGATCGGGAGACGGCGGCACGTGAATAGTGACGGCGGTGTGAACAGTACCCCCCCCCCCCCCGCAGTGTGAACAGTGCGAGCTGCTGAACAGTACCCTTGCAGTGTGAACATTGCACGCGGCATGAACAGTACCCCCCAATGTGAACAATACCGCTGTGTGAACAGTACCGCGATGTGAACAGTCGCAATGTGAACAGTACCCCCCCTCGAGCGTGAACAGTATTGCGGCGTGAACAGTAATCTCGTGTGAACAGTGTCACGCATGAACAGTACCGCGACATGAAGGATAAATCCGGCGATGGATGATTGTTGAAGAAGAATAAGCTTTCGAATGGATGGGTCCCTTGGTAGTGAAAGGGAGAGAGTGTGGGATTGATGGTGGAGGTTGTTTTTCATGGAGGAATATGAGAAGGTTGGAGAAGATGACGGCTTGGCTTGACCTAGGGCTGTGTGTAGTATAAAAATAATAGAGAGGGATATTTGGGCTTGGCTCAAAGTCACATAATTAACAAAAATTGCCCCCAAATCAATTAATTCCCTTTTTCCCTTCTTTCTTCCCAATTCACCCTCCAATTTCTCAAATTTCAATTATGCAAATCTCTAAAATTAACTTTCAACACAACTTTAAACATGAAATTGGCCTTACAATTAATTCAAATCTCAAAATTAAGACTTTAATTAATACCTGAAAATGTCGGTCGTTACATGCTTTGATCGATTGTGGAACACAGGATTTTCCGCCAAGTAAGTGGCGCTAAGGTTGTCACATAACAGGAGAGGCATAGTCGAAGAATGTATACCTATTTCATTCAAAATAGATTGAAGCCATATCAATTCAGCAGTGGCATTCGACATACCTTGATATTCGGATTCAGCACTCGATCTAGAAACCACCTTCTGTTTAGAAGAGGACCACGAAATCAAATTAGTACCCAAAAATACACAAAAACCACTGGTACTTCGACGAACATCTGAACAGCTGGCCCAATCGGCATCTGTATAACATGTGAGAGCCAATGCTGGAAATTTGGAAGATCTTGTTAACCTCATCAATATTAGATATTATATTGAAGATCATGAATGTATTTTGAGTATATCAGTAGTATATCAAACATTAATCGTCATTCATTTCAAGTAAATACATATGAGTGTATCATTTTATTAATATATTGAGTATATCAAGAATAATCAGACATCAATCAACATTTATTTCAAGCAAAACATGAGTGTACCATTTTATTAATATTTCAAGTATATCAAACACCAATTAGCATTCATTTGAAGTAAAATATGGGTATATCGTTTTATTGATATTTCAAATATATTAGTAGTATATCTACATCAATTAACATTCATTTCAAGTAAACATGAGTGTGTATCATTTTATCAATATTTTGAGTATATCATTAGTGTAACAAACATCAATCAATATCCATTTGAGGTAAAATATCGTGTATTATTTTATTAATATTTTGAGTATATATTCACAGTATCTTAGACATCAACCAACATTCATTTCAAGTAAAACATGTATGTATCATTTTATTAATATTTCGAGTATATCAATAGTATATCATACATTAATCACCATTTATTTGAGGTAAAATATAGTGTATTATTTTATTAATATTTTGAGTATATTAGAAATATATCAGTCATCAATCAACATTCATTTCAAGTAAAACATGAGTGTACCATTTTATTAATATTTCGAGTATATCAGTATTATATCAAACATTAATCGACATTTATTTCAGGTAAAACATGAGTGTATCATTTTATTAATATTTTGAGTATACCAATAGTATAGCAGACACCAATCAACATTCATTTTAAGTAAAACATGAGTGTATCATTTTATTAATATATCGAGTATATCAACAACATATCGAGTATATCAGCAACATATCATACATTAATTAGCATTCATTTCAAGTAAAATAGGAGTGTATTATTCTATTAATATTTCGAGTATATCAGTAGTATAACATACATCAACCAACATTCATTTCAGGTAAACACATGAATGTATCATTTTAGTAGTATTTTAAGTATATTGGTAGTATACCAAACGTCAATCAGGATTCATTTGAGATAAACACATGAGTCTATCATTTTAGTAGTATTTTGAGTATATCAACAGTATATTAAACATCAATCAACATTTATTTTCAGGAAAAACATGGGTGTATCATTTTATTAATACTTCGAGTATACCATCAGTAGTAGATCGGACATCAAGGACTTTTTGGACTTTTCTTATGGGTTGGGCTAATATTGTGCTATATTTGCAAATAGTTTTAGAATGTCTTATATATGCTATACATACTTTAGTTCAAGTTGCAATTGCCCCAAGAAAAAATATGTGTTTTTCAAGTGAATAAAAGAAAATTAGGGATGATTTATGAAGTTTTACTAAACCATAGAGAATCTAGTTGAAGCTTTTAAAACTATAGAGACTGGTTGAATTGAAACATGGGGGCGTTAAGAAAATATTTTTAGTTTCAAAACAAAGCTCCAGTCCATTGCAAGTGCACACTGTCGATGCAAGTAATATAAAACTGAAAGTATTCCAAAGTATCGATCACACAGGAAACAGATACAACAAAATTCAAAAGATAGCAAAAATTGTTTTCAAATTGCAATTTTAGTAACCAAGGTTATAAAAATGTTGGGGGGTGTTTTTGGCAAAAGAAAATAATTTTAAAAAAAATAATAAGTATGAAAAAGGAAATTCAAGTTGCTCATGTTTTTGGCAAAAGAAAATAATTTAAAAATAATAATAGGTATGAAAAAGGAAATTCAAGTTGCTCATGCCATTTGGAAATAAATGCTACTAAAATGCAATTGCAATCGTAGCTAACACAAGAAAACTAAGTAAACTGAATTCGACTCCTATTTAATTTTGCTTCAAAATCTTTAGGAGACTAAGTGATTAAACCTATATTTCTATGGCTAATCTAACTTAGAAAATTTCGTGCACAATTCTAATGGTTTTGGAGTCTCGCCCTATGTCAATGGTCGATGTTCAGAACTTATTTCTAAGCCTTATCCTCCATTATTTTTGTGACATCTGCTTTTCCTTAACCTCTTCGGTGTTAAGTTCCAGCTTGACAAGCAACACTAGTTGGCCGACTAAGTTTTTCCAACGTTAATTCAACAAAAACAAACAAAGTTTCAAATGTTAACTAGATTGATTATGCTTTTAAGCTTACATCTTTTCTCTAGGGCATTCACCAACTTGAACCCCTAAAGAAAAATTCGCTTGTCATGGAGGGAATGAAAAACAACAATTTAATTAATACGAAACTCATAATTAAATAGCCAAAATAAAGGAAATAAAAAGGCAATCCATACTGAAAATTTATTAAGAAAACACTTTGAATAAAATCAATCCAACAAGTACAAAAATACTCACAAAGGACAGTAGCAACACGTACTGAAATTCAAACCTTGTGGAAATATAATTCCAAAGAACAAACTGATTTTTTATTAAAGAATGGAACAAAAATCAAAGGAACATAGCACTTAACTAAAATCCAACAAGCTTGTAAGAAAGAATAAGAAAACAGCAGTTAGAAACAAGAAAGAACAAAATGTAAGAACAACTACGAGCTCGCGTATTCCTTACTTTAATTGAACCAATTGCACCTTCAAAGGCAAATGGATCTTCACATTCTCTAACTTTCGTTGAGGATGGATCAAAACTAAGAGATTATAGAGCAAAAATGAAGAACTAATTGCTGGAACATGACATAAAACGAAGAAGTAAGAACTGTGGGTGAGAAGAAAAACTCAGCCACATTTTTTATTCATTCTTACTTCTTTTATAGGTGTCGGGGGCTAGTGTTTCTATCTTTTCTCTTCTACAACCTTGGGTCAACTTCTAGGCATGATATCAGGCTGAATAATCTCTCAAATCACACAAAAATCTCTAGAAATCTCGCAATCTCTGTCATTCTCGCATTTTCCAAATTTTCCAGAAAATGCAATTGCATTTCAAAAGTGGAATGCAATTGTATTTTTTCCTATGTTGACCATCTTGTTTTCCCACGGAAATGCAATTGCATTTCAAAAGTGGAATGCAATTGCATTTTCGTACTTGATCCAAACCTACAACAACAAACTTGTTTTCTCGAAGAAATGAAATTACATTTCCAAAATGGAATGCAATTCCATGTTTGTACTTGCTTCAAACTTACACAAAATAACAAATTAGTGTAATTTCCAATCTCTTTTCAACTTCTTTTTTTTTTTCATTACTCCAACGAGCTTTTATGAATTTAACTAATAAACCTCATTTTTAGCTTGCTCGTCATACAACAAAACACAAAAAAATGACAAGAATAACCTAGTGTAAGGTCGAATAATCCTCATAAATGAGAATTATCAGAGACCAAAGTGAAACTTTTAAAACTATAAGCACTAAATTGAAACTAAGCCTAATTATAAAGAAAAATATTGAAAATTTTAAATCCATAGGGTCTAAATCAATTAAAACTATGACCAAATTTGTAAATTAACCTAAATTATTAAAAAAAAATTGTATGTTATTTTTTATTATTTATTAGTTTATTTATCATTTTGTTTCTCTGATTGCCCCTTGTATGATTGATTTGCATGATTATATTTGTTTTCAATAAAATATCAATAGATAATTTCCTAATTCGTTTTATTTAATGAATCTAGGGGTACTTTCATATTTGATTGAAGGACACATATGTAAACACGTCTCCCCCTTTATTGTAAATAATTATGTTTTTCTTGATATTTTTATAAATATTTGTGTTCTCACATTCTTGTAAATATATATATATATATATATATATATATATATATATATATATATATATATATATATATATATATATAGTTATCCCTGAATTATTTGGAATGTGTAATATATATGATCTTATTAAGGTCATCTTTGAAGTTGGGTATTTCAAGTTGAAGGCCCATTTAAAGTTTAAAAGAAAGACAGAGACAATGGTTCAAGTATCTTAAATTTGGGTCTAAGCAAAAATGGGGTTTTCGATCAAATAAACTTTTATTGGGGTTCTTACACAAAGTATTTGAATTACAAAGATAAATTTGGGGAAATAATGGTCATAGCCAAATTTAACTTAAGTACAGGGACTCGTATGAAAAAACCTTCAAAGTACATAAACGAAGTACCCAAATAATAAATAATAAAGAACAAGAATGAAAAATATAATATATATATATTTTCCCCCCATATAAAAGGATAGGACAATGTTATCAGCGCTTGGGGCCAGTGCCTATAGTTCCGGTGTAACTTTTCCAAAAATGTTTAGCGTCAGGATTTTCTTCTAATAAAGTATATATAACAGCCTGCATGAAATTGTTAGTAAAATTAATTGCCTTGTTCATAATGATGATAGAAAGAGGAAAAAGGAAAGGCTAAAATTATCATTTAACTTATGAAATATACTTTCATTAAAGATTTAACCTATGAAATATACCCTTTTTTATATATATATTTTGAGATATTCATCTCTAATATTTTTAAATCTTTTATTTCTATCTTCAATCTAAATAAGTCCATAAACTTTTAATGTTGAGTCTAACGAATTTCTTAACCTTAAAAGATGTCTAATAGACTTGTGAACTTATAATTTTATGTTTAATAAATCTTTGAACTTTCAATTTTATGTTTAATGGAATCTTTATCTATGTTATTAAAGTATAAAGACTTAATAGACACTACATTGAAAATTTAAAAACTTATTATATATTTATTAAAGTTTCAAGACTAGTTATGATTCATTTTGATCCATGTATCCTTTAAAACATTGATTTTTGTTCACATATTTTCAAAACGTCTTTCTTAGTTTCTATAGTTTTAAAAAGTGACTGTTTTGGTCTATGCATTTTTTTTTATCTCATTTGTTTGATCACAATTTTAACACAAAACACGACACTCAATAAATTTCTTGAAAATGTAGGCATAGCTAAAATTTTAACACAAAACACGACACTCAAAGGGTTTCATTGTGCATATAATTTATTTGTATTAAAATTTTGCAACTAGAGACAAAAACGATCACTTTTTAAAAAATACAGGGACCAAAACAGACGTTTTGAAAGTACATAGATTAAAATAAATCAAAGTTAAAAATAAAATGACCAAAAAGGATATTTTAGAAAGAATAAGGATTAAAATGAACAAAAGCTAAAAAATATCGGAAGTGAGAAACCAAAAATAGTATTTAAATTGAAACAAAAAAAAATTATTCATGCACAATCAAATAGCTTACTCTGTAAAGGGGACGCTTTGCATCACTTGGAAGATCCTCGGTCAACTCTATGTCGTTCAGATGGCCAATAGCAGCACCCAAGCTTTGAGTCGTTCCCTGTATTAAAATAAATACACAACAAAAAATATCCATATAGTAACAATATTGATGTCTCAATTTTATTAAAATTATATATGCAAATATCAATAAAATATTGACATTAACTAATATTCTAAAAAAAAAAACATATAAATTATTTAAAATAATAAATAAACAATTCCTACTTATAAGCTATAATTTCTTACTAATATTATTTATGTTCATGATATTTTATTGATATTTTTACAACAAAATGCAAAAATGTATGGATTTGATTTCATATTAATGTGGAACTCTTCTATTTTATGAAAATATTAATAAAAATACTAATATGTTTATTGAATATTTCATTATTAGTATACAACACCTTCATTCTCCCTAACATGATACCAATTTACCAAATCAATAAAAAAATTAATTTAACATCTTAATATTATATAGGTGTAGGTTGAATGCTTATGAGCGTTTTAGTTCCACAATGTGAAGGCAAAGATTTGAACACCCATCCTAAACATATGCATAGTGCCTTAACCCTAAGCTCAAGTCGATAATATTTAGGTCCATCATCTAATTATATTAATCGAGGACAATTACATGAAATAAAAACATATTGTTACTAAAATTGATCAATATATATATATGACCTCTTGATCGAGGGTACATGCCAAAGCTCACTTTGGCAATTATTTATAAATATTTTAAAAGTGAAATTACCCATTTAAATTTTCTAAAAGAAGACTTAAATACATTGTTAACGTTTGAGTCTTTTCTTTTTCAAGATGATAATTGTTTAAGGAATTGCAGATTGTTCATATATCAATATTTCAATGAGCCAATTTTCTATGACAATCAACAATTTAAAATCAAATAAGTTACAAGTGCTAAGTCACATGAATTAAATATAAGTTTTATTTATTTATTTTTGTATTAAGCTCAACAAATATAGGGGTGTGGAAGATCTAACCTTGAATCCTAAAAAAATATAAGTATCTTAACCACTAAATTATACTCGTGTGAAATTTTTCTAATTTGTGATCAAGTAAAATGTTCATTTTGTCAAATTAAAAACATCAAATACTTTCATCTCAATTAATCGAGTATATATATTTTGACTTTATAGGATCATTTTATTCGTTGATTAAGGGTCTATTTGGAATAATACCCTCTAATTTAAACACTTTTGAAAAAAAAAATATTTTCAATAAATTTTTTATTATATCTCACATTGTTCTAAAAGTATTTTAAATAACAAATTCGTTCGGTTGCACTATATTTAAAAGTTATTTTATTAATTATAAGTTTTTTTTATTCTTTACTACAAATTTTGAGTATTTTTGGTTAATTACTCTAAATCATTTTTGGATAATCATCTCTCAAGTGTTTCTCTTTTTTTTTTTAATAAAAAAAAAAAGTTTTTAAATTAATCCAATTTTTTTAAGTACTTTTTATTTATTATTATTTTTTTAAAACCCCACTTTTGGATCATCTAAAATCACTAAGCTATTATAAACACACCCTAAATTATTAATTTTCAAAAAAAGTGCTTATAGAAAAATCAATGTGATTCAAAAAAGCATTTTTTCCTAAGTTATCCTAAACAAACTATAACTATTATGGAATAAATTATATATTTATCTTTAAAAAGAAAAAAAGTAAAAAAAAAAAGGTGAGTGAGAAAATACTATGTGGATGAGAATTTCAACGAGGGCCAAGGTAGCATCATATTTAAGCGTCCCAGAGGTTCTCTGGTATCTCTTGTACACGTTCATCATTATCTTCTCTGCCTCTGCAGGTCTCTGAGCTAACATTGCTTCTAATGCTTTTCTCTGCTATCACAAAACCAAATCATAATTGAAAACACACCAAAATTATTCTATTTACCTATATCCAACCATTTCAAAATGAAGTTTCAATTACAAATTTAGAAGATGAGAATCCAACTTCTGACCTTTTGGTCGAAGGTATAATCTTTGAATTGGATTGAGTTACACCTTCAGATAAGTTGTTGATAAATTCTAAACTTTGTGTATGTAGTAAGTCTTTAAACTTTATATAATGTGTCTATTAGTTTTTAAACCTTGAAAAATGCGTGTTTGAAACATGATAAGAGAGATTAAGGGTTAGTTTGGTATTAGTGTTGAGGTCAATTGCACAAAAAATAAAAAAAGATGTAACATTAAGTGAATTAGAGTTTGATAAATTTTAATTTTAAACATAAAAATTAGGTTATAGTTTTTGGTAATTAATACTAAATTGTTGTTATATAACAACATATTATTTTGAAATTTGTATTTTTTTCCAAAGGATAATTGTTTAAAATTTCGTATGCTTTCCATTTAAATTTATATTTTGTTTCCTCTAAATCATTTCTTAAGTATTAGAAAAAACAATTTTTATAATAAAATGTATTAAAAAAAAGTATTTTGGTTTTTTTGGGTAAAATATACTTTTGGCACTTGAATTTGAAAATAAATTTCAATTTGGTCCCATGTTTAAAAAATGACAGTTTAATCTTTGACCTTTAAAAAATAGTTTAAAAAGATCCTTGGACCGTTAGCTAAAAATATGGAAATCCACTTTGAAAAGTACTCATGAACAACTGCATAGCTCAACTAGTTAAAGCCCTTAGCGGAGAGGTTAGAAGTTCAAATCACTCACCTCACTTGTTGTCAAACTAAAACAATTACTTGTAAACAAATTTTACAAATCAACGTATTTAATTTTTAAAAAAATGATGTTAAATAGATTCATTGAATCAACTTTGTCAAACCCAAAGCCGGTAAAATTCTTTTACCATCACTTCTAACGCTCTCAAAATCAATCACAAATAAACGCAGCATAAGAGTTAGAGAGACGCCCAAACTTATAATTAAAGCTAAAAGGTAATTGAAACCAAACTAAATTACCTTTTGAGCACTTATATCTTTGGTTTCAGCCTCCGCCGCCGTATCCAAAGAGAAGCACACCAGCGACTGCAACGCCATTTTGGCGTTTCCAACAGGAAAGCCTCCGCTCCCAGAACCGTACGACCCTGTTTTGGTAAATCTGCCGCACCGTATTTGGCTGCCATTATTACACCTCTGAGCGTCGTTCGACGACCGGTTGCCATGCTGCTTGTTCTCGTTGGCAAAGAGCCGAATCGAAGAAGACACGTTGTGGCGGAAGGTCAACGGAAGTCCCGCCGCCGGGAGTGGCGGTGTTGGCGCGATTCCACGGCGGAGGAAGGCGGTTGAGTTCATGATGATGGTGGGTGGGTGGGAATTGAATTTTGGAGGCAAAAGGGGAAGGGGTTTTTAATTTAAATACAGGGAAAAGGGAGAGAATATTTATATTAGGTGGAAAGATGAAGTTATTTACTTGAAACAAGAGTAAAGGTCGCTGTGCTATGATTTGCAAGGCATCACGATTCGTTTTTCATATCCTGTATTGGATGAAACACGTGAAGTGAAAAAGTGAGTGCAATCTTTTTTAGAGAAAAACAAGAATAAAAAACAATAACAAAGTTTCACCAATAATTGCATGGTGGGAATCGAATCATTGACTTTTGAAATGATAATTGGTGTCGAGCTATTGCTTGGATTGATAATCAATTTTTATCTTAAACTTGCCATTTTTACCCTACTTTTAATTTATCTACGTACTAAATTCATCCACAAATTTTAAACCTACATATATACAAATGTAAAGTAAAAAATAATGTTTAAATTACAAATTTGGTCTCTATGGTTTGAAAAAAGTTAGAATTTAGTTCATATAGTTTTAAAGTTAGAATTTGTTTCTATAGTTGGATAAAAACTCTCATATATAGTTCTTGAGTTTTATCAAACCTTAGGGACTACTTATGAGATTTTATCAAATCATAAGAACGTCGAAATTATAACTTTTAAAACCATATGGACTAAATTCTAATTTTCTCCAAATTACAGGGACACTAAAATAATTTAACTAAAAAATATTTATATTTAATGTAAATTACAATTATCTCAAACTTCATTTTAACAAAAATCAAGCCTTATATAAAATTAAGTTTGATGAATGCACAAGATCGATTATAGCTTTCAAAATTCACAAATTTCAACAGAAATATAGCTTTTCTGTCAATTTTCTTCTTGGAAGCTTCATTAATTTCACACTAAACATGTGTTTTATTTTCTTCATTAAATGGACATGAAAATATTCAAATTATTGCAACATTTATCGAAGTTTAAAATACAATTTGATGATCAAATTGAAAGTTTAAGGTAAAAATTGATACACTTTATTAAGTTCAAGGTAAAAATTGATATTTTCCAAAGAAAAAAAAACTTAACAGCTGCTATGTAATTAGAGTTAACAACATTATGTAGGTTAAAATTTGGCTAAACTTTAGAGAAAATTCTCGATATCATTATAGTTTTACCTACTACTATCATTTATATATGGCCATATGACCACTTAGTTTATTGTTTTATTAGGTAAGTTTCATATTTTTCTTGCACATCTATTTGTAGTAGTTTTTATTCACTTATGGTTCAAAAAATATGAGTTAAAATTTCTTAATTTTGTATTTTAAATGCCATAGAAACTTCTATTTTGAGTAGTGTGTAAAGAAATATTGTTGCATTACTTTTATCATTTTTTTCTATTTTGAGTAGTGTGTAAAGAAATATTGTTGCATTACTTTTATCATTTTTTTTTCTGAGTTCAATAATTAATTGAATGGTAATTGATATCCTATATTCACTGATCTATACTCGGATTGTGTTCTATTACTTTTATTGTTAACGATTGTGGTGTGCAATGAAATACTGTTATATTACATCGTCAAATGATTGTGGTTGGATTGTAAGTAACAAGAGTATGGATGGAGTATTTTTCATAGCACCAAATAACTTTTCAATATAATTTGCAATGTCACGTAAAAATGAAAGGGTCTAATTTTGCCAAAGTGAGCACAACTCAACAATAATTGACATATACTCCTTCTCTTGAGATCGAATGTTTAAATTTTCATACCTCGCACATTTATTGTACTAAAAAAGAAAAGAAAAGAAAAAGCCCAATTTGGTGCTCTGTAATAGTTAAAATATTTTGCTGATTGGTCCTTCGACCAGAAACGTAAAGACACGTTATATTTTCAACAACACACACAAATATGTCCTCACAAGTTTTTGAATACAATGAATTTAAGGTTTATGAAAATTGAGGGAGAATGAAAACATGGCTGAACTTATATTCATTTTAACTTTTCTATAGCTCTTAATCTGTAAGTTATATTTATTTATGAATGGAAACTTTTTCTATAGGTACACAACCTATAACTTATTTATATTTATAAAATATTGTTAAATTACAATTTTCACTCCTAAATTTTATTAAAGTAGTGTCTATTGATTGTGGTTTAAAAAACTTTTAATGGGTTCTCGAACTTTTAAATTTGTGTCTATTTTAGTTTCTGCATTTTAAAAGTTGCAGTAGGATTTTTAACTTAATAAATTCATGTTGAATAGTTTTTATAGTAAACCTTATCATTTCAATATTTCTCATTGATAATCCTCAATCCAAAGATATAAAATTAGAATTATTTATCGTTTGATATACTCACATTAGCTAGATAAGAAGAAAATTATGTATATATAAATGAAGAAAATTTTCTCTATTTTTTTTAGTTCAACGATGTAGAAATGGGAGATTCAAACCTTTAATTTTTAGGTCGAAGATATATGTCTCAATTATTTTAGTAATGTTCAGGTTTGCAAGAAAATACCTTCCTGGTAGAATGCTTTTGGTTAAAACACAAAATAAAAATAGGTTAAATTATAATTTTGGTTCCTATAATTTGGAGAAAGTTAGAATTTAGTCTCTACAGTTTTAAAAGTTAGAAGTTTGTCTTTATGATTTGATAAAAATTCATAAATAGTCTTTATGATTCAAATTATAAGGATTAATTCTAATATTTAAAATTATAGTGACTAAATTCTAATATTCTCAAAATTATAGAAAAAAAATTTATAATTAAACCTTAAAAATAGGAAAGCTTACGCTCCACAACACGAATTGTCAAACATCACTCAAAGAAAATGTTTGTTTGCCAAGGATCCATCGTCCAGAAACGTAAAGCCACATTCCTTTTTTTTCTTTTTTCTTTTTTTTTATTTTTATGATTATTATGATTATTATTCTTTTATTCTGAAAAGAAATAGGGAAAGACGCACTCAACAACGTAAATCTAATATATCCCATCAAAAAAACAACAAAAAAAAGCAAAAACCAATTTACAATTATACCCCTAAACTTTGGAGCTTGTATCAATAAAAATTCTAAACTAATAATTATATTAATTTAAATTCTAAACTTTCATAAATGTATCAATTTATACCCTCTATCATATTCTGTTCAAAAAATATTAGTTTACACGTGTGCAAACTTATAATTATATCAATTAAACTCCTGAAATTTCATAAGTGAATCAATTTAGACTCTCTATTTCAAATAATTGACGATTTTCAAATGGAGAAATCTAGATTTTTTTGAAGAAGTCTACACACATTTATGAATTGATGCATGGACGATTTTCAAATTGAGAGCCTAAATTGATTCACTTATAATAGTTTAGGGGTTTAATTAATTAATAGAGTTATAAGTTTGCACATGTATCTTTCAAACGAATATGATAGAAGCTATAAATTTATATACTTATGAAAGTTCATGGTTTAAATTGATACAATTATTAGTTTAAGGTTTTTATTAATACAACCCAAAAGTTTAGAGATATAAATTGATTTTTGTCAAAAAAAAATGTGCAAACTAACATTTTCCAATTGAATCTGATAGATGATATAAATTGATACACTTATAAAATTCATGGTTTAAATTGATACAATTATTAGTTTAAGGATTTTATTGATACAATCCCCAAAGTTTATAAATATAAATTGATTTTTGCCCCCCAAAAAAATGTAAATATATTGTTTTCTTTTTTTTTTTTCTGAAAGCATAAATATATTGTTTTAAGAGAGAAAAAGTTCAATTTTGAATATTGTGAATATAAGTTTTAGGAAATGGGGAGAGTGAGTGACTAGGGTTAAGAGTAAAATTGAGAAAACAAGAAGGCAATTATCCTCGATACTTTTTTAATAGGTATAATACCTCCTCATGCCAAAAGTGAGCATAGTTTAGTGGTAATTGACATGTACTCTCGATCAAAAGATCAGAGGTTCGAATCTCCCCACCCTTAAATGTTGTTGAACTAAAAAAAAAGGTATAATACCTAATAAACTATTAATACAAATAAAATATAAATTAAAAGATTAACTCTAATCTCAAATTGAATATAACATCACGGTCGATGGTTCCATCTCCACCCCACAATTGTTGAACTAAAAAAAAGTAATAATATAATTTAACCATTAAAAAAACATATAATCTAACAAATATTACATAAATTTTTAAATGAACTAAATTTTACTATTTAGGGTAATAAAGAAAATAAATAATATTCTCAAGTTCTTTCTCAAAAAAATAGAACAAATTTTCAAGTAGTCAAGGCGTCAAGTCTTATTACTATTTTTATGAGTTTTTTTTTGTTCAACAATATTTGGGATAGGAAGAGTCGAACATCTGATCTCTTGATCAAAGGTACATGTCAATTACCATTGAGTCATGCTCACTTTGATACTGTTTCTTATGAGTTGAAGGTTCAAATTGTCACTCTCTCATTAATTTGTAATTATAGTAGTTATTTATTTTTTTAAAAATGACTTTAAATTGTAGAAAAAGGAGAGAGAGATTCGATTTTGAAACATTATTCTTTAAATGGGAAGACATTTGTTTAATGGGAAAAAGTGTTGGAGAGACACCCTTGAAATTGAACTCAAAAAAAAGGCACACCCTTGAAATTTATACTACTTTTTTTCTAAACCAAAAATTTATACTACTTCATAGTTACAGTTCCATATAATTCATCTACTACATTCCAGAACATATTTCGACAAAAACTGTTAAAAAGAAAAATTCCTCTTTTTTTTTTTTTTTTTCCTTTTTTATAACAATCTTACACTTGATGGATTGTTTCTTTTCTCCCTTTACAAGCGTTAAGACTATATATGGTATCTTTTTTTTTCCTTTTTCCTTTTTCTTTTTCTTTTCTTTTTCTCCTTTTTTTTTTTTTTTTGGATAACGTATGGTATCTTAAATTTTTTAATGAGAGCGTGTTGGAGAGTGTATTCTTAGAGTGCTATATTGTATTTCTAAATGAAAAGTCTTTTTCTATGTAGCCATTTATTTATTTTTTCTAAATGATTTTTTTTAAAAAAAAAATCTCTAAGAATGTGCTTCCACAAGTTTTTTATGTAGCCTCTTTTGTCTAACTTACATTGATTTTTTATTTTGTTGTTGTCATTTTTACGATTTGAGGGTGTTTTTTCCTTTTCTATCATTAAGAGGTGTCATATGGAATCTTTGAATTTCAATAAGCTTAACATAAGAAACCTCATCTCAAAATATTTTATAATGAAAAGAAAGTTAAAATATCATTCCGTCCATGAACTCTACAACTTGTTCTATTTTAGTCTATGCATATCCAAGTGTCCAAATTAAGTCTTGTACTTTTAATAAATCTTAAAATTGGTCCTTACCCCTAGTTTATAGTTAATTAATTAACTTTTCTATATTTAAAAAAAAAACATAGTCTTTATCAACCTTCTTTTTTTTTGGGAAGCATATTTACTTTGTGCATTTTCTTGTATAGAAATTATTATAATTTTTTTGCCAAATTAGATAAAAATTAACTTTAAACTAACAACAATGAAAAATTTTAAGATTTATTGAAATTACATGAACTGAATTTAGACATTTGAAAACTAACCGAAAGTAAAATGGAAGTACAAGGACCAAAAGGATATTGTAACCTAAAAAAGAATAATTCAAAAGACCAAAAAAAAAAAAAACAGAAAGAAAGAAGAGAAACCCTAATATAGAAAATATCCCATCCAAAAGATCAATGAAAAACCCTAACTCTCCATTCAAAAGTCATAAGGGATAGAATCTACGACCTTCATATTCAAAACCCTAGATCAGTCTTCATCCATACTTGTTTCTGTACGAGAGCCAAAGATTGAAAAAATGACTTTTAAAATACGTAGTAAGAAAAACAAGTATATTTGTAATTAATATAATCATTTTTAAATATATTGCAAAAGAAAAAAAAGCTTGTTATTTAAAGTACTTTTTAGAAACGGTAAAATGTAGAAATATTTTTATTGAAAATGCTTTCTAAAAAAGTGTTTAAACTAGTAGTTATTCAAAACAGACTGCGGTAGGTTGATTGTGCTCAAAATCTTTCAATTCACAACCAACAAACATATTAGAAATTGTCATCAATATTTTCGTTGTTACTTCAACTATTTTTCGTCCCTTTTGTTTTACTCCATTGCTATATTTTATTGAGCGTCGTTGTGTTTCTCTATTTTGCTCTCATTTTCGTTGTAATATCTTTGGTCTTTATTTTCTGTTCTTATATTTCACATATTATATGATGTATAGATATATCTTTATTATTTCTGAAATGGAGAAGGAAACTTGAAAATATGTAAAGAAGAAGAAAATAGAGAGAGAAGTATAATCACACTACAAGAAAGATGGGCTTTTATAGCTTTTCGTTATAGCCTTTTAAGAAATAGGCTATGGAATGAAAAGGGGAAAAGAGGCGGAAAAAAGTTAAAAACGAATTTGGTTTGGGCGCTCAAAATTTTTGATCTATCTGCATGAAGCCCATTAACGTCACCGTCACCCCTCTTTGCGAAAACCCTTTTGTTTCTTCTTTCCCATTTTTCTCTCTTTCCTTACCTCATCTCATGCCAAACCTTCACTGCCGCTGGAAAACTTTTCAACTCTCTCTTGTTCGACGCCGCATTCGATCATGACTAGGAGCGCGACAGTGGAGGCCTAGACTCTGAAATCCCTCCAACGCCTCTCCTTCCAATGAATTTCAGAGGAAAAAAGAATTCACCATTTTTGCTGCTTGTGATTGTCAATGAGAATGATAGCTATATGCTATAAGATTGTGGAAGAAGAGGAGAAAGTAAGAGAGAAACCCCTTGTTTCTTTTTCTTTTTTTCCCCTTTACTTTTCGCACGTATTTTTTCTGTCATTGCATTTGAATGATTGAATCCATTCGTGTTTTTGGTTGCTAAAAGTGAATTAAATAGCTCGTTTTTTTTTCTATTCCAGAGATTTAGGGTACATGTTCTTTTCTCTCTCTTAAGATTGATTTGTTCTTTTGAGGGTTTTTGAAAATGCCGATGTACCAGCTTCTGGTTGAAGAACAAACGAGTCATTGACGGTGGTGATCTACATTAAACCATCTTTCTCTATCTAGTGGCAAGTTGAAGAAACAAAACTAGAGCAAGTATGTTATTTTCTTTCCTTTTCCTTCCTCTAATCTCTCACTTTGTGTATTTCTAAAGAGGTTTGTTCATGAAACATTGAGAGAAAACCCCCCACATATGAGTAACTTTCGCAAATGAAAACTCAAAAGCATTAGTTCAATGATTTTAAGCTTGCTTTTATAAAAACTCCAAAAAAATACTCATTCACTGCAATGTTTTTCAATGACCAACCTGTACAAGAACTTTTGATAAATGAGAGGAGTTTCCATTTTGATAAGAAATAGTTGCTAAATTCCTGCCTTTGTTTTCCACGTTAATCAATTGGAAGAGTTTCCACTTTTATAAGAAATTTAAATTTACCAAAATTGTTGTGGATGTATATGGAAATAGTTGGTGTTGTCAAAGAGAATATAGTTGATCAAAATTGAGGAAAATATTGAATCTAATTGTCTGCGTCGATAATGGGGAAGTATTGGCAATAGTAAGTTCTTGGTATTTACCTCTCAGCTGTGAAGCTGCTCAATTGGCCGGGTTTTGGTTTCTGGTATGTGAATTGGTATGGTCTGTGATGTATTGTTGATGTGATGTAGTTTAATATTAGTGTCATCTTCTCTTCACTCTTTCCTCATTTTTTTTCAGAAATCAAAAAATGAGGAGAAGATACTAAAGAAGCATAGTGAATTAAATCAAGGTCGTAGACAAAGCAATAACTGCCTTCCTTCACAAACATGAGCAACTCATCTCTAGGTTGGCCTTTGTATTTCTCTTTAACTTTTTCTTAAACAAATTATATAGATTTTGAGTTGTTTATGTTTACATTTTTTCTCTTTGCAATTCTTTGTTTCTAGATTTATTGTTTCATCTCTAAAAACGTCATATGAAATCAAATTCTCCCACCTTTTCAACATTATAAATGTCCTGGCAGGCTATGCTAAGGCTTTTGATTTTTTAGATGGAATAGAGAGAGTTGCTATGGTAGTAGTTTTTGTGTTTGATAATTTTCCCCTACATTCTTGTTGGTATATTCGCTTGAACGAGCTGTTTATATTAAGTTTGTCCTTTCTTTTTTGACACATATACAGGTGTAAATTGTTGTTTACTAATGTATTAAAGTGACTTATTTGATGTTAATGTAATGTTTATAAGTTTATTTGCTTTATCCGTTTTGGGTGGCATATATCAATAGTTAGAATTCTTCTCAGCTTTAGTCATTATCACTTGCAACTCCATGCCAATTTTAAATGCATTATATTCAGCATATTGTATATGAATCTTATATAAAGGACAACTACTAATATTATTGCTTTGCTTAAAGGGAAGTTGGTGACTCTTACTTAATTGACAACTAACACAAACATACTCATTTTCTTCAGTGATAGTTCCTAATAGCCAAGAGGAAAGGAGTCCGTCATCGTTTTCTCATGTGTTGTACTGTGGATTAGGGAGTGAGTTGCCATCTTTGTCTTCAATCTTTTGTTCTGGTGGATTGCTTTCTTTAATGTGATTTTGAATTCCCATGTTCCTAATGAGATGTAACACTTGAGACTTCCATAAGAGGAAATTTGACTGATTTAGTTTGATAGATATCAAACTTGAACATTGGTGGAAGGTTTGGATAGTGAGAGAGTGTGTGAGCAATCAAGGGGTGAATTGGAAAAGATTTTCCTTTGAAATAGCCATTGATTTATTCCTTAATTGACTTGGTTGGTCTGTTGTCGTTGGTAGATTGTGTGAGCCATCTGGATGCTTTGTCTAATTGCTTCAAGTTAGACAAGTATTAGTTTGAATTAAGGGAACATTATTCTTGTTTGGCAGTGGGTGTTGTAGTGTTGTTTTGGTTTGCAACTGATTTATCTTTGTTATTTATCTTTGTTATTTACCTTTGCTTTACATATATATTACGTTGTTAATTAAAGAAGTGCTTCTTTTGATTGTTATTCCTTATTTGATAATAACTTTTTGTTAATTATATACTAATAATTGCTTTTGTTTTTTTTTTTTCTATCTCTTGTAGGTGGATGAAGTGTTGACTTTATATCTACAAGGAGATGACATCCCACTCTTAAGTCTCTCACTTAACCTTTGTACTTTGTACTTGTTGCTTAAATCTTAGAAACTTATTAGAAACTTTTTATTTTGTAGTAGGCTATCGAATACCTTATTTTTGATGTAATAGATTACAAAGTTTTATCCAAGAAAAGAAAGCTATGGTATTTAAAGTGTCATACAATTCATGACGCATGTTTGTTTTAGCTATGAACAAGTGTTGAAATTTGTTTGATCAAATCAATTCAAGTTATATGATATTTAAACTATATTGGTAAAATCAAAAAATAAAAAAAGAAAGAAAAGACTTTATTGGAATTAATAATTTGTAGCCATAAGAAAAAACAATAGAAATTTATAATAGCAACAAAAAAAAACTTATATAAATTTATAATAGCACAAAAAGAATGTCATTGTACATAAATGACAACATACGCTGTTAGCTATAAAAACTTATTATAGCTTTAAGAACTAATGCTATAATAAATCTTCATAGCAAGGTAAATAAGCTATATATTAATGATTTATTATAGCATTCGTTATAGCTAACAAAAAACGCTTATCAAAAGTCCCCATGGGTAGGGGCGGATTCAGTTAAGGCCCGGGGGGGCTCCTGAATTTTTTGTCTTTACATAATATGAATAAAGTACCAGCAAGAATTATCAAAAGCAGGTATTGTCATGGTGGTTTTAGTGCCTTCAACCCTTTTTTGGATTCATTTGTATTTCATACACCTCAATTTCGGGGAAAAAAACCCAAAAAAATCTGTTGCCCCTTAATTCCCTTTTTTTTTATGTAAATTAATGTTCATCTTTTATTTTCTAAATTTTTTTAATTTCTTTATATATAATATTTCGAATTTTTCTTTCCAATTTTTCCTTTTTTCTTTTTTCTTTTAGGTTGGAATTATCTCTCTCTTATAATATATTCAATTTTTTTCCTTGTATGTTGGAATTATCTCTCTCTTCTAATATGTTTAAAATTTATTTTTATAAAATTGTCTTACATAAATATGTCAACTTAAAAAAATGGAAAAAATAGAAGAAAATTTATTGAGGGATATTCAAACCCTAATTTTCTAAAAATAACATTGTTTTTCACCACTTTAAAATTGTGTGCCCACCACTATAATGTTCTGAACCTAAAAGAATTTCCTTTCAATTTATTCACTTACATTTGTCATCTCTCGAGTCTTGATTGTTGCCGGCAATTTCAAGAAGTTGAAAATGTGGAGATTAATTTTCAATGGTACATTTAATTTTCACGTTTCAATTACTTTTATACATTTAGTTTTCATGTTTCAATTATTTTTGTACACATTTAGTTTTCATCATTCTTATTTTATGTTTATGTTTCTTTGTTTTATATATTTTTATTAATGTATTGTAGATTTAATTTGAAATCTAAATGAAAAAATACTATAAAAGAAAATTGATGAGGTCATCATCTCTATTGAAGAAAAGTTATAATAGTTCTGATAAATATTTCATATTTTTTACTAGTAGATCTCAATCTGAGAACTAGAATTTTTTTGTAATATTCAAGACCAAGTTTGCAAAACATATTTATAAAAACGACCTTACTAGCCTTGAAATCATACTTTTTCGTTGAAGAATTTTAATTAATTTATGAATTTTTGGAATTACTTACTTGTAAATTATTTTTACTGAATTTTAAGTCAAGCCCCCCCCTAATCAAAAATTCTAGATCCGCCACTGCCCAAGGGCTGTCAGGACTTCCCTAAAAAGGCTATAAAAAGTCTATTATAGTTTTTTCTGTTAGCTATCGTATCCATTTTTTCTTGTAGTGTCACTCACCTTGTTGTTGAATAAGTGATGTAGGTAGATGTAGACCGTAGAGATAGAAAAAAAAAATTAAAATTTTACGCATATGACCTTTTTTTTTTTTTCTATTTTGTAGAGGCTTTTTTTTTTAAATGAAAAATATGCAGGGCTGGGGGTTCGAAAAATATTTTGTTGAGGTTTTTTCAAGTCTGCCCTTCTTCTGATTTTTCTATCATTTTATAGCCAAGGCAGTTCTATTCAATCTATTTTTATTTTAGGTTAAATTACACATTGAGTCCCTGAACTTTGAGGTTTGTATCTATTTGGTCCCTAAACTTTCAAATTACAAATTTAGTTTCGGACTTTCAAATTTTTTAAAATTCACAGGTCTAATAGATACAAAATTGAAATTTTAGGGTTCCATTAGACATAAAATTCAAATATATATCTAATAGATTAATTAATTTTTAAAAATATCGAATTTGACGAGGACTTAGTTGACACAAAATTGAAAGTTCAGGGACCTATTAGACAGAAAATTAAAAATTTAGGAATCTATTAGACACTTTTGAAAGTTTAAGGATCAAATATACACAAACCTCAAAGTTTAGGGACTAAACTTGTAATTGAAACTTTATTTTATTTTCATATTTTGTCCTTTTTTTACATGAATATTTTGTCCTATATCTTACTATTTTAGAAAGTAGGAATAATCATTTTTTAACTATTTTGTCCAAGCTATTATTATATAGTTTCATATATGTCTTCTCATTTACTTATTTAATCTTTATGGTTTTTATTTTTCTTTTTAAGATATGTGTTGTTACATTAATTAATAATCAATAATTTAGGTTATTTTCTCACTTCCACTCCTCCAAAATTCCACTTTTCTCTCCGACTAATCCTCTCATTATCTTTCAACCTCTCTCTCTTCCCACCCAACCCCATCCCCTTGATTATTTCTCTCTCTTTCTTACTCTTAAATATTTTTCCTTTGATTAAAAAATGATGTAAAGGGTTGAGAATATGACTAGTTTAACTTTAATATGAAAAGTCTTTCTTATTTATATTCTAGAAATTAATTTTAAAACTGTTTATCTTACATTTAATTAAAATTAATAACGGAATTTCAAAGGTTTTATAACTTATTGATTTCCTACACGTATATAATGATCTCTCCTCTACCTTTTTCTTACAACAACAAGGATTTTCTTCTTACTTTGTCCTTTTTTTCGATATCTTAATTTCTCCTAAAACACAAGTATGATTCCTCCCATAAAATTTTAGATTATTTTATAATTAATATTATTATTGTTGTTCGTTTATTTATATTTGTTATTTATTTAGTTATCACTTTTGTGCTAAATTTATTTATTTTTATTTTTGATGTTATTTTTATTTTTATTATTTTGAGTTTTTGAATTAGAGTTTGGAATTTGAACAAAACAATTAAAAATGATTCTTAATCTTTTCCACTTTTAATATAAATAATATACTGGCATAAAGTGTATACTCATGACCACAAGGTCAGAGGTTTGAATATCCCACTCTACATGTTGTCAAAAAAATATATATAAATAATATACCTTAATTTTTTTATTTCATCAAAAATTAATATATGATTTAAAATTTTATAAAATATTAAAAAAATTATTTTGTTACATATAAATATATTTTTTTTGACAATATGTGGGGTAGGAGATTCAAACATCTTATCTCTTAGTTGATGGTATAAGCTTTATGTCAGCTGAGCTATGCTCATGTTGGTTATCATATATGAGTAGTTAAATGAAAAAGATTATGAGAATCGAAAACAAAAAATCAAAATATATTAATTAATTATGATGACATATTTGAAGAATCTTCTCTTATCTTATTTTATTTAATATCTTAAAAAGTGGCTAATGTTGAGAATCACTTTTAGGCTATTTTATCCAAATTCTAACTTTATAATTTCAAGTGTCCTTCCTATTTATTAGTTATGTATTATTTAATGATTTTAAAGACCGTAAGATTAAATATTGCTTTTTTATTATAACAATTTTTTAGCCCATTGTAAAGTTTTTCATTTTTTTTTTTTTTTTTGTTATTTTTAACTTAAATTTACTGCAGTTACGTTGTTAGGCCCTGTTTGATAACGTTCCTGTTTCCTGTTTCCTGTTTCCTGTTTCTCGTTTCCTGTTTCCTGTTCCTGTTTCTTGTTTTTTAAGAACTAGAAACAGGAATATGTTTGATAACTGTTTCTGTTTCTTATTTCTTGAAAAAAAAGAAACAGGAACAGATATTTGTTTGATAACTGTTTCTCGTTTCTTGATTTTTTTTTAGTATAAATAGAGTTTAATACGTATAATATAAAAAAGATATAGCATGCATTAAAATAATATTAAAAGCAATTATCAATATCTCAATGTAATATCACTAAAAAAAAACATATATAATGCAAATTATACTAAAAAATAGTATCTATTACAAGTAAGTCTCGATGCAAAATTAAAAACAATAATAAAATTGTATTTATCCTTCATATGTTGCCCAGATTTGATCTGCAATGTTGTCTCTTACTCGAGCCATTCGCCTTAAATGATGTTGGCTCACATCTAACTCAATTATATTACTCTGTAAATTGTCCGGCAAACTCTGTGCATCTTCAACGATCATTGATTCATTGCTAAAATCATTGAAGAGATCATCTTGACGATCATTCAATCTAATGTAATTGTGAATAGTACAACATGCTGTTGGTAAATATTTTTGTGTGTTGACTGGGTAAGGAGGCATTTGTTTAAGAATAGGGAATCGAGCCTTCAACACGCCAAAGCAACGTTCAATAACATTTCGTAGTGAAGAATGCCGATAGTTAAACACTTCTTCCCTACCTCGAGGTTGATTTCTCCTTTCTCTAAAATCTCGTAAATGGTATCTTTGACCGCGATATGGTGCTAAAAATAGAGAGAAAAAGCCCCCCAACACTGATAAACAAGCATCGATTGTAAAAAAAAAGAGTAAAAAAAGTGAAAAATCACAAGAACTAACAACCCCAACACGAGAAAACCGATTTTCTCAGCAACCAAACACGATTCAAGATAAGAAAATGAGAAACAAACAAGTGAGAATCAGAACTGACCCAGAAAACACCGAGCTGAGACGAAAAATTATGCAGAGAAATGTTGAAAGTTTACACAACAACCAGAAAATCTCAAACAAACATCTAGGGCTTCCATCCACGCAAACTAGATCCAAATAGAGAAAGAACTCACCTCTTGAAAACGATCGGAGAATCACCAGTGAAAGGATAGGGCAGAGAGCCTCTGGAGATCGAAAATGAGAAGAAATCAATTTTCAGAGCTTCGGCGAGAAGAGGAGAAATTTTGGAAACGGAATAGTGAAGGAAAGAAACGGAACGCAAGAAACCTATTTTACGAGTTTCTCACATTTGGGCCTAATTTTGGAAACGTTTTTTTTTAATTTAGAAACAAGAAATGGGAATGATTATCAAACAAGCCCGTTTCTCAAAAAATGAGAAACAGAAACGAGAAACAGGAAACGGGAACATTATCAAACGGGCCCTAAGGGACCGTTTGGATTGGGGGTATGGGGATGGGAATAATGGTGGGAATCAACAAGGGATACAAAATCCCTTGTTTGGTACAAGGTTTTGAGGAATGACCATGAGAATAAGCTATTCCCATGGGTTTTGTATACCCATGAGTAAGAGCATTTGAAACTCTTGCAAAAGCATGGGTTTTCTTCATGCTCTTCTTTTTTTTCTCTCTTATTTTTGTTAATATTCATATTTCTTTTAAATATATTTATTTATTCTAATAAAATTAATTAATTTTATTTAAATTAATTTTTATAATCAACCAGATTATATAAAAACTATTTTATAATAATGTATTGAATTAACCTAATTAATCATTCAATTATAATAAATTAATCATAATTAATTGATTGATTAAAATATACCCATCGAATTCTCATTTATAAAAAGGAAAAAATATATAATTTTACACCTAAGTTTGTCAAGTTGTATCAATTTATGTATTAAACTTTTAATTTCATCAAATTGTACCCCAAACTTATATAAGTATTGTAATCTTAACTTTAAACTTAAAAAAGTGTTGCAATTTATATTCTCCAATAAGTAGTATAAAAAAAAAATTAACTTTTTATAATAATTTATTCAATTAAAATTATACCTTTATTATAATAAATTAATTTACATCTATTTGTTGAAGAGTCCATTAATTAATGCATCATAATTACATAAATTTTATAAAATTAATCTCATAAAAAATGCATTTATTATTATAAAAATTAGCATTCCCATGTGTACAACCAAACACAGCAATCAATGATTCCTAACAATCTTATTCCCAGACATCCTATTCCCAGGCATTCATTATTCCCAGACATACATGAAACCTTGAACAAAATGACCACTAAAAGGTTTCCGTGAAGATCACTTCCATTTTGTTAATTTACTGTAGTCAATAGTCAATAATTGTTGCATTCATTAACTTGGGTCTTGGTTATTATTTATTATGATTTAATTTTTTCTGTTAAAGTAAGGATGCATGGGTTTTTTTTATCAGTTAATAAATATTTTTAAAATTGTTAATCAAAATTTTAATTAAAAAAATGAATACAGGATTCAGTCAAAGAGAGGTATAGGAAGAAATAAAAATATGTTGATAATGAGTAACTTAAATAGAGAAAGAAAATTTTTAGAAAAAAAAATTTCAAAATTTATGAAATTCTTTTGTATTTGATTTGAAAACATGATTTCATCCCTTAATTAAATAAAAATATATATATCAATAAAATATGTTCAAAATAAGTTTTAAAAAATATATACATTAAAATATGTTCAAAATAAGTTTTAAAAAATATATACATTACGAATAAAATAAAAATATATGTAAATAAAACATAAAATTTAAAAATTTAAATAGAAATACACATTTAGCCAATTAACATTTTATTTAACTATATTCAAATTTTATTGTCTAAAATATAGTTATTTATTAGTTTAACAATATCGTTTATAATTATTTTAACAAATAAAAATATAATTATAACATAATCATCCACGTTAAAAGTTTCTAGTCTTTGAAAATAGTGGAAACAAAAAAAATTGAGTAGTAGGTGGTTACCTAAATTTATGGATAATTTAAAAACTGCCAACAAGAGCATAATTCAACTGACATAAAATATGGGTTTATGACCTCGTCATAGGTTCGAATCACCCCACCTACAAATATTTTTTAACTAAAAAAATAAAGAATAATTTAAAAATAAAGTTCGAACCTTCCATTTACTAAGATAAGGGAATTTTTTTTCCCTTTTTTTTGTTTGTAACAAATAATTTAAGGAATAAATTCATGTGGCTATACATTGTTGCTATAAAAGAGATAATGCAAAATATTATATTTGATAAAGTTATTATATTATATTTTATTTTTTTTAAAGATTTAGGATTGTTTGGAAGTAATCACAATCCTGTATTGTTATTTTTTATGCTCATTTTATTTTTTTTTATTTTTTTATTTTTTTTGAAGAAGAAAATTTTATTAACAGCACCATAAAGCCTGGGAAGGAAGGTCCTTTTGGGCCTCAATTAACAACCCAATAATCAACCCAAATAGTGGGTGAAAAAAGAGAGTGGGCCTTTGTAGCAAGGAAATGGGCTAGATTATTACAAAACCTTTTAGTAAGGGAATTGAACTGTGTGGCCAAATAAAAGGTAGCATTTCAAAAAGTGTCCAAAAACAAAAGATGCATGATTTATTGTCACACGTGAAAAACTTGTGCCAATTAATTTTTCGAATTTTCCAATCCACCCCTACAGTGTGATCAGATATATACTGTATTTAAAAAGTTGTATATCAAATCTCTTACTAATTCAAATTTGAAATTGTTATCTTTTGTAGATTTAAATTTTGAATCTCTTGATATTTATGGATCTTCACTTATTTTGTTTATTTAAATTATCTTTTCGATTGATATGATATAAGCCTGGTTGGGTGAATCTTATGGGTTAAAAAGTATTAAAAAAAAAAAAAAGCTCAGCCCAGTGCAAGCGCACACCGTCTAAGCAAGTAATGAAAATAGAACATTCCTAAGTATCGTCTCGTAAGGGAACAGTTTAACAGGAAAGTGAAGTAGCAAAACGCGTTGAAAATTGCAACTTAAGTGACTCAATTTTAAAAGAAGATTGTGGATGGGTGAAAAACAACAAAAGACAGAATGCTAAGTGATAAATTTGTGAGGGTAAAATGGGGCTCAAGAGTGTTCATTGCCCTTAAAACGTGAATTGCTACTTCAACTGTAATTGCAACCCTCGCCTACATAAACAATTGTAAACCGAATTGCCACTCTTATTCACCTTGCAATTTGGTCTTAGGAGGCTAAGTGAATAACTTATAGTTCTATAACTAATCGAACTTAGATCAATTAATATAAGCAACTCTTATGGTTTTGGAGTCTTTTTCCCTATGTCTAGGGTAAAGAAAGACTTATGTCTAAGCTCTTGTCTTCATTGCTTGTGTGACATCCACTCTTATTAACCCTTTTGGTATTAGATCCGAGCTTAATATGTCACTCTAGTTGATCAATCTAGAGTTACAATCTACAATTAACTCAACACAAACAAACAATTAAAGTGTAGGCTTGGTTACCTTTGCAATTTATGCTCAATTCACTCCTTAGAGAATTCACATCCTTGAACCCCTAAAAAGGATTTAGCTCATATTTTATTTAAAAGAAAATAAGCAATAACAATGGCTAATCTTCATGCTAACAAAGGTAATTTAAAAGCAGTAGCTTAAAAACATAAATGTAAGGGCTAAGTTAATTTTTCCATAGAGAAATGATGAGAAACACTTTTTTATACTTCAAACCAATTAAAACAACCAAGTGGGAAGAAAACCCAAGGAACACGCCTTCATTGAAAATTAAAACTCAAGGTTGCATAAATAAGTTCTTCAATAAAATAGCCTTAAGTGTTTCAATGACAACAAAATTAAAGTAATAGTACTACACCTAAATCTCGATTACAACCAAAACAAAATTGAAACATAAAACTAAAGAAAACAGAAACTGGACTTATACATGAAAGGTAAGCCTCAATATTGAGGTTTATTTAGCTCTAATAGACTTAAGTTATGCTTGGTAATCCCATAGAAATTATTTTAAAAAGTTAGAAAATCATAGAAAACATCAGTAGTCCTGTGAAGAATATATTTGGTAAAAAAAATAGAGTAAAAAGAAAGAAAGAAAGACTAAAAATTGTGTTTGATGCAAGACATTGGAGAATTGCAATTTCAAATAGCAATTACAATTTGATTTGACAATTGAGTAGCTACATATAAGGAAAGAATTTAAGTCCTCAGTTAGTCCAATTAAGGAAAGTGATAAATCACCTTGATTTCTCCACAGATGTTTGGACGAATTAAGGGAGTATTGGAGAATTGCAATTTCAAATTGCAATTGCAATATAATTTGGCAATTGAGCAGTGACAGATATGGAAAGAACCAAAAAATCTGCTGTATTTTTCAAGGAAGAAAACCCACGATTTTAGCTTGATTTTAGCAGAATCTAGGGAGATTCTTTAGCTAATGGAAGGAGAAAATAAACTCTAGCTTCCATGGTCTATAAAATGAAGAAACACACAAAGATGCAGATTTTCATCTTCAGAAATACCCATTTCTTGTTTTTTTTCGTTGTTGTCATTTCTACTATTCTTTTCTTCTTTTATTCCAGTAAGTTGTTCTCCCTTACTGATAATTCTCATTTATGAGAATTATTTGGCCTTTATACTTAGTTATTTTTGTTATTTTATATGTGTTATTAGATAAAAAGGCTAGCAAATAGTTGGTTTAAATTGAATTATTGTTGGAAGACTTTTAAATTAAGTAAATGGAGAAAAGAAAGAAAATGAAAATAAAAAACACACTTACTTGATATTTTTGTGCAGGAATTTGAATAATGCAATAGCATTGCAATTGCAATCTCAAGAGATCTAGAAATTAAAGGAAAATCTGCAAATCTCCTAAAATCTAGGAATTTTGTGCGATATTGTCTCCACGATTTTAGCTGGGATTATACTCATATTTGTGCATCATTCAAGAAGGAAACTCTAGCCCAATTCCTCTATAAATATTGGAGAATAAGCCTCAAGAAAGAATCAGTTTTCTGCCGTTTCAGCCACGGTTGCTGCTGTTCCAAGATTTTCAGCTGTCAATTTTCTACTGTCAAATTTTTTACTGTTTTTATTTTCGTTTGCTACTGTTTTCCAGCCTCTTTCAACTTTAAAATTCAATCATTCCTCAACGAAAATTGAAGGAAGTGAAGGCTCGATTCCCTTTGAAAAAAGTGGAGTTGAGTCGATTGAATAAGAAGTGAAAAAAGGGGATGTGTTCTTCTAATTCTTAGAATTTATTTTCTGTTTTATTTAAGTTATTTGCTTCTGTTTTAGGAACTTAATTACTGCTGTAATTTTGAGTTTTTAGCTATTGTTTTATTCTTCCCTTTTGTTCTTGAAATTAATTAGTTGCTGAATTTATTTTGATTAATAGAATTTTGGTTGTTCTTTTCATTATTATTGAGTTGTTATTCAAGTATTTATTAATTCTATTTTAGTTATGCACTTTGATTCTTTTAGGATGTTTCAGGACCCATGGATACCTCGGCCGTGGTCTTTTCAAGTTCTATCGACACCAAATGGGGCAAATGATATGTTAGTTTCTGAGTTTATAACACCATCATTGCAGTGGGATGTTTTAAAGTTGAGCCAATATCTTTGTAAGTATGATGTTCAGGATATCACCAACCAACCAATTTCGGTTGCAGGTTTGCCAGATCATTGGATTTGGCATTTTGATAAAAAATGGAGAGTATCGAGTTAAAAGTGAATATAAGACTTATATGTTTCTGCAGGAATTGGGAGCTTCTCCAAGTGAAAATAGATGCAAAGGGTGGTGGAAAACATTATGGAAAGCAAAAATACCTACAAAGATTAAAAAAAAAAAAAAAAAAAAAAATTGTATGGCAATCTTTCCACGATTGTATTCCAGCGAGAGTTAACTTGCGTAGTAGAGGCTTAGTGGTGCCTTTGTGTTGCCATGTTTGTAACGAAAAAAAAGAAACCATAGATCATGCTCTTTTTAATTGTTCTAGAGCAATAGATATTTGGAATTGCCTAACTTTATTAAAGCAGGGCATGGTTTTGTTTGCGTAAAGGACAGGTGGCTGGAGTTATTTACTAATGTTTCCTCCGAACAATTTCTTGTTCTATGTGTAGGTGCTTGGGCTATTTGGAATGATCGAAATAGTTTATGTTTGGGTCACCCAATTAAACAAGCACAGATTAAATGTGATTGGATCATGGGTTATTTACAGGAGTTCCTAACAATTAATGGTGGTTCCACTACAATGTCGTCTACGACGAACATTAGAGTGGTAGGTGTGGCTGAAGATTGGGTGAATCTTTTTGTTGATGCAGCTTGTCATGAGGCTCATAGGAAAAATGGTATGGGAACAGTATTAAGGTATTTCGATGGGAGTTTGATTGCTGCGATGGTGAAGAGTAATAGCATTTTTGTTTCCCCCACTTGTTTAGAAGCTTCTGCAATTTTGGAAGGTCTTCGACTATCTCATAGAATATGACTCACAAAAGTTCATGTCTACTATGACTCGCTCACTATTATCTCAATGATAAATGGTTTATGGGATGCCGCCACTGAAGTTCAAAACATTCTCTATGACATTGACTCATTGAAGAAGGAGTTTCAGAGGCTGAAGTTTTCTCATGTTCACTGTGAATCAAATAAGTTGGCCGATGCTTTGGCTCAATATGCTTTGTCTTATTGTTCGGCATTATGGACGAAATATTTTTCGAATTGGTTTTTGAATATTGTAGCTCTTGATAATCCTTGTTCTATAGCCCAAGTGGCATAATTTTATTAATGGAATTTATGTTTCAAAAAAAAAGATTCTTTTAAATCATTATTTTTCTTTTCTTTAATTATGAGCTAAGTCTTTCTTGGGATTCAAGAATGTGAATGCCCTAGAGAAAGGAATAAAGGCCTAATATGTAAGAGCAGCCTTTCTTAATCTTATAGCATTGTTTGCTTTTATTGATTGAAATTTTCATTACTAGTTTAGATTGATCACCTAAATTAGTATACAACAATTTGAGTCTAATTCTGAAAAGGTTAGATAAAAATTGGGTTTTCATAAAAGCAATAAAGGAAAATAGCCTAGACATAGGAATTTGTTTTTGACCCTAGACATAGGGCAAAACCTTTAAAACCAAAAGAATTGTGTTTCTAAAATTAACTAAGTTCGTATTAGCCATAGAAATATCGATTTAATCGCTTAACCTCCTAAAGATACTTTATAGAATGTCGAATAGGTGTTGAATTTGGTTTACAAAGCTTAAGTGTTGAGTCAAAGGATTGCAATTGCAATTAGGCCACAATTTCTTTCAATAGAGCAAAAGTATATTTGAATCCCTCTTTTATCATTTTCTTTTCAAAAAACAAAAATTATCCCAACTATTATTTTACACCGGTTACCCACAATTGCAATTTGAAAACATCTTTGCTTATTCTCTTGAATTTTGTTGTATCCGTTCCCTGTGGGATCGATACTCTGGAATACTTCTAATTTTATATTACTTGCATCGACAGTGTGCACTTGCATTGAACTGGAGCTTCGTTTTAATTTATAAATATTTTCTTTAAGTCCACGTTTCAGTTCGATCACTTACCTTCAATCCAATCCAAGCAAAAGTTTGGATTGTGAAGATTTATTCCTTTTTGACAAAGAAAGGGATTGAATCGATTGAGACCTATAGGAGGATCAGTGGGTTTATTCGAAGTATACCTTTAGCTTGTTCTTAGTTGTTTAGTTTGAATTTGGATTCTGTTTAATTCAGTTTGGTTGTGTTAGTTTAGTTTCTGTTTATTCCCATTTGTATCCAGCTACTAGTGTTAAGTTTTTCATTGAAGAAGTACGTTTTACAAGTTGAATTTTGAGTTTTCTAGAGATGTTGTTCATAGGTTTGATTTCCGACAAAGGTGTTATTTGATTGATTCAAGTTGTTGAATGTTTATTCCTTTACTTCTTATTCCCACTGTTTTTTTCTTTATACAACACCTAAATTAAATTCTCTTCAATTTTAGTTTTAAACTACTGTAGGATTTAATCTCTTTTTAGCATGGAAATTATTCACAAGTTTTACTTAGGTTATTTTAAGTTAATTATGAGCTAAGTACTTTTTAGGGGTTCGAGGGTGTGAATTTCCTAAGGAGTGAATTGAGCTTTAAATTGCAAAAACAACCAAGCTTACACTTTAGTTGTTTGCTTGTGTTGATGAATTTTTGTAACTCTAGTTTGATCAACTAGGATTGCATACAAAGTTTGGAGCTAATACTGAAAGGGTTAGTAAAAAGCGGATTTCACACAAACAATGAAGACAATAGCTTAGACATAAGTCATTCTTTACCCTAGACATAGGGCAAAAGACTCCAATACCACTAGAATTGTGTTCTAAATTTATCTAAGCACGATTGGCCATAGACATATAGATCCAATCACTTAGCCTCCTAAAGATTTTGGAATCAAAATTGAATAGGAATTAAATTCGGTTTACAATTGTTTATGTAGGTACGGATTGCAATTATAATTTAAAATAGCAATTCACAACTTAAGGGCAATGAACATTCTTGAGCCCCATCTTACTCTCATAAATTTATCACTTAGCATTTTGTTTGTCTTTGCTTTTCACACAACCACAATCCTATTTTGCAATTGAGTTACCCAAGTTGCAAATTTAGAACAATCTTTGCTATTTCCAATCTTTTTATTAAAATTTGTCTCCAATGGGATCGATACTTTGAAGTACTTTCAATCATCGATAATGTGCATTTGCACTGGGCTTAACATCTTTCTTTATTTGTAACCCACAAGTTTCACCCCGATCAATGAACAAAAGCCACTACTTGTTCTTTTCCTTATTCTCCAATCGATTAACTCTTCTTTGTTCAAGAGGAAATTAATCTTCACAACCCAGACTTTCATTCGGATTGGATTGAGAGCTAAAGAAAAAAACTCGCTCTGGAATGAGTGGACAACAACTGGAGGAAACTTGGAGGAATAGATTAAAAATTCTTTTGCACCCAAAAAATGTGTTTCCACCGAAAGTCTTCCATCCCTTTTATGCCATTCGAATTTAGGGTTATGGCCTTCCTTATTTCGCCCCAAAATCTATGGAAGTCGTGCTGAAATCAAGGTCATTGATCACCTTCCTTAGTTGAGTCAGCCATGGGCTTTAGTTCTTTCCATATTTGTCACAACTTGATTGCCAAACATGATTGCAATTGCAATTGAAAATTGCAATTCTCTAATGATCTGCATCAAAAACTCAATTTTTAGCCCTTGTTTTATTCTTCTTGCTATATTTTCTACTTAGTTCATTCTCTACAGATTTACTGACTTTTCTAAGATTCTCCAACTTCTTCACACAATTTCTATGGATTTTAAGTATAACTTAAGTTTATTAGAAGTGAATAATCCTCAATATTGAGGTTTATCAATGCCCCTACAATGTGATCTGATTTACACTACATTTAAAAAAACTGTATATCCAATCTTTTGTTAATTTGAGGCTTATCAATGCCTCTACAATGTGATCTGATTTACACAAACTTTAAAAAACTGTATATCAAATCTTTTGCTAATTCAAATTTGAAGTTGTTATCTTGTGTAGATTTAAATTCAGAATCTCTTAATGTATATGGATCTTAACTTTTTTTTTTTTGTATTTGAATTATCTTTCAAAGTTTAGAACTAGACATTTATAATCTTTATATTTATTTTATTTTCACGTTTTTATACGATTGATATGATATCTGGGAATTTTTTTTTCCAAATGATCATGAATTGCTATCGAGCTGGTTTATAGACATTCAATCGTAATTTTTGTTCTGTTTATATAAGTTTAAAAGTCTTTGATCGCATATCATCTCAAATTATAGGTATGTAGGTTTTCTGTTGGTGTATTTCTTGTACAATAATCAATCATGATCCTACTCTGTACATAATATGCTTGATTGACTTTGACTAAAAGCAAGTTTCCAGAGAGGACAAGAAGCTAGATATTACGTGACTGTTAAAAGGGCAGTTAAAGGGTTGGTGATTTTGAAGAGATTGTAGAAAGACAATTGTTTGACAACACTATTAAACATTTTCAAATACAAGGTATTTGCGCATAATTTTATTTCCCAATAATTATTTTCAAGAGTGTGCTCCACAAAGGATAGTTTATTTTTTGGCCAAGTTGTTGTTCCTAGAGTATCCTATTCCCACCAAAAGATTTAGTTTGTTAGTACAAAGTATTTGTATTGCTCAACCAAGATTTTATAGTATTTTCAGACTCAATTTGACGAGGCTCAGTCTAACGAATGATGAATACGAGCTATTTGTTTATCCAATGCCTAAATTTTGAGTTATTAGAATTAAATATTTTTTATGATTAATGTTAATTTTATTGGAAATCAACACATAAATTGATGATTTCTCTAGTAACCATCCATTAATGTGTAATTATGTTTTTTTAGATTTTTTTAGTTTTTTAAGCTAGCTTTGTTTTTGAGATATTGTTTGTGAGATATTACTTAGATTTTTTTTAGGTGAAATTCTATTTTTAAGTAATTTGGTATTTGTCAATCTAAAAATATATATCAAATTATTGTTTTAATTAGGTTGATTTATTATTTAGTTAGAATTTTAAAGATGATGAATTTTCTATTTTCAAATACAGAACTAGTCCTTTATTTAAGGGATTTTGTAGAAGATATGTTTGTTGTAATTTGAGTTCTAGATTTAAAATAATTATAGGATAATTTTAGTATCTTGGATTCAAATTTGTGGTAAAGGTGTTTTCAACCTTTAATAATTCGATTTAAAAATAAATAAAAAAATGTTTGGCCATTTTTCAAAGAAAAAAAAAATTCTATGGCCTTTTTTAGAAAGGCATATTTAAATTTGGTTGTTCTTGCCGTTGGCCCCTTTTAGGAGGTACAACTCATTTAAATTTGGATGATATCACTTAATTATATGAAATTTTTAATCTATGGCATATATATTTTTAGTCCATTATTAATTCTTATTTATCATTTATATAACTTTTTAAATGAGAATGTTTAATTTTGTCATCAATGATATATGTTTGTATACAATGTCTATCTTTGATATTAATTGCATATATTTGCCCGTGTAAACATCTTAATATTTTTCAAAGCACTTTTGTCATTTATGAAATTGGTGGAAGTAAGAGGTTTTAATATTTAATTTTGAGTATAAAAATGTGGAGTTAGAATGAAAAAAAAATGGGGAAGAATCAAATGTAGAAGAATTATATGAAGAAGACATAACAAAAGTATACCTATGGAAGATTGAAGATGGGAGAAGTTGAGAACTGCAAACATATGTTTATGTTGTTGTAGTCTTGATTGATCATGATCTAAAATGGACTTTTTGTTTTTCATGATTCTGATGGAAGAAGATAATATCTCTATGAATGAGAGGTTGAAGAGATCAAGATGAAAGGTTGTGTAGGCTTTTTTATAGTCGAAAGATATGATTTGCAGGATCTAAGTGCATATTTGGGAGCGATGGTTGAATTAACGATTTTGGTAAAAGAGATTTAGTTATAATTGATTTATATACAATCATTTTAATGTTTAGTTCTAAACTTTTAAAAAAAAATTCATATAATAAAAAGTGATTTTGATTGATTAATGTTTGATTTAAAAAGTGATTTTAAACAATTAAATTACTAACAATGTATTAATTTAGAAAATTATTTGACTCTAGATAGGAAAAAAAATTATCTATATAACTAAATGGTATTAATTATAATAATACTTAAATAAATTATTATTACAATTAATTTATTATTTTAGAATACTTATTTTTATTAATTTATATTTTTCATTTGGTTTATTTTCTAAATCTTCTTACAAAAATTTATGAAAAATAATTATTTATGCAAAATTCAAGCATTAAAAAGTCCTATTTTATTTTTTTTTTTTTCTGGTTCTTTAACATTAAGTTTACCAATATCATTTACATTTATGTTTTATTTATTTAACTTTTTAATTTTTTTTAAATATGTTTTAGAATTTTAGTTCAATTTAAAGAACGAAATTAGTTTTTAAAATTTCCCCAAAGTTTTAAATTTTATTTTTAAAGTAAATTAGAAAATGAATAGAATATAAGTAAATAACCATACAACAATTTTAAAAAAATTATAAAAATATATATTATAAAATTGGGCCTAAAATATAATATTTGGGTGCAAAAATGTAGATTAATATAAATGTTGATGTTATACTTAAATAAAATAGTTGAAATTGAAAATTTTATTTTGAAATTAATCGACATAGATATTATTACATTTAGATGATAAATCTTCAATTTGTGAACCATGAGAGAGTAGCACACACATTTGAGCTCAAAACCCTCCCTTCCGTGATAGTGTCCTCTCCAATCAATGAAAATTTAAAATTTATTGATAATCTAGCATCTTCTCTACAATCAATGGCAAATCTAGAATTTTTGTTTAGAAGAGCTTCACTCAAAATTTTGTAAACGTAATTTACAAGTAAACAATCCAGAAAATTCATAAATAAAATTGAACTATTAATTTAATATTACAATTGTCATAATACCTGCATAATAATTTCATTATATATCTTATTAAGTTTGAATGAATCAACCCTTGATATATTCATTTTGAGAAGGTTGAGAAAGGAAAAAAAAAAACCTAATTGTATCGAGGGAAAAAAGCCTTTGCAAGGATTTGAACCCGTTCCTTCCATGGCAAAGTTAAGGGGTCAGGGAGGCAACAACCAACAAAGCAAACACAATGATTTTAAAATTCAAACTATTGCTGTAATTCTGGATATTTTAGAAATAAAAAATAATTGTTATTTTCTAGTGTGATTTTTCATCAATCACTTGAACAATAATCATCTTTCAAGTGATAGACCGAAAATCTCTTCAAAGTGATTTTGTATTTTGCAAAATTACTTATGCACTTTACTAAATATTACTATTTTTAATTGGAAGTGATTTTGGCAATAACAAAAGTGATTTTGACTATGCCAAAATCACTCCCAAACATATTCTAAAACTACCATATATAGATATAGTGTGGGATTTAAATAGATATCAAAAAAAAAAAAAAAAAAAAAGATAGCGTGGGGTTTAATTTGAAATTTAGTTTTGAATTTCAAATGTGGTTGTTTGATTTGGAGGGTGAATAAGAAAATGTCAATTTAAAATAATTTATTATTTTTTAAGGGCATTTTTTAATTAAGTTGGATGGGTATGACATTTTTAATAACACACCAATAGAAAATAGGGTATACATGTAAATTTCCCTAAAATGAAAGGAAGCCTAAAAAAAGTGTTTCATTTTATTTTATTTCTTTTCTTTTGTCGTTGTTTTAAATTTACCAGAAATAGTTATTTTATTTTTTAGGATAAAAAGGTATGGTTTTCGGTTCACAATCATGGACAACTACTTTAATATAAATTTTGACAATGATTCTAATGTTTAAAAAAAAAATACAAATTCTATATACATGCTTTTTTTTTTTTTTCCGTTATCAAGTTCACATATATTGACCATGATTTTTGTTTAAGAAGAATATGTGGAATTGATATTTTGGGTGGGAGAATAAATTATTAAATTCTATGCATAAATGTAACCTAACATCATAGAATAGCATGCAAAAACCTAAAACACTCTCTTCCCTTTTGGTTTTCCCTACCCATATTGAAAAGTTGAACAATGAACATGCTTAAGTTTTAGAATTTAAACTAAATCTTTTTTTTTTTTTTTTTTTGAGTACAATAGGGGTTGGGGGGATTCGAACCACAAACCTCGTGGTCGTTAACACATTCAATATGCCAGTTGAGCTATGCTCTCTTTGGCAAGAATTTAAACTAAATCAAAAGCCTAAAAACGGTGGTAGTTTATATAAATTATTGAGTTGTTGTTAACGGAGATCACGAATCTTTGACTTGTTGGTCGAGAGTATGTCTTAATAAGTTGAGCTATGCTCAAGTTACAATTATTTAAATTAACTTTGTGAGAATAATATGTGACATTTTTGTAAATTTATTTATACGATGCTTTAGTGTCAACTAAAATCATTCTTACAATTTTGCTATAATTAAATATCAATGATGAAATTTAGAAATGTTTTGGAGTCTTGGTTCAAATATTGTTGGGACGGAAGATTGTTTTTGGAGAATCCAAGATGAATTCAAATAATTATTATTCCCTTGTTTCCAAATAGAATTAAATATATTTCTAAATTCATACGTCATCCCCTTAATCATACATTTTTCCAATTATAATTTTCTAGTTTATAATTTCGAAGTTCAAATCCTCATGAAGTTGAACTCTAAAAAAAAATTATGTTGCCTTTCCTCCAAATAAATGTATAGCCGTTAAAAAAAATCTTTAAATAATCTCCTTATTTTTCCTTCAAACGAAATTGATGATGGAATGAGGAATACGTGGGAGTATTGATCTCAAAAATATGCATTCATAAATATTTTCAAATACCAAAAAAAAAATGAAGTAATAAATATTTCAAAATAAATAACATCCAAATTTTTAGGTCCCGTTTGATAACCATTTGATTTTTGGTTTTTAGTTTTTAAAAATTAAGCTTGTTTTCTCTCAATTTTTCTACAATGGTTTTCATCTCCCTTAAGGAAGCATTTGAATTCTTAGCCAAATTCTAAAAACAAAAACAAGTTTTTGGAAACTACTTTTTTTAGTTTTCAAAATATGGCTTGGTTTTTGAAAACATAGGTAAAAATGAGATAACAAAACAAGTAAATCCATAAGTGGGAGTAGCATTTATAGGCTTAATTTTCAAAAACCAAAAACCAAAAACTAAATGGTTATCAAACGGGGCCTTAGTTTTTGAACTTCTAAAATTTCTAAAACCTTCAAGCTTATTTGATTTTAGTAAATGAACTTTTAAATTATTTATTTCGATCTCTCAATTAAAAAGAAAAAAAAACATTTTTATCTCTACCATGATTTACAATGAATTATTTAAACAAATAAATAACGTAACTTCAAAATTATGTATTAACACATTAATGTGTGCATGTATTGAGCACATAGGCGTTAATGAAGTTGGTATAGACAAATATTAGAATTATAACAATGACAAAAATAATCATTTCATTTCTCTGGTTACTGATATTGATATCATTTGAAAGAATACATATAGCAACATCATAAATAACAACAATATGTAAACTATTATTGAATAATAGAGGCATTACACATGTGAAGAGAAGCAAGTAAATATAAATAAAAAGTTGGGATTTACCTCATTGAGGTGGTTGGGGAAGTAAGCCAATGGTTTTCATGAAAGCTTTCCAGCAAATTTTGGCATCTTCATGCTTCCCCAATGCTGTAAGCCCAATAGCCTACATAAAATTGCAACTTTTTCTATCAACCTTTTACCATATATATATACATATCACATTTTATCTCATTTAGTTATCTCTATTCATTCTGGAAAAAAAAAATTATCTCTATTTAATCTCTACACTATAATATAAAAAGTTTTCAATAGGTTCATGAACTTTTAAAATCCTTATACCTTAAAAAATTTCTAATAGATCTCTCAACTCTTTTTTCTTTTCTTTTTGTCTAATAGATACTTGTAGTGACATCAACAATTTTGCACTTACATAACTCATAATTAGAGGCACTTGCATATATAGCAATTTGGCCCAAAATATTAGCAAATCTAACGTAAGATAAAAAGATTTACAAATATGACACAATTTCTAAATCTAGTCCAAATAAAGAGATTGAAAAGTCGAAAAGACCCATCAACGTATCTAAACCCTACACAATTATAAATGAAAGACACCTATCACTAATTTGTGTCTATTAGTAATAGACATTATCAATTAGTGAAGATCCCTTTGACTGATAGACGTAAAAACGATATATTTGCAAATGATTTTTTTGTGTGACAGATTTGCAATAATTATGCCATCTATTATAATTTTTCAAATTTAATATTTATGGAGTTAACGATTGAAAGATATTATACATAAAATTGAAAGTTCATAGGCTTATTGGATTTATATATATTTTTCTAATATGAGGATCAAATAGATATAACTTTAAAGGTTCATTGACTTATTAAAAACTTTATAAGGTACAAGAATTAAATAGACATAATCTTGATCAGAGACCAAACTTATAATTTAAAGTACATTAAAAAAAACATATGCTTTAAAAGTACCATAAAGCTTATATGAACAAATAGTTCAAAAGGTCAAACATCAACGTGTATTTAAATGTCAGTCTTTTCTTTTTTCTTTTTAGTTTTTCTCTGTTTTTTTCTTCCTTCCCTCCTTTAATTCAAATCGCCTGCTATTTCATTTCTACTATAACATCAAAAAAGAAAAAGAACAAGAATTTCATTTCTAATATAACATCGAAAAAGAAAAGGAAAAAGAAAAAGAGAAAAAAGTAAGTACCTTGTAAAGGCAAGGTCTTGGATCAGATGGAGGAAATTGATTCTCGTTCTCAATGAGACATTTTAGAGCTTTTTCATATTTATCCTAATTAAGAAGCACATGTGAATTTATTAGACAGCTACATTTTCAAAAATAAATAAATAAATATACAACTATATATATATATATATATATATAAGCGATGGTTAAATTATATATGTTAAATAGTTTAAGCTATTTTCCTAGATTTATCCATGAAAAAAATATATTTTCCTAGATTTAAATCAATTCATAAGTAATAAAATATTGTTTTTATTTCCAACTACACTTTTGTAAACTAATGAACTAAATTCCATCTATCTTGATTCAATTTAAACTTTTTGCCTTGCACACTTTTTCTCAGTAGTGCAACAAAATGTGAAGAAGGTGGGGATTCAAAAGCTCTAACAACCCAATTGATCGAAGGTCAATCTAAACATAGCTCAGTGTATAAAACATTAATTACCATATTAAAAGTCGATAGTTCAATCTCCCACCCTACAATTATTGAACTAAAAAAACTATCGATCGAGGTTATTATGTCTTAATTAGTTGAGCTATGTTGAACATATATTCATCCTCAATTAAAACCTAATTATGTTTTTTTTAATTATTTTGAACTTTTGAACTTTTGACTTCTTGTAAATATATTTGTAGTTGTATATTCATAGAGGGAAGAAAAAGGAATAAGAGGAAATGAAAAAGAAAATGTATAATAGTGTGTTTGGAATAACTTTTGAAAAAAAAAAGTTTTTAAACAAAATCAATTCTCTATATACACCTTTAGAAAAATTAATAATTTAAAGTGTGTTTAGTATAATTTTTTGAATGATCAAAAGTGTTTTTTTTTTTTAAATCTTAATAAATAAAAAACACTTTTAAAAACTTGGATTAATATAAAAGCTATTTTTGAAGAAATTTTTGAAAGATAGGATTTTTTTTGGAATACCTTATAGTTTACACACTTTTTAAAAAAATATTTCTATACCTCACATTTTTAAAAATTATTTTAAATAACAAAGTTTTTTAGTTGCACCATATTCAAAAGTACTTATATTGATTTCAAATATGTTTTTTTTTCCTTACTACATATTTGGATGGTTTTTGGTTAATCACTCGAGTTTTGAATAATCTATCTCTTAAGTGTTTCTTCAAAAATAGATTTTAAATTAATCCAACTTTTTTATAGTATTTTTTATTTATTAATTTTAAAAAAAAAACACAAGATCATTTAAAATTATTCAAGAAGTTATACTTTACACACTTTAAATTATTAATTTTTTTAAGGAAGTTTATAGAAAAATTGATTTTGTTTCAAAAACATTTTTTACAAAAGTTATTAGTCAAAAATCTTCAAAAATATGTAGTAAAAAAAAACATAGTTACAAAAAAAAAATTGTTATTTAAAGCATTTTCTACTAAAAAAATGTAAGAAATACAAACATTTTTAGAAAAAATATTTTTTTTAAAAATGCTTAAACTTACGAGATATATAAGAATTTGTATAAATGCCACTTGTGCCTCCAATGCCTCCTCGGGGTTTCCCACAGCGCATAATTCTTCCATACGGCGTTCTGCTGCATCATACTTCCCATGCACCACCGCCTTCAATGCCTTAATCTGCACCCAAATCTAGCTGTTTAAGTTTACTCGAAAGCTTTACGTTGAAAAACACTTTTTGACTCTGAACTTTCATAGAAGTAACAATTTTAGTCTATAAACTTTATTTTTTAACAATTTAATCTCTGTACGTACTTTTAAATTTGTAATAATTTAATTTCTACCGTGAAAACTAAACCTTATCAAAATTAAGTATCAATTTTTATTAAGTAAGATTTAGTCTTTGTAGTTTATAAACACATTTGGTCTTAATCTGTTTATCGATCTATATAGGTAAGAAATTTTATCAATAATTTTTTCACTAGAAGGACTAAATCGTTACCATTTTTTTAAGTAAAGAGACTGAATTGCTATATATTTATAAAGTTTAAAGATTAAATTGTTTCTTCCATAAAAGTTTATAGACCAAAAGTAGCTTTTAATCAAACATTTACCTACATTACTTATGTGGTATATTTTAAAATTGTTTGGTTTTTTAAGTTTTAGAATTTTCAAACATATTTTAGTGTATATTTTTAAAGCCTGCCCTTCCATTTAATAGTGATTTATGTTTTGATTTAAAAGTATTTTTTAAAATCTTAATCAATTTGAAAATAAATACATCGAATTTTAAAATTAATTTATTCACGAAAGCTGATTAAAATTTCATGAACACTGATTCATTTTAGTTTTATAACAAAAATATTGTTTTCATTCTAATAAAATGGAATAAATCAAGTATAAATTAGTTTTGGAATTTGAAAAATCATATAAAAGACAAATAAGTCTAAAAATAATTTTCAATTATCCAACTTGTTAATATAATAAAGGTAAAGATAAATTTTATCGTTGATCAATAAAATTTTTTAAAAAGTACATAAATAGCATTACTGATTGATGAAACTAAATAATAATAATAATAATAATTCACTAACATCCTACCATTCAATATAGTAATAATTTTTTTGTAGTTTAAGAAAATTGTTACCAAATTTTTTTAGACCCCATTTAATAACTACTTGATTTTTTGTTTTTAAAAATTAAGCCTATAAATATTATTTGGACCTATGGTTTTCTTGTTTTGTTATCTACTTTTTACATATGTTTTCAAAAACCAAGCCCAATTTTGAAAACTAAAAAAATTAGTTTTCAAAAATTTATTTTTGTTTTTGGAATTTGATTAAGAATTCAAATATTTTCTTAAGAAAAAAAATGAAATCCATTGTAGAAAAGTGATGAGAAAACAAGCACAATTTTCAAAAACCAAAAACCAAATATAGTTATCAAATGGAGCCTTGAGTATTTATATAAAAGAAAAAAAGGTTAAATAAATGTTTTAGTCTCTAATGTGTTGGGTGTTTTTTCAATTTTATTTGTATTATTTAAAAAGCTCCAATTCAATCCCTTATATCTTTTAACATCTTTCAATAATATAATTTCATTGGTGAATGTTAAATTAGTAGATTATCATAATAAGCATACATGGCATAATCTTTATTGAGTTGGTAGAAATTTAAAGGAATATACATAATTAGACTACCTAAGAAAGAAAAGTTTCTTATACTTCGTTCAAATTTCTAAGAAGAAATTTTAACTTTTGTCAACCTCAACTCAATAAATATGGTACCCATGTAAGCTTACCATCAACCAATGTTAACATATTCACCGATATAAATGATTTCAAAAATATTAAGGCAAATCAAATTCTCTTTTAACAATAGGAACTAAATCGGAAAAAAAAAAATCGAACATTAGTGACTAAAACATAACAAGAATAAACATTTCACTTCTCAGCCTTAATCTTGTTTCATATTCTAATTTTAGAAGATAAGAAAAGAATAACCTTAGTGGGAAGAATGTTGAACAATTTGCCTTCTTCAACTTCTGGTAGTTTTAAGCTCAACAATGGCTTCAATTGGTCTTTAGCACTCGTCAAGAACACTGAATCTGTATTTCTACAATGAGTTTTTAACTTGTCATTTACATTGCCATTGCCATTGCCAAGGGTTTTAAGGTACGTATTCCACCATTCTTCAGCTTTACCATGGTTGCCTAACATGGTATGAACCACAGCCTACATAAAATTACATCTTTTTCCATCAACATTATTATTTCAACACACTAACTAAATTTAGGGAAATTTTCAATATATATGATCCCTAAACTTGTCGAGTTTATATCGATTTTCACCATAAACTTTTAATTTCATCAAATTAGACCCTAATCTTAGATAAGTGTTGCAATTTTTACCCTCTATTCAATTTCTACTAACTCAACGTCCACTAAAAATTTTCATAAACTCACTAATTTCAATAAAATCAAGTTTCGCACAAAATTAAGTTTGATTGATGACAAATTAACCATTGAATAACCTTGTCAAAATTCACAAAATTTCAATAAAAATTTATTTCTAACGTTGTTTTTATTTAAAAAGTTATCAATTTTGTACCGTTCATATGTTTTATAATTCATTGAATCCATATGAGAATACTTTTTTTAACAATCTTTCAAACAAAAACTTATCAGAAAGTTATAATTGCATCACTTTTTAAAGTTTAAGGTTAAGATTTCAACACTTATCTAAGTTTGAGCTGCAATTTGATGAAATTGAAAGTTCAAGGTAAAATTTGATACAATATGACAAGTTTAAGAGTAAAAGTTAGATTTTTTCCCTTAAATTTATCTTACATTTTTAGCTAACATAGTGATTCCAATGGTCAAACATTAATGTCTTTTCAATCTCTTCTTTTCATTTGTAATATAGTAAAAGTGGCAAAAAAAAAAGTACCTTATAAAGGGAAAGCCTTGCATCAAATGCTTTAGATTGTGGAAAGTTACCATTCTTCTCTAGAAATTCTAGAGCTTTGTTGTATTCATCCTAGTAAAGAAGATCACATCACATGTGAATTTATCAGATACAAGTACAACCACATTGACCGAAAGTAAATATACAAAAATAAATAAATAAATGTTCCATAAGTAAATGGTCAAATTATATTTAGGTCAAAATACTATTTTGATCCATGTATTTTGGGTCTCATTTTATTTTAGTCTCCATACTTTCAAATATTCAAATTTAGTTCATGTACTTTCAATAAATCTTAGAATTAGTATTTATTATTAGTTTTGAAGTTAATTTTTATCAAACTTGATAAAATAATAATAATAAGTTTCATTCAATAAAAGACACAATGTGAATATGCTTTTAAAATTTCTACAAGGAAAGCAAATAGATACTCTTTTTTTTTTTTCATAGAAAAGTTAACGGCAAACTAATAGTAGAAACTAATTTTAAGATTTATTGAAAGTACAGAGACTAAATTTAGACATTTATAAGTATATAAACTAAAATAGAACAAGTTCCAAATTACAGTGACCAAAATAATAATTTAACCTTATATTTATTATTCATTTCTTACAATATTTTGTTCACATACAATGAGCTTTGTTTATTATTCATTTCTTACAATATTTTGTTCACATACAATGAGCTTTGTGAGACAATTCAATTTAGAAACGTTTTGTGTCAATCCATTTCCAAATTTAAAGTCTAGATATAAGTTTTTTGAAAAAAGTATTTTGAATTTTTGACATTTTGTAAATATATTTTTAGTTAAATATGTAAAAATGAAAAAGAGAAGAAAAATGAAGAAATGAAAAAAAAAAATTGTATAGGAAAGTTTACAAGACGTATAAGAATTTGGACATGTGCCACCCGAGCCTCGTATGCCACGTCGGCATCCCCATCGCACAAGTGTTTCATATGGCACATTGCTTCATCGTACTTCTCTTCCACCACCAACTTCAATGCCTCATTCTACAACAAAAAATCATCCTTTTAATTCATTAAAAACACTTTTCAAATTTATCTTATTGTTGCAAAAATAATAATAATGATATTAAACCTTTTACTTATACTAATTATTCTTATAATTTTAGAGGGATAAAAGAAACGAACCTTAGTGGAAGTAATTGCTGATGTCGGTGAATTCCTTTCTTTGGGTTGTACTAAGCTTAATAGTGACTTCAATGGGTCTTCTTTGGCATTTGAGTGTGTCTCTCCACTATGTGCATTTCCACAATGAGCTAAAAGCTTGTCACGTACATTGGAACTCCAACTCGGCCCAATCGAGACACTAGTCGAACCATTGGAGAGTTGAGGAAGGGGTGACTTCTTAAAGTCAAAACGCAGCCATGAAGCCATTATCGAGATGGTAGAGGAAGGTTCATGCAAGGGAAGTTTAGATAGTGAGCCACCACGAAGCAAAGCAATGGATTCCATTGATATGATGGTGTAGGCAATATCTCAATGAATGAAGGATGTTCTTGATTGTGGCAAGAGTATAGAAATTTGGAAATTATATAATAATGTGTAAAAGAGAGTATCCAAAAATGACAAAGCATTCTTGGAGGCCAAGTATTTAGATATTCTCATCTCAATGACATGTACATTACATATTAAATTCCATGGTCCAAACTGAAGGCAAAGGTTAAAGAAGGGGATGATGTTGTGTTTCACATTCCTTTAACAAAAAGAAGAAAAGAAAAGGCTAATATGGAAGTGTGGAATAATAACTTGATAAGGATGTAATACTGAAAAAGAAGCATCTTTTAAAGTGAACAAAAAAACTTTTGGTGTAGTTTTAGTTTGAATTTCCCATAAGATGCCATAATTTCGCATTAGCTGCCATAATTTCCCAAAAATTGTAATTAAATCTTCCCTCTAGCTAAAGGACTTTGTGCCCTCCACTTTAGACCCACTAAGGGTTAGTCAATTAATTGTAATTTAATCTTCCTTTTCTATCTTGCTAAAGGGCTTTCTTTACACACACTAATGGTTAGTGTGTTATGTGTAAGAATACTTTTAATAATAATACTTATGTGCCTAATAATTTGTCTAGTTCTATACTCTTAAAATTGCTTTTGAAACGGTTTTTGGTCAAGCATGTTAGGGGAAAACATCCTAAAGTGTTTTCTCATCCTGTAATTTAATCTCCCATTTTATCTTGCTAATGACACTAAAGACGTGTTTAGGAATTAGGAGTACTTTTAATAAAAGTTCTTTAGCAAATCAATTTTATATTTAGTTCCACACTCTTAAAATTGCTTTTGAAGGTTTTTTTTTTTTTTTTTTGTCAAATATTTTGACCAAGAATACTCTATACTTCAAGTGTTTTTTTCTTTTTCCCAAAGCATTTTAATGTTCCTCCCAAACATGATGATGATTTGATCGAAAAATATTTTTGGCCATGCTAAAAATGTCCCAACATAGCCTAACTAAATGTGAGATATAGTACTCATCCCTACTTGGGGCACATTACTCTATTTTAAATAATCTATAAGCATTTAATGTTATTAATTATTCAATTATTCTACCCCATTTGATAAACATTTGGTTTTTTTAAAATTATGCTTGTTTTTTCCTCATTTCTCTACCATGGATTTCATCTTCCTTAAAAAAACATTTGAATTCTTAGCCAAATTCTAAAAACAAAAACAAGTTTTTGAAAGCTATTTTTTTTAGTTTTCAAAACTTGATTTGGTTTTTGAAAACATGTAGATAACAAATCAAGGAAACCATAAGTGGAAGCAGTATTTATAGGCTTAATTTTCAAAAACCAAATAGTTATCAAACGAAATCTCAATTAAGAACCGCTTCATTCTCTTAAGATTGGAGATTCAAGCCTTTACCCCAACACTTGTTGAACTAAAAAGGAAAAAACATGGTATTTTAACAAAGTTAGAAAACAGGCTATTTGGGGTGTACATATAATAATTTGGGTTATGATAGTCTGTGGAATACTCTGCACTCCAAATACAGACTATTATAATTCAGACTAAATAACTTTGCATCCTAAAAACAAATTATATAACTCTACAGACTATTATAATTCATGCCCCAAACAGCCCCTAAGGTTATAATATACTCATAAATTTAAGTAGAAAGATAAAAAGTGAATTTTCCATTTTTTAAAATATGGTTTGATTTCAACATGTTCTATTTCTGGATTATTGTAGATAAAAAGTAAAGTAAAAATACAGGAATAGAAAAATATAACGAACGATGAAAACAAATTCTATGAGTCCCACCTCAACAACCCTTAAGAAGACAATTTAATTAACTAATCGCACTTAATATGTTTATTATTTATTATAAGTAACTCATTATCCATGATTTCTTGATTGTAAATCATTTTCTTCAATTTCAAATACTACCAACAGAGAAACACATGAATTGGCCTATTCATACCATTTCAACTTATATGAACTAAAAACAAATTTACAATTCAAACCAGTCACATCCAAAATAGTTTCTGATCGAATTATTCGGCCATTGAAACATGGCCATCGTAATTTCAGAAATCTTTTCATTTCCAAGTAAGTCTCAAAAAGCTATCTCAACTCCATTTCTAATATCAGATTTTGTTTTTAGTCTACATTTTGTAGTTTTTATGAACTGAGAAACTTTCCATATATAAATGTAAAAGAATTATGTCCTCTTTATTGGTTTTCATGTATACATCATCTGTATTCACACCAAAAGAGAAAGGAAAAGAGACAGTTCAAGAGTTTCACTTTATTTTCCAACCAGAGAAGTAACAAGAGTAAACTCAACAATGGAACAGAGTTCTAAATTCCTTTTTTAGCTTTACAGCCATGGTAAACACCCATAAGCTAAATCCTTCGATGTAGTAACAGTCACCCAACATACCCTTCTTTTTTTTTCTGACAAAGACAACAGAACTGGAGGGACAAACTCTTGATCAGTTCTTTACGACTAGATTTTGTCAGTTAGATTGTCCCTGAAGGCTATAGAACTACCATTACATAACAATATTTTAAAAGGCTATTGAGGCTTACGCTTTGGCCTCGAGACTTATGCCTCCTTTGAACCATAAGAGGCTTATGCCTTTGTAAAAACACATTGAGGCTTAAAGTCTCTACGCCTCGTGAAATGATTAGGAGAAGAATATTAATTTGCCTCGTACTTTAAAAATATAAAGATTTGAGTTGTGACAATTTGAACTATTATTACTCTTACTACTGTGACTTAAAAACATTGAAGACAAAAATTTATAGTATAAGTCAATCCTATTAATGATAATAGTAGTGATGTTAAGGACATCTTTTTAGAATTTTTGTTTGGCAATTGATAGGGGTGATTTTTTTAAAAAAAAATATACTTTTATATGACTATTATGTTTAGCAATACTTGGGCATACCAATTTAGGATTCGTAAGATGTTTTTAATTAAATTTGAGGATTATGCCTCGCCCGCCGTTAGCCTTTTAAAATATGTGTTATTGAACACTACATAGGTAGAGTATTTCTTACCTAGGAAACTAATGCATAAAGAATTCACTTGCTTTCTAATGAAATGATCGGCTGATAAACCGACTGTGAGAGTAAATAGGGACATATTGGGAATATTAGTAGGATACCAATAGTGGTATAATGGTAATTAGTTAGAGATGAGTTATTATAAATAGAGGGAGTTGGAGCGCTTAGAAGGTAGGTAATATTTTGGGGAATCAGTCTAAAGTGGGTGGATTATGGGAGATAATTATAAATAGCCCTCTCAAAAGGCTATGGTTATATTGTAATTATTGCAATATAGTTTTCTTGTAATCAGGATCCTAACAGGTTGTTTCTTCCTTGTATTCAATGAGATCAATTATTTTATCTTTACAATCAAATGGCAGAAACTGAAATTCAGAAGCGCTTCCTATCGTTATCTGGCTTGTGATATCTCTTTCCTTATGAAAGAAAAATGAAATAATTTATAACCCCAAGACAGGTAGTAGAGAATTAAATAGAATACACACCAAGCGTTCTATACTACGTTGGTTTCTGGCAGTCGCAGTACCTTTTTCCACACAGCGCAAAGGCATTTATCTTTCTCTTCCCTTGTTACCTCTCTTGGTTTAGTTGTAGGTGTTCTTGAGCTCAGTTGTCCCTTGCTTTCCCTCTCTGCAATTTTGTTATCAGTGTAATTAACATCATTAGTTAAAAACGAATCAAAACGATCAGTGAACAAACCACCAAAAGAACTCGAGGGATTGATGAGATTGTGCACTTCACATTCCAGTGATCTAGGATCTTAATGAAGGTAATATGCATACCTATCAAAAGAAGTGTGCCGAATGCACTTGTCTGATTGCCTCTGTGCCAACCAACTAACTCTGGAAGTAACTTGACATTCGATTGAGTTCATATTCTGTGGTAAGCTTAACAGCATGCTTCCCAGTTTTTCTTCAACCGCCTTCCATTGGGTTTGCTACATTGGACTTAAAGTGACAGGCACCAAGGATCTTATAGCCCCACACAGTTTCAGATATCTCATCTTGAGGCAAACTCAACCCCTGTCTCTTGACTAGGCTATGCAATTCAGAGTATAACTTTGGATCTTGTAGCTTGATATACTCCCGCAATATGTTCTCGTGGTCCGGGACCCAATTCCGAGGGAGGGGAGTGTAATCACAAGAGGGAATCATAGACATGCGAGAGAACTGCACACCTTCAATTGCATCTACAAGTCCCATTCTCAGAAGATCAGAATACTCAGGTGCTGCATTATTACTGCTCTCTATCAATGGACAACTTAAATTCCGCGAGGCGATCCTATACACCTTGGCCCGAGATTTTAGTCGATACCTAGCAGCGTAGAGTTTAGCCAAGGAGCTACGTATAACATAAGCACAAAACCCAACAATTTTCTTTCGATTATCAGCATATCGATACCAATCAGCCATGGTCTCGAGGAATTTATTCATCTGTGAATTTGTATGAGCTTGACTTGAATATAACATTGGGTTGCAAGGAAGAGGCTCGGGATCTCTATCTCCCTTAACAAGTTCAACCCGCCTGAATTTTCGGATACATTGCTGCAAGCTAGCAGTAACAGAAAGCAAAGTTCCAACACACTTTTGACTCACAATAGTACCTCCAGAGGATGTATATCTAAGAGTAGGGTGTATTATCCTACGGCAAATTATATGATCCAAGAATAGAATTCCTCTGCTAATATGTTCAATCTCTATTTTTGAATTATCCAACCTTATCCCAAATTTACTCTCACAAAACTCAATGAGTTCCTTCCTAATTCTCACTGCATCCTCTCTAGGCCCTCGAATGCCCACCAAGAAATGCCCTCCATATCGTATGTAATCCATTTTTCTAGTTTTTTCCTTGCCACTAGCTGGAACGAACTCTGGCCAAGCTGGGTTATGACAGCCATCATTAATGGAGTCTCTCCAGATGGAATCAAGCTTGGAAGGCCTAAAATACTCAACTATCTTATCTTCCATGACAATATCCAATTCATTAAGACATACATTAGCAAGTAAAGGACTCAAAATTCCACAATGGCCATAAGAAGGTACCTTGGCAGCTTCTTCTGGTGCGAAATTGAAGAATGTTCTTAACCAATATGGATCAGGTTTGGGTTCATTCTCATTGAGAACCTTCTTCTTCTTCGTAGCCCCTTTTCTTTTCTTCTTCTTCTTCATCTCCTCATTATCTTCAACTCGTGGGCGATTCTGCCTCGGTGATTGGAGCGCCGACTTGACCAAACGCAAAACCTTTTTGTCCTTGACAGCCTTCTCTAAGGAACCCATCACCACATTTTCATCAACATGCCAAAAAATTTCACTCAAATCCGCTTTCAAGAACCAGAGGTACCCAGCGAAGTTACTTCTGATGGTTCGAATGAAAGAGTGGGCATTCCGCCCTGGCCGAAATGCGTGCGATTTCGACGAGAAACGAGCCTCGAAAACAGGCTCTAAAACATTCAACAATACCTCCTGAACGATCCTGTCCTGAAAGCAAGGCTCATCGGACTCGAGCATCGCTTGGAGCTTGCGCTTGGAGATGAGATGGGTCCGAGACTTGTCATTTGGGCTTTGAATTAACTGATTAGACTTCCTGTTCCACGAAAATTTCCCATTGATCACAGCGTTGCGAAGAGTAAGTAGGTCGCGAAGAACGAGAGAATGAATGGCGTTGCGAGGAGGGAAAGTTCCGGTCACGTCCGCACATGAACGCTGATACGCCAATACCCATAGATCGAATTTGGAAAGGAAGCCAGATAGATCGGAGAACAAACTGTTGGGAAGAGAAGCGAAGGCTTTCACCCAAATAGAGGAGCAGATTTCAATTGGGTCTTCTTTGAGGTAAGAATAGGGGTCCAGGTCGTGGAGATTGGGAAGATTTTGGAATTGAACAGCAATCGAGGGACGCCGTGATGGGTGCGCGGCGGCGGAGGAGTTGAAGCGAGCAAGAAAGAGGGATTCTATGAAGGTTCGGCGGTTGCAGTGAAGGTGTTTGATGGTTGTTCTGAATGACATTTTTCGCTCAACTTCATTTCTGATTACTTTAGGGTTTAGGGTTTAGGATTCGCCATTGAAGCCAAGCCCTGCTTCTGTGTGAGGCTTAGAAGCCGAAGCTTAGCTGTTTGATTGTGAAAGCTCCGAAGCTTTTCTTCCTCGGGCCGAGTTTTTGCGGGTCGCCGACAGATTTGGACTCTAGTAATATGGGAAGCTTCAATTTAATCAATTGCCATTTTTTATTTTATGTGTATAAAAATCAAATGTCACTTTCTTTTTGCAATCCTACCTTTAAGTTTTCAATTTGATTTCTCCAAACTTATGAACTTGCTGCAATTAAACTTTTAAAAATGAAAATTACACAAACTATCCCTGACCACTCAACATCCATCAAGAAACTAAAATTTTTTAATGATTAATACAATACTTTTCAAATTTTGTAAAGATGATAAAATTTGGTTAAATTGTAATAATTTTATAATTTGAGGATTAGATTGTAACATTTTAGTACAAGAGTGGTTTGTGCAATTTATAATATTAGTTTAACACCATGTGCACGTGTTATTCAAAGTTAGATATTATTTTCTTTGTTTTTGGTATAAAAAAAAAAACTTGGGGGTAACAAAATTTTTTAAAAAAAAAAAGAAAAAAAGAAAGAGAGGTATTACAAATTTGAGGAGATTGCTACTTTTAGACCTGAAAAAAAAATAGTTTAAGCATCTTTGTTTTGGGTATAAAATGCAAGGAAAAAAAACGTGGAGGCTAAAATTTTTTTTTTTTAAATACTACATTAAAAATTTGAGATGGCTACTTTTAGACCTAAACAAAAAATAGTTATTATTTGCCTTTGTTTCTGGTATAAAATGTATAAAAGAAAAAAAAGAAAAAAAATGTGAGGGCCAACGAATATATATATATAAAAACAAAAATGAAAAATTGTAAGAGATGGCTACTTTCAGATGTGAAAAAAAAAATTTGGAGCAAATGCGCTATTAAAGAGAATTTAGATTCAAATTCTAATTTGTTTTGATTTTGAATCAAATCACATCTTCAATTGAATACTTATCAAATTAAGAATTTAGATTTAAATTCATTTTGAATCAAATTATCTAGTTTCGTTGTTTAAATAATTATAACATTAGACCAACTAAACCTTAAATTTCTTAAAAATTAAAAAAAAAACTAAACACTAAATAAAAAAAAACATATGAATATATTAAATTTGACGACAATTATACTTAATTTACTAAAAAAAAATTATACTTCAACCTAAAAAAACGATTATATTTAATTTAGACGTGGGAAAAAAATGGGAGGAGATGTGCAATGTGGAAAAAAATGGGAGGAGATGTGAAATTTATAGAGATTTGAATATAGATTCAAAATCTAATTTGATTTGATTTTGAATCAAATTGCTTATCAAATTAAGAATTTTGATGCAAATTCGTTTTGAATCAAATTATCTTGTTATTGTTGTTTGAATTCAAAATTAAATCTGTTAATTTTGAATCAAATTATCAAATCATATTATGATAATTTGATTGATGTAATTAACTAAAATTTAAAGGAATATTTTGGTCATAAGATGTTTTTAAAAAATTATTGTTTTTTAATATAGTATAGAAGTATAGATATAGATATGAAAGTATAGATATAGATTTTAATATAATATAGATTTAGATTTAGATTTACAACAATTATACTTAATTTACTAAAAAAAATTATATTTATGATTATATAATTTACTAAAAAAAATTATACCCAATCTAACCTAAAAAATACCATTATACTTAATTTACTAAAAAAAATTATATTTATGATTATATAATTTACTAAAAAAAATTGTACGGTGCAATTGATTAAAGTATATACTCTTAATTAATAGATAAATTTGAATTATCCACTCCACGTGTTGTTGATCTAAAACAAAGAAAATTTTTATAAATTTTAATAAATAGTAATATAAATAATAAAATTAAGAAACTGTAAATAAACCAACAAATAAATTAAACAAAATGAAACTAACAAAAATATTCAATATCAAAGCCAAACTGCCCAAATTCTGTCTAGAAATATATTTGAATTAAGTTACAAAATTAATCAGGTTTAAAAATAATAATTAAAAATGCCCAAATTCAAATAAAAAGCAATCTAACACCATAAGAAACTAAAATAGTCACGCATCTATTATGATTTGGATGATTTCAAATCAATTATGATTTGAAATCATTTAATGTATTATGCCAAAAAGAAAGTGTGGAATTTTTCAAATCTTGTATTTTTTGAAAAAAAAATTCGTTTCAAATAGGTCTTGGCAAGATTTTAAATTTTTTTATAAATTTTAATAAATAGTAATATAAATAATAAAATTAAGAAACTGTAAATAAACCAACAAATAAATTAAACAAAATGAAACTAACAAAAATATTCAATATCAAAGCCAAACTGCCCAAATTCTGTCTAGAAATATATTTGAATTAAGTTACAAAATTAATCAGGTTTAAAAATAATAATTAAAAATGCCCAAATTCAAATAAAAAGCAATCTAACACCATAAGAAACTAAAATAGTCACGCATCTATTATGATTTGGATGATTTCAAATCAATTATGATTTGGATGATTTCAAATCAATTATGATTTGAATTCATTTAATGTATTATGCCAAAAAGAAAGTGTGGAATTTTTCAAATCTTGTATTTTTTGAAAAAAAATTTCGTTTCAAATAGGTCTTGGCAAGATTTTAAGCTTCAAAAATTTAAAAAAAAAAATTATGTTTCCACTTTTACTCAATTTCTCTTATATTCAGACTTAACGCCATTAAAGCAAATGTTAAGTTTCTATCTTTTGTATTTTGCTATTTTGTTTAAAAATCAATGCCATTAAAAGCAAACTCAAGGTTAAGTTTCTATTTTGTTTTTCCATTGTATTTTGCTATTTTTTAAAAAATCTGATAACAATAGTTTCAATATTTTTAATGCAGTTTTTCAATTCTCAATAAGATTTTTTTTCTTTTTTTTTTTTTAGACAAGCAAACTAGTAGAGATGTCCATTTAACCCGCAGGGCGGGAAATCCTCATTACATGGGGAATGGGGAAGGGGAGCGGGGAGATTTTCTCCCCGTTGGCTAAATGTGGACGGGGACGAGGAATATATTCCCCGTCTCCGTCCTCGACCCTGCCCCGATTATTAATATATATATATATATATATATATATATATATATATATATATATATATATATATATATATATATATATATATATATATATATATTAATTATTACCTATAAATAGAATTTTTAAAAAAAAACAACTATAGTAGAAATTAGTTTAAGACTATTTCGTTATAAAAAAAAAATTAAAGACTATGTTGTAATATTGAAATTCGAATTTTTAGAAATTAAGTTGTTTCGACATTATAGTATTTTTACTTATGATATATTATTGTTTTTATTAGGAAATTTTATAATTTTCTTTAAATAGAATTATATTGAAAATTATTCATTTATAAATAATTTCTATTATGGTTGAGAATAAATTTTAAAAAAAAAAGATTAAAAAAAAAACGGAAAAAAATTTCCAGCAAGGAACCCGATCCCATGAATTCTCCTTGGGGAATCCTCACCCCGATTCCCGAGAAATTAAATGGAGAATTTCGCAGGGACAAGGAATGAAATGGGGGTGGGGATGGGTACGGGTAATGAAATGGGGGGCGGGAATGGATTCATGTCCCTGTCCCACCCCGTGGACATCTCTACAAACTAGAGGTGGGTTTATTTTTTTTGCTTTGTTCACCTTCTTAAACATTTTATTTATTTATTTATTTGATAATAATTTTTTTTTTGTTCATTTTGTTATTTTTTAAAACTGATAAAAATAATTTCAATTTTTTAATGTACTTTTTCAATTCTCAACAAATTTTTTTTTATAGAGAAGCAAACTAGACCTGAGTTTTTTTTTCTTTGTCCATCTTCTTAATTAATTATTTATTTATTGATTTGATAAGAATAATATGTTTTTTTTCTCTTTTATATATTGATTCAATCTTCTTTTTTTTTTTTTGATGAATATCTTTTAATTTTATGTTTTCATACATTGGTTGAAGAAGAAATCAACAATAAAAATTGCTTCTTTGGTTTTTTAATAGAACAAATCAAATCTCTTTTTATGAATTTTGTTTAGATTCGATTAAGTTCAAATTTTTTTTCATTTGAATTAATACATTTGCAACTTTTTTATTTTATTTTTTTAACAATAATTATAACATTTGCAAATTTTAATTTAATAAGTTGTTTGTTTTGATTAATGAGATGTTTTTATGATTAATGTATTTGATAATGTTATTCGATATTAATTTTTTTATTAATTAAAATAATCTAATAAAATGTTATACTTTATTTTCATTTCTCATGAGTATCTAAACAATAAACTTTAATTTTGGTGATTTCAAATCAATCTAGTTCCAAACTCAAATAGAGATTTGAAATCATTGCTATCTCTTAAATTCCACCTAACAAAACATAAAAGTTAGAATATAATTGAGATTATACTTTCCTTTTTAACAGCGGAGAGATAGTTGAGAATAAATTTTCTAAACATACTATTCTTTATATAACTTTAAAATTCCCTCACTAATTGATTGTTTAACCAAATTTAAACTAGACATATATTCGAAAACTAAAATAAATTACATCACATTAAAATTTATTATTTAATTTATTTAGCTCAATTAGTTAACATTATGGCTTTAACTAAGGGCTCGTTTCTGTTTATTATTTTCTGTTTCTTGTTTTTGAAAAACTAAAAACAGAAACATATTTGATAATTATTTATGTTTCTTGTTTCTTTAAAAAAAGAAACAGAAACATACATGTGTTTGATAACCGTTTCTTGTTTCTTTAGTAAAAATAAAATTTAGTACATATAATATAATAAAACATATAACATGCATTAAAATAAATATAAAATAATTATAAAGAGTTTATAGTATTTTATTCAGGCCCAACACAAAATTAATAATAATAATAATCCAATCAATTCACCTTAAACAATTTTGGCTTACACGAGTTAGTTCAATTAGACTAATTTATAAATTGTCTAAGGTTAGACAATCGAGCATACCTACATTTCTTTAATTTAATAATAAACTTTATTTTTATTTTTTTTAATTTAAAAATGCATTAGCCAATAATACACGCAAGTAAAATTAGAAAATGAGAGAATATATATATATTTTTAAACATGAAATACATTATTAGTTTATTTATTTAATAAAAATTTAAAATCGCACCAAAAGGAAAAATAATAGAGATTTAAATAAAAAATAATAATTAAAAGCTCGTTAATGGAAAGTAAAAAAAAAAGGAAATGAGAGATAAGAGAAAAACATAAACGAAAAGAGAAAATAAAAAAATAAAAAAAAAGATAAGGAACTATTAAAAGAAAAAGAATTACGATGGAAGAGAGAGAAAGAAGAGAGAAGAGAAAGAATATAAAAAAGAAGAAAAAAAAAAGAAAAGATAAAAAAATATTAAAAGAAAAAAAAAGAATGAAAGAGAGAGAAAGAAGAGATAGGGGAGAGATGAGTGTAGAAAGGGAAAAGAGAAATAGAGATACATGAAACATGAAAAAAAAAATAGAAACAGAATTTGAGAAACTACTTGTTGTAGTTTTTCAAAATTTTTCTTTTTTAGAAACATTTAAAAAAAAATTAGAAATGAAAAACATAAGTGTCTGTTTCTTGAAAAATGAGAAACAGAAACAATAAATAGGAACGGAAACGTTATCAAACAAAGCCTAAATGTCAGAAATTCAAATGACCCTCACACGGTGTTGAACTAAAAATATATATTTATATTCTTAAAATAATAAAGTTTTAAAAAATGGAAAATAATTTTTAAAACGCGTGATAAGATTTTAGAAATAAATTTTCAAAAAATAAAATCCATCATTAAAATTTATATGATTCATGCACCTAAAAAATTTGTTAGTTAGCTTAAAGAGAATAGGAATTCAATAAATGGAGATCATAATCTTCTTTAGTTATTTAATTCAATTAAAGAAAATTAACATTTTTGAAATTTGAAAAAATTATCCAGAGGGGCAAAATGAAATGAAATCTAATCGTCGTCATTAGAAGTGAAATGAAAGCGGCAACCACAACGAAAACCATCGTCCCAACAGCAACAACCTTCATCAACCGTTCAGAAGAGAGAGAGAGAGACGCTTAGAGAGAGAAAGAGAGAGAATTCTGGAAGCATTAGGCTTCTTCTTCTTCTTCGATCTTCAGCTCAATCCTTCTGCTTCGATCTCCTCTTTTCTCTATCTGTCTGTGTTAGATCCTCATGATCTTTCTCTCGCATTCTATCTGATGTTTACAGACTGACGTTTCACACAACACGGTTCTTCATTCCGTCTCCGGTGCGTATCTCTCTCGATCTGCGCTTTTGTAGTTTTGATTCTGCTTTTTTACATGTATTTGTCGGTTGTTCGTGGAATGGTGAAGTGATTTGCTTCTATTTTTGTTGCGTTTCGTTTGCATTTTGCAGTTTTAGTCTGGATTGATGATGGAGGCCTCTGTTATTACTCCCGGACAGGTATTGCGTTGGTTTGATTCCTTTTTCTTTCTTCGATTCAGGATGCTTTTTGATTGTTGTGTTGTGTATGGTATTCTTGTATAGTGAAGTTCACTGCCACTTGAAGTTCATTTGATTGATTGAAATTGAACTTCGCATTTCCCTGCACTGTCGGCTACGTGTTTTGGTTTAGTTGGCAACCAATAATTCTCACCGACAAAGTTGCCTTCGCCTTTGGATTTTTAAATTCTTTTCTCCTTATTCACCTGCTTTTCAAGATTTAGATCTCGGAGCATCCCACGAAAACAGAACTATTGTACTGTTAACTTGAAATTAACAATTCTTGTTCATGGAAACTTGTCTTGATGTGACTGAGAACATTGCATTAAAATTTAAGTCCCTCAATTTTCTTAGATGTTTGTTTAACCAACGACATGACTGCCCAGAATACAGTTTTTTTTTTCTTTCTTTATGCAAGTTATCCTTGAATCTTTCTGAGCTTTTTTCCTCCCAGAGGTTCATATCTTCGCATTCCATTCATCCTATATTTTTGAAGTGTATCTTGGATTTGTAGGATTGTTAGATTGTGTGTTGATGTTCGTGGGTTATAATTTTCTTAGGTAGATTATCCACTGTATTCTGAGGCTTGTGTTTGGGAACGATACTGGGACAGACTGGAATTACTTTCAAAAATTTCCTTAGTTTTGATATTAGTTAATATTGATTTGCCTGTTACTAATTTTACCTTAAAAGATATCAGTCTGGTGTTATGTTTCCTCTTTCCAATCTCTTCATATTTGTTACCTCTAGGATATTACTTTGATCGCATTTTAAGCCTGAAATAACTGACAAGGATATTTTCATGTCTCAGATATCATTCCTTCTTGGAATATCTCCCATCTTTGTTTCATGGATATACTCAGAATTCCTTGAATATAGGAAATCTTCAGCTCCTTCTAAAACGTGAGAAACTCTCTGCAATTTTTATTGTTTTAGATTTACATTTTAGTGCTATCTATTGTTCTAATATGTAGTTGGAATGATTCTACTAGAAAGTTGAGTGACTGTCAGACTGTGATAGTTTTCATCATTTATCTTTTATTGATAATTTATGCAAAATTCCACTGATCTCTATGTTTAAGTGTTGAAAACTCGTTAAGAGAATAGGCATTTAACAAGTAGGAGTAAGGAATAGGTTGATTTTCATTATTCAGTTTGGACTTGTTTGCTTTCGTATGTCTTTTTAGTTGTCGCAGTCAAAGACACCCATGTACTTTTTTTTTTTCTAACTTTCTTTCTTCATTTTTTAAAGAGATATATATACATATATATATATATATTCAGCTCTTTTTGCTTAAGGCTCCTGTTGCTGATTGAAATTTCCTGGATTGCAGTCATTCAGACATTAATCTGGCTGACTTGGGAGGTGAGACAATAAAAGAAGATGATCAAGCCGTTCTATTGGAAGGAGGTTTGGCTAGACCAGCATCTGCAAAGATTCATAATTCATCCATCACAACGAATTTGATAAGGTCATTTCCATGATCTATAGTATATTAAATCTTTTCTTTTAAAGTACTTTGTTTCTTTAAAGTTCTTTCTACTGTCTGAACCTTTCTGGTCTTTAGGTTTTTTACACTGGATGATACTTTCTTGCTAGAAAATCGAGCTACCTTGAGAGCAATGTGAGTCTTGACTTGATTAACCTTAACTTGATTAACCAATAATATTAAAGTAAACTCTGTAACTCAATGTTACAATCTTGTTTAGGTCTGAATTTGGAGTGATTCTGTTGTATTTCTTTGTATGTGACCGTACATCTATCCTGGCAGATTCAAAAAAGGTAGTTTTGTTCCCTCCAATTTCATCTCAATCTATTAAAGAACTCTTTCTGCCGCAATGCTTTTGTTTTTATATTTTAATTTTTCTCTATTATCTAAGATACATGCCTATTGCCGTATATTATTGTTGATAATTAAGGTGAGCTGGTAATTGAGGCCCGAATTCCATAGAATCTCATTCTTTCTCATTTATTGTGTCATCTTTTATGCTTCTAACTGAATCCTTTAAAATTTTCATACTTGTAGATACTCAACAATTTGTTTCCTTTTTTTACCTGCGTTAAAAGAAATGTATTTATACTGTTTAAATTGATCTTTTCTTTGACAGAATTACAGCCGTGACCTCTTTCTCTTTCTCTACATTCTTCTCATCATTGTTTCAGCAGCAACATCTTTAAAAAAGCACAGCGACAAGTCAGCATTCTCTGGGAAATCTATTCTTTACCTTAATCGGCATCAGACAGAGGAGTGGAAAGGATGGATGCAGGCAAGTTGTATTCTAAAGTAAATTTATAGATAGAATGTCATCCTCTTTGGGAATAAAGTCTTAGATTGTTATCTTTGTCATAAAATTTCTGATTTTATGGTGCATGGATTGTACATTGTGTTTTATTCTTAGCCTACTTTGATTTGTAATAACATCCATTGTACTAGACTGCTATTTATCGTTATTAACTGGTCATTCATTTTCATCTGTTCACCACTTGTGTTTTTCCAATTATGTTTGGGCTTTTGACTGTAATTTATGTGTTGTAAAAATATCTCCATGCCCATACTTAGATGTCATCCAATTGTTAATTAATTTGAGTGAATTTGCTTACATTACACTTAATTTTAAAATGTTCTATTGTTCTTCACATGTATGATGGCATATCAACTACTATATTTTATTATGCTATTTGCTCATGCCAATGGTTTTAATTAAGTTTGATTTACTTTGTTTGGTTATAGTCAAGGCATTAACATTTTTCTTTTTGGGTGTCAACAGGTTCTTTTCTTAATGTACCATTATTTTGCTGCTGCAGAGATATACAATGCAATACGCATGTTTATTGCTGCATACGTTTGGATGACTGGATTTGGGAATTTTTCCTATTATTACATCAGAAAGGATTTTAGCGTTGCTCGCTTTGCTCAGGTGACCTTTATTTAAGCTTAAAACTCTTTCTACCTTCCAAGCTATATCAATAACACCCCCCCAGTGTCGGCCCAAAAAAGATGGTGATCAAGTAACTTTTGTTAATATCTATTATTATATGCAGATGATGTGGCGGCTAAATTTCTTCGTTATCTTTTGCTGTATCATTCTCAACAATGATTATACGCTGTACTACATCTGCCCAATGCATACACTTTTCACTCTAATGGTTTATGGAGCTCTTGGTATTTTTCACAAGCATAACGAGAAAAGCTCAGTGATAGCAGTGAAGATTCTTGCTTGCTTTCTTGTTGTAATTCTCATTTGGGAAGTTCCTGGTGTTTTCGATGCATTTTGGAGTCCTTTGACATTCCTTTTAGGTAAGTACAGATTCATGCCCCTTGCCCAAAAAAAGAAAGAAGGTAGAGAAAAGAAAACAGGACAAATAGTTGTTTCTTTGTCTCTTTAAGTATTTCGTTCTTATGTTTTGGACTGGCAAGGTGCCTCCAATTATTTTGATTTCATAAATCAAGCTATTCTTTGTTTTTGGAATTCCAACCTAACCGTTTAGCTTGGTTGTATGCAAAATTTTGGCTATACTTCAAGTTCAAATTGTAGGCAGTGGGCTTTTCTATTTGCATACTTAATTGACAACTTAGTACTGATGACTATTAAGACTTCAGATGATACCATATTTTTCATAATATGGCAAACTTTTAAATAATTGGGTTTCTTTGAAGACTATAGCAACCTTTTAAACTATTTGGTTTTCTGCATTTTGGTTTGTACTAATCCATATATTACACAATGACCATTTTTCCTTCATTTTTTCCCTTCTTTTTTTGGATATCTAACAGGTTATACTGATCCTGCAAAACCTCAACTTCCTAAATTGCATGAATGGCATTTCAGATCTGGACTTGACCGATATATTTGGATTATTGGAATGATCTATGCCTATTTTCATCCCAATGTAAACTGATGTGTCTGAATTAGTTATGATTCTCGTTGTTGTTGTTTTAATTTAATTTTCTTTTTCTTTCTTTTCGCTATCCTTAAAAAAATCATTTTCACATCCTAGGTTGAAAAATGGATGGAGAAATTAGAGGAAGCTGAAACCAGGAAGAGAATCTCAATTAAAGCGTGCATAGTTACAGTTGCCTTGTCCGTAAGTTGGATGAACTTGTGACTATCAATTTCTTTTGCGCGGCAACAGCAATCTACTTTTAGTCATTGCATTTCTCAATGCCTTCTGTCTTTTCTAGGTTGGTTATATGTGGTATGAGTGGATTTATAAGCTGGACAAAATTACATATAACAAGTATCATCCTTACACATCATGGATTCCCATAACGTATGTATTGGAGAGGTTTTCATTGTTTTATTTTTATTTGTTTTTTAGTATTTTACCGCTGACCTCGTTTTATTTTGATTCTAGTGTTTACATTTGCCTGCGGAATTTTACCCAACATATTCGAAACTACTCTTTGACACTATTTGCGTATGTATTTCTTTTCTACGTAATACAATGAGATGTTAAAGTTTTGAACTTCTTGCAATATATTCTGTTGTGTTTTCTGACTATTCTATATCATCAGGTGGCTTGGCAAGATTACCCTTGAAACTTACATTTCACAGTTTCATATATGGCTGAGGTGAGGATTTTTTGTATGCAACTCGCTATTTAAATCCATTCTAATGTGATGTGATTGTGAACTCAGAATGTATCTTTACTAAATAACCGTAGTTCCTTACCTTTTAGGCCCCAAAATGTTCTACATGGTTTGCATCCATCATTTTATTTGTAGATGAACTTTAAAATTGATTAATTATGCTCTCAGAAGACTTCTTTCGTTATTTATATTTAACATGAAATGTCTTTCTTCATCATCAAGACACTTGAACTCAGTGTTTTAAAATACTTCTGCCAATATCAATTTTTTTCTTTTTCTTTCTGAATAAGCTCACAAGTTATGATCGAAATAGGGCCATTGTAGCGCAATAATTTATATGGAATTTAAATTACATTTTCCATCGAGACATGCAATTGTTATTTTCTTTGTCTGTTTGTGCAGATCAAATGTACCCAATGGACAACCTAAGTGGCTTCTTTCTTTCATTCCAGAATATCCTATGCTAAATTTCATGCTCACCACAGCAGTCTATATCTTTGTAAGAGAAATTTTACATGGCCCTTTATTTTTGAAGGAGGATTCAGTATTTTTAGATTTCATTTTCTTGCATGATGATTTGTAAATTGATTCTCTTTTGCAGCTCTCTCTTCGGTTATTTGAATTGACAAATACACTCAAGGCAGCCTTTATTCCCACAAAAGATGATCGGCGTCTACTGCATAATTTACTTGCCGCTGGTGCAATTGGTTTATGTTTATACAGCATCTCATTGATCTTCTACGGTTTCTACATTTGACGGTGAGCCACTTTCCCAACTTGCTTTGTTGTGGTAAAAATATATGAACGTATTTGATTCTCAAACCATAGTTCAATTCTTACCACTAACCTCAAATTATTTGTGTTAACATAGTTATCATTTAACTATTTTTCAACTCACATTTTAATTTTTATTCGAGGATTGTAGTCAAAGTGCCTGTCATTAGTTGATAGTATTTTTCAGCTCTAGGGCATTTCGTTTTGTTTCTTGGAATTCTAAAATTGATTCTTATGGTTTTTTAAGCTGTTGAAACTTATTAGTTGACGAGTCGCTATTTCTAAATGGTGATTCAGATATTATTGTGAATGCAAAGAGCCATTTCTACATTGTTTATTTCCAGTTGGAAATGTGCGGAAGTGGAAGGAGGTGAATTTTTTTGGTTGCATATCCAACTCGTTCTATAGGCTACCTTCAACTGTCCTTTTATTACGCTTTCAAGCTTCAAAGACGAGGCTGTAGCAATTTGCAAGCAGAAAAGAAACTTTTGGTATGTTTCCTGCCCCCCCACAAAAGAAGAAAAGAAATAGCCGATTTTGGTGACGTAGCGTTGTTCTTTGATGTATTATAGTATTCAAAATTCAAGTTATGACAATTTACAAAATGGATTTCCATTTCCATATGCTAGAAATTATTGATATGTTCGTCATATAATAAATTCTTCTTAGTAGTTTGCCTCATCTTTCTTTCTTTATTTCTCTCTTCTTTTTTTTTTTTTTTTTTTTTTGTTTGAGTTCAACAATTGGAGTAGGGAGATTCGAACCCCTGATCTCGTGGTCGAGAGGACATGCTAGTTAGTGCTGAGCTAGGCTCACACTGGCATTTCATGACCTCTTATTTAAAAGGGAGAATAGAAGAGAGGTTCTTATTTCATGTGGTTTTTGCAGACTTTTTGTACACTTTTTTTTTAATTATTATTTTTTAGTACACTTATAATCCCATTCTTATACATATAGATGTGTAATTAGGCCGTCTTGCAGATACTGCTGTTGGGTAAAATAAAGCCATCCAAAATTCAACATCCAACTCTACCCCACAAGAAAAGTTGGAACAGACCATTCATTTAATGAACGAAAGAGAAGGGCTTTATTCATGGCATTTAGCAATAAGTTTCAATTGGATGTTGACTTGACGCTGTGTGGAAAGTCAACAGCTTCCTAACAAATTTATTGTCTTTTGTTGGTAATTACGATTATTTTTATGGCTTATATTTTATAAATATATTATTAAACACATTTTGAACAACTTTTTAAATTGAAATATGAAAACATGAAATACAACACTGAAAACATTGAATTCCTTGTTTTCATATTTTTGTTTTCATATCATTAACCAAACGCATCACGATTATTGTTTTTTTTTTAATAAAAAAAGTAACCACACAATAAGGTGTCTATTTGAGGACAACTCAGTAAATAGGGTATCTATTGCTTTTATTTATTTATTTATTTTAGGTGCTAACATGAGCATAGCTTAGCGATAAAAACAAAGTAGGGCGGGAAACGGTCACCGTTTAACACATATTGTTAAAGTGTTGATATAATTAAATTTATCATAACTCATACGCGAACCCCTGTAATGTCATTTGTTTTTTTTTTCTTTTTACAATTTACAATACATGGGGGGATTTGAATCTTTGACTTCATGGTTAAGAGTACATGCTTTAAGGCAGTTGAGCTACTCATAGTGTTAATATAATTAAATTTACCATAACCCATTAGCTTAAACTTTTGGGTTGATTGGTGATTTAACACCTCTATGTTCCTCGAAAATTCTTTGTTAAAAAAAAAAAATCTAAGTTGCAATGTTCTTTATGGTTCTTGCTCTTAGCTAAGTTTATCCAAAACTTCGGACCCATTTACATTCCTTGAATGACGATAAAGAAATGTTCATTCTATTCAATGGTGTTTACTAGAATGTAGGAATAAAATCAATTGATGGGATCTACCACCAATTTAGAAACACTCTTCCATATAAGATGTAATTTCATTTCATTCTTTATTCCATGGCCGCATATTTTTTCCATTAATTATTTTACAACTACTCTTAACGAGGCTCACAACATTTTTATTAATTATTTACAGCTTTTACCCACATTTTTCTTCTAATTAAAAAGTCTAATCTATTCATTTTTAATAAAATTAAAATTTTCTATTTAATTTTAATTATCAATTATTAGTTATTTAATTTATTAAAAATAGAATATTTGTATTAGATAACTTATAAAAAATTCAATATTCTTCTAATATAAAAACTATTTAATTTTTTTTAGTTAATGTAATCTTATTTTAGTTAGTTGTTATTCGCCCATGTTAAATAAATTATTCAAATAGAATTCATCATTATTTTTTTTAAATTGAGAAAAATATATTAAGAAACCGAGCCAGAAACCAACAACCGATCCCTCTCGAGAATTAGAGAAAGAACGCTCTTTGGAAAACCATCTTTCCAGATCCAAGAACTCCCAGAAGACGATGACAAAGCAACCAACTCGTGGGCAACTTTGTTCTCCTCTCTAGTGATGTTACAAAAAATAATGGAGTTTGCATCCAAAGAAAGAGAGAGAATATCCTCAACAAAAAAAGAAACTTCAATCAGATCAAAAGAAGAACCATTCAACAAGTTTATGACTTCCCTTGAGTCGGACTCCACCACCAGATGAGGGACGCTCGCAGAACTCCAAACAAGAACCTCTTTAAGGCCTTCTGCAATAGCAAGAACTTCCAAAACTTTGACAGGCCACCTATGAGAAATGAACTTGCAGCCACCCAACAAAGGCCTAGTGTTTCTGTCCTTGAGCAGCCACCCGATGCCACCCCTGTTGAACTTGCTTGACCACGCCGCATCCGCCGACAGCTTCCAAGCATTTGAATAAAGGGACCTCCCCCTCCCTTAGACTGGACCCACACTCGACCTATGGAGAGACAGCTTCGCACCTTTCAAGCATCTCAAACGATCCGAAAGTGACTCCAACTGACCTTCAATGGCTTTAAGGAGTTCAATGATCGAGAGCTTAGAACCATTGAACCAAATGCTGTTCCTGTGAAACCATAGACTCCCGAGAATCGTAAGAAACCCCATGAACCTTTCTAGCGAAATCCCAATAGTCACACGGACTCCATGAACCCCTTAGCGAACGAATTCATCATTATTCAATATCATAACAATAGAATTTTAAAATATTTTGTATTAAGGGTTGTTGCTCTAATAAAAATTATAATTTTAGTTGATGTAATTTTAATTTAATTTGTTAATATTAAATTAAATAAATTCTTAACATAAAAAGTATTGCCATCAAATAGAATAGTAATAAAATAAATTAAAATTTATGATTTTTTTATAGTAATTAAAATTTATGATTGATTATTTTTGTTTTAATTAAAATTTTTATTAGCATATTATTCAGTAATGAATTTTAATTTGTTAAAAATATAAAAGGTGTATTTTCTTAATTATATTTCTCATTCCGATTCTTAATAATTTCGAGTAAACAACATGAAGGAGCTGTTTGTTTTTTGGAAATCTAGATAACTAGAATTTTTAGATGCCTAGAATCATAGATAATCGAAAATATAGATACCCGACATTTTAGATCGCTGTGTTTGTTTTGAAGGAATAAGGGCATGTTTGGGAATGATTTTAGAAATAGTGATTTTAGCACAATTGATTTGTTTATAACTGATTTATTAAAAATGATTTTCATATAATCATTTTAATGTTTGGTTCTACATTTTTAATAGTGATTTTCATACAATTAAAAGTTATTTTCAATGATTAAGGGCATGTTGGAGTGATTTAGAATAAATGTTTTGAGCTATAAGTGATTTGATTATAATTAATTTTGTAAACGTTTTAGTTATAAATCATTTTAATTGTTGGTTCCTTAAATTTATTTAAAAGTATTTTAAAAAAATGATTAATGTTTGTTTTCAAAGGTGATTTTAGAATCATCAAATTACTAAAAAGATTATTACATTTTGTTTGTTTTCAAAGGTGATTTTAGAATCATCAAATTACTAAAAAGATTATTACATTTTGTTTGTTTTCAAAGGTGATTTTAGAATCATCAAATTACTAAAAAGATTATTACATTTGAGATTAAAAATAATTAGAAGGTGGTAGACAAAAATTATACAAAAAGAACTAAAAATTAAGAGAGAAAAAGATTTAAAGCTAGAGAAAACTTTCAAAGAGAAAAAAATGTTAGAGACATGGAGGGATACACATTTTAGAGAGAGTGACAAAAAATTTAGAGAGAGAAAAATTTAATAGAGATAGTGAAAATTCGAAGATAGAGAAATAAAATTCGAGAGATATAAAAAAATTATGGGGAGAATGATTAAAATTTTAGGGAAAAAAACTTTAATGAGGAGAAAAAAGTTATTAGTCAGAGACAAAAATTTCAAGAGCAAAAGGGACAAAAAGTTCAAGAACAAAAAGTTAGAGCAAGAGGTAAAAAATAAATTATAGAGAGGCACAAAAAAAATTTAGAGATAAAAAAAGTTAGAGAGCTAAAATCATTGGAGAGAAAAAAAAAAGAGAAAATTGAATAAAATTTTTTAAAAGAGAATAAAGTAAGAGAGACATTATAAAAATTTTAGAGAGAATAAAATTGACATTATGTAAACAATGATAAATGACCTCAATGGTGACGATTTTGAGAAAACACACTTTTTGATTGAAATTTATGAATTTTTATAATAGATGACGGTTTGTAACCGTCACAAAAAGTTACTTTTTTAAAATATTAAATAATAGTCATTTTAAAAACAAAATCACCCACAATCACTTGGGAATCACCTCCCAAGTGTTGACCGGGAATCACTTGAAGTGATTTTTGTTACTTCCAAAATCACTTCTTCACCATTGCCAAACATCACAATTTTGAAAGAAAAGTGATTTTGGGCAGGTCAAAAGTAATTTTGGCCATCCCAAAATCACTCACAAACATGCCCTAATTTATAAGAATGTCTGGGAATATTTAGATAACTATGTTTGTTTTGCAAGATTTGTGTATGGAAATGTCTTAAGATTATGTGTTATACCAGTAATGCCCTTGCTAATTGTTAGGTAATTTACGTATAAGTTTAATATAATCTAAATTTATATCACATGCATTTTGGTCTTTATTAATTTAATGTTATATTTGTATATCAATTTAGTTTATAGTGATGTTTATGTGCTATTTTGTGGAACAAATTTATATTAGTTCGAGATTTTTTATAAAATATTTAATATTAAATATGAATTCAATTATAACTAAACTTTATTTTATATCTAAATGTAAAATATAAATATAGCTAATTACATATAATCGTTTATTAGTGCACAAATACATTAATTTATTTTTAAATAAAAAATAAAAATGTGAAATAAAGAAAATTAACAAGGGACAAAACATTAGAGGATGCCCTCAACATGGAAATCTTAAGAACCCATGTTTCAAAAGGGCATTCAAAATTGTTTAGATGCCCGTATGACATCCTAAGATATTCGGGCATCTTGAAATGTCAAGCTATCCTACATTCCTACAAAACAAACGGAGTAATCCAGATGCCCATCCCAGGAGAATCTTAGATTACCACGAAACAAATGACCCCTAATGAATTTAATATTCTAATTCTAGATAAGTACTAGTAAACAACATCGAAGAAATAACATTATCATAAGTACTAGTAAACAACATCAAAGAAATAATATTCTCATTTCGATTGATTTTATTCCGATTGATTTTTATTCTAATTCCTCCTCATTCCGATTCTAGGTAAACGAGAACTTAATTTTAGGGATAACCAAACACTCTTTTCCCACACATGTAAACTTCAAAAGGATATTTTAAATTTATAGATGCTAAAAAAAATTTCACAATCAAATCCACGCTACGAATTATTCTCATTTAAGTTACCCTACAACAAGATAATGTTTTTTCAATTATACTCATATTCTCTAAAAAGTGGATTGTACTATTCGATCTCTCATGGTCCATCCGAGCAGCATTGTTGTAACAAAAATTGGACACTATTTATTGACACTAAATGTGCTTTCTAATTCTCACTCAAATACTAGTTCAAAAAATGAAGTTTTTCCTCATATTATAAATAATAATAATAATAAAGATATTTTCTTAAAATTTTTGGTGACCTTACAATTTACAGGTAACTGGGTCAAAATTTTTGTCAAAGAATAGGATAAAAGACAAAAAAAAAACATTGTAAGGATTGTTTTTAGTGAGAAAAAAAAAAAGTTGTCGGCTTCAAATGAGTCTACGACAAGCATTTTTTAATTGCTTGCTTTGAACTGTGATTTGCAATCCAATCCTTTGAATGTTTTGTTTTCTCTTCTTCATAGGTCTCTCTCTGTCTCTTTGAGGAAGTTCTTCACTTTCAGCCATAGGAGAAGTTCAAGAAAAGTTCCTGCAAATGACAGGTCAGTATTCAGCAAATTAATAACAGAACAGAAAGAAGATGAAAGAAAAAGAGCAAATTTGATGTAATTTTATGAGCTTTTTGATTTTATCATATTGAAGTTGAAGTTATATTCTTTGTATAGTTTATTTAATTTTGAAGTGCAGAAATTTTGATGATATTATAAGATGGATTAGAGTTACTTTACTTACTACCCTGCTTCTTATTCCATTTTGTATCAGTGAAAGGCCAGCATAAAATAAATTATATAATTTTGAAGTCAAAACTCATGTTCCAGTCCATATGTGAAAAAAAGCTACTATAAATTTAACATGATATAATTAAGGAGATCTGAGTTTAAGTTCTTATTATGTTATTTTCTTTTCATTTTGTATTAATAGACTAAGTATATCAATATTAATCACTAAACTCATGTGAAAAAGAGTGCTAAAAATGAGAAAATGATCATATTTATTCCAACTTAATCATTTTAGTTTCAAGTGCAGTGATAATTTAACATGATATCAGTTTATAACATTGAAACTACAAAGTTTGGCATAGAGAAGTATTAGATTACATGGGGTTCCATCTCAAAACCAATTGGTAATGAGAGAAGTAGCCCATATATCTTATAAGTTGTGAGGTCTCTCTACATTTTTCCAATGTGGGATCCTCAACAAGAAGAAGCTAATTTCATCTTTGTAAGAAATCTAAATGTTTAACAAAAGCACTGGATAGTTTTATATTCTCTCTTCTAATCTTCTTTATTCAGACTGTTATCACACTGAGTCAGATCAGATAGCCAAAGAAGCAAACTCCAGAGAATCATCAGAACCAATCATCAACCAAACAAGAATCACCCACAAAGAAAATTACAAGAAATGCCTCAAGATCTCTCTCTACATCATCTTTCTCCTTCTAGGACAGTCAGTGGCAACTCTCCTTGGAAGGCTCTACTTTGACAAAGGAGGCAAAAGCAAATGGCTTGGAACCTTAGTCCAATTAGCAGGCTTCCCCATCCTCCTTCCTTATTACATCATAACAGCAATCAAACAAAAAACAAACATTTCACAAACAGAACAACCAACTCTGTTAAAACTAGCTCTATTTTATGTCTCATTGGGGCTGTTTTTAGCTGCAGATTGTTACTTATTCTCCATTGGCCTTATGTACCTCCCTGTCTCCACTTTTTCCCTCATCTCTTCTTCTCAATTAGCCTTCAATGCCATCTTCTCCTTCTTCCTCAACTCCCAAAAGTTCACTCCTCCAATAATCAACTCCCTTGTTGTTCTCACCATCTCCTCAACCCTCCTTGTCTTTCAAACAGAATCAGAGGGCTCAGCCAACAACAAAACCTCTAAGGCTAAATACATCATTGGCTTCCTCTGCACCATTGCTGCATCAGCAGGCTATGGCCTGGTGCTTTCTTTAACTCAGCTGTTCTTCAACAAGGTCATCAAAAGCGAGTCGTTCAAGGCCATTGTGGACATGATTGTGTACCGGTCGTTTGTTGCTTGTCTAGCCATTGTTGTGGCACTTTTTGTGAGTGGAGAGTGGAGGGGTTTGAAGAGGGAGATGGAGGAGTTTGAGTTGGGGAAAGTGTCCTATGTTATGACAGTGGTTTGGACTGCCATTTTGTGGAAAGTTTACACTGTTGGGTGTGTTGGTTTGATTTTTGAGGTTTCTTCTCTGTTTTCCAATGCTGTTTGTATTCTGGGATTGCCTATAGTTCCTGTTGCAGCTGTGATTTTCTTTCATGATGAGATGAGTGGCATGAAAGGTGTTGCTATGGCTTTGGCGGTTTGGGGTTTTGTTTCTTATGTTTATCAGCAGTATCTTGATGATTTCAAGTCCAAGAAGGATTCCAGAAGTTCATTGTGAAGAAAGATGAACAAATGAGGAATGTGGCTTCTCTCTGTCTCTCCCATTTGAAAGCACTTTTTTTTTGGGGTGAGTGTGGCTGGTCATTTGCCAAGGCAAAGCATATTGTAAATTTTTAGTTAAAATGCCTATTTTGGTCCTTTTACTTTGAAACTTGTTCTATTTCAGGTCTTGTACCTTTAAATGTCAAAATTTAGTCCCCATATTTTCAATAAATCTTAAAATTAGTCTATATTGTTAGTCTATGATTAACTTTTCCCAAAAAAAAAAAAAAAAAAAAAACTCTATTAACATTCTAATTATAAATTTTGGAAACATATGCCTATTGTGTCTTTCTTGAATTAAAATTATTATTATTATCTTACCAAAGTTTGATACAAATGAACTTCAAACTAACAATAAGGACTGATTTTAAGATTGATTGAAAGTATATGGACTAAAATATAATGAATCTCAAAGTATAGGGACCAAAATAATAATTTAACCTACATTTTTATCATGGAAACTTAGTTATAGACTTCTTGTTCAATTACCTAATTACATATACCTATATTTGGTTTGATATTGAGTTGGGAGGTGGGTGAGCTAAAATTTGTAGGATTTAGCCAACTTGAGCAGCTCAACTAAGTAAGGGATTATATCTTCGACCAAAAGGTCAAAGGTTCAAACCCTCATCTCTGCATGTCGTTTAACTCCAAAAAAAAAAAAAGAATTATGGGATGCATTACAAAAATTTAACATTTGCAAGTTGGAAAAAAAGTAGACTTTATAATAAAAAACGCAAAGATTTTAATAAGATTATAGAGCATAATCTAACAAATAAAGTTGATTTAAGCACAAGTTAAAGTTCAAGAGAAGTTGAGCAGAAGAAAGCAAAGAGGATCTTGGAAGCATATGGACATTAGAATTGGCATGCCACAGCCATTGCAACACCAAAAAAAGCCAGAACATGTCACATGGGAGCCATGGGATCAACTCGACAAGAATCTTTCTTACTTCACAACTTCTAGGCATTGAAGAACAACGTTAATTTTTAGCCTAATAAATAAAGTAACCCAGCACTAGCATCTTTTGGAGAATTATAAGGCGTTTGAGGTTGGGTTGGTTATGAGAGCGGATTAAAATATTGATGTTTATATCGAGATTTCAATTTTACAACTGAATCAATAAAGTATCAATACCAATGGATATTAATATAAACCAAAAAACTTCTAAAAGTTTTCAATCTGAACATAACTCAACTAGTTTAGGTAATATTTGAAGGAATGAACATTAACTCCGCAAAAGAAGTATTAGATCGTTTTTTATTTTATTTAAAATTAAACTAAAAATTAAGGTTAAGCAAAGTAAATATGGAAATATTTATGGCGGATTATCCACAAGGGATTGGAGAATAGCTGGTTCTATTTATAGAGACTAAAGAAAAATCTTTGTCATAATTAAAATATTATATTTTAATATCTAATATATTAAAATATATCTTTTATTTATTTGAATCTCATTCAAATCTCTTACGATATTTATTTATTTGAATTTTATTCAAATTCTATAAATATCTTTTATTTAATGTATCTAATATACATTAATTATTTTAATATTTAATGTATCAAATACAATAAATATATTTTCCTCTTATATATTTAATACATTAAATATTAATTTGAACATTTTAAAATTTTCTTTCAACTAAATTGATATTTTAGTGTTACTATGAGTTAGCAAGGGGACCTTATGGACCTACAGATTATAAACTCCAATGATACAAAATTAATTAATTAAACTCTTTAATTAATTAATTTTTATTCATTAACTATAGGTCACTCCACTATAGACCTAGAGTTGCACTCTTATGCACTGTAGGACAAGTTGTGTCCATATATATAATAATTACATGCAAGTCGATCCTTCACGAATTGTTCGTAATTACAGCTAGGTCAAAAGTTTGTTTTACCCCTATAGTTACATCTTGCACCTTAAGTACCACTGATTCTCTAATGAACAATCTGTTTATAATCTAATTATAAACTAAGTCTCCCTCGGGCAAGTGAAAGAGTGGCGCCCCATTGTTCAAGTCTCGAAATCAACACTTAAGGGAAATACTCATCTACTTACCCTATATGGGAAGAAGTGAATTCCATCTTGTGAGATTATGTTCTCAGCTCCCTATTTGATCAAGTCTCCAAAATGGTAGGCATATTGAATCGGCTATAAAAGCCACTCTCACCCATGCAAATTGTTAAATCACCAATCAACCCAAAAGCTTAAACTGATGGGTTATGGTAAACTTAATTATATCAACACTCTAACACTCCCCCTCACTTGTGGGCTTGGAAATTTGTAAGAGGCCCAACAAGTGGAAATCAATATTAATTGGAGAGGAAATGACATCACATGAGTTCGAACTCATGACCTCTTGCTCTGATACCATGTTAAATCACCAATCAACCCAAAAGCTGGGAGTGCAACCTAAATCAAAAGGCAAGCCCTCACATGCAAGAATTCATAACTCACTAAGGATTAAGATTGAGTTGCATATGATCATTATGATGAAAAATTAATCTTCTCAATTAATGAATTTATAAAGAGAGGTCAAATATTTCGTGGTCCAGTCTTATACAAACTCATTTTATAAGATATCACACTCACATGTCTCTACATGAACGATTTGGATCAAATTATTTGTAACTATTACAAAGTGAGCCGTATCAATAGTATTGCCATGATAAGGCACCCAACCTTATCTATATACTATGACCCTTTAGGTTATTTCTTGAACGTGATTCTTCCGTATGTTAACCACATACTATTTAAGATTACACTAATAACTTTGAATTTTTCATATAATGGATAATATTATATTGTAAATAAAATAATTAAAATAATTATTAATTATTAATTACGAGGCTTTAGGGCATAAATCTCAACAATACTATCGACCAAGAGATCAGAAGTTTGATTCCTCACTCCAAATGTTGTTGAACTAAAAAAGAAATTTCAAAAAGTTATTTAAATAAGGAGAAATTATTGGGGAGGCCGTCCTCCAAAAATTGGCACATGTGAGGGTTAATGATTAATTTCTCTCTCTTTTTTCTTCTTTTTCTCCTTTTTGAATGTTTCTCCCCCTAATTCTTCTCTATTTTTTCTTTTTTCCTTTTTGAACACTTCTCTCCCAGACCTTTCAGAAAAATTGGCTAATTCTAACTAATTTCTCTTTCTTCTTTCATTTTTCAAATTGGTTTTGAAACAATACTAACTCACTAAATGAAACAGAGATCGAGAGTAAGAGAAAGAGCAAACACAGAAGAATTATAGTGGTTCAACCTTGATTGGTCTACATCCACTTTCCCAAGGTATCCATGGATCTTTATTGATGAAGAAGAAGCTTTCTCAGAGAGAGAGATACAAAACACTCACTAATCTCACCTTTTTTTTTTTTCTCAGCACATACTCTCAGATAATATATATATGTGGGCTAAAGTAAGTACAGTAAGTGCATTTAACGAAATTGGGTTAATTAGTACTTAACCCACTGCCAGCTCAGCTTCAAATAAGAGTCTACATGTATATTTGTCAATTTCAGCACAAATCACCCTCTTGACAATTATACATATAAACCAAATTGATGATCCAAGTCTGATACCTTGTGAATTAAGATTCTGATTTTTATCAGCCAACACCCAGCCTTAATAGGCTGTTTAGATACTGAATCCTGGAGCTTGTCAAAGGCTTTGTAAGCATATCAGTTGGATTGTTCAACGTAGAAATTTTCTCTAGCTTGACTGACTTATTCACAACCATTTCTCGAAGATAATGATACTTAACATCGATATGCTTCGTTCGATCATGATAAAGAGGATTTTTCGAAAGAGCTAAAGCACTTTGACTATCACAAAATATTATAGGTTCTGAGATTTCTCCAATCAATTCTGTTATTAGTCCTCTTAACCAAACACCTTCTTTAACTGATTCTGTGAGTGCAATATATTCAGCTTCAGTGGTGGACAAAGCAACAACAGATTGCAGAGAAGATTTCCAACTTATTGGATTTCCAAATAAAGTATAAACATACCCGGTAGTTGATCTTCTTCTGTCCAAATCAGCTGCAAAATCAGAATCTGTATAGCCTATAAGGCAATTTTCATCCATATCTCCTTTGGTATAAACAAGTCCAGAGTTCCAGCTTCCCTTGACATATCTAAGGACCCATTTAGAGGCTTCCCAATGTGGTTTGCCTGGATTACTCATGAATCTGCTGATCACACTCAAAGCATGAGCTATATCAGGTCTGGTGCAAGTCATTCCATACATCAAACTACCAACCAAGTTGGAGTAAGGAACCTTATGAAGGGGTGAATATTAAGAAAGCGGAAGCAATTTTGGATCTTGAGCACTCTAATTTGATCAATTTTATCAAACAAAAAACATGCTCAAAACTGGAAAAACAGAGAATAAGAACACAAACCTTTGTAGCTCAATATTCTCTTAATCCTTTGCAAATCTTGGATCACCAACACTACTTGGACCACCACTAGAGTCTTCCCTACTATTCTCAACTCTTGGAATGGATTGTGGGATCTTTGATTGAGAGAAATTGGGAGAAGAATGAGTAAAGATCTAAATAAAAAAACTAGAGAGTTTTCTACAAAAATCTCTTGTTTTTCTAATCTCTCTTCACCTATTGTGTTTCTTCTCTATTTATAGAAAGCCACAAGCTTAGTGAAGAAGCCAATTGAATGAAGATAAACTTCAAACAAGAAGCTTTGTGAAGAAGTTATGAACTTGGTCCATATTTCATTTCCAAATGAATTTGAATTATCTTTTAATTTTAATTCAAAATTAATATAAAATTAATTTTAAATTAAAATCAATTTTTAATTAATTAAACAATTTAATTAATTTTAAATAAATATTTAATTTAATATCAAATATCAAATTAAATAATTGGACCAATCCTAATTTCTCAAAACGAACGTTCGAACATGAATCCCTATTCATGTTTTAAACCGAACGAATATTTAAATCATATTTAAATATTTCCACTTCTTTATCATAGTTTAATTCATAATTAAATTATAATACGTTAAGTATATCGCATATAATTAACGTTTACTCCCAAAATCGAATTTGAACAATTCAAATTCTTTTCTCTCAAATTATTCCAAGGCTTAGTCTGAGCTAGTAAGGGGACCTAATTGACCTACAGATCATGAGCTCCAACGATACGAGATTAACCGGCCAAACTCTTTAGCCTAGCTAATCAACATTCGTTAACCATCGGGACACTCCACTAAAGCCCAGTGACTGCACTCTCCTCACTGTAGATATATTTATGTCCACTCGATATAACCATGATTAGTAAGTCGATCCTTCACAGGTTGTTCGTAATTACAGCTGGGTCAAATAAACCGTTTTACCCCTGTAATTACTTCTTGTTCCTTAAGTCCCACTGATCCTCTAATGAACAATTTGGTTTGTGGTCCAACCAACAAACCGTATCCCTCTCGGGCCAACGAGAGGGTGGGCCCATTGTTCAAGACCTGGAGTCAGTACTTAAGGGAACAACCTCTCTACTAAACCCTAAAGCGGGTAGGAGTGAATTCCATCTCGCATGACTATGTTCCCAACTATCTATCCGGTCTTATCCCCAAAATGGGAGGCTTATTGAGTCGGCGATCTCGGGCCACTCTCACCCATGCAAATCTAAGGATAATCTCGAATAAACAGGAGTTCATAGCACGCTCAGGATTAAGATCGAGTTACCTAGGTCATCGTATGAATATAGTCAGTTAAAACACTAAACGGAGTTAAAAAGTCTAAGTGACTATTTCGCGGTCCAGTCTTATGCAAACTCATTGCATAGGACGCCCCCACTCGCATGTCTCCACATGAATGATTTAGGATCACATCGTTAGTACTATACAAAGTGAGCCGCGTCCATAGTGTCTCCAAGATAAGGTACTGATCGGTGCTAACACGCAAGTGCACGTGATCGAAGTAATAAAAACTGGAGTATTCCAGAGTATCGTACCCAAGGGAACGGGGTTAATAAAATGAATTTTTAGTTGGCACAAAGTTGTTTGCAATTTGCAATTTAAAGTAACCAAGGATGAAAATAATTTGAGAGGTGTTTTAACTAAAAATGTATTTGAAAATTCAATGGAAATAAAGAGGGGATTCAAGTATGCTAATGCCCCTTTGGAAAGAAAATGCAACAAGAAAGCAATTGCAATCGTAGCTAACTCAAGAACTAAGTAAACCGAATTCAACTCCCATTCGACCTTCTTTGAAGTATCTTTAGGAGACTAAGTGATTAAACCTATATGTCTATGGCTAATCTAACTTAGATAGTTTTGCGCACAATTCTAGTGGCTTTGGAGTCTCGCCCTATGTCTAGGGTCGATGTTTCAGACTTATGTCTAAGCCCTTTCCTCCATTGCTTTTGCGACATCCGCTTCCCTTAACCCTTTCGGTATTAAGTTTTAGCTTCACAAGCAACACTAGATGGCCAACTAGTTTTACCCAACAATTTACTCACCAAAAGCAAACTTGAGTCCAAGAGTTAGCTAGATTGTTTTTACTCTCGAGCTTCACATATTTCCTCTAGGGCATTCACAACTTGAATCCCAAAGGAAATTTAGCTCTTCATGATGGAATAATTTGGAATTGATAAATTAGAATTGTAAAAATTCATTAAAAGATTCAAAGGAAATAATGCAATTAGATTGCAAATGCTATGCAAGTGAATATTTTAAAGGAACAACTAAATAGTGCAAATACCAACTAACTCACGGGAGACTAAATAACCTTGCAAATAATGCAATTGAATTGCAAAAGCTATGCAAATGGCTAGTTTGAAGAAATAATTCTAAGAATTCAAATTATGGAAAATTGAGATAAAAAAAACAGTAGCTCAAAATTTGAAGAAACATGCAAACATATATAGGCAAAAACTGAATTCCAGTAGGTTTCCAAAAATTCAAATAGTAGAGAATGACATTTCCAAAATTTAAATTGACAAGATGCAATCAAACTCCATAACAAAACTCAATATTACTGAAATTGAAAGGACAACAGTGGCTAATCTAACACAAATACAGAATTTCAGAAGTGCAGAAATCGAAGAACTTCAACCATCCTAAAAACCCATTTCTTTTTGGCTCAATCGAACAAGAGTTGTTCATAACTACATCCAAATCTTATGGAGATAGGATTGAGAAAGAGTTTAGAGATGGAGATCTAGAGAAATTACAACAAAACAGCAAACTAAAAGCAATAAAAAAATTCTGCTGCAAAAAGTAAAGAAACCCAAAAACGTGAACGAAAATCTTCTCCAATCCCAGCTCAATCGAATAAGGTTTTGCTTCTTACCAACATCAACTTCGTTGAGAACGAATTAAGGAAGAGATTCGAACTGAGATCTACAAGAAATTAAAACAAAACAGCAACTAAAAACTAAAAATGAAAAAACTGCAGAAAGAAAGAAAACCCAAAAAAACGTGAAAGAAAATCTTCTCCAATCCAGCTCTCTTTGTTCGGCTTCTTTGATCAATATTTATAGGGATCTCATGCTAGGGTTTCCCTCTTGGTTGATGGAAAATCATTGCTAATAATCTTGCTGAATTCGTGGGTCAAATTCCCTTCAAAATCCCGAAATTCACGTTTTTGACTTAAATTCCAGATTTTCCAGATTGCAATTGCATAGCAATTGCACTGCTTTTGCATTCCACGAAAAATCTGCATCAAAACATTAAGTAAGTGTTAATTTTTTTTCGTCTTTTGTTTTCTTTTCTCAACTTACTTAATTTAAAGGTCTTCCATCAATCATGTGATTAAATTCAAGCATTTTTTTATTTTTCATCAAATAATATGCATAAAAATCACAATTATAACTAAGTTTAAAGGCTAAATAATCCTCATGAATGAGAATTATCAGGTACCCAGCCCTATCCCTATACTATAGACCGTTCTGGCTATAACTCGAACTTGATCCACTTTTATGTCATACATAAAGTTCAAGTATACATACTATAGCCAGGGGTACTTTGTTCATTGGATTTGGGTTATAGAATACACAATTCACTTTATTCAATAACACATTTACTGAATAAACCTCAATAACATCTTTATAGTAAAATAGAATATACATTCAGTTTACAAAACCACGAGTTTTAGGACATAAAACCCAACACCTTAGACATTTCTTCAAACTCTTCAGCTGTAGCAGGAGAATGAGCTTTAGACAATTTAAAATGATGTGCAAGTGGCACATTGACTGTCCTTGCACTTTCCATATTAAATTTCTTGACCAGCTTGCTCAAATAGTCCTTTTGAGTTAATGTCAGAATACCTGAATCTCGGTTCCTTTGAATTTGCATTCCTAGAATTTTGCTTGCTTGGCCAATGTCTTTCATCTCAAATTCACTATTTAATTGGCCCTTAAGCTTGAGAATTTCACTCAGCCTGTTTGATGATATTAACATATCATCTACATAAAGCAACAAAAAAAACAGAATCTTCAGCTGAAATATGCTTCACATATACACAACTATCATACAAACTTCGTACAAATCCACAACGAAGTATAAATGCATCAAATCGCTTATACCATTGACGAGGTGATTGTTTCAAACCATAAAGCGATTTCTTCAGATGGCATACCATGTGTTCTTCACCCTTTTTGACAAAGCCAGGAGGTTGTCTCATGTAAATCTCCTCCTCCAAGTCACCATGTAAAAATGTTGTTGTCACATCCATTTGCTCTAATTCAAGATCATAATGAGCAACTAAAGAAAGTAGCACTCTAATGGATGAATATCTAACAATTGGAGAGAACACTTCATTATAGTCAATGCTGTATTCTTGAGTAAATCCCTTGGCAACTAGTCTTGCCTTAAACCTTGGCTTATCATTTTCTTTTATACTCGGTTTTATCTTAAAGATCCATTTGCAATCAACAAGTTTGTGTCCCTCAGGTTTTTCTTTAAGCTCCCAAGTACCATTTTTCTTTAACGAAGCCAATTCCTCTTGCATAGCTAACTGCCATTCTCTTTTGTGTTCTGAATTTACTGCCTCACTGTAAGTTCTTGGTTCAGAACAATCAATACTTTCATCAATATACAAAGCATAAGCATCTGTCTTTGACATCTCAACTACACAATCAGCTTGTTCATATCGTGACGGAGGTCTGATAACTCTTCTTGATCTATCTCTTGTCAATTGATAATCTGTCAAATCAGTTTCTAACAGAGTTTGAGCTTGGAAATCAGATTGTGACTGAGATTGACCAGTCACAGTAATATCAGAAGATTGTTGATTCAGATCAGCCTCTTCTAAATGTTCTTCTTGCTGGTCTGATGGTTCAAAATTGGTAGTTTCTGACATCTCAAGCTCAATTTCAAAAGAATTTGTGTCCAAGTCTTTTTCATTTATGTAATTCAAACTTCTAGAGCTCTTCCATGGCATTTCTGACTCATCAAACCTTACATCTCTACTGATTATACATCTCGAATTTCCTGGTTGAAGGAGCCATAACTTGTAACCTTTAATTCCCTTTGGATATCCCAGAAAGATGCATTTCTGAGATCTAGGCTCTAATTTGTCTTGCTTAATATGTGCATATGCTGCACATCCAAACACTTTCAAGTGTTCTAAATTCGATGCCTTTCCTGACCACACTTCTTGTGGAGTTTTAAGATCAAGAGCATAAGATGGACTTCGATTAATGAGATATGTTGCTGTATTGAGAGCTTCTCCCCAAAAAACCTTAGGTAGATTTGCATTTGCCAACATACATCTCACCCTCTCCAAAATTGTCCTATTAAACCTCTCAGCCAAGCCGTTTTGTTGAGGAGTGTAGGGAACTGTCAAATGCCTTTGAATTCCAGAACTATTACACATAGTTTCAAAATTTTCATTAAGAAACTCAAGGCCATTATCTGTTCTGAGATACTTAATCCTTGTGCCTGTTTGGTTTTCAACTAGAGTCTTCCACTGCTCAAATGTTTTAAACACCTCTGCTTTTGACTTTAGAGTGAGTACCCAAAGTTTTCTAGAAAAATCATCAATGATACTCAAGAAGTAGCGTGCACCACCAAGTGTAGGTGTAGACCCCTAAATTTGTCCATTATTTTATTTTATTTTGCATTTTTGTAAAAAAAAGAGAAAATAAAGGAAAATGAGTATATCTTGGTAAAAATTAATTAGCCAAATCAAATATGTAAAATTTGGTAAAAATTAATTAGAGCAAATATCTTATTGACTAATTAATTTGCCAAATCAAATATTTGAAGATTTGGTGTTTTTAATTAAGCCAAATATATTCTTTTATTTGGGAAGGAGATTTCATTATGGACAAATCAAATTTTGAAATTTTTGGAAGGATTAACTCAATCATTTATTTAGGTGTTATTTGATATTATTTTGTTTTATTTTATTTCCTTTAGGTTTTATTTTATTCTTCTCCTTAATTAAAATTGGGGTTTGGGGCTATAAAAAGGGAGGAAACCATCTCTTTTAGACACAATCTCTCTCCCTCACACATTTTCCCTCAACCACCCACATCTTTCTCTCTCTCATCAAGCCATCTCCACGTTTTCTTTTCTCCAATACAAAATATCCCTCTCAAATTTCTCTCACATATTCTCTCTCCCCCCACAAAAGTTCCCTCTCAAATCTCCCCACATATTCTCTCTTCCCCCACAAAATCTTCCTCTCTCTCACTCACGATTTTTGACTCCAACATACATTTTATTTTAAAAATTTTTTTTGAAGTAAAAAGAGAAAATCCTCTTCTCACTTGCTCCACTCAACCAATATCACCCTCCCAAGGTAGCTTGCGGCAATTTCTTCTCTCCGGTAATATTACCCCTTATACAACGGTAATCTTTGATGAACATTCTATTTTTCATTCATTGTTTTTATTTTTCCATCATTTACTCAATTGTGTTCTTTAGCATGTTTCCTTAAAGATATATGTTTAGATACAAAATAAAAGCATGTTGAGATATTCTTTGCTTGTTAATATCGTGTTTCGAAGTCTTAGTATATAGGACATTATGCGAATAAATTCTAAGTTTTTTTTAGCATAACAATTACAAGCATGTATTATGTCTTCCTATTTTTTATGTTGGCATGCTATTTAACTAGGAACTTAAAATTATTTATCACATAAATTTATATGTTAGATTTGTAAATTCTTGTATTTATTATTATTATTATTATTATTATTATTTTGTACATTTATATTTAGTCCATTGTTTTTTTTTAGACTCTAATTTGGAATAAGGAAATTTTCCAATGATGGAACTTTAAGTCTTCGGGAGGCCGATAATTTAAGGTTCTTGAGGTAAAAAATCAATATCTTGGGATGCCGAGATTTGATTTAAATATTTTTTCTTAAAAAAAATAAAAAAATAAAATTGTGTTCAATAAAGTTTTTTTTTTTGTGCAATTATTTATCTTTTCATGAATTCTTCCTTTTTATATTTTCTATAAAAATACAAAAAAAAATTTGCATGAAAAAGTTTTCTTTCCTTAAAAAAAAAAGAAGTTATTTAAAAGGAAAAATATTTGATTGAAGTTTTCCATCTTAAAAAAAAAAAATAATAAATAAATAAACTTTTTTTTATAAAGGATACAAAAAATAGTTTCATAAAGAGCATTTTCATCAAAGAGAATTTTTTTTCTAGGAAACTTTGTTTTGTCTAAATTTGAAGTTTTCCTTTAAAAAAAATATTTTCCATAAAAAAGTACAAAGGAAAAATAGTTTTATAAAGAGCATTTCCATAAAATGATTTTCTTAAAGAGAATTTTGATTTCTCTAAAAAAAAACTTCCCATTGATTTCTTTTCAAAACATTAAATCAAAATCTAAAATATTTTTTTTTTAAAAAGTTTCACTTCTTTAAAATTAGAAAAATAATAAAGAATTTCCTTAAAAAGAATCATTTTATCACACATGTTTTTAAATTAATAAACCAAACATCTTCCTAAAAAAAAAACTTTCCTATGATGGAGATTATGAAATCAAGATGTTGATTCTCTAATATTCTTGAGGTGATTAATTTATTTTGGGATGCCAAATTAAATTCAAATAAATTTTGAATGGCTTTAGGCCACCCATAATTATTGCTCATTATTTAATTTAAGAATAATGATCAGTAAAACATGGGACATTTAAAAATCAAAACCAAAAACTTTTATTTTTTACAAAGGTCATTTTCTTTTGAAATAACACAAGAATTATAAAATTTCGTTTCATTGAACGAGTGTTGTGGGGTGCTAATACCTTCCCTATACACAAACGACCCCCGAATCCAAAATCTTTTATTCGCAGATCATCTTAACACATTTTTGGGTGACCAGTCATACTCTCTAAATAAAGGCTGGTGGCGACTCCATTTTCCTCCTTTTGGAAACAAAGTTGGCCTCTCCATGTCGCAAACCCGTAGCGACAGGAACTCTAGCAGGACCCCAAAGGTCTGAATGAATATAATCTAGAATTCCTTTAGCTCGGTGTACTGATCTGCTGAATTTTACTCTTGTTGACTTTCCAAGTGTACAATGTTCGCAGAAAGACAAATTCGTTGGTCTATTTTTGCTCAATAAACCTTGTTTATACAGCTCTACTAGTCCCCTTTCACTGACATGTGCTAACCTTCTATGCCACAAGAGTGTTTCATTACGGTCATCACACACAACTGCATTACTGGAAGCACATTCTGTACACCCACTCAACACATATAGGCCATTTTTCAACTTACCAGAAAGTACAAGCAAAGCACCCTTGAATATCTTCAAAAACCACTTTCTGATCTATATTTATAACCAGCCTTGTCTAATGTGCCTAAGGAAATTAAATTCCTTTTCAAATCTGGAACATATCTTACTGCGGGCAAGATTTTCTCCATTCCATTTGACAATTTCAACTTAACTGAGCCAATTCCTTTAATCAGACATTGCTGGTTATTTCCCATAAGGACTCTTCCTTCATCAGTTTCTTTTAGATCATGAAAATAGTGTTTGTGTGGTGTCATGTGATATGAACATCCAGAATCTAAAATCCACTCATCATTTGGACTAATATCAGTAATCATCAACACTTCAGCTGAATCATAACCTTCATGGACATTTGCTGAGGTTTGTTCATTCTTTTTCTCTTGCATTTTATTCTTGTATTTCAACTTTCGACAGTCCTTAATAACATGACCTAACTTGTGACAATAAAAACATTCCTTATCTTTTCCTCTCGATTTTGATCTATTCTTTTCAAAGGAACTTTTCTGCAATTTAGACTGATTATTACGATTTTCTGGCCTTCCTCTTGCTAACAAAGCTTCAGACTCCTTCTTATATTTTTTCATCTCAAGTTCTTTCGATCTTAGAGCATCAAGTACCAGATCTAAGGTTAGAGAATCTCTACCATATTTAATAGCCGATTTAATCTCCTTATAACTTTCTGGCATAGAATTTAACAGAATGATAGCCTGATTTTCATCATCCAATTTCTCACCAATATTTGTAAGATCAAGGCAAATTTTCAAAAATTCATCTAAATTTTCTTCTAAGGTTTTGGCAGAATCCATTCTATAGCCAAAGAATTTTTCCTTCAACAGAATCTTACTAGACCAATTTGCTCAAAAACAGAGACTCTAATTTCTTCCACAATTCAACAGCAGAGGTAATATCATTTACCTGGCGAAGTACACTGTCTGAAAGATACAAAATCATAGTACTGAAGGCGATCTCATCCATCTCCTGCTTCTTATCCTCAAAAATCATCTCAGACAATTTTTCTGGATCTTCAATGATTTTCGCAACTCTCTGTTGAACGAGTAGCGCCTTCAATTTCTTTCTCCATAGATTAAAATTGCCTTTGCCGTTAAACTTCTCGAGTTCAAATTTGGCTGACATAGCGAATCAAACGATTTAGAAATTGGAGATTCTTGCTCAGACGAAGAGAATCCAAATCGATGAAGCTTCTTCAATTTCAATTAGCTCTAAGACGAACTACTCAAATTAATTTGAAATTCCTGCGGAACGAAGGCTCTGATACCATTTGAAACAATACTAACTCACTAAATGAAACAGAGATTGAGAGTAAGAGAAAGAGCAAACACAGAAGAATTATAGTGGTTCAACCTTGATTGGTCTACATCCACTTTCACAAGGTATCCATGGATCTTTATTGATGAAGAAGAAGCTTTCTCAGAGAGAGAGATACAAAACACTCACTAATCTCACCTTTTTTTTTTTCCTCAGCACATACTCTCAGATAATATATATATGTGGGCTAAAGTAAGTACAGTAAGTGCATTTAACGAAATTGGGTTAATTAGTACTTAACCCACTGCCAACTCAGCTTCAAATAAGAGTCTACATGTATATTTGTCAATTTCATCACAGGTTTTAAGGGTGAGCATTTTTTAAAAATTGATATTAACTTTAGTTAAACATCTCTTCTACCTTTTCAAATACAGTGAAAAAATCAAAACATTGACACAAAAAACATTTTCAGATAACGGAAGGATAAAAGTGGTCAATTTTTTTTAGTTTATAGTTTTTTTTTTTTCTCTTTTGCGATTGAGTTATCTCAAAATAGACTCCCCTTTCTTTTCTTTTTTCTTTTTTTATTTTTATTTTTATTATTTATTATTTATTTTTTTAATTTGTTGATCAAATCAAAATTTAAGTGAGTGCTCGGACTGGAACGTATTAGATGTTTAACTAACGTCACTATCAATTTGAAAAAAAAAAAATAGGACAAGGTTAAAACCAATTTAAAAATAAAAGTAAGAGAGAAAAATTAGTTAAAATCAGTCATAAAAGATCTGAGAGAGAAATGTTCAGAAAGGAAAAAACAAAAACGGGGAGAAAAATCTGAGAAATAAAAATTCAAAAAGCAGAAGAAAAAAAAAAGAGAGAGAAAGTACGATTGACTTTAGATATAATAAATTTCAAAAAAAGATAAAAAAAAAACAAAAAAGAACAATAGTTAACCATTACACTCGAAGTATTTTTGGGGAGTTACAAGGAGACCACCTTCTCCAATAATTTTTCATAAATAAGTTATAGATCTAATTATTAGTATTTATTATTCTTATTGGTGACTAATTAATTATAACTTTTCTATTTCATGGATAATTATACGAGAAATCAGAGATAACAATTGATATTTAATATCAATATCGAACCCTTTGATTTACGAGTAACGAAAATTTTAATTCCTGTACTAAGGATTTTGGAGATTGAGTAGATGTTACTAGGAAGGTTAGGTATACTCTCGAGAGAGTATGCAAGGTTGTTTGTTATTCTACTCCTTATAATCCACATTCTTACAATAGAAAATGGGACATAACCTAATCAAGAGTGAACCTATACAAATCTTTTAGTACAACCTCCTCTTCTTTTTACTTCTTTCATTTTTATGGTCATTGGTTTGTCAGTAATGTGAATATGTAATTCAAGTCTCCACAAAACCTTCAAACTCCTAACGATTTCCAATATACTTTTATCAAATAAAAAATAACAACAGAACCCATAAAGTAAGCAAGTCATGTGTCGTTTTCAAAGAGTCACTATCTGTTTGACAAACATGGGTGCATCGCACTGGCGCAAAAGAGAGAGATCTAAATGCCCACGTAAACTCTGTACTCCACATGCAACAAGTCAAACCCTCCCACAAAAATGAAGCTACGGGAATTAGGAACGAAGAATATAGCCTTACTCTTAAAAAAGGGAATGAGCTTTCAGCAATAAACCACATACACAACTTGCAGAATATGCTCCCACCAACACCATCGAAACCTCTCCATCAAAACCCACAATACACACAAAAAGAAACAAAATATACATTCATTCATACATACCCTTTCGTCCTTGGATTTGGGCGTCGCATTAGATGGCGCTCCAAAGCACCACTTCTCTTTGGGGCATTTCGTCGAACACTTGGTCTGCCCCGCTGTCGTTTCGCCCAGTGTAAAAGCAGAGTGCCACCGACAGACACATTCTGAATCTGCCCCAAATTGAACACCGAAGTTGAACGAGCCATTAATCTTTGTAATGATATGACAAGACGTTGAGGTTGAGGTTGAGGCAAAGGCAAAATGTGAAAAGCCAACTTTATTAGGCATGGCTGGATGACCCGCCACCGCTAGGCGCTTGCCCTTGTCTCAACTCTCAGGTCATTAATATATTAGTTGAAATTGCTTGCAAGGAGGTCCCCTGTGGCCTCTTCCTTATTTGAGACTGGCCCATGTCTTAAATCTTCTTGAATTTTCTCAACGAACCTTTTGCTTCATAAATACCACGTTTAAATGGTCGAGTCTATTTATTATTATTTTTTTTTTGTAGAGATGCTAAATACACTTTGAAAAATAGACTAAAGTACTCCTACATAATAAGTTTCTAGAATTATGGAGTAATTTAGGCGAAATAAAAAAACATAATCAAAACAACTAAATAATAAAAAATGTGTTAATTTAAAATCAATACTAGATATGAGATTTTGGAAATGAAAATACATTTGTGGTTTCTTTTCAAAATTGAAAAATAAAAAACGGGGTTTTTGAAAATCGAAACTCTAACACTATGAAGTTTTACACATACAAGTACTTGGTATGTGCATAAAACACTTTGTAATTTAAAATTTTCGACAAAAAAATTACCCTTTTTGTGTCCTCCCTTTCCTTTCTCAGCTTGTTCTTAAAATCTCTCCACAACAACCACATCATACACATTAACTCTCCTTTCAAAAACTAAAAGTTATTCACCATCGTTGTTATCTTAGAAATCTCCTGCAGTCATTCGAGTACCTTGTGTTGTTGCCAAATTTTGGACAGGAGAAATATCACCTGACCTCCACGTGACAACGACGGTGAATTTGTATTCTTGGGGGAAGAACGCGGCCTGCAAGACAAGAAAAACCTGGACACCGGTGTGATGTAGACCACACAGGCTCCGATGCTTAAGTCAGAGAGAGTTTTGAGAGTTGTAGGAGAGTGTTGTAAGCTGGAATGAACTTACCTTGCTCTCCCCCTGAGGGAGAGCTTAAATAGCTTCCTTCCTAGGTTTTTTTGTGGGTTTCCGTCTTCGAATGGGGAAAGGAAAGATCGAATTGGGCTGGACCGAGGGCACACATGGCATGAGGGACCGAGGCAAGGCCCAAAATTGGGCCTTGCCAGCCTGGTCGGCCTCGGCCGGTCTGGTCGGCCTCGGCCTGGCCGACCATGGTCTTGGCCGGCCTGGTCGGCCTCGGCCAGCCTGGTCGGCCTCGGCCGGCCGGCCTGGCCGACCACGGGCTTGGGCCGAAGCCCAAGCCCGTTTCTTCTCCCACTCATTCTATGTGAGTCCATTGTCGGTTTCGGTCCATTTCGACTTCGTATTGGGCCTTTTTTCTTGTTTGGCCCTTCGTTGCAGCCCTTTAGCCAGCCCATTCTTGTTGGTCCAATTTCACCCATAACATTAGCCCCCACTCCCTAGTTAGGATTCGAGATTAGGAGCGTGTGAAGTAATTGTATGGAGCCTGACTTGGGAGTAACTTATTAACTTTTGGAGTCATTGTTGACATTTCGAGGCATGCCTCGAATTTTCCCTAATTATTGCTGTCCATCCTTGTGAGGATATTCAGTCTTTTAGAGTTTCGGTTTCTCCTATTTGGCTTCAGCTCGTTGTGATCTAAATTGGGCTTTTTAGTCCTGTCTTGTCTGTAATTTCTGCACTTGGTTTTCTGTAACCAAATTCTTCTCATTTGTTATTTTTTTTAAAAAAACCTATCGCGAGACTCATCTCGGATTTTTAGGCTGCCCAGGTTAACTAATCAAGTCCCTTTTAGGGACCCAATCAATCTTCTGGGCTTGCGTCCTCCACACCTAAGCGGAGTTTTGCATTCATCACGCTATGCTTGGCTTTATAAAGCCTGCTTTGTCGTGCTCAATAGGGACCCATCGTGAGATTTTTCTCAGATTTTTGGGTTGCCAAGATCAGTCAACCAAACCCTTTTTGTGGTTCAATCAACCTTCTGGGCCGCTTCCTCTGCACCTAAGTGCTTAAGAGTTTTGCGTGTTTCATGCTCTAATTGCATGACATGATTGGCCGTATCTTAGAGTAGACTCTTAGATTTTGGCTTCAATTTACTATATCTGGAGATGATCTTTTGTAGCTTCTTGCTTATTTAAAAGCAATTCTCATGCCAATTGTAGCTTCAATTCAAGCTGATATCATAAGAGGAGAAGATGACATAAGCCATGGAGTGAGAATTTGAGGCAAGACTGGTATGGTCGGCCTCGGCCGGTCTGGTCGGCCTCGGCCGGTCTGGTCTAAACGCGTGTTTGCAGCTCCTTGCGGGTAGGTACTTTCAGCCGTGTACACCTCGGCCTTACTATCCTCCTCGTCATTTTTTCTGGGAGTCATCTTGTCCTTGTCTTTCCTCAAATTCTTCATTGTAATCATTGTGCTGGGAAGAGGTTGGTCTTGGCCAAGGTGGTCGGCCTCGGCCATTGTGGTCGTCCTCGGCCTCCCTGGTCGGCCTCGGCCATGCTTATTAAACCTCAATTCTTATATTTTAGCTTCTGTCTCATGTGTTTTCGTTAACTCATGATTTCGTTGCTTATGTTTTTCAAATACGCTTCCACGGTATGCTTCTTTTAAGAAAGATCCATTCATGTTCCCATAGTCAGATGATTCTTGTAACTGAAGTAATTTTGGCATCTTGCTCGGCATCAGATTATGAGGTCGGCCTCGGCCTATGAGGTTGGCCTCGGCCTCGGTCTATGTGGTCGGCCTCCACTTTAGTTTCTCTGAAGTTGTTGACTTTTCTAGCTCGTTTGGTGTAGCTTCTGCTTTTTGTTCAATTAGAGAGGCATATCTCTTTAGTAGCTTCTGCCTTTTGTTCAATTAGAAATGCACATCTCTTTAGTAGCTTCTACCTTTTATTCATCAGAGAGGCATATCTCCTATGTAGCTTCTTTGCTTTTTGCTTAATAGGGAAGCATATCCCCTTAGTAGCCCCCATTGAAGGAGGATATTACTTGTAGGAAGATCTCTTTTGCTTGAGTACAAATTCTTTTTCAAAACATAACTTGTATTGATCAATTTTAAAATGAGCAATAATAAACCTAGCCTATTACATGAGACTTGCTAACCTATCAATTGAATTTAATGAATCTAAACTCAACAAATATGGTTTGATTAAAGAAAATAGAAGCTAAACTAACTATGTATGAATAGGATTTAGGGTCGGCCTCGGTCGCCTATGAGGTCGTCCTCGGCCACCTATGAGGTCGTCCTCGGCCGCCTATGAGGTCGGCCTTGATCTTTTTCCTGCACGTACATCGATGTATTCCTTCAAGAAGTCATTTCGAATTAGAGCCTCGATGTCATCCTTTAGCTGGAAGCAATCTCTGGTCATATGTCCATGATCTTCATGGTAGAGACAATATTTTTGTCTATCTCTCTTGTTTGATTCAGTTTTCATCCTTTCAGGTTGCTTTAATAAGTTTGAATGGCGTACCTCCATTAGAATCTGCTCAATGGGAATTGATGTTGGAGTGTACTTTTCGAACTTTCTGGATGGGTGGCCAAGTCGAAGTGATTTCTGGTCATCGATCTTCTGTCTCTTGGCCTTTTGGTGTAATATCTCACTTGGCCTTTTCCTATCATTTAATTGATCGGGTCTTCTTTCAAGCTCATCAGTTTTCTTCTTCGTACGAAGCAATTCTTCTGCACGTACGTACTTTTGAGCTCGAGTTATGAGCTCTACATACGATGTTGGTTTTCTCTTTCCCAAGGATCGTATGAGTCTTCGATCTCTGAGTCCATTAATTATTGCCATCAACGCTGCTCCGTCAGTGTAATCCTCAACACATAAAGCTTCACTATTGAACCGAGCAATATATTCCTGCAGGGTTTCCTTGGATCCTTGTTTGATGGAAAGTAGGTGAGTTGCTGGCTTGCGCTGATCTCTTCCTCCCAAGAATTGCGTCACGAATGCTCGAGCCAATTCCTTGAACGAACTAATAGATCCTCTTTTTATGTTGCGAAACCAATGTCTTGCTGGTCCCACTAAAGTGAATGAGAAGGCTCTGCATCTGATTTCATCTTCTACTCCATGAAGTTCCATCCATGATCTGTACACATTTAGATGAACAATAGGGTCCTTGTTTCCATTATAGGGTTTGATCTTTGGAACTTTGAATGTGGGAGGTAGTTTCACATTCATGATTTCATCAGTGAAAGGTGGATCTACCTGTTCTATCAAAGTGTCAATATCAAACCCTATATTTTTTACCTTGTGCATATTCCCTTGGATATGGTTCAGCTCGCTTTGAATCTTTAATAATTCTGCCCTCCATGGCAAACTATTCGCTTCATCTTTGGCCCTGGAACTTGCCTCGGCTTCGACCTCGGCATCAGTATCAACATTGGCCTCAACCTCGGCCTCGGTTCCAGAATTAGCCTTGGCCTCGGCCCCAGCTCTCTGTTGTTTTTTCCATTCGATGACACTTCTCAGATCCGTCGCTTCAATAGCTGGAAGATTGCTCGCCTCGGCCTCGGACAAAGCTCTTTGTCGCTTCTTTTCCTCGATTATGCTTCTTAAATCCGTCTCATCTTCGTATTGCTCCAAGGTTAGGGTTTTATTCTCACCTCGGCCTCGGCCTCGGTTTCGAACCCTTTTACCTTGGCCTTTTGATGTCGAGCATACGACGGATTTCGTTCCGTTTGTTAAGCTTACCTTGCTTCCTTGTTGGTCGTGTTGATTTAGTCGCTTTTCAATCGAAGTAGCTTGAACGATCTGGTCGGCCTCGGCCAAAAAATACAGGCTGGCTTCTTGATGCCATCCATGTGGTCCGCGCTGCCATGTAGCTTGAAAGATCAGGTTGGCCTCGGCCTGCTTAGGGTCGGCCTCGGCCTCGGCCTTTTTCTGGTCGGCCTCGGCCTCGTTTTGAGGCCGAGGAGGCTGGTTTTTTTGCATTCGTCGCATGTGACAATCCTGATCGGAATCGTCTCTGTCTTCATTCCAGTGTTTGTTTTCTGTCATTCTACTCATCTTCTCGTAGGGTTGACTTAGGCACAAGATTTTTCCAGCAAGCGTTGTCGTTCCCCACAGACGGCGCCAACTGTTGTTGCCAAATTTTGGACAGGAGAAATATCACCTGACCTCCACGTGACAACGACGGTGAATTTGTATTCTTGGGGGAAGAATGCGGCCTGCAAGACAAGAAAAACCTGGACACCGGTGTGGTGTAGACCACACAGGCTCCGATGCTTAAGTCAGAGAGAGTTTTGAGAGTTGTAGGAGAGTGTTGTAAGCTGGAATGAACTTACCTTGCTCTCCCCCTGAGGGAGAGCTTAAATAGCTTCCTTCCTAGGGTTTTTGTGGGTTTCCGTCTTCGAATGGGGAAAGGAAAGATCGAATTGGGCTGGACCGAGGGCACACGTGGCATGAGGGACCGAGGCAAGGCCCAAAATTGGGCCTTGCCAGCCTGGTCGGCCTCGGCCGGGCCGACCATGGTCTTGGCCGGCCTGGTCGGCCTCGGCTAGCCTGGTCGGCCTCGGCCGGCCGGCCTGGCCGACCACGGGCTTGGGCCGAAGCCCAAGCCTGTTCCTTCTCCCACTCATTCTATGTGAGTCCATTGTCGGTTTCGGTCCATTTCGACTTCGTATTGAGCCTCTTTTCTTGTTTGGCCCTTCGTTGCAGCCCTTTAGCCAGCCCATTCTTGTTGGTCCAATTTCACCTATAACACCTTGTACTATAAAACAGCTAAAATCTTCATTTGATTTTACCACACAAATACCTTGTACTAAAATCAATTGAAATATTTGTCAAGTTTAGCCACAACTACTTCTTTAATTATCTTCGGCAACAACCTCGCATTCCCATAAAAAAATTTGACCTACTTACTTTCACATGCTCCCTTAATTAGAACTCACTTGCTTGAACAATGTTCTTCACACCCATCTGTCACTAAGAATCAATGAAAAATATTGCTTACTACCAAATTTTGACTAAATTCCTTCATAAGATCACACATCAATGATGAATTAAAAACCCACTAATTGAATTTAAACAATTACCAATTATAGTTGTCAGTCAAATCGCACTATCTGAGTTCTTCTGTTTCATTTTCAACACCGTTCTTTTTTTAAATATTCTATTGTAATGCCTGAGGTAATTTGTACCAAATGAGATGACTCAAACTGTATCACAACACTGACTGCAAAATAGTATTGCCTGATTTTGATTTTTTTTTTCTTGCTTTTTTTATTTATTAAATCCTTCCACCAACGCACAACAACATGCTTGGTGAACACATGCTTTTTTAAAGCTAATTGAAATAGTAGCTTTAGATTTGTACCAAACTCAATTTCAACTCAGCCACCAACTCTCTCAGCAATTTCTGCACCAATGGACGAAGGAGATTATTTCCTTGGAAATGGAGAGGGAGATAGGTATTGAGCAATTGGCCAAATAAAAAAAAATTATGTTTGTGAATTAAAAATAAAAATATGAATATTTTGAATTCAAAATTTGGCAGAAATACGAATCACGTAACAAAACTAAAAAGATAATTCTAAATTTAAAACTAAAAAAGATAATATAAAGACAATTTTAAAAAGGAAATATGTAGGACGAAAAAAATAAGGGGAGAGAGAATACAAATACAGTTTTTGTGAGGAGGAATATGAGTGGAGAGGCATGTAGGAGTAAAAGTGGAAAAACATGGAGCAAACTAGGTCCCTCCTTTGTTGTTTTTCATTAAAATTTGGCGTTGATCATTTTTCAAAATTACGGGGTAATTCTAGCCATTTATTCCAAATTCCTATTTTTACCCTAAAATGTTTTTATAGGTTATTGAATTTTCAAAGCTATGTTTATTTAGTCTCTATATTAATTTTTTTTTATAGGTTAATCAACTTTCAATTTTGTGTATATTGCAACTCTGACTACTTCAACTATGCTCAAACTCCAAATGGATGAACTTGCACGAAATCAACCAATTGTGTAATCCTTCAATAATGAAGTCGACATTTTATAAGCATTAAATAGATGAAGTTATCCCTTGTTTGGAACCCCTAGATTTGAGAGGAGTTATGATTTGAAATTGTTTCCCATGTGGATGCAAAAGATTTCAAAGGAATTTGAAATCAAATCTAGGGGTTCATTAACCTGGATTGAAATCAAATTCAATCAATTGTGATTTGACATCGTGCTTTTCTTAAAAAAAAATTTGTTCCAAATAGGTCGGATTTGCATATTTTCAATTTTACCTCGTAGAGATTAAAAAAAAAATTATGCCTCCTATGTCAAGCACCTCCCTTGGACTGGCAAGCAAGTATGAGAGCACCTTGAGTTGAGTTAGTGGTTTAATCATGAACCCAAAAAAGGATTTGTAATATTTCGATTCTAAACCTATCAAAAGGATTAGTATAGGAAATTTACTCTTGAGATCGCAATAAAAGGTGGATTTGAACATTGATCTCTTAATCGAGAGTACATGTCAATTACTGCTGAGCAATGTTCACTTTGGTAAAAATAAATTGATTAAAAAAATAAATTGGAAAAAATGAGTTGATTAAATTATTTAGGAAAAAGACGCATTCAACTTTCCCAAGAAATGTAGACAAAATTTTGACAGTTTTTTTTTGTTTGGTTAAAATACCATTTTGGTCTCTGTACTTTTAAATGTTCAATTTTAGTCAATGTACTTTCAATAAAGCTTAAAATTCGTTCCTATGACAAGTTTGAAGTTAATTTTTTTTTATCAAAATTGGTTAAATAATAATAATAATTTTAATACAAGAAAATACACCACATGTGAACATACTTCCAAAATTTATAGAGGAAAAGCTAATAGAGACTTCTTTTTTTTTAAGAAAAATTAACCATAAACTAATCGTAGGGACCAATTTTAAGCTTTATTGAAAGTACATGGACTAAAATTGGACATTTGAAAGTACATGGACCAAAATGAAATAAAATTTAAAGTATAAGGGCCAAAATGATATTTTAACCTTTTTGTTTTTAAATAAATGGCTTACAAAATTCACATTATATGTACTTTTAGCACAGTGGCCAATATTATGCATTTTTACCTGTCTTGCCTGCCAATTTTTCCTTTTTTTAAAAAAAATTTAAATATAATATCACTTTTTTTTTTTAATTATTATTTCATATTGTATTTTTTTTTCATATTCTCAAAAGATTTGAAATTTAAATATGTATTACTAATTTAAACACTTTATTGGTAAAATAAAAAATTACTATTATAATTTTATTAATTAATATATCAAGTCATTTTATGATTTTTTATATAATATTATAAAAGTTAAATTATAATTTAAATAATAAAATAAAAATATGAAAAAAAATAGTCTTTATTAAAAAAATAAAAAATTAAAATGATTGATTTTAAATAAAGAAAAATCTAAAATTATAGCCTTTATAAAAAAAAATAAAGAAATTAAATTGTTTGTTTTTAAATAAAGAAAAAAACCTAAAATTGTAGCTTTTATATTTTTTTTTATAAAAACATAATATATAATATATTAGTCTTTAAATTATAATTTAACTACTATTATATCAAATAAAAATCCTAAGATAACTTGATATATTAATTATAGTTTTTTAAAATAGTGAATATTTTTAAATAGAGAGAAAAATTGAAATTATAGCTTGTATAAAGAATAAAAAAAATTAAAATGATAGTTATTTTAGAATTTAAATTATAATTCAACTATTATAATATTAAATAAAAATCATAAAATGGCTCGATATATTGATTATAATTTTTTTTAATAATAGTTGTTATGGGTGAAATTGGACAAACAAGAATGGGCTAGCTGAAGGGCTGCAGTGAAGGGCTGCAGTGAAGGGCCAAACAAGGAAAGAAACCTCATACGAAGTCAAAACGGACCGAAACCGACAGGAGACCGACCCAGGACGAGAAGGGACGAAGAAACGGGCTTGGGCCGAAGCCCAAGCCCGTGGTCGGCCTCGGCCTCGGCCGAGGCCGACCAGTTTGGCAAGGCCCAATTTTGGGCCTTGCCTAGGTCCCTTATGGCTCGTGTGCCCTCGGTTCAGCCCAATTCGATCTTGCCTTTCCCCATTCGAAGACGGAAACCCACGAAAAATCCTAGGAAGGAAGCTATTTAAGCTCTCCCCCAGGGGGAGAGCAGGGTAAGTTCATTCCAGCTTACAACACTCTCTTACAACTCCAAAATTCTCTCAAACTCTCTCTGACTTAAGCATCGGAGCCTGTGTGGTCTACACCACACCGGTGTCCAGGTTTTTCTTGTCTTGCAGGCCGCGTTCTTCCCCCAAGAATACAAATTCACCGTCGTTGTCACGTGGAGGTCAGGTGATATTTCTCCTGTCCAAAATTTGGCAACAACAATAGTGATTGCTTTTAAATAAAGAAAAAAATTGAAATTATAGCTTTTAGCAAAAATTAAAAAAAGACACTTATTTGCTAAGCATAGTTGAACTGGTTAAGGCATAAAACCTCGACCAAGAAGTAAGAGATTCGAATCTACATCCTAAGTGTTGTTGAACTAATTTTTTTTAATTTTAGTATTTAAATTATAATTTAACTATTATAATATTATATAAAAATCATAAAATGACTTGATATATTAACTAAAGTTTGTTTTATAATCGTAAGTTTTTTATTTTTATTTTTATTATAACTAAAGTGTTTAAATGAATAATATTTATTTTTTTTTTGAAAATATGAAAAAAAAAATGCAATATATAACAATAATAATAATAAGAGTGATATTTTCCTAAAAAATAATAATAAAAAATGAAAAGAGTGATATTATATTTACATTAAAAAAAAGAAAAAAAAAGAAAAAAAAACACAGAAACAGCATAGATCAAGTTTTGAACCTGGGCAAGATGGGTAAAAATGCATATGATTGGCCACTGAATTTTGTAAACCATATATTTAAAAATAGAAACCTAATCGTCATAATTCCGTATTATGATACGCATTACAATTTAATGCATTCTAATAAAGACAAAAAAAAAAAGATTCCCTCTTTTCCTAAATAATTTCAAATCAATTAGAAAATTTGTTCTACATCTTCCTAATTTTAGAGTGTTTATTCGATTGGTCTAAATTGAATTAATTTTGTTTTTTTTAAAGTATAGATTTAATTTTGTTTAAATTTTTAAAAAATGTTCAATTTTATTAAGCAATTCTATTTATCCCTTCCTTCCCTCTTGTCAAACAATCCTACAAGTGGGCTATCAAGCAACTAGATATTAGTAATGCTTTTCTTCATGACATCTTATATATGAAGATGTATATATCATAAACTACAAAGACGTGTTAATTCTATTCACTCTGATCATGTATGTAAACTTACGAAAGCTTAGACCCTTATATGAGGAACTCAAATTTAAACTACTGATCTCATGGAATTTTGTTTAATCAAAGTCTTGTCCTTCTTCACGTATCATGCTACTCATGGTGTTATCTTCCTCTTAGTATACATAGATGACATAATCATCACTAGAACCAATACACCCTTTGGTTTGATGCTATTATATCATTAAATTAAAAGCAATTTTTGCACATCAAAGACCTCGGTTCTCTGCACTATTTTTTAGGGATCCAAGCCGATCTCATCCTCATGCATTATTCTCTCACTCGATCCAAGTACATTCAAGATTTACTCATCAAGTTGAATATGTTGTTGGGATTTATGCCATAAAATCTTGTAATTAATGATTTATTTAATAATTAATAATAATTTTGATTATTTTATTTACAATATAATATTATCTATTATATGAAAAATTCAAGATTATTAGTGTAATCTTGAACAGTATGTGGTTGGTATACGGGAGGATCGTGTTCAATAAATAACTTAAAGGGTAACAGTATATGAGTAAGGTTGGGTGTCTTATCCTGGTAATACTATTGATATGACCTACTTTGTAATAGTTACAAATGATTTGATCCAAATCGTTCATGTGGAGATATGTGAGTGAGAGTATCTTATACAATGAGTTTGTATAAGACTGGACTACAAAATATTTAATCTCTCTTTATAAATCCATTAATTGAGAAGATTAATATTTCATCAAGATGATCATATACAACTCGATCTTAATCCTGAGTGAGTTATGAACTTCCTGTGAGGGTTTGTCCTTTGATTTGCATGTGTGAGAGTGACTTTTGTAGATGATTCAATAAGCCTACCATTTTGGGGACTTGACCAAATAGGGAGCTGAGAACAAAATTTTACAAGATGGAATTCACTCATTCCCATATAGGGTAAGTAGATGAGTAGTTCCCTTAAGTGCTAATTTTGGGACTTGAACAATGGGGCTTCATTCTCTCACTTGCTCGAGAGAGACTTATTTTATGGTTGGATCATAAAGAAATTGTTCATTAGAGAATCAGTGGTACTTACGGTGCAAGATATAATTACAGGGGTAAAACAGACTTTTGACTTGCTGTAATTACGAATAACTTGTGAAAAATCGACTTGCATGTAGTGGTTATATCCATGGACATAACTTGTCCTACAGTGCATAAAAGTGCAACTCTAGGTCTACAGTGGAGTGACCCTAGAGTTAATGAATGAAAATTGATTAATTAAATAGTTTAATTAATTAATTTTGTATCATTGGAACTTATAATCTATAAGTCCATAAGGTCTCCTTGCTAGCTCATATGAACAAATAGGGATCAATTTCATTGAGAGAAAATTTTGAAATGTTCAAATTAAAATTTAATATATTAAATGAGGGAAAACATATTAAATGTATATGATACATTAAATATCAAAGAAATTATTAATGTATTAAGATACATTAAAGAAAAGATATTAAATTTGAATTAGATTCAAATTAGGAAATAAATGTCGTAGGAGAATTTTAAAAGGTTTAAATAAGATTTAAATTGGTTAGATAAATATATCTTAATATATTATATATTAAAATATATTATTTAATTATTTTCCCTATGCCACTATAAATAGGACTCTAGGGGTGAGCCATTGTGTGTATTCTTCATAAGAGACACATCTCCTTTATAAAGAATTGTAGAATTCTCTCTGAACTTCTCCTCTCTCATTTTCTTTCAAGAGGCTCTACAAGCCCTGATCATGTGTTCGATATTGGGTATAGAGTATGCCCTAGGATACATGTCTCGCCGGCTTTAGTGCAAGTGGAAGATTGTTGGGATTTATGCCCTAAAGCCTCGTAATTAATAATTTATTTAATAATTAATAATAATTTTGATTATTTTATTTACAATATAATATTATCCATTATATGAAAAATCCAAGGTTATTAGTGTAATCTTGAACAGTATGTGGTTGACATACAGGAGGATCGTATTCAAGAAATAACCTAAAGGGTCATAGTATATGGATAAGGTTGGGTGCCTTATCCTAGTAACACTATTGATACGACCCACTTTGTAATAGTTACAAATGATTTGATCCAAATCATTCATGTGGAGACATGTGAGTGGGGGTATTTTATACAATGAGTTTGTATAAGACTGGACTACGAAATATTTAATCTCTCTTTACAAATCCGTTAATTGAGAAGATTAATATTTCATCAGGATGATCATATGTGACTCGATCTTAATCTTGAGTGAGTTATGAACTCCTGCCTGTGAGGGCTTGTCCTTTGATTTGCATGGGTGAGAGTGGCTTTTGTAGCCGATTCAATATGCCTACCATTTTGGGGACTTGACCAAATAGGGAGCTGGGAACATAATCTCACAAGATGGAATTCACTCATTCCCATATAGGGTAAGTAGATGAGTAGTTCCCTTAAGTGCTGATTTCGGGACTTGAACAATGGGGCCCCACCCTCTCATTGGCCCGAGAGGTACTTAGTTTATAATTAGATTATAAACATATTGTTCATTAGAGAATCAGTGGTACTTAAGGTGCAAGATGTAATTATAGGGGTAAAACAGACTTTTGACCCATCTGTAATTACGAACAACTCGTGAAGGATCGACTTGCATGTAGTGATTATATCAATGGACACAACTTGTCCTACAGTGCATAAGAGTGCAATTTTAGGTCTATAGTGGAGTGACCCTAGAGTTAATGAATGAAAATTGATTAATTAAAGAGTTTAATTAATTAATTTTGTATCATTGGAGCTTATAATCTGTAGGTCTATAAGGTCCCCTTGCTAGCTCATAGTAACACTAAAAGATCAATTTAGTTTAATTTTTTTTTTTGAAATGTTCAAATTAATATTAATTTGAAGTGTTCAAATTAATATTTAATATAAAAGAGGAAAATATATTTATTGTATTTGATACATTAAATATTAAAAGTTTAAATGTTCAAATTTAATATTTAATTTGAAGTGTTCAAATTAATATTTAATATATTAGATATATTAAATATAAAAGAGGAAAATATATTTATTGTATTTGATACATTAAATATTAAAATAATTAATGTATATTTGATATATTAAATAAAAGATATTTATAGAATTTGAATAAGATTCAAATAAATAAATATAGTAGGAGATTTGAATGAGATTCAAATAAATACAATATATATTTTAATATATTAGATATTAAAATATAATATTTTAATTATGGCAAAGATTTTCCCTTGGTCACTATAAATAGGACCCTTGGGTTGAGTTATTCTGTACAACACACATCTCCTCAATAGAGAGAATTAGAGAATTCTCTCTAGACCTCTTCCTCTCCAATCCCTTGGGGATTTTCTTTCAAGAGGTTCCCACAAGCCTTGGTCCTGTGTTCGAGTCATAGCCAGGAAGACTTTGTGGAAAAGATAAAGATCCGCCAGAATATTCTCAATAATATTATTTTCAAGGTATTTATTGCTTAACCTTTGTATTTTAGTTTAATTCTAAATAAATCAAAGACGATTCTTATGCTTCCGCTGTGGATTTAATTCGATTATTCCCTTCATTCAAGTCATAGCAAATAGGCTTTATGGAATTGGAGTTTCGAACATTATTGGAGTTGGAACAAGAAGATTAAAGACCGTCAGAAATATTTCCATATTTAAGTCAACGTATGTTTTAAGCTTAGCCTAAATTATTTTTCATTTAATTATAAAATAAAATCAAAGTCGATTCCAACGCTTCCACTGTAAGTTTAATTAGCACTTAAAATCTTCTCTCTCCTATGATGGTTGACAAACGATTATCTATCCTTGATGGTGGACCCAAGCACGATCCTCTTCTATTCCACAACACGCTTGGATCATTACAATATTTGCTGCACACTAGCCTAATATTGCTTTCGCAATAAACAACTTTAGTCAATTCATTCAATCTCTCACCCCTCATCATTGCCAAGCATTAAATCGAGTCCTTCACCTTCTTCATGGAACTAACACAGCCATGCATTATATCCATTCAAGTTGCATGTTAGTTCTCTCTCATTAGGTACACGGATGGTGATTGGGTAGCTATTCAAAATGATCGCAAATCAATTAGAGAATATTGTGCTTGTTTTTTAGTCTAATCTTGTTTTCTAGTCTTCTAAGAAACATGTGGTGGTTGCCCAATTCAACATCAAATCCAAATGTCGTGCTTTGTCTCTATTGTTGCTTATGAATTAATTTGGATTCAATCTCTCCTATGTAGGCTTCGTGTGCCATTATCGTCCATACTTGTCACATGGTGTGACAACATCAATGCAATCACACGAGTCCAATTTTATCTTTCATGTTCACATAAAAGATCGATATTGAAATTAACGCTAATTTTATTTAGTATTAGGTGCTTTAGCATCGACTCGATATTCATCGTATTCCACCACTAAATCAAATTGTTGATTGGCTAACCAAATCAATCACTATCTCATTATAGCTTTTATCATTTACGTGACAAACTTGATTTTAATCAAATTGTTGATTGCCTAACCTACGTCTCATTTGAAGGAGATGTGTTACAACTTAATTATTGTTAAAGTAATTTAGATATTGCAATCTCTTTGATTTATGAATAGTAGTTGTACTTAATATTGCTAACCTACTCTTCAGATTTTCTACCGAGATTTCCTTTCTCATTAATTATTATATTCTTCGTATTCATTCACCCCCTTTTCTATTTATGTGAAAGAGAACTAATTGATGAATTATTAACCCAAAATTATCTATATGGTTTGTATGGTTTCTGATTTCTCATTAATTATCTTTACAATTTTTTCCTTGCTAGACATTTAAATTGATTTTTGGAACTTTAAGTCTCATTTGTTAACCATTTGATTTTTTATTTTTGATTTTTGAAAATTATACTTGTTTTCTCAAATCTTTTTTTTTCATTGTCTGGATTTTGGCGTGCATTTGCTTCGGTTTGGGGGTTCCTTCTCGAGTGCAAGTGGTCGGAAACAGTGGGTTTTTTTTCTTCGACGAGTTGCTCTACGTTTTGGGCTATTTCCGGCGAGTTTCGATACTGTACAGCCGTGGGTTGCCTCTGTTTTCGCTTGGGTAAGGGTTTCGTATTGCTTTCTTATGGTTTTCATATTGTAGTCTTAGTTTTGGGCTCTGTTTTGTTGTTTTGGAGGTTGACCCATTGATTTTTAGGCTCTATTTAGAATACCCATTGTATGTGGAGGCCGGTTCGGTGAAATCAAATCAAATCATCACCTAATTGGTAAAGTTTGTTTCTGTTCTGATTAGGAATCGAGGCTGGACAAAGAGCATCCTTGGTGGAAGTGGATAGTTCTAGCTCTTGGACTCTATAACTATGTAATTAGCCAATTTGGACACAATTCCTCTAAATTTTGAGTACGGGGTATGAGTTTGGAAGTGTCTGGTTGTTTATGACTTGAGTTTCTCTTATTTGTAAATGACTGGATAGTTGTGTTAGAATGAAACAAACGTGGAGATCAAGGATGCCTGAAAGTGTTGTTTAGCTGCAAAGCCTAAAATGTTTGAGTTATTGGTTGATTGGCTATGTAAATCATGCCTTAAGCAATTGCATTGTTGTTTATGTATGGAACTCTTGAGATGTCTGATGAGATGACTGTTAGGGTTAACAAATTCAAAAAAAAAAAAAAGGTCTGAGGATGGACTATTAGCGAATGCTATATTTTCATGTTTAGAGGACCTTAGTTGAAAGTATGTTAATACTCAAGATTTATGTATGCTAGTGACAAGTACCTTTCCCATGTCATATGTGATTCCAAGCATGCTTTTAAGCCCGTATTCGGGTAAGTTCCATGTATGTTTCATGTTTCCAGCTTGGCGGCCGATCCCTCATGTTTACAGGTTGGGGGTCACTCCCTCATGGTTAAAAGTATTGATTCGAAGGGTATTGTGTTGTGGAAGGTTCAGACCTACTAGAGGGCCGCCAACTACCCTCTAGTGGTGCTCTGCTTGATAGAACTGTCGCTCACAATATCGTAGTTGGTGTAGCTTGGGGAAGGGTCAATTGTTCACTAGAACAAAAAGTTTTGATGTTTCCAGTTAAAGCCTTCACGAATTAGAACACTTGTGGTGTAAGTCAACTCGATGGCATGCCCTAGTTTAGTTATAGCTGCTAAAGTAGTAGAACATGAATTTATACTTTATAGAGGGCCCTACATGTTTCAAGTTCAAGAACGATATTAAATATGTGCAACATTGGTCCTCAAGTGGGGCTACTTATTGAGTATATTTTTTTTATACTCACCCTTTGCTACCCTCATGTTCTTTTCAGATGGTACATGACTTACAAGGCGTGTGGCGAGGGCGTTCAACTTGGCGAGACTATGGAGACAAAGTTAGATCAAGCTTCCTAAGATCATAGAAATTCCTAGAATTCTGTTTCATGTTCCTTTCTTTAAACTCTTTGTTTTATTTATTTATTTTCTAGTTTTATGTTATTTTTCTTTCTTCCTATTTATGGAGTTTGGTAACCAAACTTTGTTACGGGGATCCCAAATTTAAAGTTTTCTAAATTCAATCAGTGCCTAGTTTGAGGAATAGCCATCTCTTGATTCGTTTAAGCTTCTCTTTGTTTCCAAAAGTACTTGTTTCGCATGCATGTGGTAGCAACCCTCTAAAATCTAGTTTAAGAAGTCGGGTATTTACAGTTGGTATCAGAGCGCCTAGGTTTTAGGTTTTGTAGACTCGCTTACATCGTAAGCACCATATTCTCCATAGCCACGTGCAAGGATAATGCCTCGTCACCTCCAGGTATGTTAGCTATTGAACATGTGATGTGTCATAAAAGTTATTTCTATGACATGTGCGGGAGTAGTTGCATTGGGTGTGGTAGCCACTTAGGGTGGATTTAGGCCTTATATGTCAACTTTAGTATGCAAAACTGTGACCTAACTTTTAGTTGATTTTACGTGTTAGATTATGGCTCCCCAAATAAGAACCTCAACAGGACGTGGTAGGGGGCGAATCCCTGCCGTAGGTCCCTAGGTTGGCAATCAACCAGTTGGCCAGGCACCGGGTCAACCAACACCCCGGGTGCAGGGGAACACAATAACTTTAACGATGGAGACGCTGCAAGCACTAATTCAGACTACGGTCTCCAATCAGACTGGCCAGGTAGTTCAGAACCAACAAGGTGCACCTTCATTTTCGATAGCTTAATCATAAGAACTCCAAAGTTAAGCGTGCTTGGCTTGGAAAAATCCTATGTTAGGTGACCTCCTGGAAATTTTCCTAGGAAGCATGTGGTGAGGACAAAACATGCTGAAAGGACCTGTGTTGGTTTGTGGGGACATTCTTCACTCTCGCAAGCAGTTCAAGACAAGTAGGTAGCGTGGTCAGGCCGCAGGGAATGCAGGGGAATGTCGGGGCCGTTAGGTATCGAATCCAAATTCCAAATTCTGGGCCTGGGACGTTACAATAATAATTTCCATCTTTCTTAAGAAAACATTTGAATATCTAACCAAATTTCAAAAACAAAAACAAGTTTTTGAAAACTACTTTTTTTAGTTTTCAAAACTTGGTTTGGTTTTTAAAAATATATCTAAAAAGTAGAGAAGAAAATATAGAAACCAATAAATGGAAGTAGTATTTATAGACTTAATTTTCAAAAACGAAAAACTTGATTCTCAAATAGGGAGTTAATACTTGGTTTATTTTACTGATATCACTTCATGTTAATACCAAGATTTAAATTAGGATTTCTTTTAAAGAAAATGAAATCTCATTACTTTCAAAACAACATGATATTAATAAAATTATCCGTTGTCACGTTCGAGAGATTGTTAAACGTTATTATCCTTATGACAAGTGTTATGGGTGAAATTGGACCAAGAAGATAAATCTGAATTACAAGAGAATCTGCCAGATAAGATTAACCTTTTCAAATCCAATTCCTAAATAGAAGGGGAAACCTTTTATATCCTTATCTAAAAAGGAATATGGAAAACAAAGGTCCTATAAATATGTCATTATGACTCAAAGAAAGGGAGTTCAACTTAACCCTCATTCTCTAAATTATAGCTTGCTACACTCAAATTCTTCTTGCTAACTTAAGCATCGGAGCTGGTGTGGCAAATGCCACATCAGTGCCTAGCTTTTTCTCTTTTGCAGGTCACCTCTTTCCCTTAAATTACAAATTCATCGTCGTTGTCACGTGGAGGTCAGGTGAGATTCTCCTGTCCAAAATTTGGCAACAACAGTTGGCGCCGTCTGTGGGGACGAGAGTGCTCTACCTTGCTTATCTGAATTGAGAAAATCAAAGTTATGTAGACATGGGGGCTTGACTTGGATTGAATGAAAAAGAAAACAAAAAGCAAAAGAAGAAAAGAAGCTGGGGGCTCACCAAATCAACATGGCCAAGATTATCCACACCTCTTAATTCAATTCAGAAGGATAATTTTGGAAACTCCATATGGAAGAAGATTGATAAACAGAGGAATTGCAAAGCAAGAACTCCTCAAGATGTCAAAATATGGAAATCGAAGGTTTAAACAATTAAATCTGAAAAACAAGACTACGAAGTAAATTTGGAGGCATCAACTTTGAAGGTTTCTGCAAAGTTGCAAAATCACAGATAAGTTTTACTTCAAACTTAAAATCTTTTAATGTCACATTTAAATTCTATAACCAAATTATGCATGTCATAATTGTTTTGTTATGATCTTTTGTCTATGTTATAGCATCTTCATGCACTTTACACATGCTCTCTACATTTTTGAAATATTTAAATGTCATTAGCATGATAACATCAAAATGACAGTTTTTGTGCTCTAATAAAGAATTGAACATCATGAGTTATTAAAAATGTCATGAAGTATCAATAGAGAAATTTATTACCTGGAATTATAGAGGTCTTGAAATTGCTTGCATGATATAACAAAGTTATTCAAATAACATACCACTTCATAAAATTCCATATTTTCCTTACATAAGTGATTGAATATATTTCGTTAAGCTAGATCAATATTTCATATGCATTGAATTGTCTAACTCTCAAACTAGAGGGTGATTTCATATAATATGAAAAAATATCATATTCATGAAAATTAAAATTTGAATGCAGATGAAGCATTCCAAATATCACCTATCCAACGATGCTTAACAAAAGCAGCAAACAAAGAAACTACTCTCTAGAAATCGATCTTCATCTTTCTAAGAGAAGAGAATCAAACAGCCTCCCAAGAAATCGATTTTCATCTTTCTAAGAGAAAGACTCTAAACCTAAAATTTTCTCCAGTGGAATCGATATTCATCTTCCCAAAGGAGAATCTTAGACCTATGGAAGACTGAGTCCAACCTCACGGGGTTCGGCCTGCAAATCCTGAGGATAATCCGAAGCAAGACTTTGGAGCCCTAAAATTTTCTCCAGTGGAATCGATATTCATCTTCCCAGAGGAGAATCTTAGACCTATGGAAGACTGAGTCCAACCTCACGGGGTTCGACCTGCAAATCCTAAGGATAATCCAAAGCAAGACTTTGGAGCGCTCAAGAGCGTTATATTTAAAACCGATAAAAAGATTATACTCTCAAATTGGATCCATACTTTACGCTCATAAGCAATAAGCCACACCATGAACTCCAACTAGAGAGTGGGGGCTAATGTTATGGGTGAAATTGGACCAAGAAGATAAATCTGAATTACAAGAGAATCTGCCAGATAAGATTAACCTTTTCAAATCCAATTCCTAAATAGAAGGGGAAACCTTTTATATCCTTATCTAAAAAGGAATATGGAAAACAAAGGTCCTATAAATATGTCATTATGACTCAAAGAAAGGGAGTTCAACTTAACCCTCATTCTCTAAATTATAGCTTGCTACACTCAAATTCTTCTTGCTAACTTAAGCATCGGAGCTGGTGTGGCAAATGCCACATCAGTGCCTAGCTTTTTCTCTTTTGCAGGTCACCTCTTTCCCTTAAATTACAAATTCATCGTCGTTATCACGTGGAGGTCAGGTGAGATTCTCCTGTCCAAAATTTGGCAACAACAACAAGCAATGATTTATCAATTTTGTTTCTAGTACTAACTACTAAGATAATTCTCATTTTGCTTATCCCATTCGGTCCTATCAAACTCGAAAACCCCACTTTTTATTTTTAGTACTTAATAGTTACTATAGCACTTTTTTTTTCTCTCTCCACACATTTCTTAAAAAAAAAAAGAGAACCTTTAGGACATAAAAGTGCTAGTTATTTTCCATTTGATAAAATATGTGCCATCAATTTTTGTTTGGTTAAAGTATCATTTTAGTTCTTGAACTTTAAGTTCCATTCCATTCTATTTTAATTTTTGTGCTTTTAAATGTTCAAATTTAGTAGTCATTGTACTTTCAATAAATCTTAAAATTAGTTCCTACCATTAGTTTGAAGTTAGTTTTTTTTTAATTGAAAATTTTTAAATAATAACAATAATTTCAATGCAAGAAAATACATAATTAAAACATATTTTTAGAATTTATAGATGAAAGACTAACATGAACTAATTTTTTTTAGAAAAGTGAATAGTAAACTAACAGTAGGGACCGATTTTAAGCTTTATTGAAAGTACACAGACTAAATTTAGACCTTTAAAAATACATGAACTAAAATGGAAGAAGATCTAAAGTATACAGACCAAAATGATATTTTAACCATTTTTGTTTTCTTAGTAAAATTAAGGCAAGAAATTTAAATATAAATAATGAAAAAAAATGAGGAATTTGATGTTAATTTGTATTTTGTAGAGTGAAGTAACTTTTTTTTTTTTTTTTTTTAATTCTACGATATGTAGAGTGTGAAAAGATTCGAGTTTCTAATTTATTAACTAAAGATATGTCTTAGTCAGTTGAACTATACTTAAATTGATCGAAAATAACTAATCAAGTTAGGTTGAAATTGACGCATGAAGCGTTACATCAATGGTTATTTTCATAGACTAGAAAACCAAAGCAAATAGAAAGAGCTAGATTCGACGAATTTAAATAAGTTTTGAATTAGGACAATCACTCTGTCTTTTTCCCTTCTCTTATTCCAACGTTTGCTGACAGCTAATTTATCCTTAGCTAGAACTCCAAAAATAAAAAAGAAAATATATATCCTTACCTAATTTCCAATGGCACGCAAGCACACTCTTTCATTCTTTTAAATTAAATTACAATTTTAATCAATACATTCCTAATACTTGGAAGAGTATTATTCTCCAAGAAAAAGAAAAAAAAAACTTGGAAAAGTATTTAGAATTATTATTTTATGTAATTTCTATAATAATGACCTAGTATATTTATTACATAAATATTAATTAATTTTGATACAATCATTTGATATGAAGACATATACAACAAAAAAAGTCAACTAACTTAATTTTTTAATTAGATTTTTATTCTAAAAATTAGAAAATCAAATTTAACGCACTTCAAAGTTATAATTTCATTAAATTGGATTGTGAATTCAAATAAGTGGTAAATTTAGTATAATTTATTAGCTCACTTTCCCTTTAATTCTTTAACAAGTTGTGGCTTGCTATTAGAGGGTTTTACTAAAACTAGAGTATTTTTTTTGGTAGTATTGTTTGAAACCTTTGAATATGATTGGATTTTTTTTTTTGTGATTTGGACATTTTAGTGTTGAATTTTGTTGTAGTCGGATTTAAGATAGCTTAGGTAACAAAAATATTACTCTCACTTTTAGATTTAAATATATCTCTTACATATTTCAACTAATGTCGAGGTGGAAGATTAAACTTTCTAACCTTGAGAGAAGTAATAAATATCTTATCAACTAAATAATATTCTAATGAAAAAAAAAACATCTAGAATTAAAAACACTATACATTTATAAACACATAATCTCTTCTCTTCCCTACCTAATAACTGAAAAGGAGTCAATAAAAATATAACTCATTGGGATAAGAGGCACCAATTACTATTCTATAAGTTGATGGTTCGATTCCTTACACTCCAATGGTTAAACTAAAAAAAATGGAATGAAAAATATAAAAATGCAAATGGGGGCCATCTCTCTTAATTTTGTTTGAATAATTAATTCTCACCTTCAACACTACAATAAATGTAATTGTCAGTCACTCTAGATTTATAGATAATATCGACCAAAAATCAAATTGCTTTTGTAATTCTACTTTTTCTAATTGAACTGTTACTAAAATATCATCACCACTCCAAGTACTTCAATTTTTGTCCCATCCCCCTTCCCTATTTAAGTCCTTCCATCTCTCATTTCTCTCTCTATGCTCATTTCTCCTCTCTCTCTTTCTCTCTCTCAATAATTTCTTCAACTTTAGACCATGGGAAACATTGGAGAACTGCGGCTGCAATTTGGGGGTAAGTCTTTTTGTCACAGCTTCAATTTCATTATTATTAATCATATTATCATTTCATAGAGAACACAGATTTTTTGCTTGGTTTTACATGAATTCTTCCCAAAACCTTAGAAATTTACAATCATTTTAAATGTTTTGTAGCAAACTTTATCGTTGCAAGTTCCAGCTGAATATTCCAAGGTTGCCTGTCATGACTGTCATGAACGTGTTTCTCCTATTTTATATCTCAATTTTTCACTTTGGATCCCTCTCTCTATCTCAAAAAAAAAAAAAAAAAAAAAAACCCAAATTTTCTTCCTCTTATTTTTTTAATATGCTAAATTATAAAAAAATATTTCTAAACTTTGTCATTTGTTTAAAAAATATATCTATTTTTTCAAAACTACCCTTAGAATTGAAATTTGTTCGAATGTTGGATATAAAATCAATGTGACAATGACCTAAAACAACATGGCAGTAACTAGTACGCTTGCTTGGATTAAATTTGAAAAAAGGACATTCAAACACGTGAACTTTTTATCCAACTTTTTAATGGTTTTTCTACTTCAAGGGGTAGTTTTGAAATGTTTATGAAAGATCATAACTTACGAAAGAATATGAGTATTTTCGAAATAAATAATAAAGTTCAGGAATATTTTTTATAATTTGACATTTTAAAATTTTTAATTCAAATAAAGCATATGAATATTTTGACTGATTGAACTATTTCCTGCTAACAATGTTTTGCAACTGTATTCGTGTTATATGGAACAGAAGACGATGAAACAATGAAAGTGAACCCGACAAAGCAAACAAGCTCCATGAACCTCAACCAACCTAGAAGAAGCCCACAAACCAAACCAAAGTACAAAAGATGGCTAAGAATTGCTGTTTACACTCTCTTGCTCCTCTCAGGCCAGTCAGTGGGAACAATGCTTGGGAGGCTTTACTTTAACAATGGTGGCAAAAGCAAATGGTTGGCAACTCTAGTTACATTGATAGGCTTTCCCATTCTCCTCCCACTCTACATGATAAAATCACCCAAAACCTCACCCTCAAACATCACCCTCCAATCAAACCCACCCACAGCTGCAAAACTTGCCTTTGTCTATGTCTCTCTTGGCCTCCTTGTTGCCTTTGGTTGCTTTCTTTACTCTGTGGGCCTCATGTACCTTCCTGTGTCAACCTATTCTCTCATTTGTGCCTCACAATTGGCCTTCAATGCCTTGTTTTCTTATTTCCTTAACTCCCTTATCTTCACCCCTTTCATTGTCAACTCTCTTTTTCTTCTTACTATCTCCTCCTCTCTCCTCGTCTTTCAAACCGATCCCGTCTCCGACGCTGGCTCCAATGGTCCCGAGCACTCAGCTTCTCGAGCTAAGTTTATTACAGGTAAGGTTTTAAATATCAATATCTATATGAAAATGTCTTGAATTTTATGATGTTTCTTCACCATTTAGTTTTTATCATTTAAAAAGGTATAATTTAATTCCTTACATTTTAACATTGTTAAATTGTACTATATTGTCTCTTGATAAATATTAAAATTGGCTAGTTATAAACTTATATGGCATATATGATATTTAGTGAGTTACATAAAAAGGTAGAATAATGAGTTGACATGATAGTTTTAGCTCATATACACTGCCTTGAACAATATTTGAGTACACATTAAGTAAGAGTTCCTAGATGTTACGTACTTTTATTGGCTTAAAAATTAGTAATTAAGACTCATTTATGTATTAAATGTAAAATACATCACATCAAAAAGTAAGCAAGAAATCCTATTTACCTAGAGGGCCGGCAAGCAAGCATTGTTCTTTAGTCTACATGAAAATATCCCAAGATATTTTTGAAAAAGTTACAGACATAAAGAAATATTTAAATTAAGAAATAGACATCATCTAACCCTTTTAAATAAGTAAGAATTTCTTATTATAAATATCATATAGACATTGGTGATAGTTTGATAACTTTTTTTTTTCCTTTATATCAATGTTAAATTCATAGAAATATTAACACAACGATGAAAATTTAATATTATTCAATGGCAGGTTTCGTCTGCACGGTGGCGGCGTCGGCCGGGTATGGCCTAATGCTATCTCTAACCCAACTAGCCTTCAAGAAAGTCATAAAAAATGAGACTTTTAAGGCAGTAATGGATATGATCATTTACCAGTCGATTGTTTCAAGTTCAGCCATTTTGATAGGCTTCTTTGCAAGTGGGGAGTGGAAAACTTTGAAAAGGGAAATGGATGGATTCCATTTGGGCAAAGTTTCGTACATAATGACTTTGCTTTGGACTGCCATCAGTTGGCAACTTTTCTCCGTCGGCTGCGTGGGGCTCATTTTTGACGTTTCTTCTCTCTTTTCCAATGCCATTAGTGCTTTGGGTTTGCCCATTGTTCCTGTTTTTGCAGTCATTTTCTTGCATGACAAAATGGATGGAGTCAAAATTGTGGCCATGATTTTGGCTGTGTGGGGTTTTGTTTCCTATGGTTATCAGAATTATCTTGATGATTTGAACAGCTCCTCCAAGGTTGAAAATGGAGACTCGAACGAGGTTTCCAGAGCTTCTTCTGTGTCTTAAGAGAGAGTTATGGATGAACATGATATGGTAGATTGGATTAATGGATGCTAATCATTCACGAACACTTTTTCAGGTGGATTCCTTCTTTTTAATCCTCGTTGAATTGAAGAATTAGTATATATATATATATATATGTTTACACCTCGATCGTAAACATTTTGTACATTTATGTTTTGTGTTAGAATTGAAAATCATTCTCCACCATTTTAGTTACCTTTTTTTTTTTTTTTTATTATTATTATTTTTTTTTTTTAAGGAATAGGAATGATACTTTGGGGTTTATGATTCGATTATGTGATGATGAATTTCTATGGAATAAGGATAATGTAACTTTTGATCATTTATGTTAATCGTAAATAAATTCACGATTTGTTTTTATTTTTTTTTTTAAATTTTAAAATTTCCTCTATGTTACTATTGTGTGTGAACTCAAAAAAAAAATATATATATATATATTGTATGTCTCACTAGTATTTAAAGTTAAAATTGACTTGTGGAGGTAATGAACTATAGCAATTATAATATTTTATATTTTGAGTTTGATTTTGAACTACTTTTAATAATTACAAAATTAAGGAATATATTTTACCAAAACGAACATAGCTCAACAATAATTAAAATGTATCATTGACTAAGAAGACAGACGTTCAAATCTATCACGAATTATTTTAAAATACCAGCTGTATTTAAAGTTAAAATTGATTTGTGATGTATTGGACTATAAAAATTATATATAATATTTTGAGTTTGAGTTTGAGTTTGAACCACTACTTTTAATGAAGAGACAACATTGAGTTCGATGAATATGATTTGTGGCCATAAAAACGAATTTAACATACTTTTTAAAAATGAATAATCCGGTGGGAAGAAATTATCAATCGATGGAGATATAGCCCTTTTTTAGTGACAGATTCCGACATTGAAAGGACTTTGGTGTTGACTCGAGAATTATGCTCAGCCACATCCATGTGTAGGGACGGAAATTTAGGCCCATTTGATCCATGGTATAAAAAGAAGTTATGAAAACAATTTTTTTTTTTTTCCTTTTTGTTTAATTTCTTAAGCAAAGAGCTAATTTTTTTTTTGTTAGTATACATAGAAAAACTCAGAGTGCAAGTAGGGCATGTCGATGAATAATATTTGGTTGTATGTCGGTATGCATGAATCTTCTTGCCTTCTACCATTCAATTGTTGATAGCAAAGAGAGAAAATATTTTTTACATTTCTATTTTTTCTTTCTTTGTTGTCAACAATTGATTGGTGGAAAGTAGAAAATTCTCACATACGAATATGCACTTAAGTATTATCCTTTCAAATCATGTGCTTCTCCTTACTAGTTTAACTACTTCTAGGTAAGTAGTTCTTAAAACAAGTGATATAATTAATAGATGTTTTTTTAAAAAAAAAATAGATAAATGATTTTTTTATGCTTATTTTCTTTCTTTTTTTTTTTTTAATATTTCTAGTTGGAGATTAAAAACAAGATTTTTAGTTCACAACTTAAGAAAACTATGTTTGGTGGAGAATTCGAGAAACGTCAGAATAGAGGGTCTATTTCCAAAATAGATAAAAAAAAAAAAAAAAAAAAAAAAAAAAAAAACTCTATTTAGGGTTTTAATTAAAATAAATTCTTTTCATCTTCATAAATGGAATTTTAATAGAATATTTTTAATGAGAGACAAAAATTAGTTATCATATTTACATATTTTTTACGTAGAAAAATAATTTGTAAATATGATCGTTTTTTAAGATTTTTTTTCTTTTTTTATTATAGTTTTACCCTTTGTGTTGGTGACATCGAGATTTCTACTTCATTCTCTCTGTCTTTCTTAATCTTTTTTAATAATAAATAAGAGGTATGATTTGAAAGAATGAGATATATGATATGATATATTGATATGAGTATGTTTAGTAGAATAGTAGTGGGTTTATAATAACTTTTGAAAAAAAAACGTTTTTTTGACTAAAATCACTTTTTTCTATATCTAGTTTAAAAAAAATTACTAATTTAAAATTTTAAAGTAGATTTGACTTTTGAGTCATTCTAACTAAAGTACCAAAAAAGGTTTTTTAAAAACTTAATAAATAAAAAGCATTTTTAAAAATTTGGATTAATTTAAAACTCTAAAAACATTTGAGAGACAAAATTTTCAAAAATAACTTTAAATGATCGAAAATTTTCAAAATATATACTAAGAAACAAAACAAATTTGTAATTAAAAGAATCACTTTTGAATGTAAGTCAACTAAACTAATTTATTAAAATACTTTCTTAAAAATGTAAGATATATAAATATTTTAAGAAAAAGTGCTTAAAGTAGAATGTATACCAAACACACTTAGTAGACGGAGAAATTATTTAAGGAGGCCGTGACAATGAGATTGACAGTTTTACACCATTTGATATATGAGAGAGAAATTATAATCAATTTTTATATCCAACAGTTGTAGGGCATGTTTGAGAGTGATTTTGAAATGACCAAAATCACTTTTGACATGCCTAAAATCACTTATCTTTCAAAATTGTGATGTTTGGCAGTGGTGAGCCCAAAATCACTTGAAGTGATACCTGGTCAATCATTTGGGAGGTGATTCCCAAGTGATTTTTGTCAAGTGATTGTGATTTAAAATGACTATTATTTCTTTTTTTTTTTTTTTAAAAACCTTCATTGTTTGTAAAATTCAAATTTCCATTAAAATATGTGTGTTGGAATAGAAATTTCGACAAATCCAAAATTGTCACGTCATTACCCAACATTAATGACGAAACTATATTTAATTATGGATTAATTAAATTTGCAAATATTCCTAAATTAAATTATGACAAATCCAAGTACGCAATTGGGTCATTTGAAAATTGGAAAACAAAAGCCCAAATTGATGCCCCAATTAGCAAAGTCCAGGCTTAGTCCAAAAGGGCTGACCCAAATTCAACCAGGCCCAGTCCAAAAGGGGTGGCCTAAAGTCCAAGCCCAGTCTAAAAGGGCTAGCCTAAAGTCAACCAGGCCCAATTCGAAGGGTTTGGCCCAAAATCAACTGGGCCTAGTCCAACAAGCCCAAGCCCAAGCCCATCTGGAGGCCTTGAGGAACTCTATAAATAGAGAGCTTCCTCCTTCATTTGAGGGGTTCAGAACTGAAGAAGCTCAGAGAGAATTCAGAAACAAAGCTGTGAAGTCTCCAGAAGCTCTTGAAGATCAAATACCTTCTGAACAAAGAACACTTCTTGAAGATCAAGAACGATCCAAGAAGATCAACAAGCCGAAGATTTTCAACAAGCTACAAGCCGAAGACCTTCAACAAGCTACAAGCCGAAGACCTTCAACAAGCTACAAGCTGAAGACCTTCAACAAGCTACAAGCTGAAGACCTTCCACAAGCTCAAAGCTGAAGACTTTTCCACAAGTTCAAAGTTGACGATTCAACCTCGAGAACAAGCGTTCCAGCCCTCGGGTCAAGTATACAACGAAAGAAAGAATCAGAGGAGCATACATTAGAGATTGTACTCACTATACTGAAATTAATACAAATACAAAGTTCATAACACGTATTAAATTTCCTTGTCGAAATCTCGTGTGAACAAATTGGCACGCCCAGTGGAACCATCTCTACCTCTCATCTCTTTCTTTCATCTCAACATACAAGTGAAGTAAAGTCATCCAAAAAGACTTCTTTGATGACCGTTGTTATAAGCAACTCGTACACGGGTTCTGTTACCCATAGTTGCTCCAATGAACAGAGGCTGCAAGAGGATAAAGCTTCTATTGCAGGCGAAGTAATGACACTGCCGGGGGCATCGACTAGCAACAAGTTTTCTGTTAAGTTTAACCCCTTATTCTATCTTGATTCTGTCGTAGTGTCCGTCATGACAACTAAAGCAAGCACCGTGGAGGAAAGAATGGCAGAGATGCAGGAGCAAATTAACACCTTGATGAAGGCAATCGAAGAAAGGGATTCTCAAATTGCATACTTAAAGAGCCAGATTGAGAACCCAAATTTCGTTGAGTCAAGTAAAACTCCCGCTGTTAAAGATCTCAATAAAGAGAGGGTTGTTGTGCAAGAAGGTCAACCACAACACTCCACTTTGATCGCTGCACTATCTGTACAACAGCTTCAGGACATGATAATGAACTCCATTAGAGGTCAATATGGTGGGGCTTCTCAAAGTTCTCTCTTGTATTCTAAACCATATACTAAGAGAATTGATAATTTGAGAATGCCAACTGGATATCAACCACCAAAATTCCAGCAATTTGATGGAAAAGGCAACCCTAAGCAACACGTTGCTCATTTCATCGAGACATGTGAAAATGCTGGTACACGAGGAGATCTACTGGTTAAGTAGTTCGTTCGAACACTTAAAGGGAACGCTTTCGACTGGCACACTGATCTAGAGCCCGAGTCAATAGACAGTTGGGAACAGTTTGAAAAAGAGTTTCTAAATCGCTTTACAGCACAAGACGAGCCATCAGCATGTTCGAGCTCACCAACACTAGACAACGAAAAGGTGAACCCGTTGTCGATTACATAAATCGTTGGAGAGCCATGAGTCTCGATTGCAAAGATCGTCTCACTGAACTATCTGCTGTCGAAATGTGCATTCAAGGCATGCATTGGGAACTTCTGTACATCCTCCAAGGTATAAAGCCTCGTACCTTTGAAGAACTAGCAACTCGTGCCCACGACATGGAGCTAAGTATTGCTAGTCGAGGAGACAAAGATCTTCTACTCTCTAACATGAAGAAAGAAGGAGAAAACATTGAAGCAACTTCTGAAGAATCTATGGTTGTAAATACAACTCCTCTCAAGAGAACTAAAAAGCGATCAGAAAATGAAAGACGTCGTCTAACCTTGAAGGAAAGACAGGAAAAAGTCTATCCTTTTCCAGATTCTGACATTCCTGACATGTTAGAGCAACTACTGGACACACGGCTAATCGAACTTCCTGAGTGTAAACGACCAGAAGAGATGGAAAAAGTTGATGATCCTAAGTATTGCAAGTATCATCGAGTTATCAGTCATCCGGTGGAAAAGTGCTTTGTCCTAAAAGAGCTAATTCTAAAATTAGCTAAAGAAGGAAATATTGAGCTAGATCTCAATGAATTAGCTCAAACAAATCATGCTACAGTGACAACAAACACATGCAGTCAAGTACACTCTAATCTGCTTCATGATCAGGAGGTGTGCCTAGTTCAATTTGGAACCTAGAACCTGTATCTATTTGGTTTCAACATGAGGTGCCAAGAAGCAAACTTCAAGATGTTGTCAAAACTATCCATGATGAAGACAAAGGGTAGGTTCTTGTGACTCACCTGAAGAAGCAAAGGCAAAATTTTGCCTCAGACGAGTCTCGCAGATTTAGAAGCCACAAACAGGACAAACATCAAAGAAAGAAGAATCCAAGGAAACCTAAACCAGAGATGAATGAAAATAAAAAATCATCTCGACCTCACCAACCGGTGACCTTAATGGAAAATTTCCTCCCCATGAAAAAAGAGGAAGGAAATTCTGCAAATTCATATTACGTTGAGGTGAATGAAGATGATGACGCAAAAGAAGTCAAGCAAAGGACTTCTGTCTTTGATCGCATCAAGCCTTCAACTACTCGACCTTCAGTCTTCCAAAGAATGAGTATGGCCGCGACAAACAAAGAAAACCAACACCTAACTTCTGTCTCAACTCGACCTTCAGTCTTCAAAAGGCTAAGTGTCTCCACATCAAAGAGAAATCAACCTTCAACATCTGTCTTTGATCGTTTCAAAGTAACAAGCGATCAACATGAAAGGATGATGAAATCCTTAAAGGCGGAACTGTTCGACGAAGTGAACAATGACAAAAAGATTCACAGTCTTGTTCCTTCTCGTATGAAAAGGAAGTTTTCTGTTCTCACAAACACAGAGGGTTCCTTGAAGGTGAAGAAAAATGTCATCATCTTAACAAATCCTACAAATGAAGGATCTGATCAAGACCATGCTGAAGATAGGGGCATTTAAAATGTAAAAGCTCCTTATCGCAAGAGCCTAAACTGCATGATGCTCCTGGCCTGCATGAGCTTAAAAGGTGAACGGTCCCTAAAAAAAAAAATCATTGAACTACGTTATGACTTGATCCCTTTCGCTAAAAGGGTACGTAGGCAGCTTAAAAAAAAAAAATTTAAGTTCAGTCTCCAAAAAAAAAAAATCATCCCAGAAACAAGGCGTTACACTTGGACGCATACAAGCGAGCTTCAACCCCTTCAAGATCGGTTCGTCGCTCACTCCCACTAAAGGTCGAAAGGCTTCGTCGCTTCTTCTCCAAGTCAGAAGGCTTCGTCGTCGCTTCTTCTCTCAAGTTCGAAGGCTTCGTCATCGCTTCTTCTCCCAAGTCAGGATGCTTCGTTGTCGCTCCACCATCTTCAAGTCAGGAGGCTTCATCGTCGCTCCGCCATCTTCAAGTTAAGAAGCTTCGTCGTCGCTCTGCAGTCTTCAAGTCAAGAGACTTCGTCATTGCTCTACCCTCTTCAAGTCAGGAGATCTCAAGAGGCTTCGTCGTCACTTCGCCATCTTCAAGTTAAAAGGATTCATCTTCGCTTCGCCATCTTCAAGTCCGAATACTTCGTCGCTGCTCCGCCATCATCTTAGGAGGATTCATCGCCACTCCATCTCCAAGTTCCCAGACTTCATTTCTTCATCTTCAAAGTCCAGCGACTTCACTTCGTCTTCAAAGTCTGATGGCTTTGCTTCATCTTCAAAGTTCGACGGCTTCGTTTTGTCTTTAAAGTCTTGCGGCTTTGCTTCATCTTCATCTTCCAAGTTAAGTTCGATGGCTTCGTTGTTTCATCAACAGAGTTAAGTTTGACGGCTTTCGATGTTGGCAGCTTTCATCGGAGATAAGTTTGGCAGCTTTCATCAGAGATATGTTCGGCGGCTTTCATCAGAGATATGTTCGGCAGCTTTTATCAGAAATAAGTTCGGCGGCTTTCATCAGAGATTAGTTCGGCGGCTCTCATCAGAGATAAGTTCGGCGGCTCTCCTCTTTGAGTTGGAGGCTTCATAATTTTCTGTTGCGAAGTGGGGGATAATCACCCCTACACTTGCTTTTGTCTTCGAATCGAAGGTTGCATAATCTCTGTTGCGAAGTGGGGGATAATCACCCCTACACTTGCTTTTGTCTTCGAATCGAAGGTTGCATAATCTCTGTTGCGAAGTGGGGGATAATCACCCCTACACTTGCTTCTGTCTTCGAGTCGAATGTTGCATAATCTCTGTTGCGAAGTGGGGGATAATCACCCCTACACTTGCTTCTGTCTTTGAATCAAAGGTTTCATAATCTCTGTTGCGAAGTGGGGGATAATCACCCCTACACTTGCTTCTGTCTTCGAATCGAAGGTTGCATAATCTCTGTTGCGAAGTGGGGGATAATCACCCCTACACGTGCTTCTGTCTGCGAATCGGAGGTTGCATAATGCTTTGTTGTGAAGTGGGGGATAATCACCCCTACACTTACTTCTGTCTTCGAATTGAAGGTTGCACAATGCTCTGTTCCGCATAATTTTCTGTTGCAAAGTACGGGATGAACACCCCTATACTTGCCTAGTTTCATTCATTGGGGGCATTGTAGCTGCAACTAAAAAAAATTTTACAAAGAAAAAAATTAAAGTTACCTCAAAAGTCTACCTATCTCACAAGTGAAGGTCAATGTTGAAGCAAAACTCCATAATAAAGTTGTTAATTGGACTCTAAAAAAAATATATCATTTTATTAGCAAAGCATGAAAAAATGTTAAAGAAACAAAAAAAAAAGGTTAAAAAAAAAAGGAAGAAAATGTAAAAAAAAAAAAAACGTGCAAGAAATAAGAAAAAAAATATAAAGGAGTGCATGCATTATATATATATATATTGAAAAAAAAGTTCTCTCTCCTTGAATAAATGTGCACAATGGGCCCATTAATATTAAAAGGAAAAGAAGAAAAGTCAAGTTCTCCATGAATGCACCTGCAAGTAGGGGTGATATCGGTTCGGTTTTGGTTGGTTTTACACTAAACCGAAACCGAACCGAACCGATCGATTTAGAGAAAATGGGAACCGAACCGATGTCCAATAAAGGATAAAACCAATGGTTCGGTTTTTGGTCGGTTCGGTTTTGGGCCCAAATGGGCTTTTGTTCTTTTTCTAACCCACTGTTCATTTTTTCCCATCTTTGTGTAAAAAAAAAAAAAGAAAAGGGTTTTCGGTTTTCGGTTTTAGGCCCAAATGGTTCGGTTTTATGTTTAAGGGTATATATAAATACATACCTCGGTTCGGTTCGGTTTTGGATGGTTTTTTCAATCAAAAACCGAACCAAACCGAAAATTTTCGGTTTTCTCTAAATACAAACCGATATGTCCAATTTTGTGCTAAAAAACCGAACCAATCCAATGGATCGGTTCGGTTCGGTTCGGTTTGGTCGGTTTTCGGTTATTTGTATCACCCCTACCTGCAAGCAAGGAAAAAGAATTAATTTCTTCTCTCTCCATGGAATATTGTGTCTACAAGCATCCAAAGAAGGCAAATAAAATTTTCTCTCTCTTCACCAATCTCTTCCTCTCCCCGAAAGTTTGTCTTCCTCCATGGCTTTATTCTTGCCTCAACCAAATCCTCCCTCTGCAACTCCCACGGGATTCGACGGCAAGCGAAACACGACTCTCCCGCTCGACCTCCGGCTAAGCATAAGGACGGCGATGGCACGATAAACACAGCAACTTGCGACCACCGGCGAAAAAAAAAAAAGGTTTTCCCGAGTGCTTCAAGCGGCGGATATTAAAAAAAAAATTCTGACATGAAGCGAAGTTTCAATGCAGGCCAAAATCAAGCAAGAATAAAAGACATGGATGGGCAACCGCAACAAAATTTCATTTAAAAAAAAAAAAGAAGAAAAGAAGGGATGAAGAAGTGATGTCTCTAATTTTGGGGACATTGAAGAAAGAAACAGAGAGCAAAAAAAAAACATAGGAGAAGCCTTTAAAATCATCTTGAATATGCTTAAAGAATTTCATAAGAGAGTGGTGAAAGAAAAACAAAAAAAAAAAATTCAAAAGCATATCCGAAGGATCTCACTCAATCTTTTACGTGGCCATCTCATCCCAATTTATAGATGAACTCCGATTCAAATATGGCCAAAGCTGTTATACAAAATCTAGCAAAGTTGTTAAGCAAGGTCAAGGATTTGGGTCCAAATAATTCTGAAGATATATTTAAAAAGATATTTTGGTTTTAAACTAAATTTGACCAAAATATTTGGATTAAACTTTGAAGCCAAATTTTTGAAGGAATGAGATGAGAAAATTGGTATCAAATTTTGGAAGGTAAAACTGAAAATCCAATCTGGGATGTTAGGCTAAACTTCAAATTTAATTTGGGAATTATCCTCCTATCCTTTGGCAAATTAAAATTTGAGCACCATCTCTCAAATTAGAATTTGAGTAAGCTTCAAATTCAAGCAAAGTAGACTTCGAATTCTATTCAAACTCAAAATTTTGATAGAATTTAAATATTATCTCAAATCAAAATTTGACCATATTTCAAAATTTGAGTACTCCAAATTCAAGTTTCAAATCCAAACTAAAATTGGATGAAATTTTATCTCAAATCAAAATTTGGGCATAGTCCAAATTTTCTCAAATCAAGATTTCGTTAAGATTCAAATTCAAATTTTATTCCAAATTCAAAGCAAAGAAAATTTGAATTCTATTCAAAGCCAAAATTTGGGCATAATCCAAATTTTATCCCAAATCAAATATTAGATAAAATTAATTCTATTGAAGTCAAAATTATGGTAGAATTTTAATTTTATCTCTCAAATCAAAATTTGGGCATAATCCAAAATTTATCCCAAGTCAAAATTTGATTGAAATCCAAATTGAAGTTCTATTCCAATTCCAAATTATAATTGGGTAGAGACTTATCTCAAAAAGGAAAATTTGGGCATATTCCAAACTTTCTCCCAAAATTGGGTAAGGTCAAGATTCTATCAGAAAAATCTCGATAGAATTAAGTTTCTCAAACAAAAAAATTTGGGCACAATCCAAATTTCATCCCAAATCAAAATTTGATTGAAATCCAAATTCAAGTTCTATTCCAATTCCAAATTATAATTTGTGTAGAAATTTATCTCAAAAAAAGAAATTTTTGGGCATACTCCAAATTTCCTTCCAAAATTAGGTAAGGTCAAAATTATGTCAAAAAAATCTCGATAGAATTAAGTTCCTCAAACAAAATTTGGGCATAATCCAAATTTTATCTTAAGTCAAAATTGGAGAAAGTTTCAAATTTTATTCCAAGTTCAAACAAAAATTGGTGTAGAAGTCCAAGTCCTATTCCAATTTCAAATAAAATTTGGGTAAAATTTTAACCTTGCCCCAAGTTCAAATTTTGAATTAAGGTAGAGCATAAATTCTACTAAATTCAAAACAAAGTTTTATGCCAGAAGAGAAAATCAAAATATTGACTCAAATTCATATTTTGATAAATTGGCATTAAAAAATTTGTCTAAAAAAAAATCAAAATTATGAACCAAATCCCATATTTTGATTAAATTGACACATCAAATGGAGTCCAAATTAGGAGCAAGCATCTTAAGTTTTGATTCCAAAATGACTTTTTCGAAATTCACACACACATACTTATGTATAAATCTCGAAAAGGGGGCATTTGTTGGAATAGAAATTTCGACAAATCCAAAATTGTCACGTCATTACCCAACATTAATGACGAAATTATATTTAATTAGAGATTAATTAAATTTGCAAATATTCCTAAATTAAATTATGGCAAATCCAAGTACGCAATTGGGTCATTTGAAAATTGGAAAACAAAAGCCCAAATTGATGCCCCAATTAGCAAAGTCCAGGCTTAGTCCAAAAGGGCTGACCCAAATTCAATCAGGCCCAGTCCAAAAGGGGTGGCCTAAAGTCCAAGCCCAGTCTAAAAGGGCTAGCCTAAAGTCAACCAGGCCCAATTCGAAGGGTTTGGCCCAAAATCAATTGGGCCTAGTCCAACAAGCCCAAGCCCAAGCCCATCTGGAGGCCTTGATGAACTCTATAAATAGAGAGCTTCCTCCTTCATTTGAGGGGTTCAGAACTGAAGAAGCTCAGAGAGAATTCAGAAACAAAGCTGTGAAGTCTCCAGAAGCTCCTGAAGATCAAATACCTTCTGAACAAAGAACACTTCTTGAAGATCAAGAACGATCCAAGAAGATCAACAAGCCGAAGATTTTCAACAAGCTATAATCCGAAGACCTTCAACAAGCTACAAGCCGAAGACCTTCAACAAGCTACAAGCTGAAGACCTTCAACAAGCTACAAGCTGAAGACCTTCCACAAGCTCAAAGCTGAAGATTTTTCCACAAGTTCAAAGTTGACGATTCAACCTCGAGAACAAGCGTTCCAGCCCTCAGGTCAAGTATACAACGAAAGAAAGAATCAGAGGAGCATACATTAGAGATTGTACTCACTATACTGAAATTAATACAAATACAAAGTTCATAACACGTATTAAATTTCCTTGTTGAAATCTCGTGTGAACAATGTGTTTTCTCAAAATCGTTACCATTGAGTTCATCCGTCATTGTTTACAAAATGACATTTTTTTTCTCTCTCTAAAGCTTTTATAATGTGTATCTCTAACTCTATTATATTTTTAAATTTTTATTCATTTTTCTCACTTTTTTTTTCTTAACTCTCTTTGACTTTTTTTTATTTCTATTTTTTTGTTCCTCTCTATAATTTTTGTATCTTTTTAACTTTTTTCTTTCTAATTTTTTTCATGGTCTACTTTTTTGTTTCTAACTCTTAACTTTTTTCTCCTCATTAAAATTTTTCTTCATAAAATTTTTATCATTCTGCCCAAATTTTTTTGTTTATCTCTATATCTTTATTTCTCTATCTTTGAATTTTGTTCTCTCTATTAAAATTCTCTCCCTAAATTTTTTGTCCCTCCCTCTAAAATTTTTATCTCTCCATGTCTCTAACATTTTTTTTTCTCTTTGAAAAATTTCTCTATTTTTATAGTTTTTCTCTCTTAAGTTTTAGTTCTCTCTGTATAACTTTTGTCTACCACCTTCTATTTTTTTTAAAAAAAAAAAATCTCAAATGCAATTCTTTTTTAGTAATTTGATGATTCTAAAATCACATTTGAAAACAAACATTAATAATTTTTTTTTAAAAAAATATTTTTAATTAAATTTAAATAACTTTTACAAGTGTTGAATCAAATATTAAAATGATTTATAACTAAATACTTTAAAAAATAATTATAATTAAATCACTTAGCTCAAAACACTTATTTTAAAGTCGCTCCCAAACATACCTTTTAAAAATCACTTTTAGTTGTATGAAAATCACTATTAAAAGTATATAACCAAATATTAAAATGATTATATGAAAATCATTTTTAATAAATCAATTATAAACTAATCAATTATGATAAAATCAATATTTCTAAAATCATTCCCAAACATGCCCATAATTAAGAGGCATATAAATTTTAAGATCTAGATTTGATGATTTTAAAGAAACAACCACATTGTGACAGCCTCATTAAGGGGGCGTTTGGCGCACAAAGTTGAGTTGAGTTGAGTTGGGTAGAGTTAGTTTATCAGTGAGTTCAAAAGTCTGTATTTGGGGTGCCTAGTTGGGTTGAGTTGTGTAAAATGCAATTTTCCTTAAGAATTTGTTTAAAATTAGAAAGAAAAGAAAAACAAAAGAAAAGGATCTTTTATTATTAAAAAAAATGGATTATTTCTAAAAAAAAAAAAAAAAAAGAGAAAAGGAAAAAAAAATGAATGAATTGGTAAGACACGTGTGTGTTGGGTTGGAAAAGTGGTGGTTTGATAAGTATTAGTTTTAAAAAACAAAACAAAAAGAAGGAATAAAGGAATAAAAAAAAAGGAGAAGGAGAAAGAGGAATCAGTTTTCGAAAAAGAGAGAGAGAAAGAGGGAGAGATAAATTTCACAAATGGTGAGAGAGGGAAGAAGAAGAATCTTTATCATTGATTCAGAAATTTGAAGCTTGAGGATTGAATCTGAAGGTTGAATAACTCGGGGTTAAGATCAGAAATAGAATTTGGTAAGTTTTTTTTAAGGAAATTCATGAAGAGAAATGAGTTTTAAGAGATGATTTATATGGGTTTTCTTTTGTTTGTTTGTAAATCTGTAATAGATACTTTAAAATCAGATAAGAGTGAGGTTAAGGTTCTATTATGGAATTAATCGGTTATGTAGGAAATGGAAGAAATGAAACTTGGGTTTTTGTAATATTGATTTGTTAATTGGGGTTTTGATTTGCTCAAGGAGGGGAAAAAGAGAGATTAGAAGTTGTAATCAAAAAGTATTTTCTTAGATGTTTTATAAGGAACATACGTGGGTCACAAAACTAAAAGAAAAGAAGAAGATGAGTTGTTGATAAGAAGAAAAAAAAAACACAGAGAGTTTGTGAAGATGAAGATGAAGAGAAGGAGAAAAGGAGAAGAAAGAGAAAATACATAAATAAAAATAGAGAAATGATGATGATGGTACATTTGAGTTTAAATGAAGAGAGAGAAAGTTGATGGGGAATGAGTATGATACGTGAGAGAGTTGTTTTGGAAAAGAAAAAAAAAACATTATTTTATCATGGAAAAGAAAGTTGTGTATGAGGAGAGAGGAAGAAATATTGTTGGTATTTAATTAAAGAAAAGGACAAAGTATACTTAGTAATAAATGGATGAGAGAGAATGAATAATTTAAAGTTATGGACTAATTGATGATGTTTAAGGGTGATAAATTGGATTAGTTGTTACTTAATAAATGTTATGGTTTTTCAATTTGGAGAGTTAGTATTCATATGATTATTGGAATTTCAGGTGAAACAAATTGGAGTAGTTTACGATCTGATGTGCTAACGACAATTATTTTGTGAGTGGTTTATTTTATGAATTATTTTTATTATTTGATTATTATTACGAATTTCAAGGATTCTATAAATCACGTGTGATTTTAGAGAAATTGCTAAGAGATTTTCAGAGAATTGTTATGAATTTCTAAAAATGGCATTGAAATTTCAATATGTTATGCTTCTAGCTGAATTTATTATTTGAGAAATATTTGAGAAATTTTATGATCAATGAGATGTTTGAAGAATTTTAATGTTTATTGAGAAATGTATAAGATTTTTGAGATGTGGTCTCAGAGAAAATAAGACTTTGAAAATGTTTTATATTATTTGAGAGATTTGATGATTATTCGTGAAAGTATAAAGGTTTAATGTTATTTTAGAAATCTCTCATGTTTATGAAATGCTATTTTAGAGAAAGAATGTGATTTTAAGAAAGAGTTTGAGAAGTTAAGAGGTTTATGCTGGAAGTGGTTTTCAAATTACTATATCTTTGTACCCATGGTGATTACCCGATATGCTATGAGAATGTGTTTCCATAGTATGCTCGCATGCTCAGGCCGCAGGGGAATGTCGGGGCCATTAGGTGCCGAATCCGGATTCCGAATCCTGCTCCAAATCCTGGTCCTGAATCATTACAGATGATAGAGTTTGCTTTACATGCACGTATGACAGAGATATGTTCTGCTATGTATCTGGAGATTACTCGGTACATAGTATGATAGAGATTTGGGTACAGATTTGGTGATGAATTTCACTAGTTATGTTTATGCTTTCTAGAGCTATAACTACGGATTTTCTTATCTATGTTTTTATGAACTTGTGTTTATGTTTTCAAGAATTGTTGACTTAAGAGTTGTTGTTTCAAGATATGTTTATTTACAGACTTTAATGTCTTAAAATGATCTCGAAGGTTTCTAAACTGTTCGTGATTTACACTATTCCACAGAGTTATGAGCTTCTGTTTAGTAAAAGAATAATTTTTCTTGAACATGTATTTTCTTATGAATCACCACTCACTGGGCTTTTTAGCTCATTCTTTTGTTTTTAATTTTTTCACCAGGTTACTCTTGAGTTTCAATCAGAGTTAGCTAATCAGAATCTGCCACCAGTCTTATCAAGTCATTGCATATCATCTAGTGTAAGTAAAGGGAAAAATTTTTACTGTGCTGTTTATGGGATATCCATAGATAAAGTTAGATAATGAAAGAAGAGATAAAGACTTGGCAATAGATTCCATTGCACATTTGGAGTCTACTACCATCACATCTCGTCCTAGGTTTGGTAGAGTTAATCTGGGGCGGGGTGTGACAAGTTGAGTAAGAAAGTTTGTGTTTGGGGTGCTGAGTTGAGTTGAGTTGTTAGAAGTATCTGCTGCAGTTTTTTGTAACCCGAAATAGACTGATTTTTAGCTGACTATTTTTGTTTCCTTTATTGTTATTTTTTTCCAATCATTCATCTAGAAACATATTTTTCCAACTTTCCAACACTGAATTCATTGTCCACTTAAAAAATATATATATATATATATTTCAACATCGATATTTTTTTAAAAAAAAAAACATCATTCTTTATCTTTCTTTTTTTAGAAATAGACTTCTTCCAAACTATAGGCAATGTAGCATTGTTTTCTCTTTCTGCTACACATTGAAGTTGTTTCAATTTATAGAAATCAAATATTTGCATTATATATTGAAGTTGTTTCAATTTATAGAAATCAAATATTTGCATTACACATTGAACTTTTTTCAATTTATAGAAATCAAATGTTGCATTCTTTATAACAACAAATAACAATTGATAAATGGAAAAAATGCAATGTACCTGCATTTTTTTTTCTTTAAACACAAATTGAACTTCTATCAAAATATAGAAATCTAAGGTTTCGTTTTCTAAACACACATTGAACTTCTTTGAAACTTACAAGTGAGGACCCTATTACGACATTTTTCAATTACTAATTGGGTCTTTATTATGAGCGAGTTTTTTTTTTTAACACATGGACCATTACGTAATCCTTTTTTTTTTTTTTTTTTTTTTTTTTTGCAAAGAAACATTGTTTGTTTACATTTGTTTAAACACATGTACTAAATTGAACATCCTTGGAAAAGAGAATGCTAGTATTTTACTTTTTCAAGATGACAAAAAATTGACAATATATTTCAATATTAGTGTCATGTAGGAGTGAAATGTTTATAAAATATTAGTAGGTCCTCAAGGACCTATTTACATGATTTACAAAACATAATTATGGTTCACAAAATATAAGTAATGGCCAACAATGGGTCGAGTTTGTAAGTACGAAAAAAGATTGTTGGAGCAGAGAGTCAGACCAACTAACTACATGTGCATTTCATATTATTTTGAACCATGGGAGTGTTGTCGATCGCTGGAAATTGCTGCCGGTGATAATTGTCGGAGATGGTCGCAGGCGATAATTGTCGGAGATTGTCATCGATCGTCGGAGAACGTAGTCAGCAGTGGTCGTTAGCTTCCGCATTGGCTGTCGGTCGTCGGTCGCTGGAGAAGGTCGTCGGCTGTGGCCGCAAGTCGTTGGAGAAACGTTGTAAAATATGTTAATAGGGTTACTGTACGAGTCAATGGAGTTAATATCTTAACACTGTAGCAAGTCGGTAGAGTTGAATTGTTTTATGGGAAGTTAATTTTTCCATGGGCCAAACAATGAGTTGGGTTTAACCCAACTCAACTCAACTCAAGTTAGGGGAGCCAAACGCCCCCTAAATAATTTGTCTCGTAGATGAGACTACGACAATCTTTTCTTTCTTTTTTTTTTTTTTTTGGTGAAATATCCTCAGTTCAATTTTTTTTAGGCAACTAGACAAAGGAAATGAAATTAATGAATTAACTACCTTTAGCGTTACATTGAATTGAATCCCAACTAAATTGACTTTCGCACACTTTTTCTTTAAGTATTCTTAATAAAAATGATATATATATATATATATATACATACACGCGAGCGCGCTTTTATTCATGCATTTGATTAATTTTTTTTTAAAGTACTTCTAATAATAAATTTGCTTGGTAATTATACTAACCCGTATAAAAGAATATAATAAATAAAATTGCATTTAGAGAGTTTTCAAAATTCGTAAAGTGGTAATGATTTTTTAATAAAAAAATTTATAATTATTTTAGAAATTAATATATTCAAGATATGGTTTTAAAACATGTCTGTCATACCTAGTTATGTGTTATTGTTTTTTTAAAATAAAACCATAAGATGGACATATGACATTATTTAACAAACCAAACTAAACATCCTCAGCCCATTCTTTTGGAGAAATTATTGGGGAGGCTGGTACATTGAGACTCTCCTCCAATTTGATACCATGTGTGGGTGGTTAACCAGCCTAGTTAATCTTTTTTTTTTTTTTTAAATATTTAGATTGCATACATAGATTCTTCTCCCATTTTAACCATTTTTTTTTTAAATATTTAGATTGCATACATGGATTCTTCTCCCATTTTAACCATTTTTTTAAAAAATTTTGAGGTTGCGATTTTCTCTCTCATTTCTGTTTTATTTTTTTTAATTATTTTAGAGTGGGTTAAGATTCTCTAGTTGACCAACATAGTTTTTATTTCTTTTTTTCAATAATTATCTTTCCTTTTTTTTAATCTTTTTTATTTACATTTAAAATTTTCATGTTGCTTCTCCTTTCTTCTTCTTCTTTTTTTATTATTTTTTTATTATTTTTTTTATTGTTAATCGTTTTTTAGGGAAAAAATATTTTAAAAAACTAAACTTAAAATTCAAGGTAAAATTGTAACATTTTGAAACTTAAAAACAAAAAGAAAACTAAACTCAAAACTTAGGAGTAAAAGATTAACATTTTAAAATCTATGGACCAAATAAAAACTATATATGAACAAAATTGAGAGACTAAAATGGTATTTTCCCCTTAATTCTAATATTGATTTCAACTAGCTTATAAAACTTCAATACATCTCCACATTAAGGCTGACTTATAGGGTGATATCTTAGCATTTCGAGGCTTAGCTTTGTAATTTGAGATTAGATAAAAATATTCATATGCACAAAAGATATTTAATATAAACACAATTTCCCTCTCATTTAAATCGAATTAAAATATTACAATCAACCTAATTCCATGTCACACTCAAAGTTCAAATTAGGGAAGTCACTCATCACACTACATTTTGTGGCTCATTTTCCAGGAACAAAGTTGGTAGCATAAGCCCAGGCATTGTTGTTGACTGGGTCAGCAAGGTGGTCAGCCAGATTCTCCAATGGGCCCTTTCCGGTGACGATGGCCTGCACGAAGAATCCAAACATGGAGAACATGGCCAATCTTCCATTCTTCAGCTCCTTCACCTTCAGCTCTGCAAATGCTTCCGGGTCATCTGCAAGCCCCAACGGGTCAAAGCTCCCGCCCGGGTAAATCGGGTCGGTTATCTCGCCGAGTGGGCCTCCGGCAATACGGTATCCTTCAACCGCCCCCATCAGAACCACCTGTGTGGCCCAAATGGCGAGAATGCTTTGGGCGTGAATCAAGCTCGGGTTCCCCAAGTAGTCGAGTCCGCCTTCGCTGAAGATCTGAGAACCAGCCTTGAACCAGACCGCTTCGCCAAACTTCACGCCATTGCGAGACAGAAGCTCTGGGAAGACGCAGCCGAGAGCTCCGAGCATAGCCCACCTAGGAGTAAGGGCAGAGCAAAGAAGGAAGGACGATTTTTAGTTTTACTTTTACGTTACCTCTATAACATTTTTAGAATTTTGAGATGGAAAAAATTTGGGTGGAGCCTGAGTTGCACCAAGTTTTGTGTTGCCCACTTCGCCATCACAGATTTTTTTTTTTTGTTTTATGTGGTTGTGAGCACAAGACTTGGATGCTCTTTTGAGATTATATATCACTTAAGAGTATATTTGTTAACGTTCCAATTCTTGTTTCTCGTTTTTTATTTGTTATTTTTTTTCTCTTTTAAATAAAGAATAATTGGACTGCGTGTAATAGCAATTTTTTTTCTTCTTGTTTTCTTATTAAAAAAAGCAGAATCGTTGGTTAACAATTTCTTGTTTCTTATTCTATGTAAAAATTTTATATGAAAATTAATTTTTAAAATCAAATATTCAAAATTATTATGTTATATTTATTTTAAAATATTTATCATGCATTTTAAAATTAAAAAATGATAAAATAATATTTTGATTTATGTTTTAAAAAAAAAACTGAAAATAAAAACAAGAAACTTCATTAGGTTATTTAAAAAATTTCTATACAATTTTAAAAATATTTCTAAAGAATGAGAAACAAGAAATCATAACCATTACCAAACGCTTTTGTTTCTTACAACTTGAATACTAGAAGCATTACTAATTACCTCCTAAATTAAAAGTTTTTTTCCTTAAATGTATTTAATAAGTTTGAAATAATATCTGAAAAGTTTTTCTATTTTGAAAAATGTCAAATAAATTAAAAGATTGTATATATTTTGTCATGTTCTATATATATATATGGTAGCTTCAGTTCTCTTACCTGGAGTGGATGACTTCGAGCTCACGGTTCTTGGCGAAGGTCTCGGGGTCAGCAGAAAGTCCGGCAGTATCCCAGCCGTAGTCGCCGGGGAATTCTCCGGTGAGGTAGGATGGAGGCTCCCCGGAGAATGGGCCCAAATACTTAACACGGTCGGGTCCGTACCATGGGCTTCCAGAAGAAACGGACTTGGAGGAGGATTTCCTCATGCTGACTCTGCCATTGCCGAGAAGCTCAGGGGAGGACGGCGTGAGTTTCACTGCCTTTCCGGCAAGTGACGGAGAGGACAGAGCCATTGTTGAGGCTGCCATTGCAAGCAAGAATTGAGCTAAAGTTGCTTTTGTGTTGTGATTGTGATGACAAAGCCGTTGAGGTTCGGATTTTAAATAGGAGATTTTCTTATCATGGGAAAATCAACGTCTATGATTTCATTGGCCATGTATCTCCACGTGGCGGTTCTTATGGCCACAAACGAAATCCCACATTATTTAATGGAAAAAGTAAAGTAAATGTTTATTTATTAGTTTCATTATATACAATGGGTTCCACTTGTCATCCAATCAAAAACATTGACATCCAAGGCATTAGATATTCTAATATCCGGTTGAGGGAAATTTCTTGGTATTGAAGATTATTTTCAGATATTGGATAAGATATCATAACCTAAAGTTCCTTATCTCAATTATCTTCCTTCAGTTCATGTACGGTTAAAATGCCATAGAGAAGAACTTTACGTATGAAATTGGATGAGTAAAAGGGTAAATGAAACTTTACCAACAAAGCTTGATCATAATTGAAATAGCCTTATATTAGAACAAAAAGTTTTTTTTACCTTAATTATTTAGGTCCCGTTTGATAACCATTTAGTATATGAAAATTGTGTTTGCTTTTTTTTTTAATCATTTATCTACAATGTGTTTCATATTTCTTAAGAAAACATTTAAATTCTTAGCCAAAGTCCAAAAACAAAAAAAAAGTTTTCTACTGTCCCGTTTGATAACCATTTGATTTTTGGTCTTTGATTTTTGAAAATAATGCTTGTTTTCTCATCATTTCGCTATAATTCCCTATAACGACTTTCATTTTTTCTTAAGAAAATATTTGAATTCTTAGGCAAATCTCAAAAACAAAAACAAGTTTTTGAAAACTACTTTTTTAGTTTTAAATATTGGGATTTATGCCATAAAGCATCGTAATTAATGATTTATTTAATAATTAATAATAATTATTAATGAGTTTACTTTTTTAGTCTTATACAATGAGTTTGTATAAGATTGGACCGCGAAATATTTAATCTCTCTTTATAAATCCGTTAATTGAGAAGATTAATATTTTATCAGGATGATCATAACTCACTCAGAATTTATCAGGGTCATAGATCGAGTCGCATATGATCATCATGATAAAATATTAATTTTCTCAATTAACGGATTTATAAAGAGAGATTACATATTTCGAGGTCCAGTCTTATACAAACTCATTGTATAAGATACCCTACTCACATGTCTCCACATGAATGATTTGAATCAAATCATTTGTAACTATTACAAAGTGGGCCGTATCAATAGTGTTACAAGGATAAGGCACTCAACCTTATCCATATACTATGACCCTTTATGTTATTTCTTGAACACGACCCTCTCGTATGTCAACCACATACTGTTCAAGATTACACTAATAATCTTGGATTTTTCATATAATGGATAATATTATATTGCAAATAAAATAATCAAAATTATTATTAATTATTAAATAAATCATTAATTACAAGGCTTTAGGGCATAAATCCCAACATTTAAAACTAAAAAAGTAGTTTTCAAAAACTTGTTTTTGTTTTTGAAATTTGCCTAAGAATTCAAATGTTTTTTTTTAAAAAATAAAAGTTATTATAGGGAATTGTAGCGAAATGATGAGAAAACAAGCATTATTTTCAAAAATCAAAAACTAAAAATCAAATGGTTATCAAACGAGACAATAGAAAACTTTTTTTTTTGTTTTCAGACTTTGGCTAAGAATTTAAATGTTTTCTTAAGAAATATGAAACACATTGTAGAGAAATGATGAAAAAACAAACACAATTTTTATATACTAAATGGTTATCAAACGGTGTTAAATAATTAAGGTAAAAAAAACTTTTTGTTCTAATATAAGGCTATTTCAATTATGCTCAAGCTTTGTTGGTAAAGTTTCATTTACCCGTTTACTCATCCAATTTCATACGTAAAGTTCTTCTATATGACATTTTAACCGTACAAGAACTGAAGAAAGATAATTGAGATAAGGAACTTTAGGTTATGATATCTTATCCAATATCTGAAAATAATCTTCAATACCAAGAAATTTCCCCCTACCGGATATTAGAATATCTAATGGCTTGGATGTCAATGTTTTTGATTGGATGGCAAGTGGGACCCATGCGATATAATGAAACTAATAAATAAACATTTACTTTACTTTGCCATTAAATAATGTAGGATTTCGTTTGTGGCCATAAGAACCGCCACGTGGAGATACATGGCCAATGAAATCATAGACGTTGATTTTCCCATGATAAGAAAATCTCCTATTTAAAATCCGAACCTCAACGGCTTTGTCATCACAATCACAACACAAAAGCAACTTTAGCTCAATTCTTGCTTGCAATGGCAGCCTCAACAATGGCTCTGTCCTCTCCGTCACTTGCCGGAAAGGCAGTGAAACTCACGCCGTCCTCCCCTGAGCTTCTCGGCAATGGCAGAGTCAGCATGAGGAAATCCTCCTCCAAGTCCGTTTCTTCTGGAAGCCCATGGTACGGACCCGACCGTGTTAAGTATTTGGGCCCATTCTCCGGGGAGCCTCCATCCTACCTCACCGGAGAATTCCCCGGCGACTACGGCTGGGATACTGCCGGACTTTCTGCTGACCCCGAGACCTTCGCCAAGAACCGTGAGCTCGAAGTCATCCACTCCAGGTAATAGAACTGAAGCTACTATATATATATATATATATGTCATTGACATTTTTAAAAATATATAGATATAATCTTAATTTATTAGACACTTTTCAAAGTAGAAAAGCTTAATTAAGATATTTTTTTTTAAAAAAAAACTTATTAGATACATTTTAAACCTTGGTTATCTTATTCTTTATTAAAAAAATAGAAACAATAAACAATTAAATGATTTAAAAAAAAAACAATTAAATGAGAACAAAAACAAGAACGCAATGTTAACAAATAGACCATCATCTTGTACATAATCTCAAAATTCAAAAAATGATAAATTAGAGATAACGTAAAACTAAAAACCGTCCTTCTTTACTCTGCCATTGTTCTAGGTGGGCCATGCTTGGAGCACTTGGCTGCGTCTTCCCGGAGCTTCTGTCCCGCAACGGTGTGAAGTTCGGCGAAGCGGTCTGGTTCAAGGCTGGTTCTCAGATCTTCAGCGAAGGCGGGCTCGACTACTTGGGGAACCCGAGCTTGATCCACGCCCAAAGCATTCTCGCCATTTGGGCCACACAGGTGGTTCTGATGGGGGCCGTCGAAGGATACCGTATTGCCGGAGGCCCACTCGGTGAGATAACCGACCCGATTTACCCGGGTGGGAGCTTTGACCCGTTGGGGCTTGCAGATGACCCAGAAGCATTTGCAGAGCTGAAGGTGAAAGAGTTGAAAAATGGGAGATTGGCCATGTTCTCCATGTTTGGATTCTTCGTTCAGGCCATCGTCACCGGAAAGGGCCCATTGGAGAATTTGGCTGACCACCTTGCTGACCCAGTCAACAACAATGCCTGGGCTTATGCTACCAACTTTGTTCCTGGAAAATGAGCCACAACCACAAAATGTAGTGTGATGAGTGACTTCCCTAATTTGAACTTTGAGTGTGAAATGGAATTAGGTTGATTGTAATATTTTAATTCGAATTAAATGAGAGGGAAATTGTGTTTATATTAAATATCCTTTTTGCTTACTAGTGACTTACCACGTGCTATATGTTTGGTTGGTATCATATATATAGCTTTAGATGAATTTAATCCATTCGAGAATTGGAATACTTCATACATGAGAATTCCAACAAAGGCATGTCTTGCATGTTGTAGCTTCACCTCTCTCTCCCCGCTCTGCTCTACCAAAAAAAAAAAAAGAACTTCATACATAATGTGGTTGATGGTACTTGTTCCGTTTAATTTGCTAACTTGAAAGTATATGAAATAATGTAATTTTTTTATATGTTTTGCATGTACTTGGAGATAGATTTCCCAAAAAGGTAGAATTTGAGTGGGATTGATTGATAGATATTGTAAGATGGAGAAACTTACTAATCTCATACAAAGTTGATAATTTGTTAGATTGCACGATCTATAAGAACCATTGTCATTTTCTCTTCTTCACATCCCTACAATGATTGAAAGCTACAACTTTTACTTATTTCAAAATAGTTTCAATATATAGCTCCCTTAAACTTATCTTTGGAATTGGATGCTTTATCAATTGGTTATTGTTGTATTTATATTGTTAATATTATTATGCGAGGAATGAGAATAGTTAGAACTAAAATGGTTTTTATTGCAGCAACATATAAGTTTGTAACTACTCAAAACTTTTAATGACATTCCCACATTGAACTAAATACAATGTAATTATTTTAATCCTCATTTTAAATTTAATAAACCCTCGCAATTAATTAGAACGTGAAATTAAATATGGATTTCCTCATTTTAATTAAATAAAAATCATGCAATCCATCGCTACCTTTGAACCTCGTGTCCGGTTTTAAAAAAAAAAGAAGCTTACCTTCGATGTTTATGAGAACTGGCTTAGGCTGCAATTTGGCAAAAACATTTGCAAGAAAATGCTTTATTTCACCACATTTAGAGCATTTGTTTCACCACAAATGGCTAGAGCTTTTAACCAACTAATCCATCATTAGTTAGATATGCATTTGAGAACAATAAATTGAAAGAACAAAAACTAAATTAGAAAGTGCAATCCTAAAAAAAATATTTGGTGAAAGTGTTGGTGAAAGAATGATGAAAGAAATGCTAGAAATGCCATTTTTATAGTAGTAGATGATAAAAAGTTACAAGACTTTTGGTATACTAAAACTTTTGAAATTCTATAATAAATTATAATGGGATGAAAAAAATCCTTAAATGGTATAAATAACTTTTTTCATTTTTTATATTTATTTTAATTGATAATCAATCTACTATTTATAATTAATTTTTTTAGTATAATTTATAATTAATTATCATTGACATGTTTTGTAAATTAATAAATCAAAGAAAGGATAAATTTGCATTTTAATTAAATTATTAAACTATATTATAAACAAAAGTGGGTGGGAAGGTGTTTTTCTTGTTAATCATTTATTTTTTAAAATAAAGTTACCATACAGAATTTAATTAAATACTTTAAAAAATAATTTAAAAAAATGACTATATAAAGTTTAAATAATTTTATATTTTATATTTTAATTTTTTAGTACAATTTTTATTTTAGTTAAATTATAAATAAATACCACATTTCAAATACTTATATAGACATAACCATATAAGTTACATGCATGGAAGAATATGAAAATAAATTAAGTCTAGTATTTTTAATTAAATTATAATAAATGTCATATCTCAAATATTTATATAGATATAGGTTACATAGAGGTGAGAATGTGAAAAAGAGGTTAAGTAATTGTGTGTGCGTGTGTGTGTATTAAAAGGAAACTTACATGGATGTGTGTGTGAATGTGCTTCTCAATTAACAGAAGATAATTTAATAAAACAATTAAATATATAATTTATTAATTATTGATAATTAATTGTAAATGACTGTATTGTAAATTTAAAACTTGATATATGGACGAAATAGTTCAAAAATATTTTTCAAGGATTGCAACTTTTTTTTAGTACAATTTTTTATTTAAACTATAATAAATACCACATTTCAAATATTTATATAGGTATAACCATATAAGTTACATGGGTGGAAGAATATGAAAAGAAATTAAGTCCTTAGTATTTTTTAAATTAAATTATAATAAATGTCATGTTTCAAATATTTATATAGATATAGGTTACCTAGAGGTGAAAATGTGAAAAGATATTAAGTAGTTAATGTTTATTTTATTTTACATTTTAATTAAATTACTATATTATTTAAAAAAAAAAAGAAGAAGAAGGAAAGGAAACTAACGTGGGTGTGTGAATGTGCTTTTCAATTACAAGAAAATAATTTAATAAAAATAATTAAATATATAATTTATTCATTATTGAAAATTCATTGTAGGTGACTATGTTGAAGATAATTTAATAAAAATAATTAAATATATAATTTATTCATTATTGAAAATTCATTGTAGGTGACTATTTGTAAATTTAAATTTTGATAAAGTGACAAAATAGTTCAAAAATGTTTTTTGCTTGTTTTTAGTAAAATATTTTATTTTAGTTAAATTATAATAAATGCTACCTTTCAAATACTTCGATAAGTATAATTAACTATTAAGTTACAATGGGTAGAAGAATATGAAAAGAAATTAAGTCATTTATGTTTTAATTAAATTATAATAAATGTCCTATCTCAAATATTTATGTAGGCTACATATAGGTGAGAGTATGAAAAGAGGTTAAGTAATTAATATTTATATTTTAATTAAATTATTAAATTATTAAAAAAAAACTAACGTGGGTGTGCGTGAAGGTGTTTTTCACTTAAAAAAGATAATTTAATAAAAATATATATATAATTGTATATGTGTGTTTGGTAATTTATTGTAGGTGACATATATTGTAAATTTAAAACTTGATAAAAAAGATAAAATAGTTTAAAATTATTTTTCAAGGTATAGTATTTTTTTTACGTACAATTTTTTACAGCCATATTACATGGATAAGAGTAATCAAACTACAAATCTTCTAAAAGTTGAATTAAAATAATTGTAACACGCATAAGTGTTTAGAATTTTAAAAAATAATAAATATTAATTGTAAATAAACTTTAAAACATTTTTAGGAAAAATTGATACCTATATTTGAGAGCATTTTGTTGAAGCATTTTTGTCTCTCATCCATGCTTAATTAACACTACTTTGCCTTCATACAAACTTAGAAACTTTGGGAGAATGCATTGAGAGAGAGAGAAACAAACTAAGAAGAAGAGACCCAAGTTCTTGTAGAAAATGGGTAGATGATTGCCCTTTATATAGTTGTAGTTAGGAGTTGTAGAACAGTTGCAAAACTCTTGAAATTCCATTATTAAATATAATTAAATATAAAAAATCATTAATTTTAGAATTGATTTACATAATTTAAATTATAATAAATGTTATATCTCAAATATTTATATAGGTTTAGGTTACTTAGAGATGAGAATGTGAAAGGATGTTAAGTAATTAATGTTCATTTTATTTTACATTGTAATTAAATTATTAAATTATAGAGAAAATGAAAGAAAACTAACATGGGTATGTGAAGGTGTGCTTTTCAATTAGAAGAAGATAATTTAATAAAAATAATAAAATATATAAATTATTATTTATTGGTAATTAATTGTAGGTGGCACATGTTGTAAATTTAAAACTTTATAAAGGGACAAAATATATATTTTTTTAAAGATAGTAGCTTTTTAATATATTATAGATGAATATCTTTATCTAATGTCAAATTACAAAGCTAAGCCTCAAAATCTTAAGTTAAGATATTACCTATGGGACTGTTTTGCGCGCAAGTTTGAAATCTTAAACTTGAGAATGTTAAATATGAGAAGTTAAGCTAGAGTTTAGGTAGCTTGAGTTTGAGAGTGTTGTGTTTGGAGTGCAATTTAAAGACGTCTGGATTTAGGAAATCTGTGTTTGGAGTGCAAGTTTAAGAGCCTGAGTTTGGAATGTAGATTTTAAAATATTACATATATGAAATGCTTGATTGTATTTAATTAATGGTTAAATTTTAAGATTATTTTAAAATTTCATTCTAATTATTTTTTTTATTTTAATATAGTTAAGTTAAAAATTAATTAATTTTTTATTGTTTAAATATAACTAAATTCAAAATTAAAATTATTTCTTATATTTTTGTTATTTTAAATTGACTAATTTGATTATATAAAAATGACTAAACTAAAAAAATACATTGGGTAGATTTTTTTAAAAAAATTGACTATGACAAAAATATATAACCAAGTTGAAATTAAATATCATACTTTTTTTTTTTACTTTGAATACGACACATTGGTAAGTAAAATAATTTTTAATATGGATAATTTAAAATTAAATATTATTTATTTTACTAATTTAATTTAATAAGTTTGTAATTCAAATTCAACTCAATTTTAATTACTTTTCTAAAAAAATTTAAACCAATATTTGTTTCCATCAATTTTGAAATTGAGAATATTGGACTAAGATTATATATATATATATATATATATTGCATAATTTGAGATATTAATTTTACTGACTAATAAGAAAATGAACTATTTAATTTGTTATTCATTTTGTTTGTAGATAACTAAATTAAAATAAAATTTTATTTAGAGGTACAGTTCTAATGTAAATTAGTTTATTTTTTATTGTTTGTCTCGTAGATTTCAACTCAACAAATGAAAAAAAAAGAGTAATTTTATTATTATTTGCAACAAGTAGAAAAAGAAGAAAATAAGTACTTTTTACTAGTTATCAATTATCTATTTTACTAAGTTTTGATCAAAATATCATATACTTTTGTTATTTTAACTAATTTAAAATTAATACTTTTTTTATTTTAATATTAGCAAGTTCAAAATAAAATAATGCTTTTATCTTAAACTCAATTATTAGAAATTATATATTTTTGGCCAAATTACATTTTTAATCCTAAAGTTTTATTTTAATTTTTATTTGGCGTCTAAGATTTCAAAAATAATATTTTAGTCCTTTAAGTTTAAAAAAATGATTCTAATAAGTCTTTAGTTAAATTGACTAATGAAAAAAATTCGAAAGTTACAGACAACACATTTGAAGTTATCAAGAGAGTTGTTGATATTGGTGAAGGTGAAAAGAAAGATAAGTGACGGATGAGGAGGAAGAAAGAAAAAAAGGAAAAGAGAAAATATTTAAAAAGATAAAATAATAATAATGATGATAATTAAAAAACTGAAGGAATAAGAGGAAGATAGAGAAATAATATTTTTTAAAAATAAAATAAATATTTTATACAATTAAAATTTTAAAAAAAATCCATGTGTTTGAATAGTAAATACTATTCAACCCATGGGTTTGGGTTTAGGAAACTAACCAACCCACCCTAAGCCTAATCCCCAAAAAAACACCCCCATAGGGAAAATATCCGTTTTGGTCTCTGAGTTCTGCGCATATATAGTTTCTCTTTTACTCATGAGTTTTGAGTTTAGTTTCTATTTGGTATCTAAGTTTCAAAATGTTAAAATTTTACCCTTGAGTTTTAAGTTTAGTTTCCATTTATTCCTAAGTTTCAAGAGTTTACATTTTACCCATAAGTTTTCATTAAAGTTCATTTTTTGTCTCTTGTGTTAATTTTCTATTAATTTAAAAGAATTATATTAGTTTAATTTTCTGGCACTATTAAAATAAATTAAAAAATTCCACATCATAATTATTTTAAATTAATTAACTGAAAGTTAACACGTAACCAAAAGTGAGAAATAGTGAAAACTCAAGGGTAAAAGTGTATAATCTTGAAACTTAGAGACCAAATAGAAACTAAACTCAAAACTCAAGAGTAAAAATGTAACATTTTGAAACATAAGGACCAAATGAAAATTAAATTCAAAATTCATTGGTAAAAATGTAACATTTTGAAATATAGAGACCAAATGGAAAATGTACTATAGAGTTATGGACCAAAAGGGTATTTTTACCTAGAATTAACATATGCACTCTAAAGTACATATATAGTTGCAGTCGTGAGGGTCTATTTATTTGAATAATACTTAATTACCTTCTTGCCAGTATAGTAGGAATCTCCTATATTGACCACCGGTCTACCATTAAAAATTTGACAACTCGGAGAGAATAATGTAGAATGAAAAAGAGAGTAGAGAGAGTTTTTTTTTATTTTCTAAAACGTAAACCGTTGTCAAATTTTGAATGTTTTTTTTTTAGTTCAACAACAATTGGGTTGGGGGATTCGAACCTCTGACCTCTTGATCGATGGTACATGGTTGAACTACGCTCACTTTTAGATTTTGAATGGTAGTTTTGTAGGAAGATTCCTAATGATGATTTAGTATTTAAGTATTATTTCATCTGTTTAGCAATTAACAACTTAATTTACAACATGTAACATTTTGAAACCTAAGGATCAAATGAAAATTAAATTCAAAATTCATTGGTAAAAATGTAACCTTTTGAAATATAGAGACCAAATGGAATCTGACACACCCCACCCCAAATTACCCTAACCAACCTAGGATGTGGCGTGCCGACATTAGATCCCTACTAAACTATGGAATCCAATGTCAAACTTTACAAATTAAATCTTAGTTTTGAAAATCACAAGTGGCTAGCCAAAACTTTGTTAACACCAAATTTTATAAAAATTTCCGCAGAGTTTCCCTTAAAAACTGAGTAAAACACACCTGAAAGAAATATATACACTCCAAAATTAACATGTTCAAACTCCAACCACTATTTCAGAAATTCAACACAATCCCACGAACTTAAAAGTAGATAGACATGTGGGTTTCAAATTACAAACCAATGGAAATCCCAAAATGGTGCTAAGTCATTCAAAACGTACTAGCCACATTAGTTACAAAAGAAGCATTTGTATATATGTACATACAAAATGGTATGCAAAATATTAGGTCCGGTGGCAGATATCGACTTCTGTAGGCTTGTTAGAAACTCAATCGCTACCTGGAGGAAAAATTTAGGAAGAAAGAATGAGCTAATAGAGCCCAGTGAGTGGTAAGTTAATAGGAAAAATAATCTCTCGACAAAAACCTTTTATATTAAAAAGGAATTCAAAGTTCAATAAAACTTTATATACTAAGCACAATATAAATACACAAGATAAATAAAACATCATAGAGATTTGCAGCAATAACTCTTTAAAGAAAGCACAAAATAATAGGCCAACAAAACTCATCACCAACCTTGTACCCAATCCCTGCCATACTATGCATCGAGTAATCTCTAGATACATAGCATAGCAAATTTATGTTATACGTGCATGTAAAACAAACTCTAACATCTGTAATGCCTCAGGTCCAGGATTTGGACTAGGATTCGGAATCCGGATTCGACACCTAATGGCCCCGGCATTCCCCTGCATCCCCTACGACCTGAGCACACTAGCATACTATAGAAACACATTCTCATAGCATACAGGGTAATCACCATGGGTACAACATCTAGTGGTTTGAAAACAATTTCTATATGATAATCATCGTAAGTTCTCAAACCCCACACATTCAAATTTTGGTTTCATAACTTTAAGCCATAAGTCAAAGATCAACTAAAATCATGATTCAAAAGTCAAGTTATTCCTAAACTCACAAATACTTGATTTCACCTCAAATAATTTGAACTTTTTGCCAATTGGCTACAATCAAGAGATTTTCATAAATTCACATTTCATAAGCTTAATTAATTCAAATAATTAAGTCATTGTAGCTAAATTTCAATAAACATAAATCTCTTCAAATTCAAATATGCTAAATCATGAATTCAATTTAGTGATCATATGTCACTTTCTTATCAAATTAGTAAATCATCAATCTCAATAATAAACAATTTGTGAAATACACGTAATTTCCTCCAAATTTTCAAATAACTAAATCCTTTGCATTAATATTAATTTCAATTGATTTCAAATCTCATAAAATCTCATCAATTACTAAAATAATTGAAATACTTTATAAAATGACCACTCACAACTACTATGAACGAGATTTGTTTGGGTCGTAAATGGTTCCAATCTCCGCTTGCCCTGAAATCATAATTTGTCAACATATTACTAACCTCTTAATGCCAAAATTAAAGTGTAACAACACTAAATTATCCAAGCCTTTAAATTTCTCCCTAACCCAAGAATTAACAATTCTTTTCATCATCTTACTCTTCAAATTACCAAGAATTTGAGACCATAACCCAAAATAAAGTTTCCAATAAACTCCATTGTAATCCTTCTCCATAAGAAATCTCATTCTTTTCATTTCTTCTTCTCCATGAATAAATTCATTGGTTTTCTTTCCCTAAAAAGTTTGCAATTTCTACATACCACTAATCCCCTTCAATCTATACTTTGATAAAACTCATGACTTTCATCAAATTTCCTTCTTTTACTCAATCATCACCCCCACCTTAGTTTTCAAGCTAGTTTATGGAGTTTCCAACTAAAGGAAGAAAACCCATAAGGAAACCCACCAAATTAGGTTCTAGAACTCATGAGAAACCTTAATCAAAAGTTAGAAAACTTACCAAAAGCTTCAATCCAAGGTTGTGAGAGGTTCTCTTTGTTTATTTTTTTTTCCACTTCAAAATAGCCCAAAAATCACACTCTTCTTCACTTTCTTCCTCTTCCTCTTCCTTACATGATAGCTTCTCCAACAAAAGTCCTCATTTTTGTTTTATTAAACAATAACTAATAAAGTCACATGTTTTTATTTAATAAACAATTATATTTATCCCACTTTCTCTTTCTTTAATTTCCATTATTTAATTAATAAAAAGAAACCAATCCTTATCTTCCAACCAAAACCATAAATATCCAAATATTTAATTTCTCAATTTTCATACTTTCCAATTATATACATATTTTCCAAAATGTAGAAATAGGTGTAACAGAAACTATACTAAAGAGTTAGGGACTAAAAGGGTATTTTTACCGAGAATTAACATATGCACTCTAATGTTGAACTAAAAAAAAACATATGCACTCTAATGTGTTGGGATTTATACCCTAACACCTGTAGATAAATGATTTATTTAATAATTAATAATAATTTTGATTATTTTATTTGCAAAATAATATTATCCATTATTTGAAAAATTCAAGGTTTTTAGTGTAATCTTGAACAATATGTGGTTGACATACTAAATGATCATGTTCAAGAAATAACCTAAATGGTAATAGTATATGGATAAAGTTGGGTGTCTTATTCTAGTAACACTATTGATATGACCCACTTTGTAATAGTTACAAATGATTTGATCCAAATCGTTCATATGGAGACATGTGAGTTGGGGTATCTTATACAATGAGTTTGTATAACATTGGACCACGAAATATTTAATCTCTCTTTATAAATCTGTTAATTGAGAAGATTAATATTTCATCAGGATGATCATATGCGACTCAATCTTAATTCTGAGTGAGTTATGAACTCATGTCTGTGAGAGCTTGTCCTTTGATTTGCATGGATGATAGTGGCTTTTGTAGCCGATTCAATAAGCCTACCATTTTGGAGACTTGACCAAATAGGGAGTTGGGAACATAATCTTTCACAAGATGGAATTCACTCATTCTCATATAGGGTAAGTAGATGAGTAGTTCCTTTAAGTGTTGATTTCAGAACTTGAACAATGGGCCTCACCCTCTCACTAGCCCGAGAGGGACTTAGTTTATGGTTTGATCATAATTAAACAAATTTTTCATTAATGGAAACGTGGTACGTAAGGTGCAATATGTAATTACAGGAGTAAAACGAATTATTGACCCAGCTGTAATTACAAAGAACTCGTGAAGGATCGACTTGCATGTAATGGTTATATCCATGGACACAACTTGTCCTACAGTGCATTAGAATGCAACTCTAGGTCTATAGTGGAGGGAACTAGAGTTAATGAATGAAAATTAATTGATTAAAGAGTTTAATTAATTAATTTTGTATCATTGCAACTTATAATCTGTGGTCCATAAGGTTTTCTTGCTAGCTCATAGAACACTAAATGATCAGTTTAGTTGAAAGAAAAATTTGAAATGTTGAAATTAATATTTAATATATTAGATATATTAAATATAAAAGAGGAAAATGTATTCATTATATTTGAATTATTAAATATTAAAATGATTAACGTATATTAGATACTTTATATATATATATATATATATATATATATATATATATATATATATATATTTAAAATTTGAATGAGATTCAAATAAGTTAAATATATATTGTAAGAGATTTGAATGAGAGTCAAATAAGTATGATATATATTTTAATATATTAGATATAAAAATATAATATATTGTAGGATATTTGAATGAAATTAAAATAAGTATAATATATATTTTAATTATGGCAAAGATTTGTCCTAAGTCTCTATAAATAGGACCCTTGGGTTGAGCCATGAGAGATACATTTCCTTAATAGAAAATTAGAGAATTTTCTTTAGACCTTTTCATTTCCAATCCTGTGTGGATTTTCTTTCAAAAGACTCCCACAAGCCTTGGTTTCGAGTCATAGCCAGAAAGACTGTATGGAGGAGATAAATGTCCGTCTGAAATATCTCCATATTATCTCAAAGGTATGTTTTGTTTAGCCTAAAATTATTTTTTGTTTAATTCTAAAATAAAATCAAAGTCGATTCCAACGCTTTCCCTGTCGGTGTAATTCGATTATTCCCTTCATAATGTACATATATAGTTGCAGTCTTGAGGGTCTATTTATTTGAATAATACTTAATTACCTTCTTGTCGGTATAGTATGAATCTCCTATTGACCACCAGTCCACCATTAAGAATTTGACAACTAGGAGAGAATAATGTAGAATGAAAGAGAGAGTAGAGAGATTTTTTTTATTTTTCTAAAAAGTAAACCGTTGTCAAATTTTGAATGGTATTTTTTTTCTTTTGAGTTCAACAACAATTGGGGTTGGGGTATTCGAACTTTTGACTTCTTGATCGATGATACATGGATTAAGCTATGCTCACTTTTGGCTTTTAGTTTTGTAGGAAGATTCCTAATGACGAATTAGTATTTAAGTATTATTTCATCTGTTTGGCAATTAACAACTTAATTTACAACATATTAGTAACTCACCATTATGGCCTTATGTAGTTTAAATGCATCCACATTAATACATAAATATACATAATCCTTCGTCTATCTATTAAATGCTTGAGAGCAAAGTAACTTTTTTTTTCGGGGGGTAAAATTACTAGTTTAATCTTTGAACTTTTAACCTTAAACCTAATAGGTGTATAAATTGTAAAAAGTGTTTAATAAATCTTTATAACTTTTAATTTTGTGTCTAATATAGGTTCTAGAATTTTTAAAATAGTCAAATATTAGGAATTTATTAGACAAAATATTAAATAAAGTTCATGAACTTATTAGACACTTTCAAAGACCTATTAGATGCAATTTTTAAAAGTGAAGAACCAAACTTGTAATTAAACATTTTTTTAGTTCAATAATGGTAAGGTTGGCTATAAGGGATTGAATTATCGAGCTTTGAAATGATAATAATTTTTTTTTAATCTATGGAGCTATACTCAAATTAGCTACAAAATAACATGTTACAGTTTATAAGTCTAAAAGTAAATTTTATTGATTAAAATATAATAAATCTAAAAATACTTGAATGAAAATAGGTTTTTTTTTTTTTAAAAAATTAAATTAATAATTTGGTCCCTATGATTTAGAAAAAGTTAGAATTTAGTCTCTATGGTTTTAAAAGTTAGAATTTCGTTCTTATGGTTTGATAAAATTTGACTCCAAATTTATATGCATAATTTTTGGGAAATTTGTACGGAAAACCTATTTTCACGCGCCTTGATGCCATTTGACATGTGCTTTGAAATTAATAACATATGACCCTTTTCGTACTCTACATCCAGTCTAAATTATCGTGAGGGCATCGTACTTTCACTCTTGCTCTTGCTCTAGTTCTCTCACTCTAGCTCTAGCTCTCGCTCATGATAGTAATGAGTGGTCGAAAATCTAGAGAAAAGAAAGAGACAAGGAAAATGCTCTCCAGTTCTCGCTTTAGCTCTCTCGCTCTCACACATGATAGTAATGAGTGGTTGAAAATCTAAAGAAAAGAAAGAGACAAGGAAAATTGCTCTCTAATCTCGCTCATGATATAGTAATGAGTGGTCGAAAGTCTGAAGAAAAGAAAGAGACAAGGAAAATCGCTCTCTAGTTCTCGCTTAATTAGCTCTCTCGTTCTCGTACATGATAGTAATGAGTGATCGGAAATCTAGAGATAAAAAAGAGACAAGGAAAAACGCTCTCTAATTCTCGCTCTAGCTCTCTCACTCTCGCTCTAGCTGTTCTCTTAATTTTTTCTTGTCTCTTTCTTTTCTTTAGATTTTAACCACTCATTTGAGCGAGAGCGATAACATTTCCACGTACGAGAGCGTGAACAAGCAATACCGCATCATACTGCCCTCATGGGTAATTTTGCACGCATTGTCACGTTATAATGAGTCATATTTTATTATTTTCAGAACACAAGTCATCAGTCATTTAAGCGCTAGGAAACGGGTCATCCGTACAAAAACCCCATAATCTTTTTTGTTAACTTACAAATTTGGTTCATATAAATTATAACATTTTCAAAACTATATAGTTTTGGAAATGTTAGAATTTAGTATCTATGGTTTTAAATGTTATAATTAGTCCCTATGGTTTGATAAAACTCTCATAAATAGTCTATAATTCTAACCTTTAAAACTATAAAGACTAAATTCTAACTTTTTCAAAACTATAGAGATCAAATTTGTAATTTAACCCAAAAAAAAAAAAATTATGCACATAAATTTGGCGCCAAATATTCTTTGGCAGCTTTGCCAGTCGTGTATATTGATCATCCGAGATGTTGTCGCAGCTTCATCGGTGAAAAAAACGTCACCGCTGCCTCGGCTTCCATCTCTTCACTCCAATTTTTTTTCTCTAAAACAGGTAACTCCCAAACAACAAAGGTCGAAAAACGCCTTAAATTAGATCATCCATCGAAACGCGACGCTCTTCATCCACCATCACCTCGACGAAATCAACCGCCATTGCCAGTAGAAACCATTTCTTCTTCATCAGCCGAAAAGTCAATAAGCTCTCCAATGTATGTTCATTTGCCCTTACTGTCTTATTAATGTTGGCCTGTCTGACGTGGAATGGAAGAGATTAGCTTTGATCATATGGTATTTAAAATTATAATTGAAAAACATTTCAAAATATATATATATATAATTGAAAAAGGATATGACGACTTTTAAGTTTAAATCCATTGAGCTATGATCATAAAATATGTTCAGCACAATCTTTGGGATTTGTTTCTCATGAATAGCATTATTTTCATATCATGAGTGTTTTTTACTGATAGATTATAAAGTCTTTAATCATCTTTTATTTTTAGGCTAAATATACGTTTTCGTCTCTTTAATGTTTGAGTACTTTTTGAATTTGGGCTGCCCTAATCTTTTACAAGTTTCAATTTCATCTCTATGTATAAGACTTTATCATATCGCTAAATATTAAACAAATGACGATATATAAATTTAAAAATAGTAATTTTTATGAGTTCGACAATCAATAGTATACCAACATTGTTTTTTTGTGAATCAATTTTCTATAACAATGAGTGATTTTAGGTCAATTAAGTCACTAAGTGCTAGATTCATATGAAATAAGTAAGTTTTCAATTTATGAGTGAGTATCATGCATATCCATAATCTATAATATATTAAAAAGCTACAATCTTTCAAAAACTTTTTTGGACAATTATGTCCTTTCTTTAATTTATATATTTACGAAATATGCCATTAACAATTAATTATTATTAGTGGTAAATTAATAATTAATAATATTAATTCTTAATGGTAATATCGGTTTGAAAAAAAAAATTCGTCATTAGTTTATTTCGTTCCTCTTTCCTTATTTTTTTTCCCATTAAAAAAAACCATTATAACTTTCCACTTTCCCACTCACTACTTCCCACAATCTCTCTTCCTCCCCTATAATTCTTCTACGTAATCATGGTTACAATTCCCACAATTCTCCTATACTTTTAATGTGCTTATTAAATAAGAACCGTTTTAATTCTCCTACATTAATATACACGAAGGAATTGGGAATGAAACAAAAATTAAGTGTCCTCTTCCTCTCACTAATCTTCTTTATATATGTATCGGTTTTCTCCAACTAGCAAATCTGTCTAATTCTCTACGTTTTTGCTCAGTGGTGGATCGATGGTCGGTACTTGTGTTCGAATAATTGAATCAACGAACCAACGAGTACCAAAAATTTGGATCCAATTGATGTTTAGTGAGCAACAATTGATTCCTTCAACGCCTAAAATTTGGAGCAAATGTTGCCGACTCGCTATAGCATGAAAACAGTTTTTCCACACTCATTAAAGCGGATTGAAGCTGGAAATTTTCCCACATAGCCAACATCTCTCTTCTCTCAAAATTCCGTTATGATAGATTTTCTATTTTGGGAAGTTTTTTTTTTCCTTAAATTTTTAAATTCTTTGTTTTGGAAGATTACATTGAGATTTTGTGCGTATATTTTGTTATATTTCGATTACCATTTTATACTTTTATTTCTATATGTAATAGATTGTGTTGTGGTATGTGGAACTAATAGTTCAAATAAAAAAACATTTCTTCTATAGTGTCTTTCTCTTGACTTCTCTAAAATCTAATCCAGGGCATGGTTGGGGATGAGAGAGAGAAAACAAAAAGAAGAGAGGTAGTTTTTTTTTTTAAATATTTTTCCAACAAAGAAAAAAACCACGCAAGCTTATGATTCAATCCAATCATCAATTCGATTTTTTTTTTAACATTCTTAATGCCAAATTCATAGAGTAGGTTTTTCTCTAGAGAATTCTCATTGGAAAAATATATGAACAAATATTTACTAAATTTTTAAAAAAAATCAAAATTATCCCTTATTAAAATGATGTAAAAACTCAAGCATGTATTGAAATTTCTACTTTAGTTGGCCCATCCTACTTTTAATTGTGTAAGAACTGCAAAAGAATTATATAATATAAATTAAAATAAGTTATGTTAGGAATTTAAAAATATATTTTATCAAAGTTATTTATAAGATAGTTTAACATATGTTTTCGTTTTTTTTTTTTAAATTTTAACTTTAATTTCAATAATGTTTTTAAAATTACATCCAAATTTTAAAAAATAAAAATCGAACCTAAAACTTCATTTGTTTGATTAAATTAATTTCTCCAAATAAAAAAAAATCTCACAAAATATAAACCATGTTATGTAGTTAGTAAACAAACTGAAACATGTAGATCAGTATGTGAAATAGGATATGTAAAATATAAAATTGAATCTTAATTTACCTTTTCGAAAATTATATTTCAAATATTTTATCCAAATCATTTCAAATTCAATTATTTTAATATAAAAAATACACGTGCATTGCACGTGGTAGGTAATACACTAGTTTAATCAAATTAAAACATAGAATATTTTTAACTCACAATTAATAAAGTGTCTAACATGAACTTAGCTAAGAAGCTAATGCATCTCTGTAGGTACTTCCTGATAGGGAAATAAGTTTAAGTTTATCAGAAGAGAATGAAGGACATCTCTACAAAGCGCAGATGAAGTTTATGCTCAAAGTCAATGGGGTCAACTCAAAGTCAATCCAACCCATGAGCCAATCTGAAAGCACAATTTGTGGACTATTTTTATGACTTATTTATCGTTAGTCTTTGTGATTTATTGGTTATTTTCACCCACAAATCTATTCATTTTGTAGAAATCGAGCCATCGAAAACAAATATAGTTTTTAAAGGATACGTTGAGAGATTCAAGTAAATGGGACCTAAATGTATGCAATCAAGGAATTTCAGGAAGCAATTGAAGTCAAAAACCAAGTAGTAACATTGAGACGCCATCTATAGCATCTCAATGCCAATAAAAATCTAGTAAGAAAACCCGAGTGGATAGCATCAAGACGCCTATCACTAAAGAAGCCAGAAGTCGTCTCGTACATGTAGCATTGAGATGCTATCTTATAACATCTCAATGCTACGATAAAGTAGGTGCATGCACACTGTGAAGTTTCATAGCGTCTCGACGCTGCAAATAGAAAAGATTGCCTTTTAAGGTTCAATGTTGAGATGTTGTCCCTAACCTCGCAACACTGTTGTGATGCCTTTATATTGGAATTTTTTGAACGTTGCAATAATGGGAGATCTTTTGAAAAGAGAAATTTTTAGATTGAGAGATTGTCGATTTTGAGGGAAAAGAGACATCATTGGAGTGGAGGAAAGGAATTTTTGAAGCTTGAGATCGTGGATATCATGTCAAGGATGAACGATTGACATGCATAACTTAGTTTTATTCTCCTTTTCCTTGACTCTTGTATCTTTTCTACGCTTTTGAATTTTAGAACATGAGTGCTAAATTCTTTGTTCTTAGAGGTTGATGTAGCTATTAGACTTTATGAATTAATTAATTGATGCCTTGACTAATTGTTTTTATTCCATTCATGTATTTATTTGCTTAATGCTCTTAATCTCTTGATCACGGATTAATTGTTATTAGATCTTAATCTTACACTTCAAAATCGATGTGGATGAGGGTACTATTTTTGTGGAATTCGAGGGGGGAGTGATTAAATTTAATATTGATGCTTTGAGATCTCCTAAAGATGAAAATCTTGGAGGTGGATGGTCAGCGCTTGCAGAATTTCTATGGAGATGAAATGACCTCACATAAATTGGATTATGGATGATAGAGATAGAGTCCGGTCGAATATAACGACGTTAAAAAATTGCACTATTGGGAGGCAACCCGAGTGTTTCGTTTGTTTTCTTTGTTTTTCCTTTTAGTTGTTTATTTTCCTTTTTTTTAGTTTGTTTTGTTTCTTCTTTTGTAGGTTTTTGCACTAGAGAAAAGGAATGGAGCAAAAGATGCACCACCAGCCATAGGCCATACAAAAATAAGGGAGTTTTTTGTTCCTCTAATTCTTGTGTTGGGAAATCTGTTTTATTATACATTGAGGACAATGTATTCTTTAAGCTTGATTCCTCCTCTAAATTCTAGTAAGTTGCTCCTCTAAATTCCTCCTTAAGTTTTGTCATCCATTAATTTTAATGCTTTTTTTTTCATGGACCCAATTTTACTGTTGACCAAATAAAATTATATATATATATCACTACAGGAAAAAAGGTCTACGATAGCTTTAAAAAAATACTATTATAGGCCTTTTATACCTTTTTCTCAAAGTCGTGACAACCCATGCTATAAAAAATCTTACTTTTTATGGCATTTTATGAAGGTTATGAAAACACTATAAATAAAAGCATAATTTCCTATTCGTATAATGTATGATAGCATTTTATATAAGCTATAAAAAGATTTCTATAGCAAAAATAAAAGGCTATTGTTTGTTGATGATAGCATTTATTTATGGCTACAAATATTTATTTATAACTTAAAATTGAAGCTATTAAAGGCTTGTATGGTCATTTTTTTCTATTTATGGCCTTTATAAACTTTTTAAAGCATTTTTTGAGTCCAACTTTTTATAGTTTTTTTTTTTTAAAAAAATCTTTTTATAGCATTTGATGAGTGTTTTTATAACTATTTTAATATGTTCATAATGTTTTTGTTCATGTTTCATACCTTGTTACATAATTGCAATTAGTAAATATATGATCCATAAAAAAAAATACAATCAAAATGTCTTTATCTAAATAAACACAAAAATAGATATTGTAATGAATATCATCAACTTGGAGATTATACAAAGCATAAACTTTATGAATATACCATTCATTAATTACAAAATATGTGGTTATCAGAAATCCAAATGACTCAAGCTGGTTGTGTTGTAGCCAAGACATTCCATTCTTGTGAAGTAATTCTTTTATCAACCTACAAGAAGTTGTCAAGAAAAAACTAAATGAATATATAATAAACTTTTAGCTAAATCAAGTTCAATTTACACTATACCAAATGAAATATACTCCTACTATATATGAAATTTGAAGCAAAAGAATAACATTTTCATGCATGGTTGCTTTTGAAGGAATACTAGATTATTAAATACTCTGTAAATCAGATTCATGGAAAAAGAGAAATCACCTCATAAATTTAGTCATTTCTTTCCCCCTAATACAATCAAACAACATAGATAAGTACTTCTTAACCTAAATCAACAAACATCTCAAATAAGCAAAGAGCAAAGTAGACGAGACAACAAGATCAAGAAAAAGTAATTCACACTATCTTAGACTAAAATCAACTAAATCAAGAGAAAGGACAACAAATAATTAAAGCAAATAAAATAAACTAAAATTTTAAATTCAACACCACTCATGTTTCCATGCATTTGAACTTGTTCATAATCTTCTCGAACATAATCTATGTCCACATAGCCCAAATTAGTGTTACTCAAGGTAAGAGAATAACTTACTTAGATTTAGTTGATTTTACTTTCATTTCCAAACCAAACTCTAGCATTAACATTATCACATTTTGTACAATATTTTTAGAGGATAAAACCAATCAAAAATGAGAAAAAGAATAACATACATCCAAATAAAATTTAACATTACCTAAGTTTATGGTATACACTTGAAAGCAATTGGTATTTATAAAAAGCTTCAAATCTCATAGCTTAAATATACTGACTTTGTTCATGCAACTTGCAGCAGTAATCAAATGACAATCAAGAATTTTCATCAAATCCTTGAAAGCCTCTTAGTTTGAAATCTACCCCCCCTCAACTTTAAAGGCTCTTAGTTTGAAATTTCTAACTTCAAGAATTTCAACAATTAATACAATTAAAACTTTCCCAATCAAACTTACACATGTCAATATATATATCTAAATGTATGAGTTTGATGTATATGCATAAGTCAATCAAATATAACCAACCAAATAGAACTAAACGAACTATTTAACTACACAATTATCCTACTAGTTTAATATGTATGCATTTTTTTTTTTTTACAAGTCCATAGTTACAAATTTAATGGTGAAAAGAAAATACTTAAGAAAGCTTACCTACACTTTGATGAACTAGGTAGATTTAAGAACCCCACAATGTCCTCGAATTAATACAAATTTCAAGAACTAATAAACTATGTACTTCATGTGGCCTTGACCGTTAATATTTTCTCTTTTAGATAAAATATGTACAACATGAAAGAGAGAGTCCAACTTTCAGGAGATAAAAACATCATTATAAGCATCAAACATAAGGCACAATTGATCACAAATTTCATATAATGAAAGCCAAATCCTCATAAATCCTAAATAGAGCTATTAAAAGTTGTAAGAACTAAAACAAAATTGTATTGAAAACCAGTTATTAATTCCTTCCTCAACTATATAAACTCTATTAAATTGTTATCAAAAAAAAAAAAACTCTATTAAATTGAAAATCCAATAAAGAGAATCCATGGCAGCTTAAAAGGTTGATATATATTTAGGATGTCTTGCATAATTTATTATATCAGGTATGGCAACTTGAATATCGTAACTTCTTAACCCAAAAGAGCTTATGTTTTGATTCTTTTTCTTTAGAATAGTCCAAAATTAAAATTTACAGCCCAATTCATTTAATAGTTTACAGAGACTTTCATATTAAACTAAAAGTTGAATCACGATACAAAATATAATTCATACCTTTCTTTCTACATATTATTCTATTTGAATATGAAACTTCAAAAATTCACAACTTTCCAACTACAAAATGAAATCAGTTTATTATTTTGCTAGAACTTAAATTGTTTGGTCTATTTTAAGTAAAATTAGCTACAAAACCTTGAATCAGCATAGAGAAATTCAAGTTTATTTTTCTGTTTAATCTATTCTAAGTGAAATTAGCCACAAAGAAATCCTAGTTTATTTCAAAATCAAGAAAACTAGCATATAACATACTCTGTTTTTAGAAAATTTTAACTTAACTTTGTTTATTTTCTTCAAAAATTTTCTAATACAACAAAGGATCTCTTACCCACAAGTCTCAAATTAAGGCAATGGAAATAGAACTTTACTTACCACAATTTCGTAGCAAATAATGTGAAAAACGTCCTTGAAGTCATGATCATTAGGTCAACTCTTACTAAGAATCTTTAGACCAAGCTTCATGCGGTGCAGCTGCAAGGAATTTAGTGGTTGGCTAGAAACTTTCAATCAAACAAAACAGAATAGTTCTTAAAAAAAATCCACAAGTTCTTAACATTATTATGAAAGCCTTAAAGTTCAAATTAAAAGAGAGAATTGTTTTGATGATCCACCAAGATGATTATCATGCACAAATATACATGACACTTCAAAGAACAATTAAGTAATTATTCTAAAAAATGCCATTTAGAAATTACTTAACTCTTATTACCAACAAGAAAACATATGAAAATGTGCAACATGCTAAGTTCATAATAGCCCCTATTCAAACTAACTACCATGTGTTGGCTCATGGATAAATGAATCCTCTGCAACAGTAATATTGATTAGAAATTTGAAGACATGGTCTTGTACTATCTCATTAAAATGTCCCTCTTGACAATGGATGCATTAGTTACAAAAAGAATTGAAAGGTGTTCATTAAGAAAATACACAAAAATAGATTCCCAAATATCTTCATAACTACTCATCAAACGTCCAACGATTTCTTTCATTTTCATTCCAAAGCAGCCCAACATATAGTTTTACCTCCTTGTTTTATTTTCCAAAAGTTGCCTTCAATCCTTTCAGTTTACGCATAAGTTGTCTAAAGTTGATTTATCAAGCCTCCTCAATGTTGCTTATCGAAGATCAAAATGTAACAATCAAATTGTCCCAAGATGGATGATTTTTTACCATGTGAAAAGTTTTTAAAAAAATGAATTTCAAAACCAACAAATTAAGATAGCAGAGTATCACATGAACTTACCTAATATACAGTGAATTGAAAATTTTCCAAATAAGATAGAAGAAGAATGATATGCAAGCATAATAAAGTCATCTTCATTTAAAAAACTAGACCAAATGACATTCAAAGTGAAAATTCAATATTATGTTTAAAATTGTATTAATAGCTTATGAACAGTCAAAGTAAGAAATAAACATGCAATATTTAGCAAGCTTTAAAAGAACAAAAATAATTTTCTACAATAGTATGAAAAGAAAATTATCTTACATGTTTTGGGGTTCTTCTTCGAGTACTCTTTCTTCTAATTCAGTCTTCTCTTATTTATGAATCCTATCAAAACTTGGCTTTCATGTCTTCTTCTTCAACAGTCCAAAAAAGGTGAACAAAGAAATTGAGTTTGCTTGCAAAGAAGAGATTGCTAGAGAGATAAGCCTTCTTCATAGAGTTTCTTTGTTGCTCTACTATATAGACCCTCAAAGTCATTAACTTTCCCAGATTGACAAAAGAAATAGAGAGAAAAAAGATGGATTCACCTCAAGCAAGTAAAGTTGGTTCAATCTCGCAAATGAAAAATGACTAGAACATCACTTCACCTCAAAACATTTTTGGCTCTTTCTTGGTGATATCAAGTTTGTCCCTTCGAAAATTGTCTGACTTGTAGCGACATATTCATACATTTTGATTGGAAAGGATTCCTCGATTAAAGACGATTGCAACAAGGTTGATTTGAGGTTGTAGGTATTGGAGCTTTTTGAAGAGTAGTAACACGATCTCAAACCTGCATCGTTAATTTTAAACATAGCCAAATTAAGATAACTACTACCATTCATCAATCATCACAGCTAGGTTCACTAACCATGGTCTTATACAACATTGTTAGTTGGCACAAGGAATGGAAAGAAACCTTCAACTTTGTCAATTGAATTAAAAAAATAAAATAAAATTTGGCCAGGATCCCACCTCTCTCAAAGACCCTAAACTCGCCTTTCTTGCTAAAAGAACTCTCAAGAAGAAATCTTCGTCCTTTCAAGCCTTTGTTCTTTGTCCCACTTCTTCCCGTTTCTAAGGTCTCTCAGTAGCTCACAATGCTTCACCTCCTCACCCACCGAACCTCCACTTTGCAGCCACTCACACTCTCAAAAGTTCAAGTTCATCGCCGCCAAGACCGACGGTGGTGGAGCCTTCCTCGGTTGGGATCTCGTTGAACTCACCGCCTCCACCAACGGCCTTCTCCTATTCTTCCTTGTTCGGATAGTGAATTGACAATGTTTGGATTGTGTAACCAATTCCAAAAACAAAATTGAAAGAGTTTGCCAGAAAGTTGTTCCATACACTTGGTCGGAGACGCAACATTAACAATGATCCATCAACATTATTGGAGAACTTAGACTTGGAAGGGCATCAAGAGTTTAGGATTAGGGCTTGAAGATGTGGGAGCTTAGCCTGGAAGGATGTGGGAGGTGGGAGGCGTGAATGAGAAGAATAAATGGGAGAGAGAAAGTAAACGGGGGAGGTTTTGATTTGTGAAAATTAAGGAGGGATGGAAACATCAAATTTTGAGCACGCCCAATCAATTTTTTATAGCATAGCTATTATACCTCTAATTTGTTGTAGTGTGTATATATATACATATATGTATATATATAATGTAAGACACTGAACTGAATTTTTTTTAACAACGTTTTTATTTTTTATTTTTTGTTGATCTAGTACCCAAATCACATCAAATACCTCTTTAATAAAATTGAGTCCGCAATCTCCATATTCCAAATTCCACTACACGCCAAAACAAAACAAAACAAACAAAAACGCCCTCAGCCAAGATCAAATTTGCTGTACGAAAAAAAAAAAAAAAAAAAAAAAACCTCAATCCAATCTCTTCAATAAAATCCAGTTCACACACTCTTCCTCCGTCTTCTAATTATTGTTGACATGGGACTTTGATCAAATAACATGGCTGCAACATTGCTGATACCATCAGTGGCGATTCTAATTCCGATTCTGCTGCTGAACCCAACCATTTCCAATGCTGCCGTCAACAAGACTGCACCCAAGCGGTGCGACGGCAGCCTCGAAAACTGTCTCGTCGGCTACCTGAACTCCGATTTGGAGTTTCTGATGGAGACAGAGACCAGCCGAATGCTGATGGACACTAATATTTTTCAAACTTCCAACACCATGAACCCCAACATAGCTGCGGTCGGGGAATGTTATCGGCCACGGAGGTACGAAAGTTGCGTCGACAACAAAAACAGTATCCCAATCACTGAAAATTGCGACCCGTATAATCGCGCCAATCCCGTCTGAAGTGACAAAAAGCTTGTGCAAAGGATATAAAGTAATGTGTTCTGTTCTGTTTTAGTTCCGATAGGAAGCCATTGGTAAGCAAGGTGATCAACATGTTACTTTTACGATGTTTCATGTCTAAAGTGTTTTATTTTTATAAGTTATATTATGAGATTCTTTAAATTGGTTTGTACTTTAATTTATCTTATGTTTTGACAATGTTTTCAATTGAATCCCAAATAAAGAATTTTAAAAAGATATTTTTTTTAATGAAAAAATTTGGGTGCAGTCAAGGCTGCACCCAAGTCTTATGCTACCCCATTTATAACCACAGGATTAAAAAAAAAAAAAAAACAATAACAAATTTTTTTTTCTATGGTTGTAAGTCGGGTGCTGCCCAAGTTGCACCCAAGTTGTGCCATTTTTTTTATGTCTTTTTTCAAAGAGTTTCCAAATGTCACTAGCATGCATGTAGTAATAATGACCATAGATAGAAGTCATAGAAAGTTGGGTCGTTACTGGAATCTTGAGGATATGTAAGTATGGCTAAAAAATGCTTAAAATAATTGATGGTTACTATCTATACCAACAATGTGCACCTTCCTTTTAGGTGGTTCAATCATAGGAACTTAAAAAATAAGCATATTTAGCTTTGAGCAATCCTATGTTGTGTGACCTTTTGGAAAAATTTCTTAAAAAGCATGTGAGTGAGGATAAAACATGTTGAAAAGACTCGTGTTGGTCTATGGATCAGTCTTCACTCTTAGAAGTGGTTTAAGATAAGTAGGTGGTATGGCCAAGCCGAAGGAAATGCATACAGGAAAATATGGGGCCGTCAAGTGCCGAATCCTGATCCAAATCCTACCCTGCGCATTACAGAATTGGTTACTAATCTCTTTTCCTTGTTTAGAACATTAGTTATTTATTCAATTATTTTTATTTATTTAGAACATATTTGAAAAAGAAAAAAGAAAGAACTAGTAAAACATTAGTAACCTTTACAGGTGATATATTTGAATTTTCACTCTATATTTAAATTGTAATATTAAAAAATACACCACCATAACATCAATATACCATCGGATCTTCTTCGGTATTGTTCAGCAGATTATCAAGTTCCTTTAGGGCAACATTCTGATTCAAAGAACCTGCAGTTACCGAATGCGGTCCCGACATGATCTTGTCAAAATCCAAACAGCCAGCCAAGTTTTGAGCAAATTCCAACTCAACTGCATCTGGGTAGTGATTATCAGTTGAAAGGAAGGGACAATCTTCATCTGCACCAAAATATTGGAGGTTGAAATGAGATGTCTGAACAAAACCCTCTGAACTCTCATTCATGTAAAGCTCGTCGGTGAAGATACGGTTGTCTTCAACAAGGTTCGTCCCTTCAAATCCTCCAGGCTGAGTTGGTTTGTATGAATTTGAGTTGTTCTGGTTCATCATCCTGAGATGACAATTAGCAACACCTTGAGAAGGCAATCTAGAACCATTCAAGCAGCTGGGGACTAGTAATTGTCTCAGGTTGTCTGTTATGTTAGAGCTGTAATGTGATTGGCCTAATATGTTTGTCATGCCATTGCGCTTCGCAGGTAACTGTTGGAGTTGGCTTCTGCTAAGCGAAAGTGGATGCATCACTTGCTGTTATCTTGTTTAAATGCTTTACTTGAGATTTGAATTTCTGAAAATGAGAAGCAAAGTGAATGTCAAAACTCAAAAACGTTTGCACCTAGTTACAATGAACATGCCATATAAAGGAAATTGTTATTAAAAATCACCATGAGAGAGAGAAAACAAAAAGATATGAAACCAACATGCTTGTTAGATAGATTTGAATCAATATACTCACTTTAGTTGTACTTTATCTCGGTTAGATTAAAAATAACAATAAAACCAACGTCTTTGTTAAATAAAGTAGGCCAAATATGTAAATTTAAACATATTTGGCAGTGATTTTGGAATTGTTAAAATCACCTTTGTCATGCCCAAAATCACTAAAAATGACATAATAAAAATAATTTTGGCTATTCTAAAATCACTTTTAAACATGTCTAAGGGCATGTTTGGGAATGATTTTAGAAATAATGATTTTAGTACAATTGATTTGTTTATAATTTATTTATGAAAAGTAATTTTTATATAATCATTTTAATATTTGGTTCTACACTTTTAATAGTGATTTTCATACAATTAAAAGTGATTATGGGCATTTTTTAGAGTGACTTTAAAATAAGTGTTTTAAGCTAAGTGATTTAATTATAATTAATTTTGTAAAAGTTTTAGTTATAAATCATTTTAATATTTGGTTCCACTCTTGTAAAAGTGATTTAAATGTAATTAAAAGTATTTTTTTTAAAACGATTAATGTTTATTTTCAAAGATGATTTTAGAATCATCAAATTACTAAAAAGAGTATTACATTTGAAATTTAAAAAAAAAAATAGAAGGTGGTAGAAAAAAGTTATACCGAGAGAACTAAAAAATTAAGAGAGAAATAAATAAAGCTAGAGAAAATTAAAGTTTCAAAGAAAAAAAAAAGTTAAAGACATGGAGGGATAGAAATTTTAGAGAGATGGACAAAAAATTTAGAGAGAAAAATTTAATAAAGAGCGAAAAAATCGAAATATAGAAAAATAAATTTAGAGAAAAATACAAACAAATTTGAAGAGAATGATAAAAATTTTAGGGAGAAAAACTTTAATGAGAAAAAAAAAGTTCAAAGTCAGGGACAAAAAATCTCAAGAGCAAAAAGTTATAGCCAGAGGTAAAAGATTAGAAATAAAAAAAGTTATAGAGATACAAAAATTATAGAGAGATGAACGATAAAATTTAGAGATAAAAAAAGTTATTTAGAGAGAGTTAAAACCATTGGAGAGAAAAAAAGTGCGAAAATGAATAAAAATGTTAAAAAGAGAATAAAGTAAGACATAGACATTATAAAAACTTTAGAGAGAGAAAATTTGACATTTTTTAAATAATGATGGATGACTTCAATGGTGACGGTTTTGAAAATACATGCTTTTTAATGGAATTTAATGAATTTTTATAATAAAAAAATGACGGTTTTTACCGTCACAAAAAGTAGGATTTTTTTTAAAATATGAAATTATAGTCATTTTGAAGACAAAATTACTTAAGAATCACCTCCCAAGTGATTGACCGGGAATCACTTAAAGTGATTTTGGATAAAATCACTTTCTTATGATTGCCAAACATCACAATTTTGAAGGAGAATTGATTTTGGACATGTCAAAAGTGATGTTGGGCATTCCAAAATCACTCCCAAACATGCCCTAAAGTGTTTCAATCAAATCTATATTATATTTTATATATTGAAATTTATTAATGAAATGATGTTGAGACTATAAAATATTAATGAATTAAAAGCAATCACCCACCAAATAAAAATTTTACTCACATTTGATAATAATTTTTATATACATATAAAAAAGTAACCTAAAATATATTTTGTAATACATGGAGAGATTTAAACATTTGACATTTAAGACAAATATATAATATCTTAATTAGTTGAGTATATTGACTGCTAAGCATGTTGGTTGAGTCCTTGAACACTTAAGTTCGGACTTTTGATTGATATGTTGAGCATATATGTTTTTGTTGAAATTTTTTAGAATTTTGAGGTTGATTTTATGGATGAATTGGATGTTATGTATGCCTCTTGATTAGGACGATCCATGAAATGCTTGCTATAGCTTGTTATTTGCAATTTGATGAAGCATGTTGTCCTAATTTGATCATATTTTAAAAGAATGCTTTGATTTTCTTGCATGTAATAGCACATTAGCTACCTTTTGTTGTCTTGAAAGGCCAATGGTAGTTTTATGAGGTCCAGATGTCTGTTGTTTCAATTTCTTTCTTTTGTTGGACCCACCAAATTTAGGGTTAAGGAAACGCTAAATTTCCTTGCCAAAACAAAATTCGCTTGGGGCTCGGATTGCACGGCAGCAGCTTGAAGGATCCCCGGCTTGACTTGGCACAAGCCCATTGGCTTTCGTTTGAAAACTCTTACCGGCAGCAGCACTTAACACGCCTTCATGTTCTGTAATTTCAACGCCGGCAACTCATCGATTGTTTATAAAGCCAGTTGAAGGCACATCAATACGCGTGCAAACTCCATCAAAAACTAGAAGGTTGAATGCAGACGAAGAAGTTGACCATGTGCTGCTGCTTCAACAAGTCTCCACCTGGAGTATGATTACCGGCAGCACCTGAGTGTTTCAGTCGCCTGCTGTGGATTCGGTTATCACCGATTTAGTCACCGCCTGAACATTCCTTCAATGTTTTCCAATAAGCAAGGGACTTGCACACCTAAATTCACACTCACCGCCCGATCACCGGTCTTCGTTGGAGGTTCAAAAACGGCGCAAAAGAAAATTACCTTCTCCGGCCATTATCACACCGCCTTTGAATTAATTTGAATTAATTTTATTGAAGCATACCTCATAGTTTAGAGGTATTTTCTATAATTTAACCTAAAATTTAGGTTAAATTATCAAAAATACCGGTTTGGTTTCAATTATACCTATAAACTATGAAAAGTTTCATTTTCATCTTTGAACTTTGAAGTTTGTTTCAAAATAATTCTTGAAGGGTTTTTCCGTTAAATTTATGGACGAAAAATGACATATTAGCATATGTTTTGATTTGTTTTTCAACGTATATGTTCAAATATGTTCGCATGAGCAGCAATACAAATGCAAAAACATCATTTTTCGTCCATGAATTTAACGAAAAAAAGTCTCCAAGGGTTGTTTTGAAAGAAACTTCAAAATTCAAAGGTTAAAATGAAACTTATCAAAGTTGAGGGGTATAATTGAAACCAATTCCATAGTTCAGGAGTATTTTTGATAATTTAACCTAAAATTTATAAGTTAGATTTGGCTCATGGACATAGTTTATTTTATGTGTCAAGTGGTATTTGAGTGACATGTTTATAATATGTACGTGTTCAAATACATCTAACTTTTTGTTAAGAAACTCTTCCATTTTTTTTTATGGAAAGACCATGATTAATTTTTTTTATTACATTAATAATAAAATTGAATATTTCAAAAGTTCTAGGACCAAATTGAAATTTCCTAAAAAATTGTTACAAACTATTCTGTATATTTAGCCAATTAAAAATTTACAAATATTATAACAATCACAATTGATTGTCTTTATGAGATTGGTCAAGCTACATTTACAAACCAATTTCATACGTAAATTTCTTCTATATGGCATTTTAACCGTACATGAACTGAAGGAAGATAATTGAGATAAGGAACTTTAGGTTATGATATCTTATCCAATATCTGAAAAGAATCTTCAATACCAAGAAATTTCCCTCTACCGGATATTAGAATATCTAATGGCTTGGATGTCAATGTTTTTGATTGGATGACAAGTGGGACCCATTGTATATAATGAAACTAATAAATAAACATTTACTTTACTTTTTCCATTAAATAATGTGGGATTTCGTTTGTGGCCATAAGAACCGCCACGTGGAGATACATGGCCAATGAAATCATAGACGTTGATTTTCCTACGATAAGAAAATCTCCTATTTAAAATCCGAACCTCAACGACTTTGTCATCACAATCACAACACAAAAGCAACTTCAACTCTAACAGCAAAAGCATTTCTGTAATTCTTGCTTGCAATGGCGGCCTCAACAATGGCTCTGTCCTCTCCGTCACTAGCCGGAAAGGCAGTGAAACTCACGCCATCCTCCCCTGAGCTTCTCGGCAATGGCAGAGTCAGCATGAGGAAATCCTCCTCCAAGTCCGTTTCTTCTGGAAGCCCATGGTACGGACCCGACCGTGTTAAGTATTTGGGCCCATTCTCCGGCGAGCCTCCGTCCTACCTCACTGGAGAATTCCCCGGCGACTACGGCTGGGATACTGCCGGACTTTCTGCTGACCCCGAGACCTTCGCCAAGAACCGTGAGCTCGAAGTCATCCACTCCAGGTAAGAACTGAAAACCTACCACAAACTTTTTTTTTAATAACATGACAGAATTTTTCCATCAACTTTATATATATATATATATATATAAGTCATTGACATTTTTTAAATTATATAGATATATATATATAATCTTTAATTCAGTAGACATTTTTCAAAATAGATGAACTTTTCCTATATTATTTCAAACTTATTAGATACATTTAAGGACCAAACTTCTAATTTAGGAGTTAATTAGCGATGTTTCTAGTTTTCAGGTTGTCAGAAACAAAAGCGTTTGGTAATGGTCATGATTTCTTGTTTCTCATTCTTTAGAAATGTTTTCAAAATTGTGTAAAATTTTTGAAAATAACATAATCAAGTTTTTTTAAACATAAATCAAAATATTATTTTATCATTTTTTAATTTTAAAATGCATAATAAATATTTAAAAACAAATATAATATTTTATTTTTAAAACTATTTTTCATATAAAATTTTTACATAGAATAAAAAGAAATAAGAAATTGTTATCAAACTGATTCTGTTTTTTTTTTCAATAAAAAAAATAGGAAAAGAAATTGCTATGAACTGCAATTCAATTTTTCTTTATTAAAAGAGAGAAGAAAAAAACAAAAAGTAAAAAACGAGAACGAAGAAACGGAAGTTAACAAATAGACCCTTCACTGATTTATAATCTCAAAATTCTAAGAACAATAAATTAGAGCTATAAAACTAAAAATTGTTCTTCTTTCTTTGCTTTTCCCTTGCTCCTAGGTGGGCTATGCTTGGAGCTCTCGGCTGCGTCTTCCCGGAGCTTCTGTCCCGCAACGGCGTGAAGTTTGGCGAAGCGGTCTGGTTCAAGGCCGGTTCTCAGATCTTCAGCGAAGGTGGGCTCGACTACTTGGGGAACCCGAGCTTGATCCACGCCCAAAGCATTCTCGCCATTTGGGCCACACAGGTGGTTCTGATGGGGGCCGTCGAAGGATACCGTATTGCCGGAGGCCCACTCGGTGAGATAACCGACCCGATTTACCCGGGCGGGAGCTTTGACCCGTTGGGGCTTGCAGATGACCCGGAAGCATTTGCAGAGCTGAAGGTGAAGGAGTTGAAGAATGGGAGATTGGCCATGTTCTCCATGTTTGGATTCTTCGTTCAGGCCATCGTCACCGGAAAGGGCCCATTGGAGAATCTGGCTGACCACCTTGCTGACCCAGTCAACAACAATGCCTGGGCTTATGCTACCAACTTTGTTCCTGGAAAATGAGCCACAAGATGTTGTGAAAATTAAAGCTTGTTTGTTGTGAAAATTAAAGCTTGTTTGTTTCTAAAGCGCTTTTGAGAATGAAAGTTTTGTTAAGTTGGTCTTTTAATGCAGTACAGAAAAAATGTGCCCTGCTTTATTTATTTATTTTATCATCTATAAGGTTTTATTATTGTTGTTATTATTATCCTTTATTTATTTGTTTTATCATCTATAAGGTTTTATTATTATTGTTATTATTATCATATAATGATCAATTACCAATATAAGAAACCAAATCCTTTATTTATTTATTTTATCATCTATAAGGTTTTATTATTATTGCTATTATTATCATATAATGATCAATTACCAAGATAAGAAACCAAATCATACCGTAGACTAAAAATTTGTTTGGAATGAATTTTTAAGTGTTTGTTTCAAATAAGTGTTGAGAGAAAAATAATATAATAATAATATGCGAGTTTATGCTAGTCAACAAATAATGCATGGGCTTATGCCACCAACTTTGTTCCTGGAAAATGAGCCACAAAATGTAGTGTGATAAATGACTTCCCTTTGAACTTTGAGTGTGAAATGGAATTAGGTTGATTGTAATTTGTAATATTTTAGTTCGAATTAAACGAGAGGAAAATTGTGTTTATATTAAATATATTTTTTGCTTATGAATATCTTTATCTAAGTCAAATTACAAAGCTAAGCCTCGAAATGTTAACTTAAGATATTACCCCTATAAGTCAGGCTTAATGTGGAGATGTATTCAAGTTTTATAAGCTATAGTTGAAATCAATATTAGAATTAAGAAAAAAAATACTCTTTTGGTTTTTGAGTTCTGCGCATATAGAGTTTCTATTTTACCTCTGAGTTTTGAGTTTAGTTTCCATTTGGTTCCTAAGTTTTAAAATGTTACAGTTTTATCTTTGAATTTTAAGTTTAGTTTCCATTTGGTCCTAGGTTTCAAGATTTTACCTTTTTCCCATAAGTTTTCACTAATGTTCATTTTTGGTCTTTCGTGTTAATTTTCTATTAATTTAAAAGAATTAAATTAGTTTAATTTTCACTAATTTTTTGTCACTATTAAAATTAATTTTAAAAAATTCCACATCATAATTATGTTAAATTAATTAATTGAAAGCTAACACATAACCAAAAGTGAGAAATAGTGAAAACTCAAGGGTAAAAATGTATAATCTTGAAACTTAGAGACCAAATAGAAATTAAACTTAGAACTCAAGAGTAAAATGTAACATTTTGAAACCTATGGACCAAATGAAAATTAAATTCAAAATTCATTACCTAGAATTAACGTATGCACTCTAATGCTGAACTCAAAAAAAAAAAAAACATATGCACTCTAATGTACATATATACAGTTGCATTCTTGAGGGTTTATTTATTTGAATAATACTTAATTACCTTCTTGTCGGTATAGTAGGAATCTCCTATTGACCACCAGTCCACCATTAAGAATTTGACAACTAGGAGAGAATAATGTAGAATGAAAGAGAGAGTACATAGAGAGTTTTTTTTTTTCTTTCTAATTAAAAAATAAATTGTTGTCAAATTTTGCATGTTTTTTCTTTTTTTTTTGAGTTTAACATAAATTGGGGTTGGGGGATTCGAACTTGATCTCTTGATAGAAAGTACATGGTTGAGCTATGCTCACTTTTGGCTTTTGAATGGTAGTTTTGTAGGAAGATTCCTAAGGACGAATTAATATTTAAGTATTATTTCATCTGTTTAGCAATTAACAACTTAATTTACAACATGTTAGTAACTCCACATTATTGCCCTATGTAGTTTAAATGTGTCCACATTAATACATAAATATATATAATCAATCGTCTATCTATTAAATGCTTGAGAACAAAGTAACTTTTTTTTTTGGGTTAAATTACTAAATTACTAGATTAGTCTTTGAACTTTTAACCTTAAACCTGATAGATATATAAGTTGTACAAAATATTTAATAAATCTTTAAAACTTTTAATTTTGTGTCTAATTTAGGTTCTAGAATTTTAAAAATAGTCAAATATTAGGAACTTATTAGAAAAAATATTAAATAAAGTTCATGAACTTATTAGACACTTTCAAAGATCTATTAGATGCAATTTTTAAAAGTGAAGAACCAAACTTGTAATTAAACATTTTTTTAGTTCAACAATTGTAAGGTAGGCTAAGGATTGAATTATCTAAATTTTTTAATCTATGAGGCTATACTCAAATTAGCTACAAAATAACACGTTACAGTTTATCTTATCTTACTATCTTAAAAAGTGGCTAAGGAGGAGAATCATTTTTAGACTATTTTGCCCATTTGCCAAATCTTAAATTTACAAACATGCCACTAATAATTATAAAATTTATATATTTAATTTAACTCATAAAATAGTATTTTAAAAGCTAAACACATGGAACATTTTTTTCACAATATTATTTTTAATTTTAAAAATAATACCTAAATTGACCTTACTAAATTGGTTTTTATTTTTTATTTTGAAATAACCTTACAAAAATGTTTTAAACTTAAAAAATGGATTAATAAAAAAACAAGTTCTACCCTATCCCTAGGTGCATCAAGTTTCAACCTTTTTTAAAAAAAAAATTATATTTTTTAGAACTGTTTTATCACTTATTATTATTTAATTAAAAATATACAATAAAATTAACATTAATTGTGTTTTAACATCTTTTCACATTCTCACATTCATATATAACCTATAACTTAATTTTCAAAATTTATGAGTTTATATTTAATTATATTTAATGGTGAAATTTCAAAGGTTTTGTAACTTTTATCTCCTACAACTATATATAGAGCTCTCTTCAAAATTCTTTGTACAAACATTGGAGTTTTTTCTTATGTTTAGGTTTACTTTTCTTCTTTTATTCATTGTCTTGCTTTGCCTTATAATTTTTTTTGTTGAATTACTTAATTTAACATTCATGTTGTTTTTTTTTTTTTTCTTTTGTTGCAGTGTTAATCATTTGTAATTTAAGAAAAGACTTGAAAATGTGCAAAAAAGGAAGTTTGAGGATGATATACTATCATTTTAAGCTAAGCGTAGGTATGTTTTAAGTTAAATTCATTGGTGAGTTCTTATAAAATTAATATAATAATTTGAATGGTATTAAAAAAAAAAAAAAAAAAACTTGCATGCAAAAATTTCTAACGAAACTAGATTTTTATTTTGAGCATTAAGTTTTTGTCAAATACAATAATCTTTAAATTTTTAGCTTCGTATGTATTATCAATTATATAGTGTGTAATGTTTTTATTTACAATTAATATTGAAATTTATAAAATAAGACTTAAAGAAGGTGAAAAGTTAGATTAGTTATTCATTTATTTTCTATAAATTAATTTTAAAACTGATGACTTTACATTTGATTCCAATTAATAAAATGTTGGAATTTCAAAAGTTTTGTAATATTCTTCAACCTCTACTACTATATAAGAGTTCTTCCCTACCTTTTTTCTACAAAATATTGAGTCTCCTCTTCTTCGTTTGTTTTTCTTTCTGCTTCAATTTCTTCTCTCGAAATCTCTATATTTAGTATTTGGAGACATAAACTCATTGGAGAGGAACCTGCATATTTAAAGCGAGAGTTGTAATGTTAGCCCATTACTGACAACACATGCAAGGACTAGGTATGCAAATGTACAACTTTTGGAAGAATAATCCTTTTGTGGATGGAAATGATGATTAAGAAAGATGAATGGTCATAATTTTTTTTTGTTGTCTTTTATTTATATGTCCTATTGAAAATAAAAATAGAGTGGTGTGTAATAACCCACGACACTTTTTTTTTTTCCGCTATGAAATAGCAATTACCTTTACATCTTTTATCTCTATCTTTACATTTACATATTGACATCTACATTTACATTTATTTACAATATTAAAAAGTTGCTAAGATGGTGAATCTTTTTTAGACTATTTTGTCCCAACTCTAATTTCATTTTTTCAAAAGGGTCCCTCTCTTAGTTTATTTTTTTTTAGTCCAATAAATTCCCTCTTAATCTATTTACTTATTTATATTTTTAATCATTTTTCCCCTTATATCTTAAAGAAAAATGTTGAATGTGGGTATTAATTCTTCCACTGAACAATTTTTTTTTTAAAAAAAAAATCAATTTTTTCAATTTTGATTTTAAGAAAAAATGTTGAACATGAAGTGGAGTTTTAAATTATTCCACTTAATAGTTATTATTATTATTTTCAGTTTTCGTTTTAAGAAAAAAAAAATGTTCAACGTGGGTCTTTAATTATTCCATTGAATTGTTAAATTGTATTTTTTTTTTTAATTATTAGGTTGTTCCATCAAGATTACTGAAAAGTTTTTTTCTCCATTTTTTTTTTTGAGACGATGTATTTACGAAATATGAAAGATTTCTTTTCTTTAATTAGATTGATGTTATTGCTATAACGACCATTAATTTTATTTTTATTTTTTAAGTAAATGCATGGAATATGAAGTATTTTATTACGGTGAAGGAAGATAAAGTGTCTTTTTAGGATGGAGTGGAAGAGTTTTATCCACGATTAAAGCGTGGAAAACAAATAAAATAAAATAGTATATTAAAGTAGGTGCAATAAATATCAATCTTTTCAAATTCCATAACAAAAAATCTAGTGATCCATTATAATAGACATCTTGCTTCTCCTATAAATAGTTCTATGCATTTGTATTGAAACTAATTGTTAAGTAAAGATTTTTTTTCCACCAAATTGATTGATTCAAGGTATATTTCCATCTTATGTTTTTCTTTCACATTAATTTTATTTAAAATTTATAATGTTACATTGTGTTGCATTTGCTAAAGTCGTGTTAATAAAATGTAATTTTTGTTCTTTTATGCCAAGTTGTTTTTTTTTTTTTAAGAAAATCATGCTATGCGCATACAATGGTTGCCTTTCTTTTATACCAAATTGATTCAAAGTTTTTTTTTTCCATTATTTCTTCTTAGGCTACAATTTGAAATTGTTATAATTTATTTAAATTCCAAACCAATTATTTCATAATTGGGCTTTTCTTAATTGTGAAATTGTAGATACAATGAAGTGTATGTTAATGAGGGATCTCAAACCTATTACTAAATAATTGGAGTTTCATAGCAAGTATTATTTGTAAAAGTTTTATTGAGAAGTGTCAAACTAAGAAATGAGAAGTATTGAAATTCATTATCATATATAAAGAGACAATCTACATTCGTTTCTTTTAATTTTATTTTTCATAATTCAAGATTGATATATTTAAATAAACATTTAATATAATAACAATATAATTACTATCGTTATATACATGTATATTAATATATCTAAATTAAAATTAAAATTAAAATGATATTTTCAAATTCTAAAATTTAAAAAGAAGCGTATGTTAAAACAAATTATACGTGCAACGCACGTAAAAGTTTTCTAGTAAGTCTAAAAGTAAATTTCATTGTTTAAAATATAATAAATCTAAAAATACTTGAATGAAAATAGGATTTTTTTTTTTTTTTTTAAGTTATAAAATTGGCCCCTATGATTTAAAAAAAGTTAGAATTTAGTCTCTATAATTTTGAAAAAGTTGGAATTTAATATGTATGGTTCTAAATGTTAGCATTAGTCCGATAGTTTAATAAAACTGTCATAAATAGTCCCTAATTCTAATATTTAAAACCGTAAGGACTAAATTCTAACTATTTCAAAATTATAGGGATCAAATTTGTAATTTAATCCCGAGAAAAAAATTATACACATAAATTTGGCGCCAAATTTTCATTAGCAGCTTTGCCTCTCGCTGTGTATATTGGTCAATCTGAGACGATGCCGCAGCTTCATCGGTGAAAAAATATCGCCGTCGCCGCGGTTTCCATCTCTTCACTCCAAGTTCTTTTCGTCTCTAAAATGGGTAACACCCAATTTCAATTCTATTTCCCATGTTTCTTTCCCTCATTTTCGTTTAATTGATTCACAAAACAGGTCAAAAAACGCTTCAAATTAGACCATCCATTGCAACGTGATGCTCTTCATCCACCTCAGCTCTACGAAATCCACCGCCATTCAATCAAAAATACATGCTCCTAAAATAAACACATGAATCAAATGATACTTGCAATTATAAGAAAACTACATTAAAGCTCGAGTCTCACAACATTGCAATTAGCTACATCGACCTATGAATTAAAACACATACCGTAGCCGCTCATCGTGATGATGTAGCCAAGGTTCGTCCTTAGTTCGATATAGTGTCAAAAGAAAAGTAAAGAAAAATGGAGAAAAACTCTAAAAACTACTGTCTAAAAATATTACACTCGGACCCTCTGCAGCTGTCCAAAAGAAGGCTTAAATAGCCTTGAAGTAGACAACTTGCACAAGTAAGAAATCATGAATTCTAGAAAGATATTTTCCCAAAACAATTAGGGAATAATATTCAAAATAAAATAAATAATTTTCTATCTTGCAAAATGCTGGAAAATACATCCAAAAATCAAAATTCCTTTCCTAAATTCTCAGAAAAAACATACAATGTTGCAAATAAGGAAAGTTTCTGGATTGCACAGTCTTCAGTATTTTGCCAATAACTTCTTCTCGAAAATTTGGATCGACATGATCTTTATATGGCTGGAAAAATATTTTCGAGAGCTTTAAAATGGTATCTAATTTGACTATATTTCCAAATTTGATATGCAAGATAATGGGAACGGAAATTAGCACAAAGTATTCTCGGGTACGTCAGTTTTCCAGCAGGAGCAGTAATCACTCAAAATATCATAACTTTTATAATGCATGGTGGAATACAGTGAGTCTTATACCATTGGAAAGATAATTCAATAAGCTTCGATTTGACACTAAATTTGAATATATTTGTATCACAAAATATCATGATATGATCGGTCAAATTTGGTATAGAAATTTTTTTGCTCGAATCACCTCCGATTTGGTCTGAATTAACTCCAAAATGTTGCAAATTCTCCAACACATGTGAATTGCTCGAATCCCTAAATAATAATAATAAAACACATAAAATTCTTCTAACTAACAAGAAATAAGTGTGATTAAATAGGACTTTATAGGTCCTATCAATAATCTCCTTTCAATTATCTCTCTCTTTAGTACATAATTCTTCTCTATCTCATAAGCATGAGTAGTTGAATTGAAGCTAATTTCCCTTGAGCGTCGGAGTGGAGGTGGCTTGGAACCACCCCTCTTAACTCATCTCTTCTATTTTGCAGGCACATTCTATTTTCACCAATACAAATTTACCGTTGATCTCCTTACCAAATTTCAGTATCAACACATATGGTGATTAAGATTTCGTTTGAAAACCATTTAGTTTTTTATTTTTGAAATTTGATTAAGAATTCAATTTTTTTTTTAAGAAATATTAAAGTCATTGTAGAGAATTGTAGAGAAATAATAAGAAAACAAACATAGTTTTAAAAAATTAAAAATCGAATGGTTATCAAACTGGGCAAAGTTTTCAAAAACTTGTTTTTGTTTTTAGAGTCTAAGCAATTAAGGTAAAAAAAAAAAAAGAAAAACCTTTTATTCTAATATAAGACTATTTCAATTATGCTCAAGCTTTGTTGGTAAAGTTTCATTTACCCTTTTACTCATCCAATTTCATACGTAAATTTCTTCTATATGACATTTTAACCGTACAAGAAATGAACGAAGATAATTGAGATAAGGAACTTTAGCTTATGATCATATCTTATCCAATATCTGAAAATAATCTTCAATACCAAGAAATTTCCCTCCAGCGGATATTAGAATATCTAAGGCCTTGGATGTCAATGTTTTTGATTGGATGACAAGTGGGACCCATGCGATATAATAAAACTAATAAATAAACATTAACTTTACTTTTGCCATTAAATAATGTGGGATTTCGTTTGTGGCCATAAGAACCGCCACGTGGAGCTACATGGCCAATGAAATCATAGACGTTGATTTTCCCACGATAAGAAAATCTCCTATTTAAAATCCGAACCTCAACGGCTTTGTTATCACAATCACAACACAAAAGCAACTTCAGCTCTAACAGCAAAAGCATTTCTGTAATTCTTGCTTGCAATGGCGGCCTCAACAATGGCTCTGTCCTCTCCGTCACTCGCCGGAAAGGCAGTGAAACTCACGCCGTCCTCCCCTGAGCTTCTCGGCAATGGCAGAGTCAGCATGAGGAAATCCTCCTCCAAGTCCGTTTCTTCTGGAAGCCCATGGTACGGACCCGACCGTGTTAAGTATTTGGGCCCATTCTCCGGCGAGCCTCCGTCCTACCTCACCGGAGAATTCCCCGGCGACTACGGCTGGGATACTGCCGGACTTTCTGCTGACCCCGAGACCTTCGCCAAGAACCGTGAGCTCGAAGTCATCCACTCCAGGTATGAAGTGAAAACCTACCACAAAACTTTTTTTTTAATAACATGACAGAAATTTTCCATCAACTTTATACATATGTGTCATTGACATTTTTAAAATTATATAGATATATATAATCTTTTAATTTATTAGACATTTTTCAAAATAGAAATTTTTTTCATATATTATTTCAAACTTATTAGATACATTTATGCTTTGTTTGGCAGATGAATTTGGTAAGAAATGATTTCAAATCTTAAGATTTTAAAAGATGGAAATGATTTCAGATTCTTATTTGCGTTTGAAACTAAATTGATTTGAAATCACCAAAATTAAAATTTCTTGTTTGGATGCTCACACGAAATGAAAAGAAAGTATAACATTTTACTGTTATGCCCTTATGAATTTTGTAGGAGATAAAAAAAATCAACTTATGAAATTAAAATTTACAAAATGTTATCATTATTGTTAAAAATGAAAATTACAAAATTACAAAAGTCTTAATTTAAATGAAAAAAAAAAAAAGATTGAACTCAATTGAATCTAAACAAAATCCATCAAAAGAAATTTAATTTGTTTTGTCCAACTATGGAGAAAAAAATCAAAAGAATCTTTTTCTTCAACCCAATGTGTGAAAACATAAAGCTAAAAAAATATACAAGAAAAAAATCGATTGAATCAATATATATAAAAAGGGGAAAAAACATATTATTCTTATCAAATAAATAAATAAATGTTTAAGAAGATGAACAAAGCAAAAAAAGCTCACTTCTAGTTTGCTTGTCTATAAAAAAACTTGTTGAAAATGTAAAAGCTACATTGAAAATATTGAGATTATAGTTATCAATTTTTTAAAAATAGCAAAATACAATGGAGAAACAAAATATAATCCAAACCTTGAGTTTGCTTTAATGGCGTTGAGTCTGAATATAGAAGAAATATCGATAGTATGAAGTTGAATACATAAAAACTATCGTGAAGAAATTATCGTATGGGTTGGGATAAAATTGGAAACATAATTTTTTAAACTTGAAATCCTACCAAATCCGACCCTTTTGGAACGGAAAATTTTTTCAAAAAAACAAGATTTGAAATCATCCCAAATCCAGGGGTTCCAAACAAGGGCTTAAGTACCAAACTTCTAATTTAGGAGTTAATTGGTAATGTTTCTAGTTTTCAGGTTGTTAGAAATAGAAACGTTTAGTAATGGTTATGATTGTTAAATCACCAATCAACTCCAAAGCTTAAATTGATGGGTTATGGTAAATTTAATTATATCAACACTCTCTTTCATTTGTGGGCTTAGAAATTTGAAGAAGACCCAACAAGTAAAAATCAATATTAATTGGAAGGAATCGACTTAATAGGAGTTCGAGCACAAGACCTCCTGCTCTGATACCATGTTAAATCACCAATCAATCCAAAAGCTTAAGCTAATTATATCAACAATGATGTCTTGTTTCTTATTCTTTAGAAATGTTTTCAAAATTGTGTAGAAATTTTGAAAATAACAAAATCAAATTTGATGTTTCTATTTTCATTTTTTTTTAAAAAAAACATAAATCAAAATATTGTTTTATGAGAATTTTGAATATTTGATTTTGAAAAACTAATTTTCATATAAATTTTTTACATAGAATAAGAAACAAGAAATTGTTATCAAATGATTTTTCTTTGTTTTTTTTTTTCAATAAGAAAAAAAAGAAATAAAATTACTATGAAATGCAGTTCAATTATTCTTTATTAAAAAAGAGAGAGAAACAATAAAAAACGAGAAACAAAAAATGGAACCTCAAAAACAAATATAATATTTTATTTTTAAAACTAATTTTCATATAAAATTTTTACATAGAATAAGAAAAAACAAGAAATTGTTATCAAACGATTCTCCTTTTTTTTCAATAAAAAGATAGGAAAAGAAATTGCTACGAAACGCAGTTCAATTATTCTTTATTAAAAAAGAGGAAAAAAACAAAAAGTAAAAAAAGAGAAAAGAAACGAAACGTTAACAAATGGACCCTTAACTGATTTAAAATTAAATTGGAGCTATAAAACTAAAAATTGTCCTTCTTTCTTTGCTTTGCCCTTGCTCCTAGGTGGGCTATGCTTGGAGCTCTCGGCTGCGTCTTCCCAGAGCTTCTGTCCCGCAACGGCGTGAAGTTTGGCGAAGCGGTCTGGTTCAAGGCCGGTTCTCAGATATTCAGCGAAGGTGGGCTCGACTACTTGGGGAACCCGAGCTTGATCCACGCTCAAAGCATTCTCGCCATTTGGGCCACACAGGTGGTTCTGATGGGGGCGGTTGAAGGATACCGTATTGCCGGAGGCCCACTTGGCGAGATAACCGACCCGATTTACCCGGGTGGGAGCTTTGACCCGTTGGGGCTTGCAGATGACCCAGAAGCATTTGCAGAGCTGAAGGTGAAGGAGCTGAAGAATGGAAGATTGGCCATGTTTTCCATGTTTGGATTCTTCGTTCAGGCCATCGTCACCGGAAAGGGCCCATTGGAGAATTTGGCTGACCACCTTGCTGACCCAGTCAACAACAATGCCTGGGCTTATGCTACCAACTTTGTTCCTGGAAAATGAGCCACAAAATGTAGTGTGATGAGTGACTTCCCTAATTTGAACTTTTGAGTGTGAAATGGAATTAGGTTGATTGTAATATTTTAATTTGATTTAAATGAGAGGGAAATTGTGTTTATATTAAATATCTTTTTGTGCTTATGAATATTTTTATCTAATCTCAAATTACAAAGCTAAGCCTCGAAATGCTAAGATATTACCCTATAAGTCAGCCTTAATGTGGAGATGTATTGAAGTTTTATAAGCTAGTCAAAATCAATATTAGAATTAAGGGGAAAATATCATTTTGGTCTTTGAATTTTGTGCATATATAGTTTTTATTTGGTCCATAGATTTCAAAGTGTTAAACTTTTACTCGAGTTTTGAGTTTAGTTTTCTTTTTGTCTTTAAGTTTCAAAATATTACAATTTTACCTTTAAATTTTAAGTTTAGTTTTCATTTGATCTTAGGTTTCAAGATTTTACATTTTTATCCATGAGTTTTCACTAATGTTCACCTTTTGGTCTTTTGTGTTAATTTTCTATTCGTTTGTGTTAATTTTCTATTCGTTTAAAAGAATTAAATTAGTTTTCACCAGTGGCGAATCTAGAACTCTGTGTCGGGGGGGATATATATTAATAATTTTGAACACATTCATATATTGATATCATTTGATTATTTTGATATTAAATAGGCCAAATTATAAATTTGGTCCTTAAATTTTTAAGATTGTGTTTAATAAGTCTCGAACTTTAAAAAGTTTTTACTAAGTCACTGAACTATCAATTTTTTGTCTAATAGGTCCCTGAATTTTCAATTTTGTGATCTTTGAACTTTAAAAAAAATATATATTAGGTTACAGATCTATTAGCCATTAAATTGAAAACTCTGGAATCTATTAGATATAAAATTGAAAGTTTAAAAACCAATTGCATACTTTTTTAATTTAAAAGTCTATTAGAATAGCTCGAACTTATATATATATATATATAAATGAAATTTGAAATAGCAAATAGATTTTTTTTTCTTTTTCATAAGAATTATAAATTTTTTATGTAATTAATTTTAAAATATAATGTACTAAAAGTAAAAAATAATTTTATAGTTCCTTCTCTATTTGACTCTAGAAAAGAAAAACTAAATTGAAAAAATAGTTATAATATCATATATTTGTTATTATGTATAAATTTAAATTGTTTTAAAAAATGAAAAAAAAAAATCAATTTTGACTCTAAACTTGTCATGTTGGGTAAATTTTTACCCTAAATTTTCAATTTCATCAAATTTCACCCCGAACTTAGCTAAGTATTGCAATCTTAACCCTAAACTTTAAAAGAGTTGTAATTTTAACTCTCTGATAAGCTTTCGTTTGAAAAATCATTAAAAAAAAGTATCCTCACATGCATTCTTTGAATTCTAAAATATATGTATGGTACAAATTGATAATATTTCAAAGAAAAACAACATTAGAGTTAAAAATTTGTTAAACTTTGTGAATTTTGGCAAGGTTATTCAATGGTTAATTTGTGCATTGATCAAATTTAATTTTGTGCAAAACATGATTTTATTGAAATTATTGTTATGGAGATTTTTACATTGTTTTTTGTTAAAATTAGAGGATAAATTAATGGAAAGTGAATAGAGGGTAAAAAAAATGGAACACATTATGAGTTTAGGGTTTAATTTGATGAAATTGAGAGTTTAGAGTAAAAATTGATATAATTACACAAATTTATGGGGTTGGTTTTGAAACACAACCCCATAGGTTACAACAGTGCAACCCCATGGGGTTTGTGCCATGTTTTCCTCTTCCATTTGTCGTTTTCCATTTCCGGCGACCACTCCGATGACAACTCCGACGATCACATCGGCGACCCGACCACCGCTAACGATTACCTCCGACGACCACTGCGATGAGAACTCTAGAGACCAGTTCCATTTACCATTCTCCATTTCTAGCGACTACTTCGACAACAACTCTGATGACAACTCCGGCGTCCACCCAACAACCACAGATAACAACAACTTCGACGACAACAACTCTGATGACAACTCCGGCGTCCACCCAACAACCACAGATAACAACAACTTCGACGACTACAACGGTGACCCGACCACCGCTGACGATTACCTCATACAACCACTGCGATGAGAACTCGAGAGACCAGTCTGACGATTACCTCATACAACCACTGCGATGAGAACTCGAGAGACCAGTCTGACGATTACCCCTGCGACTCGACCACCCCAACAACTAGACACCCCGATAACCCAACCACTCAAACAACCCGACTTGCCCGAACCACCGACAACAACCACTTCAATGACCCGATCACCCGACAACCATAGTTGACGATCAACTCGAAAACCTGACCACCTAGCAACCACCGTAGACAACCACCTAGTGACCACTCCGATGACCTGACCACCCTGATGACTACTTCGGCGATTACCCCGACGACCTGGTAACCCAACCACCCAAAACCACTGTTGACGACCACCTGGTGACCACCCTGGCGACTCCAACAACCCAACCATTGTCACAACCACCCAGCGACCACTCCGACGACATGACCACCCTGATGACCACTCCAGCGACCTGACCACCGTGCAATTACCACCGGCGACCACCTCGGCATACCCAAACACCCCATCAATCCAACCACCCCAACGACCACTCCAACAATCACCCTAGTGACCCAAGCACCTAGTCAATATTTTAAAAGGGCCAGCGTGGACGAGCTATATGCAAAACTAAAGGCGATCCCAGGGATGACAAGGCAAGACTGAATGGCTGTTGCAAAGACTATTCTCTCGGATAGTATGATGTTGAACTCCTTCTTTACATTCACCCTAGATTGGAAGTATGATTACTACGTGAAAATTTTGGGGAAAGCACCTAGAACCTGACTCTCTTTTCATCACTTTCATCTACCACTCTTATGACTTACATTTGTGTTTGGACAACTACTTCTACTTTCTTGTCATTTCATCTGGAATGTGTGTTATGATATTTTTAGAACTAGATCTTAGTTCTAATTTTTGGTTTTACTTTACCATTGGCAACACCATTCTTACATTGCACCTATTAATTATCTGTTGCTACGTGACACGGTCGCACCTTTCTAAGGGTCCCGAAGCGATCGTGCGGCACTTGTCCTTGCTCTTGAACAAGTAAGCCAATTCGAAAAAGGGTCGTCGATGGCCCAAGGGCTGTATCTCCCAACCTCCACCCCCGTTTGTAGAGAAAATGGTTTAGAAAACGGGGTTAGAGAAAGCTTTTGGAAAACGTTTTGGAAAGCGTTTGTGCATGTAAATGTTATAGGCTATAAGCGAGAGAATGGTCAACAACAGCTTAGATAGCATATAACTCCGGGTAGGAAGGATGGACGAATAGTCATACCCCCCTATAGTACATTCTAGGATTTAACCTTATGACAAGCTTGCACATGAAAATGGCGAGGAGTCATACGGTCACAAAAATACAAGGAAAGCTAACTAGAAAGCAATAAGACATATATACAATGAAAGCATGATAAAAAGGGGTTGGAATGGGCATGCGGCCATAGGCAACACGCCTTGGACAAGCATGACCGTGACATTCTCCCCCACTTAAAGAGTTGACGTCCCTGTCAACTGACTCTGCTCGAACTCAGCAATCCGTTCAGCAGCTGTCTTCAGGTCTTCTCTTCGTTCCCAGCTAATCTCAGCGTCTGGGAGTCCCTTCCACTTGACTAAAAATTCCTGTACGTCTCAACGTGGCCTTCCCGTTCGACGGGTTCGATCGGCTAAAATTTCTTCGACTTCTTTCTCGACAGTGTTTTTCATTGTGACTGGCGGTCTTGTTACGTCGTTGCGTTTGTCGTCCTCAAGGTCAGGATGATAAGGTTTCAAGTTGCTCACATGAATGACAGGGTGAATCTTCATCCATGAAGGCAATTGAACCCTATATGATGTCTTTCCGACCTTTTGGATAACTTCAACTGGCCCCTCGTACTTCCTCACCAGGCGTTGGTCCCGATTGCCTCGGAAGGGAAATTGCTCCGGGCATAGCTTTATAAGGACTTGGTCTCCTGCTTGAAACTCGAGTGGCCGTCGCTTCAAATCTGCCCACTTTTTCATCCGTTTCGATGCCTTCTCTAAGTACGCTCGTGCTACTTCTGAGGTTTGCTTCCACTCCTTAGTGAAGTTATAAGCTTGGGGGCTCTTTCCTGCATAAGGGTGGTCAATGACATGTGGCGTTAGTGGTTGTCTGCCACATACGATTTCGAAGGGTGTTTTCCCAGTCGTTGAGCTCTTCTGGCAGTTGAAGCTAAACTGAGCGATGTTAAGCATTTCGACCCAGTTCTTCTGTCTCGCATCGATAAAATGGCGCAAGTATTCTTCAAGCATGCTGTTAAATCGTTCGGTTTGGCCATCAGTCTGGGGGTGGTAGCTAGACGAAATGTTTAGGCTGGATCCCAGTAGCTTGAACAATTCCGTCCAGAATGTCCCTGTGAATCTTCCGTCTCTGTCACTGATTATGCTCTCGAGGACACCCCAGAGTTTAACAACATTCTTGAAGAACAATCGGGCCGTCATTTCGGCTGAACACATCTTCGGCGTCGGGGTGAAAGTGGCATATTTCGAGAATCTATCCACTATCACGAGAATCGACTCAAAATCTCCAACTTTGGGGAGATGGGTGATGAAGTCGAGGGAGACACTTTCCCATGGTCTTGCTGGTATAGGCAGCGGTTCTAACAATCCAGCTATTTTTGCTCTTTCAACCTTGTCTTGTTGGCAGATAAGACAGGTCTTCGTGAACTGCATCACATCGTCTCTGAGGTTTGGCCAATAGTAACCCTGTTTCAGAAGGGCGTAGGTCCTTTGCCAACCAGCATGGCCTGCCCAGAGTGTGTCGTGGCACTCTCCCATCAACAGTCTTCTGAGGTTTTTCGAACGTGGTACGTACAAACGATTGCCTTTGGTGAAGAGTAAGTCCTCTTCAACCCAAAATTGGCGTGTCTTCCCTTCTTTGGCCAATCGGATGATGGCTTGGGCCGCTGGGTCTGTTGATAGTTTTTCTCGAATAGAATCGCAGATAGTTCCTCTCAACTTGCTAGCTTTCAAGTGAGCTAACATGCACAGGGCAGCATGTTCGCTCTTCCGACTCAGGGCATCCGCTGCTTGATTTGATCGCCCGGGTCGATGTTCAAACTGAAAGTCAAATTCTGCTAAACACTCCTGCCACCGGGCTTGCTTAGACGACAGTTTTGGCTGATTGAAGAAGTGGCATATCGAACTATTGTCAGTCTTAACTACGAACTTGGCCCCAAGGAGATAATGTCTCCAGGCCCTTAAACAGTGAACCACTGCCAGCATTTCTTTCTCGGACGCCGCATATCTTCTTTCAGCGTCGTTTAACTTCCTGCTTTCGTATGCGATGGGGTGTCCGTTTTGTAGGAGAACACCACCCAACGCATAATCTGATGCGTCTGTCTCGACTTCGAAGGGTTTGGATACGTCTGCGATTCCCAATACCAGCCCTTCGATCATGGCCTTCTTCAAACCGTCGAAGGCAGCTTGACACTCTGGAGTCCAACTCCAATTATTTTCTTTCTTTAGCAGTTCCGTCAACGACCCAGCTCGTTTTGAAAATCCTTCAACGAATCGCCTGTAGTAATTGGCCAATCCGAGGAAGGAGCGTAAGTCTGTCAGGGAAGTGGGCACCTTCCAATCTCTAATGGCTGAGACCTTTCCGTCCTCCATGCTGATGCGCCCGCATTCAATCACGTGTCCAAGAAAGTTGATGCGTTCTTGAGCGAACGAACATTTTTCCCGCTTCACATACAGCTGGTTCCTTCTCAATTTTTCAAAGACTAGCTGCAGCTGAGTTCGGTGTTCTTCCATCGTTGAGCTATAGACCACTATGTCGTCCAGGTAAACTACCACGAACTTGTCGAGGTACTCGTGGAACACTTGGTTCATCAGGGTGCAGAAGGTGGCCGGGGCGTTCGTAAGGCCAAAGGGCATTACCAGAAATTCGACGGCCCCATATCTGGTGACACATGTTGTCTTTGGCTCATCTCCCTCAGCAATGCGTACCTGGTAATAACCCGACCGGAGGTCTAGCTTTGAAAAGTATTTGGCTCCATGGAGCCGATCAAACAAGTCTGTGATAATAGGCAGAGGGTACTTGTTGCGCACTGTGAGTTTATTCAGGGCACGATAGTCAATACATAGCCGGAGGCTACCATCCTTTTTCTTCTGAAACAACACCGGGGCCCCATAGGGAGCCTTTGCTGGCCTGATGAACCCCGCGCTCAACAGCTCATCTAGCTGCTTCCGAAGTTCAGCTAACTCCGGAGGGGCCATGCGATACGCATTCTTTGCGGGCGGTCTTGCACCTGAATGCAACTCAATCTCATGGTCTATCCCCCGACGCGGGGGTAAGGCTTTCGGCAGACTGTCTGGCATAACATCTTCATATTTATTTAGCACTTGTTGGATCTCTGGAGGCACTGGTTCTGCCGCTTCTTCATTATCGACCATGGGAATGGCCATAAAGGTGGGTTCGTCGTGTGCGAGACCTTTCTTCAGCTGGAGGGCTGATATCATTTTCACCCCATTTGGCTGTTTTAGCCTTGTCTGCACTACGGTGGGGCTTGACCCAGTGATCACCAAGCATTTCGCAAGGGGCATCGGGATGACTTTGTGTTCCAGCAGAAATTCCATGCCCAACACTACATCGAAGTCATCCATCTTGACTATCACGAAGTCTACTTGCCCACTCCAATCTCCCAACTTTATCACGACTCTTTTCGATACTCCGACGATTGGCAGAGCTGCTGAATTGACAGCTTTCATCTTCCCAGTGTCTCCGCTCCATTGAAGATTTAACCGCCGTGCCTCAGTTTCGGTCATAAAGTTGTGGGTGGCCCCAGAGTCGACCAGGGTGTTCTTGGCCACTCGGTGGTTAACCCACGCATCTACGTACATCAAACCACGTTCTAGTGGCTCCCTCGTCTCATCTGTTTTCGTTTGGAGGGCTGACAAAAATTTCAAGGCCCCCATACGAGGGTTGTCGTCGCCTTCATTTTGCTGTGCTTCGGTCTCTTGTGTCTCTGTTTCTGTTTCTCTGTTCGTCGTGAGAGAAGGCTTGGAGTGCAGCCCGATTCGGGCACTCCCTCACTCGATGGTTCCCCTTGCATATGAGGCAGGTAAATGGCCCCGTGTAAGGCCTAGGTTGGTATGGCGGGTTGGGCCCTCGCCAATTATTAGCATCACTTCTTTGTTGGAAGGGCCTGCGGTCTCCCCCTCCTGGTTTGTCTCCTCCCCCACTTTTGGGGGGGCCATATTGGTAACTTCTGTATCCTCCACTAGAGGATGCTTGATTTCGTCTTACATCTTGGGGCTGATCTTGACTAAGGTCAAACAAGCGTTCTGTCGTGGCATAAGCAGTTGCGAGATCTTGCACTCCTTGTTCGTATAGTTTTGATTTCGCCCATGGTTTCAGGCCCTCGACAAAACAGAAAACTTTGTCTTTTTCGGACATATCGCGTATGTCGAGCATCAACCCAGAAAATTGTTTCACATATTCCCTGATGTTGCCTGTGTGTCTTAGTTCCCGCAACTTCCTTCTTGCCAGGATCTCGACATTCTCTGGAAAGAACTGAGAACGAAGTTCTTGTTTCAGTCTTTCCCAAGTGTCTATCGTGCATCGGCCCTCTTGTATGTCCATATATCTAGATCTCCACCACAGTTTCGCATCCTCAGCTAGATGCATGGTTGCCAACGTCACTTTTGCCTCGTCGGCCACTGTGTTAGTGGCTCTAAAGTATTGTTCAAGGTCAAAGATGAAGTTTTCAATCGCTTTTGCATCTCGAACCCCACAGAAGGGTTTTGGCTCCGGAACCTTCACCTTATTCACTTGTACTATGCCCCCAGTTGGGGCCTGGTTTCCCACCGCTCGCATGGTGAGATTGATCTTGGTGTTTAACTCAGCCACTTCGGCCCTGACAACATCAAGGGCAGCTTTTACATCTTCAGAAAGGTCTGCAATCATCTGACCTAACACTTTTTGTGAGCTGTCTAGCCCATCAACTCGTTCCTCTATGTGGGCAACAGAGCCCGACGAGCTATCCCCACGCTCGAAGCTACTAGTTCGTGTAGCTTTGTCTTCTAGGTTCTCGACCCTCATCAACAGTTCTTTGACGGGCATCCCGTCCAAACGGCCATTCATTTCATCAATTTTGACGGCTTTGGAGGCAATCTCATCCAGCCGCGATGTCAAAAATCGAACATTATCGGGAACTTCCACTAAGAAAAGTAACTTCTCTTCGATCTCGACCAATCGGTCTTTGTCTGCCTTGCCCAGGTGCTTACTTGCAGACATGATTACTGATTTTGTTTAGATAAGCCGACTCGGCTCTGATACCAACTGACACGGTCGCACCTTTCTAAGGGTCCAGAAGCGATCGTGCGGCACTTGTCCTTGCTCTTGAACAAGTAAGCCAATTCGAAAAAGGGTCGCCGATGGCCCAAGGGCCGTATCTCCCAACCTCCACCCCCGTTTGTAGAGAAAATGTTTTAGAAAACGGGGTTAGAGAAAGCTTTTGGAAAACGTTTTGGAAAGCGTTTGTGCATGTAAATGTTATAGGCTATAAGCGAGAGAAGGGTCAACAACAGCTTAGATAGCATATAACTCCGGGTAGGAAGGATGGACGAATAGTCATACCCCCCTATAGTACATTCTAGGATTTAACCTTATGACAAGCTTGCACATGAAAATGGCGAGGAGTCATACGGTCACAAAAATACAAGGAAAGCTAACTAGAAAGCAATAAGACATATATACAATGAAAGCATAATAAAAAGGGGTTGGAATGGGCATGCGGCCATAGGCAACACGCCTTGGACAAGCATGACCGTGACACTACGCATAATCTTCAATTTTATGCCATCATGAGTGGAGTGAATGAGATACCATATAGTTATACAAACTACACATAGTATAATTCAAATTGAACTATAGTTGTAACAATTGCTCTACATAATTGGTTAAATAGTTGGTATGTAACACACCAAAAAAATTATGAAGTTAAAAAAATGGAGTAGGAAAAAAAACAGTGTAAGATTTTTTTTTTAAAATAATAAATAGTTTGAAAAATTATAAAAAAAAAAAAAAACTAACTAAACAAACCCAGCCCAACCCAACCCTGCACCCCAAACACAGGTTTCAGCAAACCAGCCCAACACAACCCTGCACCCCAAACACAGGAATCAGAAACCCCAGGGTTTCTGATTCCAAACCAGCGCGCCAAACATCCCCATACTGTATTACTCTTGCAAACAAAAAAAAATCCAAAAATGAAAAAAACGCTAAAAAACGCGCAAATAAAATGGGAAGAAAAAAACGAAAAAGAAAAACGGGAAAAAAAAAAAGGAAAAGAAACCAGAAGAAAAACAAAACCAATGCGCAAAAGCAGAGCTTGAACTAGGGTCTTGCGGAATTTAGGGGGGGCTTATTCCACTATGCCATTATAACAACTTAGCAACTTGCTATGATTTATAATATTAATTTTGAAGTTTTAAAAGTTGAGGGGGGGCTAGCCCCCCCCCCCCCCCCCCCCCCCGGGCCCAACGTACCTCCACCCCTGGTTTTCACTAATTTTCCGTCACTATTAAAATTAATTAAAAAATTATACATCATAATTATTTTAAATTAATTAACTGAAAGTTAACACAAAATCAAAAGTAAGCAATAGTGAAAACTCAAGGGTAAAAGTGTATAATCATTGAAACTTAATTAGAGACCAAATGGAAACTAAACTCAAAACTCAAGAGTAAAAATATAACATTTTGAAACCTAAGGACCAAATGAAAACTAAATTCAAAATTCATGGGTAAAAATGTAACCTTTTGAAATATAGAAACCAAATGGAAACTATACTCAAGAATTAGAGACTAAAAGGTATTTTTCCCTAAAACTAACATATGCACTCTAATGTACATATATAGTTGCAGTCTTGAGGGTCTATTTATTTGAATAATACTTAATTGCCTTCTTTCCAATATAGTAAGAATCTCCTATTGACCACCGGTCCACCATCAAGAATACGACAACTAAGAGAAAATAATGTAGAATGAAAGAGAGAGTAGAGAGAATTTTATTTTCCTAAAAGTAAACAACTGTCAAATTTTGGATGGTATTTTTTTTTTTTTTTAATTCAACAACATTTGGGGTTGGGGGATTCAAACCTCTGACCGATTGATCGATGGTATATGTCAATTATGGTTGAGTTATGCTCACTTTTGACTTTTGAATGGTAAATTTATAGGAAGATTCCTAATGACAAATTAGTATTAATTAAGTATTATTTCATCTGTTTAGCAATTAACAACTTAATTTACAACATGTTAGTAACTCACCATTAATACATAAATATACATAATCCACTACAAGAAAGTTGACTATTTTCAGAGGTCACAACCTTCGAAAAAATACTTAATAGACCTTCGATAAATCTTTTTTCAAAGGTTAATTCAACATTTGAAAAGTGTTGAAATAGATCCCGTCGAAAAAGTTTTTTTCAAAGATTTGTTAACCTTCGAAAATTAATATTTTTCAAATGTCACATTAACCTTCGAAAATTATTATTTTTCAAAGGTCACGTTAACCTTCAAAAATTATTATTTTTCAAAGGTCACATGTCTTCAAAAATTGTCAGTTTATTTATCAATAATTATTTATTGTCAATTATCTTTTTCGAAGGTTTTTATTATTTTTAAAGGCTTATAATACTATTCTCAAAGATTTTAAAGCCGCCTTCAGAAATACTTGATAGTTGTAAATCCTTCGAAAAACCTCTTACCAAAACGTTTAGCACTTGAATACAATAGTAAATTTAAATTATATTAAACCAATAACCTTTTCAAGCCATAAATCTATAGCTCAAACGCGAATTACCTAGTTGCAAAGTTCAGAAACCTGAACTTAAGCTTTCCAACCCCACACTTCATAGATTCAAATATATAATAAAGTTCTCACTGTAAATGATGAGCTTATATGAAATTGAAACTCAATCAAATGATACAAGTAAATCAGGCCAACAATCTTATACTCCATCGTGCATTATACAACCACAATATTGAAACTATAAGAACTTTCTATCATAATTCCAAAAAAGTTAAACCATTGAGATCCACAACAGTATAATATTTTGGACAGACACAACTATTTGTACCAAGAGAACTTAATTTCGATGCTATATGTAAAACAAATCTGAATCATTCCTATAAAGCTGTGAACAAATCTACACATGAAAGATCTTCGTTTTGAATCTAACTTTCAACTAGTAGCAAACTGTTTACGCATCTCTGCCATCATTGTTTGAAATCTATCCTCAAAATGATTTTCTAATTCAATAATTTGGTCTTTTAGTGCTTGTACCTCAACTTTTCTTTGTCGTTCAGATTCTTGAAGACGTTGTTCATACTCATTAAGACGACGCTCAAGATCACGTACAAAATCAACATGTACTCTCAAGATTTAAGTATTTTTTTACTTTTTCCATTAGCACTTATAAAACGCTTCAATACAAATATAATGATTTTGAGGAGAAGTACTTTGAGTATGGAAAAATTGATTTTGGCATGGGTAGAAGTACTTAGAACATAACCATTTCTAACATGTTGTAAATGTTTAGCGTATCGTACCTAAGAAAACGAATTGTAGTAAAATGTATAAAGATGGCACAAGTTTGCTTACAAACTGCAACTATAGTAACCAAGTGTATAAAAATGTTGAGAGGCGTTTTGGCTAAAGAAAATAATTGAAAAATCAATGGCCAATATGAGAAAGGGATTCAATTTGTTCATGCCCATTTGGACAGAAATGCAATTAAAATGCAATTGTTATCGTAGCTAACACAAGAAAACTAAGTAAACCGAATTCAACTCTATTCAATTTTGCTTTCAAAATCTTTAGGAGATTAAGTGATTAAACTTATGTTTCTTTGGCTAATCTAACTTAGGTAATTTTGCGCACAATGCTAGTGATTTTGGAGTCTCGCCCTATATCTAGGGTCGATGTTCATGACTTATTTTTAAGCTTTTTCCTCCATTTGTTTTTGTGACATCTGCTTCCCTTAACCCTTTCGGTATTGAGTTTAAGCTTGACAAGCAACACTAGATGCCAACTAGGTTTACCCAACGTTAAACTCAACAACAACAAACAAAGTTCAAGTGTTAGCTAGATTACTTTTGCTATCAAGCCTTACATCTTTCCTGTAGGGCATTCACGAACTTGAACCCCTAAGGAAACTTAGCTCTTCATAGTGAAATAGAAAAACAGTGTGTTCAAATTATGGGAATTCATTAGTACAAAAAGAGAATGAAGAAAGAAACAATTAGCAACTCAAATTTGGATGAAAAACTGACTTGCAGAATGGAGTAATATGGATTCAATAATCAAAAGAAGTTCAAAGACTAATCAACTTCAATAAGAACTTACAAGGAAAATGTTAAACAGTAGCTAAAACTCTGGATTTAAATAACATAATGAATTTAACAACAGTCTAAGAATTTGACCAGAAACAAAACTACACTACTCATGTCGCTCTTAGCTTAATCGAACACAACACCACCTCTTCCAAGGGGATTGTTCTTAACCACCTTCAACTCACGTTGAGATGGGATTGAAATAAAGAGTTTAAGCTCTTGTTCTAAAACAAAATACAGTAGAAGCTTCAAATAGCAGCAATCACGAACAGCTAGGAAAACTAAGAATTTCTGTTCTAAAAATGAACTCTCCTCAGCAGCTTCCTCTCCAAGCTTTATTAGGAATTCGTGCTAGGGTTTCCTTCTTGGTTGATACACAATTACAACTAAGGATCCAACTAAATTCGTGGGTATATTTCTGCTTGAAATCCCTAGATATGCTGATTTCCTTAATTTCCATAGTCAAAATTGCAATTGCAATTCTGTTGCATTCTTCAAAAACTTGCACCGAAGCATTAAGTAAGTGTGGTTTTTCTCTTTTGTTATTCTCTTTTCTCTACTTAGTTTAATGGTCTTCCAACAATAATTTAATGAAATTCAACCCTTTGCTTGCCTTTTTTTATCTAATAACACTAATAAAACCACAAGAATAACTAAGTTTAAAGGCCAAATAATCCTCATGAATGAGAATTATCAACCGTATTTATAAAAATTTGAAAAAAACCATGTCATGTGGCACAATGAGATTGTGCCATGTGGTTGGGCTGCAAAACTTACATCATGCACATAAGTTTTGCTCAATTGTAAAAAGTGTTTAATAAATCTTTAGAGCTTTCAATTTTGTGTCTAATTTAGATCCTAGAATTTTAAAAATAGTCAAATATTAGGAACTTCTTAGACACAGTATTAAATAAAGTTCATGAACTTAGACACTTTCAAAGACCTATTAAACACAATTTTTAAAAGTGAAGAACCAAACTTAAACGTTTTTTCAGTTGAACAATTGTAAGGTAGGCTATAAGGAATCAAGTTATCTAGCTTTGAAATGATAATACGCGTTTTATCTATGGAACTATACTCAAATTAGCTGCAAAATAACACATTATGGTTTATAAGTCTAAAAGCAACTTTCATTGATTAAAATATAATAAATCTAAAAATACTTGAATGAAAATAAGGTTTTTTAAAAAAAATAATAAATTACAAATTTAGACTCTATAGTTCAGAAAAAATTAGAATTTAGTTCATATAATTTTAAAAGTTAGAATTTTGATTTTATAATTTGATAAATTTTGGCGCCAAATTTATGTGCATAGTTTTTTATTTTTTAAATTACAAATTTTTTTTTATTTAAAAGTTAGAATTAGTCTCTGATAAAACTCTCATAAATAGTCCATAATTCTAACATTTAAAATTATATGGACTAAATTCACAAAAAAAAAAATGAAAATATGCACATAAATTTGGCGCCAACTTTGCCTCTCGTTGTGTATATTGGTCATCCGAGACGTTGCCGCAGCTTCATCTGTGAAAAAAATGCAGCCACCGCCACCGCCGCCGCTTCCATCTCTTCACTCCAATTTCTTTTCGTCTCTAAAACAGGTAACTCCCAATTTCAATTCCACTGTTTCTTTCCCTCATTTTCCTTCAATCGATTCACAACGCAGGTCGAAAAACGCCTCAAATTAGACCATCCATCGCAACGCGACGCTCTTCATCCACCATCACCTCGACGAAATCCACCGCCATTGCCAGTAGAAACTAGTTCTTCTTCATCAGCCGAAGAATCATTAAGCTCTCCAATGTATCTTCATTTTCCCCAAACCAACACAAGCTCCGCCCTACAAGAAAGCAGCGAACCGCCACTCGAATTCCTCTCAAATTCCTTACAATCTTCACTATCCCCTCCGAAATCAGACTCGAATCATCCGAATCCCATCGATCGTGGCGAAAATCGGCCTGTAGATGACATTCAACAGCTGATTCAACTCCTAGGGTTAGGAGATTCGTGTGACGAAAAGGAATTGGGCGCTATGAGTGGTTGTAATGGCTGTGAGGGTTGTGAAAGCGGGTTTTACAGTAAGATCGTTGGCTTAAAAGGCCCTAAATGTGGGAAGGAGGTGGAGAGGCTAAATGGATGGATTAAGTACTTTTTGAATGGTGAGGGTGAAGAAGAGAGATTAGAGCCTCTTAGATTGGCATATTTGCTGCTGGGGAAAGCTGTTTTTGCTTCTAATGGCGGTGATGGGTGTTTGGAAGGATTGGAATTCCCTTCAACTGTAGAAGATTTCTTGCTGAATGATCCTCCTGCATAATAGGTAATAATGCCATTTCAATTCTCTCTTTGTTTTGTAGATAATTATTCTTCTCTATCTCATAAGCATGAGCAGTTGAATTGAAGCTTTAATTTCCCTTTGTGGGTCAATAATGGCCACTGTAAATTCGTCTGCTAAAGCCTAATTGTCTGCCTCCCAAAGTTTAAAATGACTAGCTCTATTTTCTCGTGAATACATCAGAACCTTAACTTTCATGTCCATTTTTCGAATTTGGAATTTGGGTTGTGTGTAAAAGCACGTAAATGAAGCAGAAAAGCTTCTGAGAGAACCTGGTATCGATGCCTTGAAATCCATCTCTAACCAACATTCAGTGATGTGTATGATGGAGGTTGTTGGTTCTGATTCACTGGTTTAGTCTATGGAACTGATTGTTAATCCATTGGCTTCTATGAGTCACTTTTAGATTATTGGAGAAGGGTTTTGATCTATGGAAGGTGGTTTTGCATATGGAATAAAGGTGTGAGTTGGAAAACTCATAATTGAGGGAAAGATGATTTTTTACCTACTTTTGAGGGGATATAATGTTGAGTGAAGTTGTCACTGAGAGTGAAGAAGATTTGGATATTGGGCATAAAGATTTGCATACTTGAAAGATATTTTTTCTTTCTTTTTTTGCCTTTTTTCAATTGCACTGATCCATAGATGTTGAAACTGCATAGATTATTTGAATTACACCTACTATGATCAACCAGGTGAAAAGATGGATTGATTTAGTGAACTTGGTAGGAAAATGGGATGGCATGGCTGAAAATTTATGGGTTTCAACCTGGACATGAACAAGCAACACCAGAGCTCAAGAAAAATCGCTTAAATTATGGTAATGGGTCTCAAATCTTCAACCAAAAGCATGTTAGCTAGTTGGAGGAACATGTGATTTTGGTTTGGTCCAAGGGTGCATCTGTGAGATTTAATAAATGAAAACCCTCAATATCTCTTGAAGCTACTAATATCCAAGAGAGAGAAAAGAAAATACATACATACATATATATATATATGGTTTGAATTGAACTGATTGGGGGAGGAATTTGTAAGCTGAATAAAAGATGTACAGAACATTTTGGTGGCCATTTTTGTTAATCCTCTCTTTGTAGGTTGGGACGTATAGAACTCATGAGATAATTCAAACCAAATCTAATCGAATCCAACCATTTTAGTTGGGCTTTTCACTGATTTGGTTTGGTTTAGTGCTTTTTTTTTTCTTTTTTTTTTTTGAGAATGGTTTAGTGCTTGTTCTTTGGTACAGTTTATGTTTGATTGATACTAACACTAACAACAGGCTTTACAAGTCGTGACATAACAGTTTGGCGAAAATTGGGGAAAAAATTAATTTGACAGCTGTGGGATTTGAACCCACGCCCTTTCGGACCAGAGCCTAAATCTGGCGCCTTAGACCACTCGGCCAAACTGTCATGTTTTGACAAATATTCTCTAATTTCTTTATTTAATTAATTAATTACGCAATTTATTGTATTTTTTAATAAGAAAAACCCCATTTTTATTTCTAAACTTAGTGAGATTAATCAATTTTTGTCGTAAATTTTTAATTTCATCAAATTGAACTTTGAACTTAGATAATTGTTGTAATTTTTGCCTTAGGTTCTATTTTTGCTACCTTCATCTAATAATTTTAATTAAAAAAAAAACATGAAAATCTCTTAAAACTTATAATTTTCAACAAAAATTCAGCTCCAGTGTCACCTTTCTCTAAAGCTCAATGCTTTGTAATTCACATAATGCATATTATAAGAATGTATATTTTTTTTTAATGATTCTTCAAATGAAAATCAACTAAAACATATACATTGCAAAGCTTATTCAACTTTAATATAAAAATTACTACATAGATTAATGTAAGGTTCTATTTTATGAAATTTAAAGTTTAGAATAAATAATTGATACACCTTGCAAGGTTTAGGGGTAAAAAAAAAAGGCAAGTTTAGTCAAGTATATAGGTTTTTTATTTTACAAAAGAATATACTCAAAGTTATTATTGAGACATAGGATGTTTTCAAGTAAATTAATAAAGTACATCTTAATTTCACACAACCATTTTCTCAATGAATTTTAACATTTACTAAAGATTCATTGAAAAAATTCTCCAAAAAAAAAAGGAAAAAAGAACAAATTGGAAAAACTTGATAAAGAGGAGATAAAATGGATGAAGAAACAAAATTATACGTTTCAATGGAACAAAAACCAAAATTTATTTTGTAAAAAGTTCTAAAATTGAGGTCCAGTCCTTCAGAGAAATTATCAACAATGACTAAATAAATGAACCAGAAAAATGACAGCTGTGGGATTTGAACCCACGCCCTTTTGGACCAGAGCCTAAATCTGGCGCCTTAGACCACTCGGCCAAACTGTCACATTTTGGTTACTGTTTTACAATTTATATATTACATTTTTTTTTTACCTATATGTTTCGATTTTTCCAAGTAAATATTTAAATGGTAGTAATATACAATTTTAGGTACAATTCATTTTTAGTGAAGTGATCAATTGTCTACATAATGACAATTTTAATTAAGGGTTTTTCTTGAACAACTTATATCCATTTTTTAAGCTAATCACTAGTTATTTAAAGTAGTCTAGTTTTCAATTTTATAAATAAACATATCTAACCAATGTAGCTCAACCAATTTAGACTTTGGAGGTCAAAAGTTTCAATCTCTCCACCCTACACCTACTTATTTGACCTACAAAAATTGAACGTGTCCAACTTACTAAGTTAAAACAAAAAGGATTTTCGTATCAATTAAGAAAAGTTTTTTTTTAATATTACATCATCATTTTAATAATAAATTTAATACCAATTGCCAACAAGTGAAAAAATAGAATTAAATCGCATTTTGGCCTATAAAATTTCAAAATGTTCACTTTAGTCCTCAAGCATCAAAAAAATAACTATTTTGATCTTCAAGTCTTTCAAAATGTTTATTTTAGTCCATGAACTTTAAAACAATAATTATTTGGGTAACTACATGGGTAGTCCATAGAAGAGGCTCATATTTCATTTTTGGTCAAACCTACCATTTTTTACACGATTAGCCAACGTGTCTAATGAATTTACAACAAAGTTATAGTTCAATTATTGTTATACCCTTTTTTCATAATCTAATAGTTTTTAAATAAAAAATAATAATAATAATAAAAGCCATTTAAGGAAGACATACGGTTTTTTCATCCATTTTTTAAAAAGAACTCAACTAGCGCCTGATTGAAGGAAATAAAAAAGGGAAAATAGTGTAAATGGTCATTTTTGTGTGATTTTGGTCCGAAACAAAGAAACACTCTCCAAAGTTGATCATCGTTGCTTTCTTTCAACCTTCATCACTTTGCCATTTGAGCACTTCTATACGGTAGATGGAGGTGAAAGAAATGGCGAAGGTCAATAGCACTGGCAACGAAATTCCTCCAAACATGATCATCTACATTAACAATCTCAACGAGAAAATCAAGTTGGAAGATATTTTTGAGGTGAGAGGGATGGGGAAGCTTCTTTAATGGTATGAAATGTATTGTGATTTTTTATTGTTTACTCCTTGGTGGAGATAATTAAAGAAGTGGTTGAACGCGCAGTTCAAGAAGACTCTGGAATTATTGGCTTTCAAGACCTTGAAGTACAAGAGACATACTTGGGTTGTGTTCGAAGAAGTCTTTTCCCTAAGGTGAACTGCAATCCAAAGAAGAAGAAAACACATACAAAAATCAAAAGAATAAGAAGAAACTCTGTTCGTAGACGAATATATACTGAAGTATATAACATTCATTCTTATTTAAGATAATGTAAACATGTATATACTAACACTATATATTGAAGTATATAAACTTTATTCGTATATGAATGAATGTAAACAAGTGTATACTTACAATATATATTGAAGTATATAAAAGTCATTCGTATTTAATATAATGTAAACATGTATATACTAACACTATAAACTGAAGTATATAAACTTTATTTTGTATATGGATGAATGTAAACACGTGTATATTTACAATATATATTGAAGTATATAAAATTCATTAGTAGTTTATAGATTGTTGTAACCTGAAATAAATGAGGGAATGAAAATTTTGAAAAACAGGTGTTGAACGCCAATGAATAATGTTGAAAAATCGTGATCTGAAGTGAAGAAAACGTGTTGGGCGGGTGGTGATGAAAATGTTATGGGCGTAGACAACTTCAAAATTGAAGAAAAATTGCCAAGGGAAAAAACGAATCATGTGAAAACGTTATGGTCGAACAACTTCAAAATGGAAGAAAACGTGTTCGTCGAAAATTGCCTGAAATGGAACTTGACGATTCTGTGAAATGTTGGAAATGTTAGAAATGGGTAGCCAGAAGTTGATGATTCCGAAAAAGAAAATGCACAAATCATAGAACGCGTGGGGAAAAAGTGATAAATGGAAAAATATAAATGCTAAAATCATGGGAGTATCAGATAAAATATTGATAAAAATGGGTATAATCTTTAATATTAAAATAAAAATATATCATTAATATATGTATTCATGAAGGAGAGAGAAACAATCTAAGGGACATAATGGTAAAAAAAAATACACAACAAATTTTTAAATATTTGGACATTCGTGAAAATATGTATAAATTTATATATTCATGTAAAAATTCCTAATTATTTTGGTCTTTGCTTAATTTTTCCTCCTAATATTTTCCAACCCAATACTTGCCTCAACTGTGGTTTCTATGTATGTTCACATTGCTCTAATACATACCCACATTCACAAGTTAATACACATTTAAAAAAGAAAAAAAAAGGTGTAATTCCATTTGTTTTTTTTGCCTGAAATCTCTAGTTAAAAAATATACCTCAAAAAGTCTAGAAACTAAAATACAAAAAATACAAAAAAAAATAAAAAAAGGTAAAAAAAATTTAGTCTCTAAAATTTGAACTTAATTTCTATTTGTTATTGAGTTTTCAAAACTAACATTTTTAACACATTTAAATTTAGTTTACATTTGGTCCTTAAAGTTTCAAAAGTGGCATGTTTAATTCCTAAGGTCTAACTTTGATTTCTAATTGGACACTAAAGTTTGAAATTAGTTTCAATAAGTCTTTGAGTATAAACTTTTTTTAACTTTGAGTATAAACTTTTTTTTAAAAAAAAAAAGTTAAAACTCATTTTAACAACACATATCAACATTTAGTCAACATATAATAATGGTTACACGATGATCAAATGTCACTTTTAAAATTTCGAGAACCAAATAGATACTAAATCTAAATCTCAAAGAACAGAATTATTAGTTTTGAAAACTTAGAAGCCAAATAGAAACTAAGTTCAAATTCTAGAGACCAAAGTATATTTTACCCTAAAAAAAGTAATTAATTAATTAATTAAAATAGTTAAAAGTTCAAAAACCAAAATGAACTATCAGCTAAAAATAATGAAAAACTAAATTATACTCCAGCTACCATTTCAACAAAAGAGAGGGAAAATAACACACACACATATATATATATATATATATAATCTAAAATGTTTTACAAGTTCTAACAGAAGGGAACTAAATTTGGCTTCTATGAAACGTAATGATCAAAGATCTGTGCTGACAAATTTGTGAGTTTCTTCCTCCAAGAAATTCAAAAATGGGAACATTGTCTTGGCATGAGATCCATAATAACACCTGAAAATTTCACTCAATCGCCTAATGCAGTCCACAGCATTATGGTCACCCACAGATAACATGATGGAAGAAAGCTTCAAGAGTTCATTGCCAATGGCAATATGGTTTTCGCCATACAACTTCTCTAGAATCTGCAAAAGCCCAAAAACAAGGCTCAGATTTCATTCACTCCAAACAAAATCAAGGTGGTGAGTTGAGATGAAAGTTGCCTCAAATCTAAAAGAGAGAAGGAAAAAAGAAACATTCAAACAAAAAATTGAAGTGATTCATCAATAAGATATGACACGCCTCTTAAGTTAACTAAATCCCGTAATCGTTTATGACTTTTAAAATCCTAAATGGAATTATATACAAGACATCTCTAGGTAGGGGTGAAATAAAAAACCGAAAAACCGACGAACCGAGCCAAACCAAACCGATCCAGTGGATTGGTTCTGTTTTTTAGGAAAAAATTGGACATCTCGATTTATATGTAGAGAAAACCAAAATTTTTTGGTTCGGTTCGGTTGACGTTTGAAAAAACCAGTAAAAATCGAACTGAACCGAACTTTATATATATATACCCTTAATAAACCCTAATTCCTTTTCGTTCTCATTTCATCGACAGCCTCCACTTTCGTTCACTTCTCACAACACTCTCTGCCACCGGCGTAAAACTCCTCTCACAACACTCTCTGCCACCGGCGTAAAACTCATCTCTCTCACAGTCTCTCTGCTATTTTCGTTCACCTCATAGCACTCCCGGCCGCCAGTGTTGTCCACTCTCCATCCACCAACATTCTCTTCAACCACCAGTGTTTTCCTAGCCACTTCGCTGTCGCAAGTCAGCGTTATGTTTCAGCTCACCTTCCCCTTCTGAAACCCTAATCAAACTCCAAATAGTACAAATGGTCGTCAATTTCGATTGAGCCACCAAATTGAAGCAAATTGACGAAATTGATGCCCGCCTCAATCAAATCCCTCGCATCTTCATCCACCAGCCTGAAACTCTCTCTGACCTCAAACCAACCCCTTCCTCTATCACCATCGTGAAAAAGAAGGTAACACTACCACAAGGATAATTGACAGCCAAATATAGTGTTCAATTGATCATACTCCTCAATTTCTGCCATGCATCAAGGATAATTGACAGAATATTTAAGCCTTCCATCTTGGACAATTCACAACATTTCTCACACTTTTCTCTGCGGTAATTAATTGGAAAAGGATTTAAATCATGACTCATAGTTGATACAGATTTTTTGTCATTTGAGTTATAATTTAGTCGTTGCAATTATCTCTTCTTGCCTTTTATTTTCTTTGCTCATTATCTTTAGCCATGACAACATATTTATTTTCCTTTTGTATTCAATTCTTTCCTTATTTCCGTAAGTTCTGTTGTACTAGTTAAATATGTACAATTCTATCCTTTCATTTCTCAAGTTGAAAAACAATCTCTATATTGAACATTGGACATTGGTTTTTCTCTCCAGTAATAACTTTTTTGCTGCCCTTATCATTTCAAAGATCCACCTCGCCGCCCTCAACTCCCTTGACCTCTACCCCTCAATCGTCAACCAAAAACCGAAAACCAAACCAACTCTAAACCAAACCGACCACAAACCGAACCGACGGTTTTGTCCCTTATTGGACATTGGTTTGGTTCCCACTTTAGTAGAACCGACCACTTCGGTTCCGTTCTCGGTTGAGCCCAAAACCGAGAAAACCGAACCGACTATCACCCCTATCTCTATGCATGATTATCACAAAAAAGTGGAGCATATTAAAACAAGTCTACTTCCTGTAAGTAAAATTATACAACTCCGTACCAGAATTGATGATTTACAATGGCCTGCTGCAAGCTCAAGTTTTCCAAGCAAACAGAAGGCCTGCGACAGATTGTCTTCAGCCTACAAGAATTATATCACAAATGATTAAATATAGCATCAATAGTAGCCTGTGGTTCGAGTCCAACTTAACGGAACTAGCATCGCTCAGCTAAGACTGCAACAAGCATTGTCCACACTACAATCATTTCAAACATAGATAGCATTCGAGGATTAAAGGAAACAATATCACAGTGTTCAATATGGAAAAGAGAACTCACTTCTGCTATGCGCTTATTATATGCATGCAAAGTAGATTTCAGTGAGAACAGAGCTCTCAAAGCATCTGAGGCTGTAGTTTCTGACACCCTATTTAAATTTATCTCCTGCTGCAGCCTGTGTAAATTAATCAGCCAGTTATTCAAACCCATGGAGAATTTACATATACAATAGGTTTTAAGATTGAGAACATGTTTTGTACAGAACATAATCTGAAACAGAACTCCAGTGAAGAGAAGCAAGAATTAGAATTCTCTTGCTATAAGCGAATATAGAACAAATATATGACTGACACTACTGAACTTGGACAACATTGGCATCAGGATTACCTTGTAAAATGAATCCCGGCCTCATCCACTGACGAACGAGATGATTTTATATCACGATAAGATCCACATTTCAAACAATGGCCATGACCAGCATGAAGGAAGCTGTCACTCTATAGAAATGCAATAGAACCATTTAGTCCCTTGATCAAACCATTATTAAACTTGGTAAATGCATAAAGAATTTATCTGTCCCAAACCATTTTGGAAGATATGGATGGAAAGCAAGAATTGAGTGTTCAAGGAAAGGACTAAGGATCAGGCAGAGGTGTTTAATCTACTAAGTTAGTTGTTCTCCTTAGGTTTCTTTAGATAAAGAGTTCGGGGTTATTCTTGTAATTTGGTTTATCGTATGGTTCTTGTGGGAGTTGATGTTTGCTTTATTTTGTTTGGTTGAAGCTTTGAAACTTTTCAACTTTTCAAAGAAAAATTTCATTTCAGTTTCAAAAAAGCATGAAAAAAAATTAGAATACCTGCATGAAAGGCTCCAGCCTACTTTGTTTGTTGAATGTAAGAAAGTCCTTGGTTTTCTTGTTTTCACAGTTGAAGATGGATCTATCCAAGACTACGCCATGGCAATTTGGATTAGTGCAACAAAATGCGTTGAGGACAAGGTCAGATATATTCACCAATGCGCAACCACTACACTGACATTTAAACGAGTACTCATCCTCAAGCAACTTAAGACGGTCTTTACAGTCCAATTGACCAACCTGTCAGTAAAGTATATTTGATCAGGAAGAGTATCTTGCTAACTAATGCAAATTCATCCAGAAATAAAGAGGCAATATATATGATTTAGAAAGAAAAGTTAAAAGAACAGAGCAGCAAATGTCATGATTAAAAAATAAAATAGACCCAAGTTTAGGGAGTAGGCAAACCTGTGGACCGTATGATAACTCTAGGGGACACCCAACTGTCACGAACTCAGTTGTCCGTATAAAGAGGGTACGTGAATTGAAATATGCATGGATGTTTGGTTTGCAGGAGTGGTTAAACATGCTTCCAGTTGTATAAATAGCCTGACCTACTCTGACCTAGAATATAAATCACAATGAGGAAGTGCCCAAAAGGATTTACCATATAAATCAATTGGAAAACTGAAACCATAGAGAAATAGCAGCGAAAGACATCGTGTTGCAGATGAGCTTACTTGTTCCATATTACAAGTAAAAGGAACCGCACTAGACAATCTTCCACACTGACCTAGTGATCCGGGTGCATGGAAGGATTTCATACGGACAATAGATATAGAGTTTGTCCTAATCTGGGATATAAGCATGACAATCTGCATTGATAGAGCAAATGATCCATCTCACAATCTTGTGCCACACAAAGCATACTGATGGAGCTATTGACAATTTTAACATATTAATATAATCAGAAATATTTGTATCAGATATGGGTTTTTATCATTGAAAAAGAAAAGCGAAACCATGAAAGAGTAAATGTCTGAAAATGTATAATAATTAAAGGTCATTAAAAGAAAAGGGGCACTATTGTGCAAGCATTTACATACTACAACTTTCTCTCAAGAGAGAGTACTTTTATCGTAGTAAATTGGGTCTTTTTCATTCTTTCTAGAACAGATGGAGTGAAAAAGAATCAACCAACCTGCGAGACAGTGTTCCCGTTGATTGGAAGTTGAGAGGGGAAAAATTGCTGAAGACAACTTGATAGTATAATGGAATATATAATACACTCCAGCTTGCTATCAGTTCCCATTTGCGGAAAATGATATGAAAGATTCTACATGAAAACATTGGAATAAGCTTTCAATAGATATCTTTTTTAAGGAAAAAAAATCAAACACAATTAATAGGGATATATAGTCATCAGAAGTACCAACATATCCACAAGGTTAGAAGCATCTGTAAAGCCACCTCTCTGTGCTACAAATTTAGCCACTATTCGCCCAGCTAAAACTATTTCAGATGGCAAAATTGCAGGCCAGTGTACACCATCACATTCATGTTTATGTTCAGGAACATCTTCAGTCCTTAGGTTGGCAAAACAGAGCAAAGTTATTTCTTGAACATACTTTCTGAGGTCATCAGAGAGATTTTTGAGAGTATCTTCATTATCTGGAGAATTTTGTAACATTTGCCCCCCTGCTTGTATTTGGCAGCGTTGTGAGCAGTACAGAGGAATCGAGCATGATGGACAAGGTACTTTATCAGCTGGTAGTTCATTCAAGCAGTAATGGCAATGAGTTTCTCTACAATGCTTCAATATTACCTGCCAGTCAAAATCAAAGTAAATGTTAAATAACTTTAAATCAGGAAAATAAAACTATAAATCGAAAATTATTCAAATTTAATACTGTTGTAGATTATAATTGGTTCATATTTTCAATTTGTTCAGAATTAATAGGTGAAGTGATGAATATGACTTTAAAGTGGGAAAGAGATTAAAGATGTTTACTGCAACGTCATTAAAGTGACCAAACAGTCAAGAGTAACTGAAGTTATTAGTCCAATGAGACAAGAACCGAGCAATATCTATTAAGGAGAAGAGGAACTGAGTAGATTGATGTCAACTAGCTCTGGAGGTTGCAAAACCTTTAGAGTGCTCCTGAACAGAGAGAGTTCTACCAATGAATGGAGTTTGAAAGTACACCACAGGTTTGGGTTTATAGTAGTTTATGTAAACTGAACCAGCATGACTCTTTTGGTTCAAAGCCAGATTCTATCACCACTACATGACTGGTTCACTTGCCCACTTAAGAAAACTGAACAACTGAGTACTTGGATTTGGTTTTTCAATTTGTCCAAATTAAATTACGCGCACTCCTAGTTTTAGCATTATGACTAATCAAAATCCAGAGAGAAACAACGGAACTTCTAAGAGAAGTTATAAATGGTAAACTTTAAAGATGACTAATTGCCTTCAAATCTTCCTTCAACATTTGAGATTGAAGCACCGAGGCCAGAGTGAGATTAAACATCCAACGCAACTCCATAACTAGACACTAAAGGCACAATAGGCTGGGGGGTAAAACCCCTAGAGAGTCACAGTCATGTAAGTTGTAGACCTCATGGCAGTATAAGATGTAAAGTTGAGAGAATTTGTCAAACAACAACGAAAAGGGTGGAAAAACAAGACGGACAATAAATTGCATTCCCCATAATTTAGAAGAGAAATATGTACTCACCAAGGAATAAGGTTCTTCAACGTGGACCAAGGAAGATGGAGGTATCTCAGTGGGCGAAACCATTCCTCTCCCCTTATTCGATGTGGTGACATGTAATTTTAGTTGGATTGGCTCATCTGTTACACATATCATGCTAGTTTTTAACAAGTAACTGAGTACCGAGTACCTATGTTCTACACACATATAGGAAGTAGGAACCAAAATGTTTCCGGGCACCTATCCACATAAGAAATATATATTTCGTTGAAAAAGATAACAGTATACAAAAACTCCAAAGGATTTTAAAAAGAAAACACACCAATTGGAGGCCAAGAGGAGGGAGAATAAAAATACTCAATGCATTCTTCATTAGAGAGTCACTAATATATATTGGTACACAAGGGAACCCTAAACTAAAAAATATACAATTACAATCAAGGACAAATATACATAATAATATATATTATAACACTCCCCCTCAAGCTGGAGCAAATATGCCAACCATGCCTAGCTTGTTGCAAATATAATTTATTCTTGCTCCATTTAAGGCTTTGGTAAGGATATCTCCCAATTGTTCTCCAGTCTCCATATATCCTGTGGACACCAACCCTTGTTGTACTTTCTCACAAATGAAATAACAATCCACTTCAATATGTTTAGTTCTCTCATGAAACACTGGATTAGACACAATGTGAAATGCAGCTTGATTATCACACCACAATTTAGCTAGCATAGTAATACTGAAGCCTATCTCAGTCAAAAATTGATGAATCCAAACTATTTCACACATAGATTGTGTTATAGCTCTATATTCCGACTCAGCACTTAAACGTGAAACCACATTCTACTTCTTACTCTTCCACGATACCAAATTGCCTCCTACAAAGACACAATATCCAGAAATTGACTTTCTATCTTCTTTAGATCTGCCCAATCAGCATCTGAAAAACATTCAACTTTTGTATAACCATGATCTTTTTATAAGATTCCACGCCCAGGTGCAGCTTGCAAGTAGCATAGAATTTGTTCCACTGTAGCTCAATGATCTACTGTAGGTGAAGACATATCCTAACTTACAACACTTGCTAAATAGCAATGTCTGGTCATGTCACAGTCAGATAATTCAACTTCCCAACTAATCTTCTCTCTCAAGATCTTTAAATGATTCTCCTTCTTTGGTGAGTTGCAAATTAGGTACCATCGGAGTACTACAAGGTTTAACTCCCAGTTTTCCTGTCTCAGATAACAAATCAAGTACATATTTCCGTTGTGACAAAAAGATACCTTTCTTACTTCTCATCACTTCAATGCCCAAAAAATACTTCAGTGTTTCCAAATCCTTAGTGTGAAACTGATCCTAAAGGAAAGTTTTCAAATAAGATATACTTGATGTATCATTTCCAATGATAACAATATCATTGACGTACACAACAAGCAGAGTAATACCATTCTCAGATCGTCAATAGAAAACAGAATGATCAGACGTACTTTTCTTCATTCCAAGCTTCTCAAGTGCTTGATTATATTTACCAAACCATGCTCATGGGCTTTGTTTCAATCCATACAATGATTTTCTAAGACGACAAACTTTATCACTCTCCCCCTGAGCAACAAATCCAAGTGGTTGCTCCATATAAAATTCCTCTTAAAGATCACCATGGAGAAAAGCATTCTTGATGTCAAGTTGATGCAAAGGCCAACGTTGAGTAGCAGCCATGGAAATAAACAATTAGATAGAAGTAAATTTAACAACCGGAGAAAATGCATCACAATAATCTATCCCATAAGTCTGAGCATAGCCTTTAGCAACAAGGCGCGCTTTCAAGCGAGCTACTGATCCGTCAGGGTTATCCTATTGCTTCATTTGTTTCTTATCACCAGCTGTCACAACCCACATATTCTTTTCATACATCTCTTGATTCTACCTCTATCCCTAACTATGTTCATGAAGATTTATCTCATTCTGGCTTACCATGTAGTCAGTATTGGAAAAATACTCAATGTATTCTTCATTAGAGAGTCACTAATATATATAGGTACACAAAGAAACCTTAAACTAAAGAATGTACAATCACAATAAATGAATTTATACATAATAATATATATTATAACAATAACTAGAGCTCCAAAGAGACGCTACAAAAACAATTTAAGCCTATATTTTGTGGGCTCTTCATAAACATCCTGAAAAATCCTCCTGTTGCATTCTGACTGATAATCTCCCCAACCAAAAAAAATAATTTAACTAGAACATTGGGGGCTGTTTGGAGGTTGGTTTTAAAGACTTTTATGTTTTTTTTTTTTTATAGGATACAGTAACATTTCATTGATAATATGAAATTACAAAAGGATGAGATCCTATCCAATGGATTATAAAAAACTATTCCAATTGGTCATGAGAGAAGATAAGTTATAATTACAAAATGGAGAAATCAATTTACACCAAGAGAGAGCAAAAAAAGTAATAGAAATACTAAGGGAGTGTGTGTGTAAATCCTTGTCTTTGAAGATACGCAAATTGCGTGCATTCCAAGTAGACCAAAAGAAAAACCGGATGAAATTCAGCCAAAGGATTTTCCTTTCTTTTTTGAAAGGATGACCGTTGATCACATGAGAAAGGAAAGTCTGTATGTCCATGGGGAAGGCAGTCTGCCACCCAAAAGATCCCAATAGAAAATTCCAGAAAATGATGGCTGATTGCACTGAATAAAGAGGTGGCTTTGAGTTTCCTCCCCATTTTTGCACATGATACACCAACTTGGGGAGATGGACATCCAGGGGAGGCGCTTCTGCAATCTGTCTTGAGTATTAAGGCAAGAGTGGCTCAATTCCCAAATGAAAAATTTTACCTTTTTGGGCTAAGTACCTTTCCATATATCAGATAAAGGTCTTTGAAGCTCTTGTTCCCTTGAGAAGATAATGAACAAATAAGGGATTTAGATGAAAACGTTCCTTTTGCCTCCAACATCCACTACCAATAATCATTTGAATCCTTCAGAACTATGCTGTCAAGAGTATGAGAGAGAATAGCCCATTCTTCAGTCTCCCAATCTGTTAAATTCCTTCTAGGGCGAAAGTTCTATGTTCCCGTGGATGAAATCCAGAAATCAGCCACCTTTGCCTTCTTGTCTAGCGAGACAGCAAAGAGAAGAGAAAAACGATTCAAGAGAGGCCCACCTTCCAGCCAATTATCAGTCTAGAAACTTGTGTTCAAGTCATTTCTCACTTTACAAGTGCTATTCGAATAAATCAGATCTTGAGTTCCCTGTATAAATTTCCATGGGCCCTTAAAGAATGTAGGGAGAAACTACCAGGCTTCAAATCAAATTGCTGTGAGCCAAATTTTGAGACAATAACTCTCCTCCAAAGTGAGGATTTTTCTTTGTGAAAACGCCAGATCCATTTTGCCATAAGGGATGCATTTTTAAGTTTGATGTCTATAATCCCAAGACCAACCTCCTCAATTGGGCGCTTGACTTTATCCCAACGAAGGTTGTGAGAACCACCCTGTTCCCTGTTTCCCTTCCATAAAAAATTCCTGTAAAGTCTCTCAATGGATGCTGCTGACTTAGATGGAATAGGAAAAAGGGATAGATAGTATAGGGGGGAGGCTAGCCAAAGTAGCTTGAATGAGAGTCGGTCGCCCTCCTTTTGAAATATGTGAACATCCCCAAGATTGTAGCCTTCTTTGCACCTTTTCAACAATTGGCAACCAAAAAGAAATAGACTTTGGCTTACCATTCAGAGGCAAACCCAAATAAACAGTAGGCCACTTATTGAGTCTGCAACCCCAATTCGCAGCCAAAGACTCTGCAAGTGATGAATCAAGATTAATCCCCAAAAAGACTGTCTTATGTTTCTTAGATCAAAAAATTAGTAAAAACATTTTCGTATGTTTTCTTTTAAAATTTTGTTCTGTTATTGAGACTTTGCACACTCAATGCCAGCTCCAAAAAACATCAAGGATTTTTTATTTATTAAGCTTTCTTGTTGAGAATTCGAATGCAAGTCCTTGATTAACTTCCCTCAAATATCTCAAGCCCTTAGTACTGAAGCCACCTTGTGGGGGCCTGAGTAGAGACATGTTGAAAAGGCTCTTCCACCCAATTAGGAAAGACTAGAATAGCTTGACACCATTGCATTATAAACAAAAGCACAAAATTTCTCAGGAAAAAGAACAGTGCAGCAGCAAGAGCATGGCATTTTTTTTTCACGTAGGAAACCGCACTTTCATTGAGAAAGATGAAAGAAAATACAAAGGGCATTCAAAAAAAAGCTCCACAAAAGACCGTCCCAAAACTACACAAAGGGACTCCAACTCAACAAAATCAAACCAAGATCATAATTACAAGAAGGCCTAGTGACTAAAGTCCACAACAAGGCATTAAACCTCACCAACTCCTAAACCTCGTCACAAGAGCGCTCAACCTCTCGAAAAAGTTTACCATTCCTCTCAAGTCAAACACCCCACAAAACCGCAAAGAAACTAGCATGCCACAAAACAGTTCCCCTCTCACTAAAAGGAGAGCCAAGAAGAATCTCCTCAATCACTGCAAAACAGTCCTTATGCCAACTCATACAAAAATTAAAAGCATCCAACCAACGAGACCAGGCACCCCCACAAAAGATGACACAAATCCTCAGTCTAACACCTACAAAAGATGCACCACTGCGGTAACAACACAAGAGAATAATGTCTCTAGACGCGATCCAAAGTGTTGACTCTCCCATGTAAAATCTGCCAACACAAGAGAAGGCATGGCATCTTCATAGAGGGTCAACGTGGGGATTCCTCCTCTGAACTTTATTGATAGTGATGGTGCCACCAAGAAAATCCTACCAGAGAAAGTCACTAACATTTTTAGGGTATTTGAACTTCTACATAACTTTTATCATCTCCTTGGGAAAGAAAGCTCATTGACTATCAAAATATTAAGAACGGACTTGGAAGAGAAGAAACTTGAACCTTCTCCCACCAAACCATTTTATCAATAGAAGATGAAAAAGAGGAGATCCTTCCAGCACAGACAATAACACGAGCAATTCTTCCATCTCCAAGTCCTACCCTGGAACTAGTCGGAAGGAATTATTCAGTTTGATGGAAGAATACCATGGTGCTCAGAGGTGATTACTACCTCCATGAGGAATTTCTGCTTTTGGTACCCACAGTACTTGGGGACAGGAATTCTCAAGGTTTTGGAGCCTGCTCTAACACCATGTGGAAAATGAGCATTGGGGACTCTTGTGATTTCTATAGCTCATATATTCACGAGATGATAAACATGTACAGCTTCAGAAATATACAAGATCAATCAATTGTACAAGAAAAGAAATATTGGTGAGGCAAGAAACTTGGAAGAAAGCAGAAAAAGGAAAGTATCTTGTCCTATAAACAAAAACTTTGGTTCACAAAATTGAAAAACTTTTATTCTTCATGCCAACTCTACATCTCTACTAGCATCATAGCACTTAAAAATCTAAGCTCAATAATTCAGTGCAAAGAGAATTTCTGCCGTTTTTATTCAATAAAATTAGCATAAGGAATAAACATTAGATATAACTATCATCTTACTTACCAAAATCATCCAATTTATTCTTGCCGTGTTCATTTATTGTCTTTGACCTCTTATGCTGATGTTGGATGACCTTCAGCTCGTCTTCTATCTGCTTCTTTCCATTGAATGATGCCTCCACATTCTTAGAAATTTGAAAGTCACGGATAGCATCATCAAAATTTCCCATAGTAGCATTTGCTTTACCTCTTCTGTACCATGCCTACAGAAAAAATTATAATAAAAAAATTTAAAAAAAAAAAAAAACAATACATGGCAATAATAAGACAAAGGTAAGAGTTGAACAACAACTGGTTACAAGGAATTTCTTCATTATTATTAATATGATCCAAGGAAAGAAGATCAAACGAAATTAGTTTCACCTTTGCATAGGTTGATGAAATTTGAAGTGCTCTATTGCAATCTTGTACACACTCCAATTGCAGATCCATTTTCTGAAGGGAGCATAAAACAGGTGGATTAGTGGCAATGGAGGAACCTACATCATTCAGTTCATACATCTATTTGCAATAATTAATTACTTTCTCTTTTATTCTGGGACTCAGATACCCCAATCCCCACAAAGTGAACAAATATGGTCTTCTCTTTTTAAGGATGTAAATGCACTCTCAAAAGCATGTGATAGATTCAAAGAGTTGGAAAATTTTCTCAACGCTGCGAGATGCCTTTAAATAACATAATAGACAAGAGAACTCCATATTGAAAGAGAAAGGTTCAACTCCAAAGGGTTTGAAAAGGAAGCTTGAGCTAACGATAAAGAAGAGAACTCCATACACAGCTAGAAAATTAAGGAAATTAGATTAACAAGATATTCATATCCACCAGACATACTTTTTAGAACTTAAGGACATAGTTGTACAACCTCTAGAATAGATCTTGTTCAAGGAAGGTCGTATATCCACCATACATACTATAAGAGAAACAAACCCAAGAACATTTAAAGATTTGAAATTTTTCTTAAGAGAATGACATTAACCAAACTAATAAACAAAAAGTTCAATATCAACCAAAGAATAGATCTTAACAATTGCATCTTAGAAGGCAATTTGACTTACACCACAATTGAGACCGATACCCTTTTACAGTTTACTACAAGTGTATAAATTATCTAGCAAGTATTCATTTCATTCATTTAAAATTCCAGCTAATTATGCGAATTGGTGCGAGTCTCCATGTGGGTGCACGCATACATATTTGGGTGAGTGTGAGAGAGAGTGTGTATATGTGTAACCAACAAACCATAGGAAACAGCTACCAAACAACCAATTCATTATTCATGAAAAAAAAAATGTAGAATTATGATAATTTTACATTAAACATGAATTTGCCGAAGCCAATCCGAGCATAACTTGGTGGATAAGGCACTAATTACCATCCCAAAGGTCAATGGTTCGATTTCCCACCCCGCAATTGTTGAACTCAAATATATATATATATATATATGAATCTACTGAAGAAGGATTGAACTCACATGCAAAACTGATGCTCGATTCACATATAAGGTTGCAACCAAATTCTTGTCCATGTCAACAGCATGCATTGGAGCAACTTGCAGTGCCTGTGGACGTTATAAGAAAAGGCGAGAAACATGGAATCCCAGTAAAAAGAATGTTGAAAACTAGTAATGTGTACTATTGTAATGTAAAACAATCCTGAAATAAAGAGTTTGAATAAACCACTGCATATAGGCACTAGAAAAACCAGTTTTCCTTCCTTCATTGTAAGTTAAGGTTGTAACTGTAAGGCAATCCTGAAATCTATCCACAATTTATCACCAACCTTGATTGGGGATGTTTCTTATCAAAATAATAATAACCCAAATCTATCCACAAGTTTTTCTCCTTTCGCATAAACTGGAAAAAGCTTTCCATTACAGCATGGCCCAACTCAAGATAAGTATTAAGTGAATAAAATGAAACTTGGAGACCTGGGAATAATGAGCCAACGCATTAGCATAATCCCCCTTAACGAAGCATTGATTTCCTTGGCGCTTGAACTCCAGAGCAGCGTCCTTTTTCTTACCACAGAGAGCATTTTCAGGACCCATTGCCAAGTCCCCAATGACCTGAAGTGTTAGAGACAAAACCCAACATCTAAAATTGGCCATGTTCCTCGTAAATTACAATGTAAGTGCAAACTCAGAAGCTAATTTACCTACTTTTTCAGAGAGAAATGGAAGAGAAATACGAGGCCGTTTTCAACCAAGCTTACTTGGAAGAAGAGCTGCGATTGCTGGAAAAGGCGTAATACGGAAGAACAAGACAAAGGAAGATCATCGGCGGTGCTTGAACCCACCATCTGCTTCAAGTTTTCCGGCACCAATGACTTCAGCTTCTCCATAATGTTGGGAAACGAGTGCAATACCTAGCCAAATGCAAGCTCCAAAAGATTGAACTCTGTCACGGAGTCGAGCTTTTCGTTTTTTTCTTTTCCTTGTTTTTTTGTTTTTTTTGTTTTTTTTTTAGAGTTTAACAAAAATTGAGGGTGGCGATTCGATCCTTTAAAAGACTACCTCCATTGATCTTTGAGGACTTTTTTTTTTTTTTTTTACGATACGTGTAGTAAATGATTCAAACTTTTAACCTCTTAATTGATAATATCTACTTTTTATTTTTTTTTTTAATTTATGGGTGGGGTTTAAAAGTTCAATTCTTAAATTTTTAAGTTTGTGTCTAGTTGGTCTCAAAACTTTAAGAAGTGTCTAATAAGTTTTGAAATTTCAATTTTGTGTCTAATAGGTTCCTGGACTTTAAAGATGTTAATAGATCTTCAAACTTTTAATTTTGTGTCTAATAGGTCTATGATATATTTAAAATTTTTAAAAATTAATTGATTTATTAAATATAAAATTGAATTTTATGTCAAAGGAACCTAAACTTTCAATTTTGTGTCTAGTAAGTCTATGAATTTTAAAAAATATCAAATAGATCAGTGACTTATTAGACACAAAATAAAAATTTTAGAGACTTATTGGACACAAAATTGAAAGTTTAAGGACCTATTATACACTTTTAAAGCACATGAACCTATTTGATATAAAATTTAAAGTTTAGAGACCTATTATACACTTTTTAAAATTTACGGACTAAACTTGTAATTTAACCTTCCATTTTTGTTCATTTTAATCTCAAATTTCAAATGATGTTTTGGTCTTATAACTATTTTGGTCCATGTTGGTAAAATTTTAATACAAATTTTATATCCAACAAAAAAACAATTAATATAAAGTTAGGCTAATTTCAATAGGTTTATTGAGAGTAGTGGTTTGTGCTAAAATTGTGATTAAAAAATGAGATTACCAAAAAAAAAAAAGACCAAAACAATCACTTTTTTTACAAGTATAGAGACCAAAAGATACGTAAAAGTATAAAGACTAAAATAGACCAAAATAAGTTGAAGCGAAATAGAGAAATCAAAATACTATTTAAGCTTTTTTTCTTCGAGTTTGTCAACTGTGGGTAACATACAACCTTCCAACTTAAAGAAAAGTAATAATTGTAATTTTTTTTACTAATTTTTTATTTTAGTCCTTTTAAATTTCCTTATTTTGATATGTAAATACAGGTTACAAAAATAATTATTAAAATCTAAGTTGTGTTTATTTAGTTTTCTAGAAAAAGAGTTTGTGTGTATTTAGTCCGTTATTGAATCTCAATTTTAATTCTAATAAGCTTTTGCCACTAATAATGAAAAATAGACATGATATGTTAATGGGGCTTTTTTTTTTAGTTTAACTGCGTTAGTTAAACTAAAAAATCATAATATGACTCCTTACATTTTAGTTCAATTATCATGTTTGATTACGTAAACATTGAAGTAACAATGTTAACGCCAAATAGTTCTCAACCCTTCAAATATTATTGAACTTCATATTTAGCTTCTACCAAAATATTAAAGTGTTATTTTTACAATTGTGACTATTTATAAAGTTTAATTGTAAACATCTAACTTTAAGATAAAATAATCTCTTAATTAGGTGAGAAATGCTCAACTGCATTCAAACACAAAATTAAAAACTTTAAAAAATGAAAAAAAATAAATTTTGTGGCCATGACATGAAACTACAGATGGTGCATTAAGGGCATTCAGAGCATCTACCTCTTAGCAACCAAATGGATACTTTTTTCTTTCGCAAATGAAACTCTCAACCATCTTAGCTATCAAATTTGATGTGTTGAAGCTGCAATGAGGAATATCAAGGAATGATTTATTCGACATAGTGGCAGTCAACTTAATGACTCATATGAGGAAAATTGCTGACGTATCAGCCTAAATGTAGAGAAGATTCCAGATCCTTTTATATTCTTCATTCTCTCTCTAGTTTGTTATTAGTGTGTGTATAGGCTTGCTACACGTATAGATGTGATTGTTTCATTCTTTATAATTGTCGTTATTCTCTCACCATTCTTTTGAATTGTATATAATGGTGATTAAGGTTCTATAAAAGATGTCGAATAAGAAATACAGAAGCAGAGCATATCACAAAGAGGCATTTCCTCAATTCATCTTCCTCTCTTTCTTTCTGATTGAAAGTTTGATTTGGTATCAGAGCCATTGTAAATGGCCAACATCAATGGTAGTCAAGCTCAGTCACCCAATCTCTCTTCAAGTTCAGGCAATGATTATGTGACCGGACCACCCCTAAATCAGCTCCTAAACCCGTCTATCAAGATGGACCGATCTAATTTCCTCCTTTGGAAAAATCTCGCATGGCCCATTCTGAGGAGCTACAGACTTGAGGGTCATCTCTCAAGTGACAAAATCTACCCCAACAAGTTCATCAGCAGCAATAGTGAAGGATCTGGTGAAGGGTCTAGTATTGATTCACCTACTGCAACTCGATAAACACTCAATCTAAAATATGAAAATTGGGTCGCAGTCGATCAACTTTTGCTTGGTTGGTTTTATAACTCGATGGCCCCTGGAATCACTACACATGTGATGGGTCATCAAACATCAAAGGGCCTATGGGATGTTGTTCAAGAATTCGTTTGTGTACATTCAAGAGCTGTGATCGATTATTTGAAGTGAATGTTTCAGCAAACTCGCAAAGGTGCGTTAAACATGATTGATTATCTAATCGCTATGAAAAAGTATTATGACGTCTTGGCACTCACTGGAAGCCCTATGTCTACTAGTGACCTTGTATCTCAGGTTTTATCTGGCTTGGATAAGGAATATAACCCTGTTGTGATTGGGATTCAAGAGAGATTTGAAGTCAGCTGGTCAGATATGCAGTCGAGCTTGCTTTCTTATGAAAAAAGGTTGGAATATCATATGGCTATGAAAACAGGTTTTTCTAGCTTATCTCTTCATCCCAATTATTCCTCTTCTTTCGTAAATATGGTGCAAAATCGAAGCCAGCCTGTACAAAATTCCTCGAACGCCACTTCAAATCGGAATGGGTTACAAAATCCATATCCCAGCAATTCTCAGGGGCAAGGTCAAAGAGGTGGTCGTGGTCAAGGAAGAGGTCGTTAGAACAATGCATCCACGAATCGTCCAACTTGTTAGGTCTGCGATAAGCTTGGGCATATAGGGGTTGTTTGCTTCTTTTGGTTCAATAAAGAGGTAAGCAATCCAATCACACACAGGACTATGATGGTTCCTTTTCTCAAACAGCTCCACATGCACAATTTCATCGTGGAAATCAAAATGTTATGGTTGCAAGTCCTGTCGTAGCCACACCTGAGAATGTAATCAACCCAAGTTGGTATGCAGATAGTGGGGCTTCGAGTCATGTTACAGCTAATTCGAACTTCTTGTCCTCCAAGACCGATTATACAGGTACTCAAAAAGTAGTAGTTTACAATGGTAATGAGTTATTGATTTCACATATGGGACATTCTGACATTTCTTCAAATCAAGGTTTTCTTAGACTGCAAAATATTTTATGTGTGCCTAGCATTGCTAAGAATTTGATCAATGTATCACGTTTGGCTAGAGACAATAATATTTTTGTTGAGTTTTATCCTGATTTTTTTGTGGTTAAGGACAAGTATTCGGGAATGGAGCTGCTGAAGGGCATTCTTAAAGATGGTTTTGATTGCATCATCAGGACAGTTTATAAATAAGAATCAAGGGGCTACTCATGACTTTCAATGTTCGTTCGCCTTATCTTCTATCTTGCCTTGTTTTTCTGTTGATGTTTCTGCTAAATAGTCCTATCAAGAGAATATATTGGTGACCAAGTCTCTTTTACACAAAAGACTTGGCCATCCTTCCTAAAAGTGTTGGAAAAAGAAATTAGAGGATGTAATTTTTGATTTCTAGTAAATGATAGTTTGAAATTTTGTAAAGCTTGCCAGTTTGGAAATATGCAAGCTATTCCATTTCAATTATCTAATTCACGTGCCTCAGCTAAGTTTGACCTTGTTCATACAGACCTATGGGGACCCGCCCCTATTTTGTCCTCCGATGGCATTCATTATTATGTAATTTTTGTTGATGATTACAGTCGGTTCACGTGGTTATTTCCTCTTCGACAAAATAGTGACACTCTTGTGGCTTTTAAAGAATTTCAATCTTTGGTGAATGATAAGCCTTAGGATTAAGGCTTAATTAACTCCCAATTGCTTAAAATATTCTTGTTTTGACTTAAAATCATTTGAAAATAGTGGAAGATTGCTTGAATTTAAGGAAGAAATGAATGTGATGACATTTGGAATAGAATTCTAAGTAAATTGATCTTGTTTGCAGAAATTGTGGAAATTGCATAATCAAATTGCAAAATCGTGATTCTGCAATTGTTTCTGGAGCAGGGAATGTAAAAATTGCAAAATCAAATTGCAAAATCGGATTCTGCAATTCTGGACAGCAGAAATTTCAAGGAAAAACGAAAATTTTTTGCGCGAAACCAATTTATGGAAAACCAAATTACCGCCTGATTTGGTGGAATTGGAGCACGAAATTTGGGCAATCTTCAGCCCTAATGGAGGCCTATAAATGGGGAAGAAGAATTGGAGCTAAGCATCGGGATTGAGAGGCAATTTTGGAAATCAATTTTGTGGATTTTTGCAACAACGAAGAAACCCATTTATGGAAAATTCAATCTCCGCACGAATTAAGGGATTGGAGCGCGATTTTTGGCAAATTTCAACCCTAAGAAGATCTACAAAAGAGGGGGGGAAGAAGCTCGAAGATCAATTCGGATTTGGGAGGCGGAATCGGAGAGGAATTGAGCTCATGGGTTTTCAATTTTTGAATGCTCTTTTTTGTTTTCTGCAGCATTTACTTTTCTGCTTTTAGGATAGAACTTCAATTTCAGTTCAATTTTTCTTCAATTTCTATAGAGAGTATTTGCAGTACAACCATTGTTCCTCATTTGAATTCTTCTTATATTACATTTAAGTGTTAATTCAATCTCTATTTGTGGGTGTATTTCAACGATAATGCTCTGTTTTTCTGAAAAATCCTGGAAGTTTGTTTTGCCGAGGAGTCTAGCTTTTATCTTTCATTTTCTTTGAGTTTTCTTACATTACCAAAAGTTGCTGGCAGCATAGCCTTGAATTTTGTTTGATTTCTTCTTTTATTTCAAGTTTTTGTTCAATTTTGTTTCTGATTTGATGAGCCTCAGTAGGTCTTCTTGTTCAATTTTTGTATTTTTGTAGCAAGTAGTTTAATTTCAATTTATACTCGAGTGTTCCAATCCAATTTAAGTGGTACTTGAATTGTTAAGATTAATCATCTCCTAGGAATAGCAAGAAGATTTAGTCGATTGGAGGTGAGTGAGGAACCATGGAATATTCATCGTCTTATCTCTGCTTTTAACTAAGTTGGGTTACTGTTTTATAAAAGTTCAAGTTTCATTTGCATATTATTAACTCATTTGGAATTAAAGGGTAGAAGGAAGAAGACTTAAAATTCATATAGATGTCCATGATTCTTTGCTTTAATTCCAATTGAGAGTTTCTTCTCGTATCCTTCGTAGTATTGCCGAAAATTGCACTACAATTTACTGTCTTAGTTATTCAATTAATCTAGCTTCTAATATGAATTTTTTCTAAAAAATTAATTTTAACATTTTTATTTCCAACATGAGCTAAAACTTCTTAGAGGGTTCAAGAATGTGAATTCCCTAAGAAGTAATTGTAGCCTAAATTCCAATAAAAACCAAGCCTACATCTCAATTATTTGCTTGTGTTGATCAAATTTCCGTTGAGATCCTAGATTGATCAACTAGGGTAGCAACTCAAGCTTAGATCTAATACCGACGGAGTTAGTGATAAGCGGATTTCACACAAGTAATGGAGAAAAGAGCTTAGACATAAGCCAATCCTTACCCTAGACATAGGGATTAAGGACTCCAAAACCCATAAAATTGTTGAACCAAATAATCTAAGATAGAAAGACTATAGACATATAAGTCACTCACTTAGCCTCCTAAAAACCTAAATTCAAGGTAAATAGGAGATGCAATTTTGGTTTACAATTGAGTGTGGAGTAGGTTGGAATTGCAATTTTGGCTTGCAATTACAACTTAGGGCAATGACATTCTTGAGCCCCATCTTTATCTAAAATTTCCTTTACAATTTCATTTTCTAAGTTTATCTAGTTTGTCATTCCAATATTGCTATTTCTCAATTCTGCAATTTTTGTTATTTCGATTATTGTCATTTCTAGATTCTGCAATTAAATTCTGCAATTTTTCTCTTTATCAACACACCAACCCAACATTATTTTCGCAGTTTAGTTTTCCAAGTTGCAATTTTCCTTACATTTTGCTTTACAATATTTTTGTTACTCCGTTCCCTGTGGGATTTGATACTTGGTACTCAGATACCATTTTATATTACTTCGATCGGGTGCGCTTGCGTGTAACAATCCGATCAGTGAACACTCAGTTTCAAACTAATATCAAATGTGTACAGATGGATGATGGTGGTGAATACAAGCATGTTTTTTAAATTTGTGATCATCTTGAGATTCAGACACGAGTTTCATGCCCATATACGTCTACACAAAATGGGCAGGCTAAATAGAAGCATCGCCACGTAGTCGAAATTGTTCTGACCCTGATTGCTCAAGCTTCGATGCCTCTAAAATTATGGTGGTTTGCTTTCCAGACTGCTGTCTTTCTCATTAATGGCTTTCCATCTCCCTTACTCAAAGACAAGTCTCCTATAGAGCTTCTAGTGAATATTGTCTAGACTTGTCCTTGCTACGAGTGTTTGGGTATGCGTGCTATCCAAATCCATGACCATATCAGAGTCACAAGTTTGATTTTCATTCAGAACGTTGTGTGTATCTTGGTCCTTCTCCAATTCACAAGGGATTTTGTTGTCTCACTGCCACTGGTAAAATTATTATTTCCAGACATGTCAAATTTAATGAAGAAATTTTTCCTTTTGCAAATGACTTTGGTACTGGTTTGAATGGGGCCCAACAGCAAAAGCCTAATTTTGGGACTCATTCTATTTTGTCTTGGTTTGGGTCAAATACTTTTCCTAGCCCTGGCCCATGAAATCATACAACCCACACCAACAAGCATCATGTTGTCCTTATATTCTCATGTGCTGGTCCCACATCTTCTTCTAATCTCAGTTCAAATTTGTCCTCTAGCCCGACATCTGCTCCCTCTGCTGAACGTCTCTTAATTTTGAGAGGATAAAAATATATTGATCTGAGTAATATATACAATTTAGGTCTTCTTATATAGGAGAAATACCTATTATGAATATGGAAAGGAATTAAGACAATAAAAGTCAAATATTTGACAATTAATATTTACACAAAAACACTCCTAAATAGTAGAAATTCTAACACTCCCCCTCAAGCTGGTTTTGATCGGTGGTCACGCAATTGCACGCGATCGAAGTAATATAAATTGGTATCTGAGTACCAAGTATCGAATCCCACAGGGAACGGAGTAACAAAGGTTTTGTTTTGCAAAAGTGTAAGGAAAATTGCAAGTTTGAAAAGTAAAAATGCAAAAATAAAGTTGGGATAGGTTGTTGGTGAAAAACAGAAATTGCTAAATCCAATTGCTAATCCAGAATGACAATGTTGGAAATAACAGAAATTGCTAAATTGAAATTGCATATTCTACTTTGGCAATGTGCGGAATGACTAAAAACTGCAGAATTAAATTGCTAATCTAAATTGGCAATATGAAATGGCAATTTGGATGAACTTAAAGAATGAAAGGATAAAGGATGGGGCTCAAGACTGTCATTGCCCTAAGTCGTAATTGCAAACCAAAATTGCAATTCCAACCTACTCCACACTCAATTGTAAACCAAAATTGCATCTCCTATTTACCTCGAAATTGGGTTTGTTAGGAGGCTAAGTGGGGGATCTATATGTCTATAGTCCCTCCATCTTAGATAATTTTTGGCTCACAACTTTATGGGTCTTGGAGTCCTTAATCCCTATGTTTAGGGTAAGGAATGGCTTATGTCTAAGCTCTTTTACTCCATTACTTGTGTGAAATCCGCTTATCACTAACCCTGTCGGTATTAGATCTAAGCTTAAGTTGAAACCCTAGTTGATCAATCTAGGATCTCAACGGAAATTAAATCAACACAAGCAAACAATTGAGATGTAGGCTTGATTTTTATTGGAATTTTGGCTACATCTACTTCTTAGGGAATTCACATCCTTGAACCCCCTAAGAAATTTTAGCTCATATTTTCAATGAAAATCATAAAACTAATCTTAACAAAAGAGTTCATAATGAATGGTGCAATTTAATTGAATAAAACACTAACTCATGAAATGCAATTTGGTTTTTCCTAGAAATTCAAGCAAAAGTAAATAATTGAAATTAAGTCAAAGTGGCAAGGGTAGCTAAGTAAAATTTTCTTTTCTCCTACCTTCTGCACCTTGTTTTATTTTCATTCCAGAAGCTAAAATGAAGGATGCAAGAAAAACATAGCAAGAAAGCAATAAATCAATTCGATGCCTACCCGCTCCTTCCTATCCAATCGATTCAATCTCCTCCACTTTTAGAGAGAAATTAATCTTAACGATTCAAGAATCTCTTGAATCGGATTGAAAACCCAAGGAAGATGCAGAATTTGCTTGAGCAACCCGAATTGAAGAAAAAAAAAATTCTAAAAGATGAACTTCGAATGGATTTGGACTTTCCTACAAAATAATACCTGCTTGCATTCACTTAAGAACAAAAGGATAATCCTCATGACCATTCATCATGTAATAAAGAAGAATTGAGACACTGTGAATAAAAATTGGTGAAGGAAAGTAACTAAAACTGAAAAGAAAAAAAAAACAGAGGAATACTTGCGAACAAAACTACCCACGAATGTAATTGAAAGCAACTCAAACTTGAACGAAAATACAATAAATCGAGAATCAAAGTAACTTGACAGTGTTCTGTGATACCAACTGAAAGAAAATTGATATGGAAATTGAGTAAAATGATAAAGAACAGCAGCAGAAAGCCAAAACAGGAGCAGTAAAAAAAACCGAAAACCCAGAATTAATTCTTCGAATTAAGCCCCGAAATTCGTCTCTTTCTTCCGGCGTCTTCAATCTTCTTTTGTAGATCGGTTTAGGGTTCAATTTTGCCAAGAATCACGCTCCAATTCCCTTGATTTGTGCGAAATTTTCTCTTCCATTTATGGGTTTCGTCATTCACGCGTTTGCAGAATTTCCATATATACTCTGCTCAGGATTGCCAAACTGGTTTAGCAATTTGGTTTGGCAATTTGGTTTGGCAATTTCCGAAATTCCTGCAAAAAGAACCACATTACTTAGAACTCTTTTCCAATTGCTATCATATTTCATTCTTTCCTAATTTCAAACAATTTTCCACCATTTTCAATTAATCCTAGGGCAAACAAGAGTTTTTTCGAGCATTTGAGGATTTAAATAAGCCTTAATTTTAAGGCTTATCAGGTTTAAAGATGTTTTTCATAGCTAGCTTGTCAATCAATCTGTCGAATTGCTTCTTTGGAAGTCCTTTAGTTAGTACATCAGCAAATTGTTCTAATGTAGGAAGATATGGAATACATATTACACATGCATCAATCTTTTCCTTAATAAAATGCTTATCAACCTCAATATGTTTTGTTCTATCATGTAGAACTAGATTATGAGTTATAGAGATGACAGCTTTATTGTCACAATAAACTCGTATAGGTGTCTTTAGAGGAACCTTCAATTCTTCAAGTATCCTTTTGATCCATATACTCTCACAAATTCCATGGCTAAAGCTCTAAACTTTGCTTCGACACTACTCCTGGCCACCACATTTTGTTTTTTACTTCTTCAAGTAACCAGGTTCCCTCCAACAAAGGAACAATAACCATAGGTGGATCTTCTATCTGTAGCAATTCCTGCCCAATCTGCATCAATATAAACTTCTATTTGGAAATGATTATGTCTTTTGAATAAAATACCTTTTTCCAGGAGTCCTTTTAGATACCTCAAAATTCTATAAACAACTTCAAAATGTATTGGTCCAGGTGCATGCATAAATTGACTTACCATGCTTACGACATATGCAATATCAGGACGCGTATGAGATAGATAAATCAATCTTCCAACAAGTCTTTGGTATCGTTCTCTATCCTTTATTTCTCCTGCTTTTGCTATTTGTAACTTTAGATTAGTTTCAATAGGCGTTTTGCAACCCTGCACCTAAGTAATCCTGTTTCTTCAAGTAAGTCAAGAACATATCTTCTTTTATTAACAAAGATACCCTTCTTCGATCTTGCAAATTCCATCCTTAGAAAATATTTCAATGTTCCCAAGTCCTTGATTTGAAACTCACTTGCAAGATTTTTCTTAAGATCAACTAGACCTACTCCATCATCACCTATGAGAATAATATAATCTACATAGACAATCAAAATTGAGATTTTATTATTCTCAAAGTGTTTATAAAATATAGTATGATCTGCTTGACTCTGAAGAAATCCATAGCCAGACACAACTTTTTCAAAACGCTCAAACCAAGCTCTTATAGACTGTTTAAGACCATAAAGGAATTTCTTTAATTTGCAAATTTTACTACGACCGAGATCTTTTGCAAATTTTACTCATAAAAACCTCTTCCTCAAGCTCACCATTGAGAAAGGCATTTTTCAAATCAAGTTGGTGAAGTGGCCAATCTGAATTAACTGCAAGAGACAAAAGAACTCTAATAAAGTTGATTTTAGCAACAGATGCAAATGTTTCCTGATAATCAATTCTGTATGTCTAAGTGAAACCTTTAGCTATTAGTCTGGCCTTGTATCTCTCAACACTACCATCTGCATTGCATTTTATAGTAAACACCCATTTACAGCTCACTGATTTTTTATCTTTTGGTAACTCTACTATTTCCCAAGTCTCATTTTGTTTTAGAGCATTCATCTCTTATATAACTGCTAGTTTCCAATTTGGATCTTCTAATGCCTCATGTATATTTTTTGGAACAAACAAGTCATTTATCTTAGATGTGAAAGCTTTATGACTGGCTGACAATTTTTTATATGACATGTAGTTTGCAATAGGATATTTGATACAACTTCGAATATCTTTTCTAATGGCTATGGGAACATCAAAGTCATACACAACTGGCAAAGTATTTTGAATGGTTGAAAAAGTAGGAATGGAAGAATGATTACCCGTTTTTTCAATTTCATTCGTCGGAGTCTCAGATTAGTTATGTGAAGGATTAACTATTTGGTCTTCGTTTCTTTGATTGAATTTTCTTCTAGTATAAAACTTAAACTCGAGAACTTGATTAGTAGGATCATTCTATAGTATTTATCCCCCTGATTTAGAAGTTTCTATACTTGGTATCAAAAGACTAGTAACATCAGGACAAATAAGACTAGGAAGAGGAATAGAAACATCCCAAAAATTATCTTCCAAATTTGGTTTCTCCCCCTGAAGAGAATTTTGGGTCAAATATGGTTGGTTTTCTAAAAAAGACACATTCATGCTCACAAAAAGTTTCATTGTTTGAGGATCAAAACATTTATAACCTTTTTTACTTGAAGAGTAACCCATGAAAATACATTTAACAGCTTTATGATCAATTTTTGACCGAAAGTGACTATATGTGTGAACATAAGTCGTACACCCAAAAACTTTGAAAGGTAAATCAGAAGATATGCAAGATGTTGGAAAAACATTTTTAAAGCAATCAGTGGGAGTTTTAAAATGCAAGATCTTACTAGGCATCATATTTATTTGGTAAGTAGCTGTGAGAATTGCTTCACCCCACAAATATTTTGGAACATGCATGGAAAACATTATAGCATGAGCTACTTCAAGTAAATGCCTATTTTTTCTTTCAGCAATCCCATTCTGTTAATGAGTATCCCTACAAGTAGACTGATGAACAATATCTTTATCTTTCAAAAAATCACCAAAAAATTCATTAAAATACTCAGTTCCATTATTAGAGTGTAAAATACAAATTTTTGTTTGAAATTGAGTTTCAATCATATTGTAATTTTTTTTTAAAATGTCTTTCACCTCAGATTTTTTTCCATTAAATAAACCCAAGATAGACGAGTATGGTCGTCAATAAAAGTAACAAACCATCTTTTTCCACTATGAGTCCTAATTTTAGAAGCACCCCAAACATCACTGTGAATTAAATAAAAAGGTTTGGAACTTTTGTAAGGTTTTGGTAGATATGTGGAACGTTGATCTTTTGCTAAAATGCAACTTTCACAATCAAAAGAGAGACAATCAATTCCCTTAAATAAACTTAGAAATAAATACTTGAGATAAGGAAAACTGGGATGTCATAGCCTAAGATGCCAAAGCATAATTTGTTCTTTAACAGAAAGATAACTAATACTACTGAGACCCTGAGTTATTTTATTGCTAAAAGAACCTTCATCAAAGTAGTAGAGGCCATCAAGCATCCTAGCACTCCCAATCATCTTCTTCAATTCCTGATCCTAAAAAATACAATGAGATTCAAAGAATATAACCCGACAGTTAGAATCTCTAGAAAGTTTGCTAACAGATAAAAGATTACAGGCTAATTTTGGAACGTGGATGACAAACTATAGAGAGATATTTTTAGTCAATTTAATCGTTCCTTTTCCTACAATAGAAGAAAAACTGTCATCGACAATTCGAATTTGTTCATTAGAATACAAAGGATAGTATGAGTTAAAAAGATGGGAAGAACTTGTCATATGATCAGAGGCTCTGGAATCTATAATCCACGGAGACGACTTATTTCTACAAAACTCCTTAAGATAAGAACCTGTTTGTGCAAAAGATATACATGAATTATTAGAAGGAAAATTGGTCTGTAGCAAGTTTAAGATTTGATGAATTTGATCCATACCAAATGGTGACAAATAATCTAAATCGGACCAGATTTAGAGTCGAACCAACTGCTGACTCGAATTGGATTCTAAAATGAACTAAATTCAGTGAACCAGATTGGGCCAAAATGTTGAACCGAACCGAACCGAATTTAGTGAACCAGACCGACCAAACCTTCAACCAACCAGATCTTGAACTCATTGTTATACTGCCCAAGCTGATGAAGATTGACTAGCAATAAAAATACCCACAAATGCATATTATATAGTCTACTTGTTAAGGCCCAACAAAGAAGCCCACAACCAAAAAGAAACCCATGATCTATTTCTCTGCAAAATAAAATTTAAAAAGTGAAGAAGAAGATTGAACCCACAATTTGAAACATCACACCCACGATTTTGGAATTTGGAACGTCACTTCACTTTCCTTCTTCCCTATTCCACCAAGATCGAACCCACAAATTGTGAACTAGCGAATCAGAGGAACTCAAGCTCCAACAAATTCGTTGGAAACAAACTCCAGAACACCACTCAAACATGAAGACAGTAGCGCACAAACACCTTAACTTGCAAACATTGATACTCCGGCCGGAAGTAGATTGCGTCATTTGAAGCCGGCTGCTAGGGTTTCAGTGGTTTAGTGGCTAGGGTTACTGTAGCGATGGAGGCAACTAGGGTTTTTAAGATTTTAGAGAAGGCTAGAGTTTACCTATCTCTGATACCATCTTAATTTTGAGAGGATAAAAGTATATTGATCTGAGTAATATTCTTAGGTTTTCTTATATAGGAGAAAGACTTATTACAAATATGAAAAGGAATTAGGATAATAAAAGTCAAATGTTTGACAATCAATATTTACACCAAAACATTCCTAAATAGTAGAAATTCCAACATCGTCATTATCCTACAGCCTCATTTACACATCCATCTACTCTATCCTTTCACATTGACCACAATGACACACCTTTATCAAATACCAATACTTCCTCATCTTCTTCACTTGGGTTTTTCAAATTGATATCCTCATCCTCAGAAATTTCCTTATCATCGGTAGTTTCTCCGTCTCCACTAATTTCTTTACTAGTGGTGAACGATCATCCGATGATCACTCGAGGTAAAGCCGACATTTTTCGTCTAAAGGCCTAGGTTGTCACTATTCTTATCAATTGGGCCAGTATTGAACCTACAAAGGTCTCTAATGCTCTTGCTACTCCTCAGTGGAAGAATGTTATGGACATTGAGTTTAATGCCCTATGTCGCACCAACACCCGGATGCTTGTTCCTCCTTCACCACACTTGATGTTGTCGGACGTAAGTGGATTTTTCACTTGAAACGGAATGTAGATGGATCCATCCAACGTCACAAAGCTTGACTCATAGCCAAGGGATTTCATCAAAGTCCTGGTGTTGACTTCTTTGAAATCCTTAGCCCTGTTGTGAAGTCCTCTACCATTCATATAATTTTGTTTCTTGTTGTATTGAATGGGTGGTCGCTTCGTCAGCTCAACTTTAACAACGTCTTCCTTAATGGGACATTAAAATAGGCTGTTTATATGACCCAACCACCAGGATATGAGGATCCAACTTGTCCTAATCATATTTGCAAGTTGAATAAGGCTATCTATGGTCTGAAACAGGCACCCTGTGCCTGGAATGATGAACTAAAAACTTTTCTACATGGCTGTGGTTTTTCTATAAGTAAGTCAAATGCATCTTTATTTTACCTAAATCAAGGCTCTGTTTTTCTATAAGTAAGTCAAATGCATCTTTATTTTACCTAAATCAAGGCTCTGTTATTGTCCTGCTCCTCATTTATGTGGATGATGTTATCATCACTAGGAATAATGCTTCGTTCATTTCTCATCATCTCTGCTTGATACAAAGTTTGCACTAAAAGATATTGAGAGATTGGGCTATGTCTTAGGCATTCAAATCACTTATCACACATTTAGTTTTCATCTTAATCAATCCAAGTATATTAACGATTTTGTTAGAAAAGCTAAATCTTCAAAATCTCCAACCTTGTCCTTCTCCGACGGTGTCTGGCAAGAACATTTCTCTTCATGATGGAAATTTGCTCTTTGATCCTTTGGTGTATAAGAGTACTGTTGGTATTATTTAGTGCTTAACCAATACGCGTCCAGACACTGCCTTTATTGTGAACAAGCTAAGTCAATTCTTAAAGGCACCTACCGATGTTCACGGGCAAGCTGTAAAACGTGTTCTTCGCTACCTCAAAGATGCTTCAGCCCACAGTCTACTGATTCAGCCTAGTGACCGATTAACCATCACTGCCTTTTCAAATGTTGATTGGGCTGCCAATGTGGATGATAGGAAGTCGTAGTTGCCTACTGTGTTTTCCTTGGCACTTCATTAGTCTCCTGGTCCTCTAAGAAACAAGTTGTTATAGCTCGTTCAAGTATAAAATCTGAATACAGAGCTCTCGCTCATGCTTCCGATAAAATCACATGGGTTTGACAACTGCTTGAGGAGATTGGTTATTCTTTACACGGCACTCATATTCTTTGGTGTGATAATATTAATGCTGGTGCGTTAGCAACCAACCCTATTTTTCATGCTCGTACCAAGCATTTTGAAATAAATGTGCATTATGTAATGGATCAGGTTCTTGCAAAACATCTTGATGTTCGGTATGTGCCATCGAATGAACAGTTAGTTGATTGTTTAACGAAGTCACTAACGCACTCTCAGTTTTCTTATCTTTGGACCAAACTCAGTTTAGTTGCACTACCCTCTTGTTTGAGGGGGGATATCAAGGAAGGATCTATTCAACACAGTGGCAGTCAACTTAATGACTCAGATGAGGTAAATTGCTGACGTAGCAACTTACATGGAGAGAAGCTTCCAGATCCTTTTCTATTCTTCATTCTCTCTCTAGTTTGTTATTAGTGTTCGTATAAACTTGCTACACGTATAGGTGTGATTGTTTCATTCTTTATAATTGTCGTTATTCTCTCACCATTTTTTTGAATTGTATATAATGGTGATTAGGGTTCTGTAAAAGATGTTGAATAAGAAATACAGAAGCAGAGCATATCACAAAGAGGCGTTTCCTCATTTCATCTTCCTTTCTTTCTTTCTGATTGAAAGTTTGATTGAACCGGCTCGAAGAACCACGGTTCAAAACATCTTCGGTACATAAACATAATACGTCCAATCGCATTGTTTTCCAGTATTACTGAAGAAATCTCTACCTTTTTAATTGGTGAAAAGGATATGATGGTGTTGAAACATTTCAAGAGTTTTCTGCATTAAATATTGATTCAGCAAGTACTTCTTGCTGCACTAGGAATGCAATGCTCTGCGAAATTCTTAACCTGAATCGAGTCAAGAAACTTCGAGAAAAACGACATCGGTTTCAACCCATTTCACTGAAACCTGCATGAAGAATAACAAAACACAAAAATGCTCGAGTAGAGAGGCTAAGATAAACTATTGTTGATCCAGGTTGATAATGTTTAAAGTCACCCAAGCATCATTTACTGTTCTTTCTACTCAGTGTGACAAGCATGAATAGAAAGGATACTGCCATGGATCTCCAAGTACAAAATGTTACATCTCAACGAAAAGGAAACGGAAAAATCAACGGTTAGCTCGGGATACCCACTTATTCTATTAACATTTGATTAAAGCAATATGCAAGGGCAGTATATATACATGTTTGCAGCATCATAAATCAGCATGGAAGCAACAAAACCTTACGGATTTTTCGATACCGCTCATCAAGCAGATTTCACAACAGTTTCAATCATATCTACATAAGAATCAAAATATTATTTCACAATGTCAATCAGCAATTCTGGCACGCTTCTGAAATTTGGCAGAGTAAACTTGCATCCCAAAAGCATCTATATGGGGCTAGCCCTTGATGGTACCTATAATCAAGAGGCATCGACAACTTTCATGGCCCCTTTCGAGTGTGAAATGAATGAACATGAAGAGATGAAAGAACAGGTTCTCATATATATGTCAATGTCATCGTCCAAGAGGAGCTCAGCAGGAAAAAGTACACGAGGATAAAATAAAGTAACTAAATAGTTCTACCATGTTTCATTGAAGGAAATACAAACCGGAGAATTTGTTGTCAAAGTCCATTGCTGAGAATGATGTACAGTTGCAGAATCGTCACGAACGAAGGTTATTATCCCCGCTCGTTCTTGGGCACTAGCTGCTATCCATGGTGGTAATTCTCTCATGATCCAAAGAACAAATGCTGAAGGAATTGATGATCCTGGCATAATAATCTGCTTCATATCAAAATTCAAAGAAATTTGTGTAAAGCCGAAAAGTGGGTTCCTCCATCCCCTTCCAGAGTGTGAGAGGCCGGAGGCTTGCCCAGGTTGGCCAAGGGAGGGAAGAATTATCGCCTTCATCAGGAGGAGGCAGAGGGCCTCTAATCCGTGACTAAAACGAGTTCCTGGTCAATGGGAGCCAGCTGTAAAAAGGTAGAGTCTAGTTGCAAGGATCTAAGGCTTTTTTTTTACCGGCAATAGACGCGCCTTGGTTAGAGCCTCACTAGTTGCGTCGTTGCCCCAAGCGCAAAGATGGATGTAAGGCTTTTTTTGAGATAATATTTGATGAGAGCAAAGCAAATGAAGCTGAGGCAGGTATTGAAGTAGGTAGGTGACTTGAGCAATTCCCCAAAACAAATGGTTCAAAAGGGAAAATTTAAGAGGCTATCTACAACTTAGACAGATCCAAAACTCATGTAACAAGCACAATAGACTAACATTAAAAGCCGATACCTATAAAGTAATATGTAATCAGCAAAATAGAAGTATATGCACCATAAATGCGATATTGTTGTTGCCACTGATTCGGTACCTGCAACCATAATGAGTAAAATTCATCGTTTTGCAAATTGATTGACCACGTCCTTTTCTTTTTCTTATGAAAACAAGAATTCATTAGTTAAATCAAGTGTATACCGGTATATTGGTTAAAAAAGCTACCAGTGCACTCAAAGTGAAACATACAACAGACACGGCAGCCAAACCCGCAACCTGGAATGCAACAGAATAATTCCAAAGCAATAAGATGAATGCAGCAATTAAATACAATGCACAGAACCGCAATCCGTTAAAGAATGATCAATTAAGAGGTTTTGTAAATAAATACTCTGAAAACAAAACTGCTATAACATCAACATCAACCATGAAAAATAGAAAGTCTGAGAAGTTAGGAAGAGGTAATAGGTAACAAGAAACAATCACTAGTCTGCTACCTTCAATATTTCAGATGATGCTCTCTCAGATCTAACCCTTCTCATTTTCAAGAACAACAGCAGTCCTGAACGTCAATTCAAAAAACGCAAAAGGGAAAATGTTTATTAACGTCTAGTAAGATATTAATTCACATAAAAGATAAAGTTCTGCTACTTGGAATTATGTGAATTCTTCAAGCATCATCTTTTGTTTACTTAATCAATCAAAATCTCTCAGAAAGCTGTAATTAGTTTTTGGTGGCTACTGCAACTTGTGTTGGGCTTTTGTTTGGCCCTTTTGTACTTTCATTATGGAAGCGGTTCTTTTAGAGAAACAGAGAGAAATCTCAGACAGCAGTATAATGGGAGGAGTTCCTTGGTTCTAATGCAATCTGATAGGAATGCCATTAGAGGGAAATAAGGAGTATTATAAGGGTATATTAGTAAATAGCTAGGGAGTTTGTTATGCTATTTGGTTATAAATAGAGGGAGTAGGTTAGGGAGAAGGAAGTATTGATTTAGTGAATTTGATTTAGGGCTTGAGCGATCTCAAGTTAGGGAGGGTCCCAATTCCTCAAATTACTTGGTTATCTTGTAGTTTTGTTATCTTTCATATTTTTATATATATTGTGGATCATATCACAATCACAAGGCAATAGCCGTTGGACAGAATATTTCCTTAGAACTCAAGGACACAGTTGTACAACCTATAGAACAAATCCTGTTCAAGTAAGGTTGTCGTAGGATAAAGTATTTCAATCAAACTAAAATTGAGAATTATGAGCGAAGATACTAAAAATAACCAATTGCTAGTATGAAGGATAGTTGCAAACCATAGCAAGCTAACGCGCCTCCTAATAAGAGTATCACTACAGCAAAAAGATCTACATATACTACCTGCACAATAGTAAGAGTGATTGCCATATTATTTCATTGCATATCAATAAGATAGTAAAGAAAAAGGAAACAGGAAGCTGATATTAAGCTGGAACACCATACATAGAGACATTTCGATGGCGGGTAGATTTGATGAATCAACAAACCGAGAATATCAAAGCCATACTTTAATATTGTGCATTCTATTGGAAAAAAGGTTTGTTGAACGCAAATCTATTTTAAGATTCTCCATACCTGAACAACTAACAAAGAATCAACGGATTTGTTTCTCATCCCAATCCAAAGTATCACAGCAAATGCCAATGTTAAGACAAAGATAATTGCGACCACCTGTAAATAAACAACCAGTGATCAGATTTGTCATTTAAGAACTTCAATTTCTTTATAAGCCATTGGCATCCAATTAAGCAGACAAGAGATGATATAAACAAAATCAGAGTAGACGCTAAAAAGAACATCATGTCATGTACCAGTATTACTAAATTTTGACGGCTTCCAACATGAGGCAGCCGTACTGGAAGCCACCACCTCCTGCTCCAATCTGTATTTGATGTACTTGGTTTACTCGAGATCTTTTCCAACAAGCCTTCCTCGAAACTTCTCTCTTCATCTTCGTCATCTTCATCATCTGGCTGATGGCAGAGGTCAACCCTATAAAAATTTTCCACAGATACATAAGCAACAACTTTCAAATAAGACAATAATGAAATGTTATAGAAAATCAAAAATAAAAAGAGGTCCATCCAATTCTAACTCATCTCGTTATTGCTATAGCTTTGGCCGAGAGAATAAAAGAAGTTATTCCTCATTTCATTGAAACATCGTCGAGGAATATGCGTTGATATCAACCCCACATCTTTTCAAGAATATCAATTGACATCAATATGTTATCGATACTTTTATTGGTATGTACATAAAACTAAGATCTCAACATTCATGTAAATATCAACATTTAATTGCTTGCTCACACATAATGTTTAAGAGCAGTATAGAGGATCAAGGGCATTTGTTTTGATTTTTCCTTTTCAATTATGAGTGTTGGTGCAAGGTGCTGCAAGTCCTTGATCCATCCAGGTGTTTCCACAAAGATTGGAAAAACAATATTACTCAAGTCTTGCGTGAGCATCTATTCAAACAGAGGATGAAACTGCTTTGGATAAATGTGGCAAAAGCTATTCTTTGAACTGTGTAGGTGAAAAGGAATGGAAGATTTTTTTAAGAAAAGTGTAAGAATATCATCTGATGGAATCTATACTTGTGGATTTCTTTTCAAAAGAGCTACATCCAAATTGCTACAACTAAGATTAATGAGACTCCATGCAAAATAGAGAATGCAAAGCAGAGAACTTTTCTACAATGAATAAAAAATTAACTCATACAAATTTCAGAATGCTAATGATAAAAGGAAATTACCACTTACCAGAATGACAAAACAAGAAGAAACAAAGCCAAAAGCAGAATTTTGGGAAAGGCTGCAAGAAAGAACTTTCATATTTAAACAATATTGTTGAAGTCCTAATATCAAGAGAAACACAATATTTGACACTGAGAGATTACCCATAAAAATGAAACCACAAGAACCTGACCAACATGGCCATCCATTGCAAGCAGCAAAAAGAGCCAAGACAAAATAAGCTAAATAACCTGCCATGAAAAAAAACCAATTTGAGGAATTATGTTTGAATCAAGAAAACAAACATATACAAATACAGAAGCTGGTTCTCAAAAATAAAATGTAGAGGCAGAAAAGAGAGAAAAGATTGAATATGATCATGAAAATTACAATGTCTTACCCAAATTAGAAGAACCAATCAATAGATGAAACACCTGCAGTTTGCAAGTAGCATGAGACAAAAATCAACATACAAACTAGTTTATTTATAATTCAATATCAATTAGGTATATGTCTTTATATATGATGTCAAAAAAACACGTCACAACTGCACGCATCATAAAACAATGTCTTGGAGAATGTTGTGTTCGCTTGCATTATGACTATTATCCTCTGATCCTTAGAAAACTTGCCATTTTCCTCTTTGATCCTAGCACGCCAACCATGATAAACAACTAGGAGAAGCACAATCAATGATATCCTTAGACTCAATTTGGTAATCCGAGTAAGCATTTTAGTATGTTCGATAGTGGGAACCAGAAGAAATCTGGTTAAAAACAAGTGAAGCAGGAAGTTCAAGAATCCTAAATTTCTCATCCCTATTTCACTATTCTACTTTATACATAACATAAGCCGGTCCACCAAACTAACCAAATCATTTATTCCATGCAGGCAAAGATAGAAGAAATACCCTTTTTAAGTACACTCAACCTACTTGCTTTGGTGTGTTTTCTTCTCACATAAGTCCAATGAACTAGAGGTCGAATAAGCAAGTCTTTTTGGTAACCGAGGTAGTGGATCTCCAATGAGGTTTTGCCCCTAGAGGCCAACTCTAGAAGACAACCAGGGTTTTAAATTATCAAGTTTTTAACGTGGGAGTTTGGACCTAAGACTTTAGAGGGCATCTCCAAACATCCCAAGCGAAGTTCCCCAACAAGCAATTCTCAAACACAAAAGGCAAAAGATTATCTAAGAGCCTGAATTGCTCCTATATATTACAAATTGATGGAATATATAGATGTGTCTTTCAATTTAGGGTGTTAGTAATAATATTATGACAAATCTCTCCCAAGCAATAGAATTTAGCACATACATGTCGAAAGATAAGCAGCAACTATGGCTGCTCAAATGGATAAGAAAATGTGATGAAACTAAGAAATAAAAGGGGGAGCATCAGTAGAAATAATTGCATATATTTCATCTACAGAAATGCCATGCCAGACTCACTTTTTGACGAGTCCAACCATGTGAATTTCTTGATTGAATCCTCGCTAACTGGAACAAAAAAGGTTAATAAATAGTCATTATTTTTCTTATATAAGAATAATTCATATTGCAAACAGATATTAGAAATAATGATCAACGTCACAGGATAAAGCTGTGATTTTTATAATTAGAAATAATTATATTTTGCATATGGTTAATGATTTTTATTCATCGGGGATTATTAATGCTTCGATGAATGAAACTTATATTTGCTTAATCCCTAAGAAGCTTGCCTCCAAATCATTTTCTAAATTTTGTCCTATTAGTCTCATTCCATGTGCTTATAAGATTGTTGCCATAATTTTATCTAATAGGATGAAGCTAGTCTTATCCTCTACCATTGCAGAAAACCAATTAGCCTTTGTTGCAAATAGACAAATTCTTGATGCATCGTTAATGGCTAATGAGATTATTGATGATTGGAGCATTAAGAAGAAGAAAGGTGTGGTTTTAAAGCTAGACATTGAAAAAGCTTTTGATACTGTTGACTGGGATTTTCTAGATGCCGTCTTGGAAGCTAAAGGCTTTGGTCTTCTTTGGAGGAAATGGATCCGAGGGTGTGTTAGTAGTGCTGATTACTCTATCATTATTAATGGTAAACCTCGAGGGAAAATATTACCGTCTCGTGGCATTCGCCAAGGTGATCCTCTTTCGCCCTTTCTCTTTATTTTAGTTTTTGATTGTCTGAGTCGACTTTTGGCTCACAGTGCAAGTTTGGGTCATATATCTACTCATCCTGTTGATTCACAATCCCTGTCCATAAACCATTTGCAATTTGCTGATGACACTCTTCTTTTCTCTATTTCTGATCGAGCTGCATTGATACATCTTTATCAAGTGGTTAAAATTTTCGAATGTGCTTCTGGTTTGAGGATTAACTTGAACAAGAGTGAACTTATGGGGATTCACATTGATTCTTCTGAAATGGACTGGATGTTGGCCTTTTTTGGTTGTAAACAAGGTAATTGGCCTAACAGTTATCTTGGTTTACCTTTGGGTGGGAATCCAAAGTCTTCATCTTTTTGGTAGCCTGTTATTGAGCAAATAAAGCAAAGATTACACAATTGGAAATATGCTTTCATCTCTAAAGGTGGTAGACATACCTTAATCCAAGCTACTCTCTCTAGCATGCCAATTTACTATATGTCCCTGTTTAAAATTCCTAAAGTGATGCTGGTTTTAGACAAGATCATTAGAGATTTTTTTTGGGAAGGTTCTCGAGGTGATGGAGGTGTACATAATGTGAACTGGAAAACAACACAACGTCCTAAGCTAATGGGTGGTCTTGGAATAGGCAATTTTCAACAACGTAATTCCGCTTTATTGGCCAAATGGATTTGGCATTATGTTCATGAAACGGATTCCTTATGGAGGTGGCTTATTGCTGATAAATATTATGATTCTGTGCATAGCGATGGCTGGCCCCAAACCATTAGAATTGCTTCTCATAAATCACCTTGGAAATCTATTAGCAATTTTCAGGAGTTAATTGCTTCTAGAGCTCATCATCGACTTGGAAATGGATCTTCTACATTCTTCTGGACCGATTTTTGGTTGAGTTGTGGTCCAATTGCTTCTGCCTTTCCTCGTCTTTACAGGCTTTCTTCGAATCAGTCTTGTATGGTGTCTGAAGTTTGGAATGAATCTAATTTAGCTTGGGATTTACACTTTCGACGTAATTTGAATGATCAGGAAATTTTTGAGTGGGCTCACCTTTCTAATATTTTGACTCCGATCAGACTTCATAATTCATCGGATTCTTGGTATTGGCCTCTTGAGCCATCTGGGTTTTTTTCTGTTCAATCCCTCACAGATTGCTTGATGGGTATTGTTGATCCTTGATTGAAAGACCTTTATTCTGTGATTTGGAAGGACAGCTATCCAAAGAAGATTAAAATCTTTCTCTGGGAGCTTAGTTTGGGAGCAGTCAATACAAATTATCGTTTACAAAGAAGAATGCCTTATATGGCTCTTTCTCTAGATTGTTGTTTTATGTGTTGAAGGAAGGCATAAACTACTGGGCATCTATTTGTTCACTGCACTTATGCTTATCGTTTTTGGAGTCACTTATTGGAAGCTTTCAGGTGGTCTTTGTCTTTTACAAACAACATTTTTTATTTTCTCTCCGTGGTCTTAGTGGGTCACCCTTTCACAGGAACAAAGAAGGTTTTATGGCTTGCTTTTGTTCAGGCTTTTCTGTGGAATCTTTGGCTAGAGAGAAATAGTTGAAACTTCAGGGATTCTTCTTCTCCTTTGGAACGTTTTATTGACAATGTTTTTTCCATAGCTTTTTCTTGGTGTAGACATTTACAGCCTTTCTGTCATTATAGCTTATCATACTTAATTTTCAATTGGAGAGTTTTCATGTAATTCGCCTTTAGGTACTCGGAGTTTTATCTCCTTTATTTCATACATCAATGAAATTGTTTCCTTTATCAAAAAAAAGATTAACGTCACAGGAAAAAGTAATGTGTTGATAGTGAACTTGTGATACCACCAAGAATTGAAACTCCCCAAGAATGCTTAAAGCAATACTATTGAATATCAAATAAGTGGTATACACAGAAGCAAAGCCACCTATTCACAGATGCAGCCAACTAACCAAACAACTATTAACTATTCAAACTAATTAAAAAAAAAAAGTAAGAATAGACATGGTTTCTGACTAAAAAAACAAATTAAACAGAAAAAAAAAGTAATAAAATACACCAGGATGCTACTAAAAGCAACAGTAATCAAGAGGGTAAAGTACAAATCTCAGTGAAAGAAAGCCCATTGACCAATTTGAAACCCCCTTTTAGTCATCTACAGAAAATCAAACAGTAAACAAACTCAATAACCACCCAAACAACAAGATACCAATCCTTAAGTGAATACAATCAAAACCCCAATTGTCCACAATCGTCAAACAATCAGAACATGCAAGCTCAAGCTATACAACAATTCAAACACAAAGAAACAACAATCCCAACCTCAAATTAGAACCATAGAACAATACAATGCAGACCCACATTCATTTCCCACATTCCAAAGTTTCTAAAAATGGAGAATAGATAAAAATGGATTGAATATAATCAAAATCTAAGCATGAAAATGCTTGATAGAAACAGAGAAAACCTGATAACATGCAAGAACAGCAATAATGGCATCAACGAGAGCAAGACCCACGTGTACATCTAACAAGAGCGGTGGAAAACAAGAGTCTTCAGTTAGTTCAAAAGTCATTTCCTCTCGCTATCTCTCTGTTCTTCTTCTATCTGCTCTAATCTATAAATGAGTATGAGAGAGAGCGCGTGAAAGCAACGGGTATGTAAAGTGTCTCAGGGAGATCTGTTACTCTTACTAACATGTTGTTCGAAGTTTCTAACGTCAATGAAAAAGTGATTACGAAAGGAAACAAGGAATTAGGAAAGAAAAAGATGGGGAAATCCAAGGTCATTTTTGCGAGTCAAAAAAAAGTTGGGGATTTTTGTACCCATTTGGGAAAGGTGAAAAATAAAAATTCGGAAATGATTTTGTGGCCAGACAAGATCCTGGGTCTTGTCGGGATATTCAACGCGAGGAAGGGTATTTTTCATTCATCAGAGCGTTTTAGAATCGAAGCGAACGAAAAAATTCCTTAGATCCCATTTGAATTTTGACCCAATGTGACTAATTTGAGACCTCTAGAGAGAGAGTCCTTTGTGTTCTGAATCTTCTTTAAATTTTAAGTTTAACAAGAAGTAAAGTGAAGATTTCAACTGGATTAAAATACTATTGTTGTTGCCAAATTTTGGACAGGAGAATCTCACCTGACCTCCACGTGACAACCACGATGAATTTGTAATTTAGAGGAAAGAGGTGACCTGCAAAAGAGAAAAAGCTAGGCACTGATGTGGCATTTGCCACACCAGCTCCGATGCTTAAGTTAGCTAGGAGAATTTGAGTGTAGCAGGCTATAATTTAGAGAATGAGGGTTGAAGTTGAACTCCCTTTCTTTGAGTCATAATGACATATTTATAAGACATTTGTTTTCCTTATTCCTTTTTAGATAAGGATATAAAAGGTTTCCCCTTCTATTTAGGAATTGGATTTGAAAAGGTTAATCTTATATTGCAAGATTCCCTTGTAATTCCGGTTTATCTCTTTAGTCCAATTTCACCCACAACATTAGCTCCCACTCCCTAGTTAGGATTCGAGATTAGGAGCGTGTGGAGTAATTGTATGGAGCCTGACTTGGGAGTAGCTTATTAAGTTTTGGAGTCATTGTTGACATTTCGAGGTATGCCTCGAATTATCTCTAGTTATTGTTGTCCATCCTTGTGAGGATTTTCAGTCTCCTAGAGTGTCGGTTTCTCCGTTTTCCAGTAGGAATTTTAGAGTTCCATGACGCTTATCTCGCGTCTTGGTTTCTCTGTTTCCTATAGGAATTTTAGGGTTCCGTGACGCTTATTTTGCTTCTCAGATCATCCCCAGGATTGCCGTCTAACCCCGTAGGTCGGTCTCTTCCTGGTGGGTAAGATTCTCCTCTAGATATGTGTTCGTCCACATCCTGGATAAAATTTAGGGCTCCAAGGTTCTCCTTGGATCTCCCCAAGATTGTCGTCCAACCCCGTAGGGAACATTTCGATCTTTTTTGGGGGCTAAGACTCTCCTCTGGATTCGCGATCTGTGTCGTTTTCCTGGAGAGAATATTGTAAATTTGAGGGCGTCCTCAAATTTAAGTGGGATTGCCATCAAACCCCGTAGGGACTATTATGGACTTCCCGACCTCCCGTAGGAGGGAATTTTGGCCATCTAGTAGCCTTTGTAGCTTCTTGCTTGCATGAGTGTATTTTTGAATAGGTGGAATCTGGAATGTTCCATCAATTATTCTACATTCAAAATAATTTTCATGAATATGATATTTTCTCATATCATATGAAGTCACCCTCTAGTTTGAGAGTTAGGCAATTCAATGCAGATGAAATACTGATTTAGCTTAAAGAAATATATTCAATCACTTATGTAAGGAAAATATGAAATTTTATGAAGTGGTCTGCTGTTTGAATAACTTGTTATATCATACAAGCAATTTCAAGACCTCTAGAATTCCATATAATAATTTTCTCTCTATAGATATTTCATGGCACTTTTAATAACTCATGATGTTCAATTCTTTATTAGAGCACAAAAACTGTCATTTTGATGTTATCATGCTAATGACATTTAAATAATTCAAATTTGTAGAGAGCATGTGTAGAGTGCATGAAGATGCTATAACATAAACAAAAGATCATAACAAAACAATTATGACATGCATAATTTGGTTATTGAATTTAAATATTGCACTATAAAGTTTTAAGTTTGAAGTAAACTTATCTGTGATTTTGCAACTTTGTAGAAACCTTCAAAGTTGATTCCTCCAAATTTGCTTTGTAGTCTCGTTTTTCATATTTAATTGTTTAAACCTTCAACCTCAATATTTTGAAATCTTGAGGAGTTCTTGCTTTATAATTCCTCTGTTTATCAATCTTCTTCCATATGGAGTTTCCAAAATTATCCTTCTGAATTGAATTAAGAGGTGTGGATAATCTTGGCTATGTTGATTTGGTAAGCCCCCAGCTTCTTTTCTTCTTTTGCTTTTAATTTTCTCAATTCAGGTATGCAAGGTAGAGCACTCTCGTTCCCCACAGACGACGCCAACTGTTGTTGCCAAATTTTGGACAGGAGAAATCTCACCTGACCTCCACGTGACAACCACGGATGAATTTGTAATTTGGGGGAAAAATGTGACAAAAGAGAAAAAGCTAGGCACTGATGTGGCATTTGCCACACCATCTCCGATGCTTAAGTTAGCTAGGAGAATTTGAGTGTAGCAGACTATAATTTAGAGAATGAGGGTTGAAGTTGAACTCCCTTTCTTTGAGTCATAATGACATATTTATAGGACCTTTGTTTTCCATATTCCTTTTTAGATAAGGATATAAAAGGTTTCCCCTTCTATTTAGGAATTGGATTTGAAAATGTTAATCTTATATTGCAAGATTCCCTTGTAATTCCGGTTTATCTCTTTAGTCCAATTTCACCCACAACAACTATTTTGATCATATACTTTAAGAATCATTTCATTTTAATCAATGTACTTTTAAATATCTAAATTTAGTTTCAATAAATCTTAAAATTAGTTTTCATCATTGATTTAAAATTAATTTTTATCAAATTTAGTAAAATAATAATAATAATTTCTATTCAATATATGACACAATGTGAATATTTTTTTCAAAATTTAGAGAGAATGCTATCATAAACTAAATTTACTTTGGAAAAGTTATTTATAAACTAACAATAGGGACTAAATTTAAGATTTATTGAAAATACATTTACTAAAATTGAACATTTGAAAGTATATGGATTAAAATAAAACAACTTTTAAAGTATAGAGACCATAACAATATTTTAACCTTTAAACTTTTAACCTTTGAAAAATTATTCAATGAGACCGCCACAATGTGGTTCCATTTTAATAATCATTAATTAGATGTGTATTCGAAAATCTACATTACCCTAGCCATAATAACCACTAAATATAAATTTAAAGTACTTTTACAGTTTCCCTCTCATACATCGAACTATGCAGGTGGTAGCCTCCTCGAATAATTTCTCCTAACCTCTCAGTTGATGATATACGCCTTAAATAGTTGAGCTAAGCTCAAATTAGCATTTAAACTTTTAAATTTTAAAATGTTATTTATCTAACTATTTAGTTTATGTCTTTATTAATTAAGCTAAATGTTATTTTGTTTAGTTCAACAATTATAGGGTACGAAAGATCAAACTATCAACGTTATTTTATCTACTTAATTATTAGTTTCCTATTGTCTTTCAGATTACATTTGTTTTGTGTTTTGCATTTTTATTACTTTTTGTTGAAATATTATAACCCTTGCTTTTTTATTTCTTTTGTTGAAATATTATAACCCTCGTTCTCCTCCAGTTGACCCACTTGCAGTTCTGTAAATATAATAATTAAGTATATAATAACTATATAATAATTAAGTATGTTCTTTGTCCCGCATGCTTGTTTATTTTGATTTTTATATTTCAAGCTATTTTATTTTAATCTCTAAATTTTAGGTTAAGGAAAAAAATATTTTTATCTTGTTTATTGAATTTTTAGTCTTTAAGAAAATTTTATATAGCTATATATGAAAATAGGTATCTTAAAATTTTTATTAAATACCGCGCAACAACTATTCTTATAAAATCAATACAACAACTTAATGGTAAAAGGTAAAAAGTAAAGTGGATGTGTGTAAAATATAATGGGGAAAAATACTCTAAAATAATAAAGTAATTTTTTTTTTTATAAAATCTTTTATGAAAGAAATATACATTTGTAAAAGACAATTCTAAAAAAAACACATTTTACATGGTAATATTAAAAAAAACAAAACAAAACAAAATAGAGAGAGAGAGAGAGAGAGAGAGAGAGAGAGAGAGAGAGAGACTGATTATTTAGTGGTATGGTCCTAACCTGCTATATTGCAATTTTTTATTTTTATTTTGTTCATTCAATGTTGTTTGTTGAATTGTTTTTAACTCTTATTATTGTCCACATGGACCAACTGGCATTTATTCAAAATAACCAACCAACCAAATAATGAAAATACTAGAAAATAAAATGAGGTCTCCATTCCTTTATTTATTTTTTAGTTTAACAACTTAGGATGGGAAAATTATTTATTTATTATTATGACAAAAATTAATTTATACTTATAAATTGTGGGGTTGTATCAATAAAAACTCTAAGTTAATAATTGCATCAATTTAAACTCTGAACTTTTACAAGTGTATTAATTTATATCCTCTATCTGATTCCATTTGACAAAAGTTAGTATACACGTGTGCAAACTTATAATTATATTAATGAAACTCCTAAAGTTTCATAAGTGACTCAATTTAATCCATTCATTTCAAATAATTGACGATTTTCAAATAGAGAGTTTAGATTTTTTGAAGAAGTCTACACAAGTATGATAATTGATGCATGAACGATTTTCAAATTGAGAGCCTAGATTCACTTGACAGTTTAGGAGTTTAGTTGATAGAATTATAAGTTTGCACATGTGTGAACTAACGTTTTTCAAACGAAATTTGACAAATGGTATAAATTGATACACTTATAAAAGTTCATAACTTAAATTGATACAATTATTAGTTTATGGTTTTTATTGATACAGCCTCCAAAATTTAGGAGTATAAATTGATTTTTGTCCTTATTATTATTAGTTTTTTGTTTAGTTCGGCTGGCAAGGAACGTCAACATAATATGTTTGGAATCTTATTAGGAATTTATAGGAGTTAAAAGAACATATATTTAAAATGATTTTTTCCCAACATGACTATATATAGCTTAGAATCTGTTTGGTGTACAATAGTAAAGATTTTGAAAACAACATTTTTATGTTTTTAGTATATCCATATTTTGAATTTGAAATTTTAAGATGCAAAATTAAACTAAAATAGATAAAAGTTCTAATAAATAGAGTATTTCATGTTATAAATACCAATATTTATAATATATTATATTTATAAAATAATAATTATACACAATTTATAACCTAACACATGTTCATAGTTAAATTAATAATTATTAAGATTCAACTAATTATGTTGTTTTTAATTACAACTATTTTTTTGTGGTTTATAAATATATTATCAAACACATTTTGAATAATTATTTAAATTGAAATTCAATTTCTAAATTACTATCAAATATAAATCTAAAAACATTGAGAACACGAAATACAAGTTATACAACTCTAATTTTTTTATTGAATCTCTTGTTTTCACATTATTATTTTTAGATCACTAATCAATCAATTGGAAGTGGATTCCTTTTTTTTTTCTTTTTCTTTTTTCTCTCACTTGACTATGGTTTAATGGACTAAAATATTAGTAACCTTTTCTTTTAGTGTTGAATGGTCGGAAGTCAATTCAAAAAAAAAAAAAAGAAAAAAAAAAAGAATGGTCGGAAGTCGGAACCGCACCATTTTATACGAATTGTGGTACGGTAAGAAATTTTATATTAATTTAATGCTATTTAATTGTCATATCTTCTAATCTTTTCCTCTAAAACTATTTTTTAAAAATCATGATCCAGTCGTTTCATAACTGGATAGGCAATTTCATTTTTTTTTTAATTTAGCTAATTCTATAAAACCACAGTATTATAAAATATTCGAAGTAAAATAATACAAATGTTAGTAAAAGAAATACTCTCCCTCAAAAATAGAAATTAAAAACTTATTTTCTTTTTCATAATATACTAAAAGTTTTTGTGAAAATTAAAAGCCAAAAAATGGTTGAAATGATAATCACATTAGAATATTACTATAATATATTAAAGTATTACTACAACGCATATAATTGGAGTTATAAAAAGGTCTTATCTTTATCCATTTTATTTTATTTTTTATTCATTTATTACATTGAAAAAAATCTACACATTTTGATTTATTTCATTCACTTTTTGCCTTATTTCTTCCAAATTACCGATATATATTTCTATCAAAGCTCAACTTCTGTTACCTTCGATTAAAATTTTATCAAAATGAATAAAGTATTAGATTAATGGGCAAAATATGACAATTCATGCTTATGTGGCATGTATTTGGATAACAACACGTGTTTAGATTAAACAAATAATAAATTATAAAAACTTAAACCATTAGTTTATGATTTGTAAAAATGCGTATATAGTATAAAATATAATATAAGTTTTAGATGTATATAACATAAATTTGTGGAGTTCATAGAATGAGCAAAACTCGTAGTTACGCAAGCAAATTTAAATACCAAAAATAAGGTTGAATTCTTAATCTTGAACCAAAGCATAGAATTACCAAAATTAAACCACAAGCCATTAGCTGTCTGTCATCTCATGGTCCATCCAATCATTCATCTGCTATAAAAAAAATCATGTTTAAATTATAAATTTGGTCTCTACAGTTTGAAGAAAGTTAGAATTTAATTAGTCCCTATAATTTTAAAAGTTATAATTTCGTCTCTATAGTTCGATAGAACTTCACAAATAGTTCCTACACTTAAAAGTTTCTAATGGATTGAGTACGTAGAAGGTAGCTAGCCCACACTAGATAATCAAGAAATGTTGAGAAAAGAGAAGACAATCATACATTTGTGAGGTGAGTCCCTTAGGGCCCGTTTGATAACGTTCCTGTTTCCTGTTTCTTGTTCCTGTTTCTCATTTTTCAGAAACAGACATGTTTGATAAACGATCCTGTTTCTTGTTTCTTAGTTTTTTAGAAACGTTTCTAAAAAAATGGCAGATTTTGAGAAACTTCAAAAAGTAGTTTCTCAAATTCTGTTTATGTTTTTTTTTTCCAGTTTTCATGCATGTATTCCTATTTCTATTTTTACTCATCTCTCCCCTCTCTCTTCTTTCTCTCTCTTCCATTCTATTTTTTTTTTCTTTTAATACTTTTTAATCTTTTTTTTTCTTCATTTTTTTTTCTTCTTTGATTTATTTCTTTTTATTCGTTCTCTCTCTTTCATCATAATCTTTTTTCTTTTAATAGTTCATTATCTTTTTTTTTTCTTTTTTTTTTTTTACTTTTTTCTTTTCGTTTATGTTTTTCTCTTCTCTCTTATTTTCTTATTTTCTTTTACTTTACATTAACGAGCTTGTAGTTATTATTTTCTATTTAATTCTCTATTATTTTTTCTTTTGGTACAATTTTATTTTTTTATTAAATAAATAAACTAATAATGTATTTCATGTTTACCATTAAATTTAAAATATATATATACATTCTCTCCCTTTTTCTGATTTTACTTGCGTGTATTATTGGCTAATGCATTTTTAAAGAAAAATAAAAATAAAGTTTATTATTAAATTAAAGAAATGTGGGTATGTTCGATTTTCTGACCTTAGACAATTTACAAATTCGTCTAATTGAACTAACTCTTGTAAGTCAAAATCGTTCAAGGTGAATTGATTGAAATAAGAAATAACATTGCAAATCAAATTTGAACAAAATTTGAAGGATAACTTTTATTATTATTATTATTAATTAGGTGTTGGGCCTTAATAAAATATTATAACCTCTTTATAATTATTTTATTTTTATTTTAATGCATGTTATATGTTTTATTATAGTATATGTACTAAATTTTATTTTTACCAAAAAATAAGAAACAAGAAACAAGAAACAGAAATAGTTATCAAACGTGTTTCTGTTTTTAGTTTATAAGAAACAGAAACAAGAAACGAGAAACAGAAACAGGAAACAAGAAACGAGAAACAAGAACGTTATCAAACGGGGCCTTAATTTCCAGAAAGAGGAAAATACCCCAAAATATAAAGAAATACTGATATTTTATCATCCCCTCAAGTAAACTGGGCTGGACAGCACAGTAAGCTTTGGATCGCAAACTGCAGAACCTCGGGGAAGGCCACAAGCTGGTCATTATGTCACAAGTTGATCCTCGGAAGATACAAAACAAACCAGTAACTGCTTACGACGAACACGCTACTTAATAAAATGATGATCAATCTCAATATGTTTTATACGATAGTGAAGAACCAGATTAACTGCAAGATATGTAGCACTAATGTTATCACACAATAACAAAAGAACAGAGTGTAAAGGAACGCCAATCTTCGACTAAACAAATTGAACCCACATCAATTCAGCAGTTGCATTTAACATGCTTTTATATTCAGACTCCGCATTGGATCGAGACACTACCTTTTGTTTAGTTGAGGACTAAGAAATTAAGTTATTGTCTAAAAAGACACAAAAATCACTAGTGCTTCGTCTATCATCCGAATAATTGGCCAAGTCAGCATCAGTATAACAATTCAAAGCATGATGAAGAGATCGTGTAAAAGTAATTCCAAATGAAGCAGTAGATTTAAGATACCTCATAATGTGTTTGATAGCAAGCCAATATGTCATTGTAGGCAAGAATAATTGACACACTTTGTTGATCGAAAAACTTAAATAAGATCGAGTAAGTGTGAAGAATCCCAACAATGCTTCTATCTAAAGAATTCATAGGAGTGCTCGAAGGCTTCTAACAGTATTTTATCAAATAACAGCCACATATTCAATCCGTTAATGATTTCTAATGGTAGGGACTATTTATGAGGTTTTATCAAACTACATGGATGAAATTTTAACTTTTTACAAACTATAGGGATCCTCAAATTTGTAATTTAACATGAAGTCATTAAATGACAATCGTTCATTATTTGCACATGCATCATCCTCCAAATCCAACTGTAAAGTCCAACAGTCTCTATGGAGCGTCACACACTCGATTGTAATAAAGACCCGTTAATTCGTGTTAGTATAAAATGGAAATCTACGTGAGATTCAGTTGAAAGTTATTTTCTTTCCCCCTTAGAAAATTCTATCCATCAAATATGAATTGTACCAACCAAATGTGCCAAAGTTCCATAAACATAATTACTAAATAAATAAAATGTTTAAATACCATATTGGTCTTTGTACCTTCAACTTTTCATTTTAATTATTATACTTTCAAAACTTATATTTTGATCTATGTATCTTCAACTTTTGTCTATTTTAGTATTTGTACTTTCACAATGTTCATTTTGATCTAAAGTGGCCATTTGGGTCAATTCATTTTATTTTTTTTTATCTCATTTTTAATTAAGATTTTAGTCCAATACACACAATCAATTTCTTGAATTGTTGTTATAACTTTATATTAAAGACTTCTCATTGTGGAATTTGTGTTAAAATTTTGCAATGAATAGCTAAAATAACTACTTTTTAAAAGTGCATGGATCAAAAGGAACTTTTTGAAAGTACATAAATTAAAATGAATAAAATTTGAAAGTACATGAATTAAGATGAACAGTTTAAAAGTACATAAACCAAAATAAACTAAAGCTAAAAATACATAGACTAAAATAATATTTAAATCTAAATAAAAAAGAAATGATCGACATCGACATATAAAAAATCACTATTGTAAACATAGGTAAATAATCAACTTTAAACCAAAATATGCATGATATGATTTCATCATTTCGACACTAAACATTGGGTTTAAGTCTCATTTTTCTTTATAAACTTCTAAGTTTATTTCATTTTGGTATCTAAAGTTTCAATATCTCTATTTAGTTCACAAACTTGAAGAAAATAATCATTTAGCTTATGGACTTTCAAAATTGTATTTTAATTCTTAAGCTTTCAAAATAATGACTATTTTGTGTCTTTGTTATTATTCTACTTATTACACATTCAAAACCACTTTATCCACGCGTCAAGATATTATACATTTGTTTTCTCAAAAAAAAAAAAAAAAAAAAAAGAAGATATTATACATTTGTTCTAAGTCAAACCCGTCATCTACATTGTTGAACAAAAAAAAAATCACTTTATCCTAATTGTTAAGTATCAACATGTTTTCATGTACTAAAATAGACAATTTTACAAAGAAATTTAGAAACTGAGATCAATTGTACTAAAATGAGATTTAAACCATAATATTAATATTGGTCGGCTTATATATATTTTAGGCAAAGTTTTAAGAAAATAATAATTAATGTTGCATAGTTAAGTGTATAAGACACTAATTACCAATTTGTCATCCCAAAGTCGATAGTTTGATCCCCTTCTCCTGCCATTGTTAAACTCAAAGGAAAAAAAAAAACAATAATTACTAATTGATTTTATTTTATCAAATTTTTTATATTCAATCTGAGATGGAAGAGAGATATATTTCTTACAAGTTAAATCGAATTCTGAAATTTCAGAGACATTAACCTCCTTGAACATTATCGGAATCTCGAATTTCTAACAACGAGGCAAATTTAGAAAGAGAGTTAAAAGCTTTCCATGTTAGCAAACAAAATGAACAAAATAATGTGTATAAAACAGAAACCAAAATCCGATATTAGAAACATTGAAGAAAAGCCCTCTGGTTTTCGATCGATTGCATCCGAATCACAGATCTGATCCTCAGAAATCAATCTCCGATCGTTCAAATTTTCAGGAGAAAGACGATAAATATACTACCCTATCTATGGGAAGGCGAAAAATCGAGATGAAGATGGTGAAGGATAGAGGCTCCAGACAAGTTACCTTTTCGAAGCGCCGAAACGGTCTCTTCAAGAAAGCGAACGATCTCGCTACTCTGTGCGGTTTAGAGGTCGCCATTGTCGTCTTCTCTCCCGGCGGTAAGGCGTTCTCGTTCGGCAATCCGAACGTCGAGGACGTCGTCGATCGATACCTAAATCGCGAATCGGAGCCGATTCCGCCGGCGAGGGAGAGTGGAATGTTCGAGAAGGAGAATGAGGAACTTGTCGATCTGATTAAACAATTGCAATTGGAGAAGAAGAAGGGAGAAATGCTGGAGAAGGAGATGAAATCGAGAGGCGAATCGATCAAAATTGAGGATCTCGATTTGGATGAGCTTTTGAAATTGAAGGTATCGTTGGAAAAACTGAGAGAGAATGTGAAAATTAAAGAGAATGAATTGGAGGCATCATCTTCGTTGCTGCTGCTTGCAAATGAACCAATCATGGAGGCTGATGAGTCTGATACGAAAAAATGAATTTGTTTTTTTTTTTTTTTTTAAATTAATAAAAGAAATTGATATATTTCGTGATTTCAATTGAGGGGAAAAATGGAGCCTCTCAAATGAAGCGTTACAGATTTTTTTTTTCTTTTTAATTACAGTTCAAATTATTTGAATTATGCAGAAAATATGACCATAAGTTTTGCAATAATTAATATGATAACTTTTCAAAAAAAGAATAATATGATAAAAAAAATTGTAAAACTTTTTTTTTTTTTTTTTTTTTTTACAATATGCGAGGTGGGGGATTCAAACCGACTTCTTGGTCGATGATACATGTTTTATGTCTGGTGAACTATGTTCACGTTCGCAAAAAAAAAAATGCAAAACATGAACTTAGTGATCGTTAAACTTTAATATCTTTGTTTAAATTTAGCAAAATATGGCTCGAAATACTAACATAAACATGACTCAACGGTTAAAGTATCTCTACTTTGTCTCATTATAGGTTCAAAATTCCACATCTCCACATGATGTAATATTCAAAAAGAAAAAATATGACTCATTTTTAATAAATCTAAGTTTATGTAGTTTAGATTTGAGAAGTAGTATTAGTTTAGGTGTGACTTGGGTTTGGATTGCACAAAAGAATTAGTTACAAAAATCAAAAGTTTAAGTTGTATTTAGTTGGTAGATTTGTTATAATATAAGTGTATAAGAAAATGAGTTAAAAAATTCTAACGTTGTAGCTCATTAGAGTGACAAATGTATTGTTTCACATTAAAATAAAATTAAAAAAAAACACTTATATCAAATATAAATTTAACTATACAAACTCAATTCAAGTACCATTAGCCAACATGAACATCAATTGATTAAAGTATTATACATCTTCTTAAATGATAGGTTGTTTGAATTCTCACTCCTACTCAAAGTAGGAGGGAAAAAAAAGAAGTTGGTGTATACATAACTTAGTACATTCCACCTGCGGTAGCTATATAAAAGAACTAAAGTCTAAAACGAAAGCTAACTTGAGCATAGCTCAACCGGTTGAGACATATATCACATCCACATATTGTTGAGCTTAAAAAACATTAAGAAAAAAAAAATTTCTAAAACGCAATATCAATACCCCACCTGAAAATGCAACTCCAATGATCCAATTACTTACTTGGGTTATAACTTATAAGTATAACACAACATGCCAAATATGTCAATTCAGTGAATAAGGTACCAATTACTATGTCAAAGGTCGATGTGTTGGAATTAATTAAATTAATTCTTAAATGGACAACAAATTTAAATGGTAAATTATATGTACTGCTATTCATGGATAAAAAAAAGTGGTCTACTTAGAGCCAATAAACTTCCAATTAGTGGTGTGGCCTGTTGAGTAGATACCGACCCACTAATCCTAGGGGATTATGGAAAACCCTAAAATCAGTCTATAAATACAGGTTATGATCCCCAATATACAATGCCTCTTGAGTCTCCTATTCCCCATCTGATAGGGGGTATTGCCCATCTGGTCTAAGTTTCATAGTTGAGGAAGACCTAAACTGTTGGGATTTATGCCACAAAATCTCGTAATTAATAATTTATTTAATAATTAATAGTATTTTTGATTATTTTATTTGCAATATAATATTATCCATTATATGAAAAATCCAAGGTTATTAGTGTAATCTTGAACAGTATGTGGTTGACATACGGGAGGATCATGTTCAGAAAATAACCTAAAGGGGGTCATAGTATAAGGTTAAGGTTGGATGTCTTATCTTGGTAACACTATTGATACGACCCACTTTGTAATAGTTATAAACGATTTGATCCAAATTGTTCATGTGAAGACATGTGAGTGGGGGTATCTTATACAATGACTTTGTATAAAACTGGACCACAAAATATTTAATCTCTCTTTATAAATCCGTTAATTGAAAAGATTAATATTTCATCAGGATAATCATATGCGACTCGATCTTAATCCTGAGTGAGTTATGAACTTCTGCTTGTGAGAACTTGTCATTTGATTTGCATGGGTGAGAGTGACTTTTGTAGCCGATTCAATATGCCTACTATTTTGGGGACTTGACCAAATAAAGAGCTAGAAACATAATCTCATGAGATGAAATTCACTCCTTCCTAGATATGGTAAGTAGATAAGTAGTTCCCTTAAGTGCTGATTTTGGGACTTGAATAGTGGGGCCCCACCCTCTCACTAGCCTGAGAGGGATTTCGTTTATGGTTAGATCATAAACAAATTGTTCATTAGAGGATCAGTGGTACTTAAGGTGCAAGATGTAATTACAGGGTAAAACACACTTTTGACCCAACTGTAATTACAAACAACTTGTGAATGATCGACTTGCATCTAGTGATTATATCCATGGACACAACTTGACTTACAGTGCATAAGAGTGCAACTTTAGGTCTATAGTGGAGGGACCCTAGAGTAAATGAATGAAATTTGATTAATTAAATAGTTTAATTAATTAATTTTATATCATTAGAGTTTATAATTTATAGGTCCATAAGGTCTCATTGCTAGCTCATAGTAACACTAAAATATCAATCTAGTTGAAAGAAAAATTTGAAATGTTCATATTAATATTTAATTTGAAGTGTTCAAATTAATATATTTAATATATTAGATATATTAAATATAAAAGAGAAAAATGTATTTATTGTATTTGATACATTAAATATTAAAATAATTAATGTATATTAGATACATTAAATAAAATATATTTATAAAATTTGAATAAAATTCAAATAAATAAATATCATAGTAGATTTGAATGAGATTCAAATAAGTATAAGATATATTTTAATATATTAGATATTAAAATATAATATTTTAATTATGACAAAGATTTTTCTTTGATCTCTATAAATAAAACCATTGAGTTGAGCCATTAGACATAACACACATCTCCTCAATAAATAATTATAGAATTCTCTCTAGATTTTTTCCTCTCTTGTGGATTTTCTTTCAAAAAACTCCTACAAACCTTGGTCCTGTGTTCGAGTCATAGCCAGAAAGACTTTGTGGAGGAGATAAAGACCCGCCAGAAATATCTATATATTTACTCAAAGTAAGTTTGCTTAATCTTATTTTTTTTAGTATAATTTTAAATAAAATCAAAGACGGTCTAATGTTTCCGCTGTGCAGTGAAACGTTCATTCTTTCACAAACCTCAAACTCAATAAATCATCATGCTAACTTCACACAATTTTCACAAGTCAACAATCAAGCATGCTAATCAAAAGACATAAAAGCATAGAATAAATATTTCATGCATAAATCATACAAGAGAACATAAAGCATGCATCACACAGTCAAATAAACTCAAAAGGTAGAAACTACTTACCTAAAACACTCCTAAAAAGAATAAGCTTCAGAGACTATACTTAGTTTGAAATCCTTTAAACAAATTAGAACATGCTTAAAGAGAAGCAAGCTTACTCAAATCTAGCCTTAGAAGCTACTTTCAACACCCAAAGCTAATTTGAACCCTACAACAGAGAGTCTCAAGCATTACAAATGAAGTTAAAGTACTTTAAAAGAGCTTAAATGACATAAACAAGGTCTCATCACTTAATGCTTACCCAAAAGGACGTGGGTAATTGCTAGAAATATTCAAAAAGGCCCAAACCGACTTGAAACTACAAGTAAAGAGGCACCGAGCATTAGAAACTGACTACAGGTGCTTCAATGCACTCCAAACGAATTTAATGGATGCTAAACTTACCAAAAAAAGACTTGGGTCTTTTATGTAAAGTGTTCGAAGGGACTCTAAATTGGTTCAAACTGCAAATAGAAGGATCCCACGCGTTAGAACCTAAGCTATAACACCTAAAGTGATTTGTGAAAGGTCTAAAACACATTAAAACTTACAGAAAGAGCTCTTGTGCTTGATGTTTTCTTGTTCGAAGGTGTTTGAATCGATCATGAACTACAAACTAAAGGTTTCTACATGTTAGGACTAAATTTACGGAACCTAAAGAATATTCAAAACTACTACAAACTCTAAAGCTTAACAACCAGCACCTAAACAGCCCCAAAAACACACTGGACAGCAGTCGACAGAGTTTAAAGTCATAGAACCAAACCTCACAGCCGATGGGTAACTTGATTCTAGGCTATTCAAGTTGTGGGTGAACTAATTTGAGGTTGAACAGAGCGTGAATCACAATCAGGAAGCAATTCAAAGTCCGTTGCGGGTGAGTAGCATTGAAACTCGAGAACTATCGCGTGGGTTTATGCTAAAACCACAGAAAAATGCATAGAGTATTGCAAGGTTGAAGACGTTGCATTGTCCGAGTGTATTGACGTCGGAGAATGAAAGATCAACGTCGTTGGTGTCTGAATTTGGGCATAGCATGGGTCTCATGATATGCTACCAAAAACTCGATGGAGAGCCATCGTGAGGAGTTTGCGGTGGTGTCGTTGACAGTAGGGGTCACTGGCGTCTTTGGTCTCGTCGAAAGAGAATGTTGAAAGGGAAAGATGTGGCCAACAACTAGAGTTGCATGCATGAGAGGGAGAGAGGAATAGTGGCTTGGGCTCCAAATGGGAGCAAAGAGGAAGAAGAAGATCAAACTTAGGGCTTTTGTTTTCTTTTATTTTTAATTCTCCAAAAAAACTCAAATAACTCCAATTATGGGCTTCAAATTCTCTACAAAGATTAGCCCAAATCTTTGGGCAATTGAATTTTCAAAAGGGAAAATTCTAAGAATGGCTAAAAAGAATGGGTTGTTTTGGTTAATGGTCATCCGATTTTTCTTTTTAATTATGGCCACACGTGAGGTGGACGTGTGGCGTTTCTTTTTTCAAATCCCCATTTTGTCCTCGTACACTAAATCTCCATCTCTCTTATTTTATTTAAACTGTACCTAATATGTATTTTGAAATATTTACATTGCAGTTATTATCTTTATATTTATTTTTCCGATTCTCTCTCTCCAAGAAAATCTTCTTCTCTCCGAAATTCTCTCTCCCCAAGACAATCATTTTCTCTTCAAATCTAAATATCTCTCTCCTATTTTATTTAAACTATATCTAATTTGTATTTTGAAAGATTTACATTGCAGTTAGTATCTTTATACTTATTTTTTCGATTCTCTCTCCCCAAGACAATCATCCTCTCTTCGAATCTTAAGCCATTGGTATTTTTTCGGTAACCATCGCTGCTGCAGAAGTTAATTTCATGTGCGTAATTGTTCAGTTGCTTCCTTCTCCATTCTCCGAAATTCTCTCTCCCTAAGACAATCCTCCTCTCTCCGAATCTCAAATCTCAAGCCATCGGCACCGTCGCTACTGGACAAGCCAATTTCAGTAATTGTTCAGTCACTTACTTCTCAACTTTTCGACATGAAGAGCAAAGTGTTAGTAGGGGACAAGGTGGTTGTTGGTTCCATTGATGGGGAAGGCATAGAGGGGTCGCGAACTTGCCTTGGATTCTATTCATGGTCCACCTGCAGCTTTCTATTCACTTATTATTCATGTCTGTTCTGTTGCTCTTATTGATAAAAATTCAGGTTCGTGGAAATGTTCGTACTTATTATTATTATTTTTTATTTATAGTGTATTTCTCTGTAGGTATTTTGTTATGTTGATTTTTACTCTATATTTATTTCAAACACATACATAGCTCAAGAGGTAGATGAGTTCGTGGTAGTGTTCGAACTTTTTATTTTTTTTATGTACGGTGTATTTCTCTGTAGGTATTTTGTTACGTTGATTTTTACTCTATATTTATTTAAGACACATACGTAGCTCAAGAGGTAGATGAGTTCGTGGTAGTGTTCGAACTTTTTATTTTTTTTATGTACAGTGTATTTCTCTGTAGGTATTTTGTTCCGTTGATTTTTACTCTATATTTATTTCAGACACATACACAACTCAAGAGATAGATAACAATGGTAGGTTTAGGTATAAAAAACTACCTAATTTAAACTCTAGAATAAAGAAACTGAATCTATTTATATTTTATTATATTTGTACCTTGTATCTTCTCAAAATATCGGATTATATTTTAAAAAAATGTGTAAATACGTTAATCTTCGTTATTTTTGGGTTACTTTTATTTTTAGTATTTCATATTGCATGTCATTTTATTGGTTTGTTAATCTATTGTTTTTAACTAATTTTTTAATCTTTTTGTTATGCAATCAATTTTTAATTACTATGTATTTTTGTTTGAATTGTAGATAATATGTTTGAATTAGGTATTTTGTTCAGTTGATTTTTACTCTATATTTTTTCAGGCACATACACAGCTCAAGAGATAGATGACAATGGTAGGTTTAGGTATAACAAACTATCTAATTTAAACTCTAGAATAAATAAACCGAATCTATTTATATTTTATTATATTTGTACCTTGTATCTTCTCAAAATATCGGATTATATTTTAAAAAATGTGTAAATACGTTAATCTTCGTTGTTTTTGGGTTACTTTTATTCTTTAGTTTAGTATTTCATATTGCATGTCATTTTATTGGTTTGTTAATCTATTATTTTAACTACTTTTTTTAATCTTTTTGTTATGCAATCAATTTTTAATTGTTGTGTATTTTTGTTTGAATTGTAGATAATCTGTTTGAATTTTGAATTTTTGTTTGGTTTATGAATCCTAACAACTTTTGTTGTTTAGATTACCAAATTTATCTATTCAAATTTAGATTTTAATTTTAAATTAAATTTAATTACCCGATAATTAGGGAATCTTAGTCATGGAAGTGGTTAGGGGTAGTCTGGTCATTTAATAATTACTAATTAAGATTATGAATAATGATTTGGCCATTTTTAAAAATTTAAGATGGCTCGGCCATTTTTCAAAACGTGAAATAAAAAATGGCCATTTGCGTAGTCAGCCCTTTTCAAAATTCCTCTTCTTTACTAAAATTATAGAAATTTTATTCACCAAACTTAAGGAGCTAAAGTTCAATTTCTAATTTTCCAAATTAGAACTCTAACGACAACTAAGTTTAATTACTATAAAATAGCCTAATGTTATAATGCGGGGCGTTACAATATACTATGACCCTTTAGGTTATTTCTTGAACATGATCCTCTCGTATGTCAACCACGTAATGTTCAAGATTACACTAATAACCTTGAATTTTTCATATAATGGATAATATTATATTGCAAATAAAATAATCAAAATTATTATGAATTATTAAATAAATCATTAATTACGAGGCTTTATAGCATAAATCCCACAATATGATCATCCTGATTAAATATTAATCTTCTCAATTAACGGATTTATAAAAAGAGATTAAATATTTCGTGATCCAGTCTTATACAAACTCATTGTATAAGATAACCCTACTCACATGTCTCCACATGAGCGATTTGGATCAAATCATTTGTAACTATTACAAAGTGGGCTGTATCAATAGTGTTACTAGGATAAGACATCAAACTTTATCCATATACTATGACCCTTTAGGTTATTTCTTGAACATAATCATCTCGTATGTCAACCATATACTGTTCAAGATTACACTAATAACCTTGGATTTTTCATATAATGGATAATATTATATTACAAATAAAATAATCAAAATCATTATTAATTATTAAATAAATTATTAATTCTGAGGCTTAGGGCATAAATCCCAACAAACGTCATCCAAGTATGCGTTTCACCTTTGAATTATACTAGTGTTGTGTGTTTTGCCGAACATTCCCCCTCAAACGAGAGGATATGTGATAAATATTAATTAATCATATTTATTGTGTCTAATTTCCTTCCATTTTAATTGAATATTGTGCTTAATTGTTGAAATTGTGTTTAATTTGATTTAGGTGGTGAATTGTCAAAGATTTGGTAGAATTAGTCTAAAAGTACATTTTAGTTTAATTTGACCAATTGGAAAAAAAATAGAATGAAAAAAGAAATGAAATAAAAATTGAAAAATTGAAATTAAAAAAATAAAGAAAATAATATGTATATAAAAAAAGAATTTTAAACTAAAAAAAAAGAAATGAAAATAAAAAAATACAACATAAAGCAATATAAAACTAAAAAATATATATAAATTGTAAAATAAATAAATCTAACAACTTGGAGTTTGTTTTTCTTTATATAGGTGGCACATGGAGGATTTCTTCAGCAACCTTCCTCTTCCTTGGCAGAAATGAAAGGAGGAGAGCTGGTCTTTTCCATGAAATTCTCTTGGCTGAATTTTAGGTGGATAACCTATTTTTAGTTGAAACTTTTCCCTCCCCTCAAGTATCAAGAGTGAAGGTATGGAAGTGAGTGTTTTCTATGTTTTAGTTCTTTTTTAGAGTGAAAATAGCGTTTTCAATTTTTTTTTTTTTTTTTGTTTAGTTCTTTGAGTTTTTTTATGTTGCTTTCCCTTTACAATTTTTATTGCTTTTCCACCATGTGGGGCTAAGTTTTAATTTCTAGTTCATGGGTGATTTAATTTTCAATTGTAATTTTGTGAGGCTTTGGGCCAAATTGAAATTTTGTCTTTAATTCAAGAACTCTTTGTTTCTTATTTTTATTTTCATGATTGATTGATGCTAATTAAATTGACGCCTTAATTTAGTATCAATTGATTTATTGTAATCCATGATTTTGTGAACCGTAATTGTCACAAATAGTTGAACAATATAGCGAGAAGTTGGCTTATGTGTATGTAATTATGACTTTTCCATTTTACATAGCTTCCATAATAGATAGAAATGTTCATTTAACCTGCGAGGAATCCCCGATTACACGGGGAATGAGGGAGTGACTGAGGAGAGATTTATCACCGTTGGCTAAAGGAGGACAGGGACGGGGAATATATTCCCCCTTCCCCAACCCCGCCCTGCCCCGATTAGTTATATATATATATATATGTAGTATTAGCTATAAATAGAAATTTTTTAAAATAAAAAAAAAAAAAAAAAACTATAGTAGGAATTAGTTGAAGACTATTTTTTTTTTATTAAAAATAAAAGTTAAAGACTATGTTGTAATATTGATATTTGAATTTTTAGATATTAAATTGTTTCAACATTATAATATTTTTACTTATGGTATATTATTGTTTTTATTAGAAAATTTAATAACATTTTCTTTAAATAGAAATTATATTGGAAATTATTCATTTAGAAGTCGTTAGAAAGCATCACTATTATGGTTGAGAATAAACTAAGAAAACTAAAACTAAAACTTAAAAAAAAAAAAAAAAAAATAGGGAAAAATTTTCCGCGGGGAACCCGATCCCCGCAAATTTCCCGCGAGGAATCTTCACCCCAATCCCCACGAAAATAAATGGAAAATTTCGCGGGGATGGGGATTGAAATAAGTGGGGGAACTGTGACGTGGAAGCCTTCCCCGTCCCCGCCCCGCCCCATGGACATCTCTAATAATAGACTCTAGGGAAACAAAAAAATAATATTAATTAATTTGTAGCTATCTCAATTAGTTAGTTTTGGTTTAGTCTTTTTCATTGTTTTTAATGCTATTATTTAATCGATATGGAACGCTATCGTGCCCAGTTGATTAAATGATAAGTTTTGATTTTGATGCTTGGTTAAAGTCAATTAAATTAGGGGAATTTATATTTATTGTGGCTTTTCCAAATAAATTGACTAAGTTCTTGAATTTGAGAAATTGAAATTGTTTTTTTAGCCTATGATCAAGATTACAATATGAAATTTATACCATTGAATTGGAAGTTTCATAAAGTTGATTTTTTTAATTCATTGTGTAATTACAATTTTTGTTCAACAATTATAATCCCCCTTATTATTATTATTATTATTATTTTAACTTTGAGAAATTAATTCCATTGGTTTGCTTGGGATTCGATCTGGTCCACTATTTGTACAAGTTAGATCTAGAAAATCAGTAAATATTTTGGAGGGTTTCGACAATCCGATCAATATGTCTACTGACCCCCATGTTTTCTATTCTTAAGTTAATATTTATGTTTTACAGTCTACTGTGAATATTGTTTTGAAGTCAATTTGGCATAGGCATATGAGACTTGGTCATCCGTCTAAAGGAATCTTCATTCTCAAGAAGTAATATGTTTTGCAAGTCTTCTAAAGTTTTTATGATCAATGACTAAACATGTTTTTTTATATATAAAAAAAAGGTAAAAATTTGAAACAGAGTGGTTTTTAAAAAAAGCTTTTATAATGAAAAGTAGTTTAAGAAATGATAATAACCACTTCAAGTGTTTTACGGGAAGCATTTAACAAAATTTCCCCCCCTCAAATAAGAGGATATGTCTATTGACGCCGATGCTTCTGATTTTGAAGTCAATATTTCTGCTTTGCTATCTACTTGTGAATATTGTTTCTAAGTGAATTTAGCATAGGAGACTTGGTCATCCTTCTAAATGAATCTTCATTCTCAATAAGTAGTGTGTTTGACACGTCTTCTAAAGTGTTTATGAATGATAAACATTTTTTAAAAAAAAAAAAAAAGTAAAATTGGTCGTGTTAGGTAAAAATTTGAATGAGTGGAAATTTCTTTTTCAAAAAGCTTTTTATAATCAAAGTGGTTTAAGAAATGATAATAACCACTTCAAGTGTTTTACGATAAGCATTTAACAATTCGTTTTCTCAAGTAGTAATTTTTTTTTCAAGGTTGTAGGTTTGAACTTTCACCTCTCTTTATCAATTTACTTGAGTTTAATATGGGGGATTCGAACATCCGACCAGTAATGTCTTGATCAGTTTAGTTATACTCATGTCAACTTTCCACTCCTTTATTTGAATTGATTAATTTCGTTAGTTAGTTAGCTAAATAGAGTTAGGTTTACTTAGGCTCAGTTTGATAACCATTTGATTTTTAGTTTTTGGTTTTTGAAAATTAAGCCTATAAATACTACTTTCACTTACGAATTTCCTTAGGTTGTTTATCTACATTTTATATATGTTTTCAAAAACCAAGCCAATTTTTGAAAACTAAAAAAAAATAGTTTTCAAAAACTTGTTTATATTTTTGATATTTGACTAAGAATTCAAATGATGTTTTAAGAACGATGAAATCTATTGTAGATAAATGATTAAAAAATAAGCATAATTTTCAAAAATAAAAAAATCAAATGATTATAAAATGAAACGTTAATTATTTTAGTAAAGTGATAGTTACCCTGCACTGTAACTAAAAGTGTGAGAGATGGTTAAACTATCAAAATCTAATCAATTTATAAAGTAAAAAGGTTTTGGATTTTTCCATGTCTAATTATACATTTGTCAAAAAATCTTTGGAAAAGAAGCATATTAATTAAGGATAATAAATCATAATAATTTTCAAGAAGAATAATTTGTTAAAGTAGAATCAACAATACTGAATATGTTAACGACCACGAGGTCTGTGGTTCAAATTTCTCCAACTTCTATTGTACTAAAAAAAAAAAAAAAAAAAAAGTAGAATCAACAATACAATGGAATCGAGTTAAAATAAATAAATAAAAATAAAAATTATACTTGGCCTGGCCATCACATAAAGCAAAAAGGATTTGGTTCTTACAGCGATAATTTCAAGTGGAGAATATATTCTTCTTCTTCTTCCATACATTTTATTTGCTGTCAGTGTCAATCTGTCTTTTCCTATTCAAATTCTATGGGCCAACAAGAATCCAAATTCAGGGATCCATAGTTAAAACCCAAAAATACCCACCCCTCTACTCTTTGAAGGTTCCCTAGACTTTTTCTAATGTTTTCTTTTCTTTTTTCCTAAAAGTCCATCTTAATTGGTTTGAATTGATCCTTTTTTTTAGAACAATAAATTTGGGAGTACGTAGAATTTGAACCTCCGACCTTAAAGAAATGAGTACATGCCAATTACTGTTGAACTATGTTCATTTTGACGTTTGAATTGATGTGCTAACTTAATTTGGTAGTGAACTTATAATATTATAATGATTTGAGTTGCAAAAAATATATATATATATCTATATATATATTTTTAAAAAACACAAAACTTTAGGTTAACTGATTTTTATGAATTAAATTATACAACAAACACATAAATGAATTTCTAATTCGAATTGATCTGTTAACTTAAATGAGTAGTGAAATTATAATATTATAACCATTTGAATGGCAATATATATATTTTTAGAAAACACAAAACTTAACAAACACATGAATGAATAATTTCAACAACTACAAGAATTTGTTTATTTATATTTGCCATAACTGTCGAATTTCTTAAAGTTTTCATTTTAAATTTGGCTTTCTTAAAGTAAGCTTTTCAATTAATTTATTATTAAAGGAAAATTAAAAAAATATATATGTTAATATCATAAAAAAAATTTGAATATAACTTACTTCCTTATTGACTTAGAAGTATTCTCAGCTCGTGTGGCTAGATTAGTAGAACAACAACGAACAAATAAATTTTATGTTTACATCTAAAAAACGATTTTTTTACTAGTAATTTTTGGCAGGAATATTACACAAATTTCAATCATAGAAGCGTCTTAGACCGAACTAAAAGAAACTTAGACATAACTCAACTAATTAAAAAGAATTTAGATATATATCAACATAAAAAAAGAATTTGAACGTGGACTTGCTTTTCATATTCATATTGACATGGAAGCATATAACAAGTGTGGTCAAATTAAAAGAACAATAAGTAACAAATAAATTTCTAGTGTGTTTGGAATAACTTGTCAAAAAAAATATTTTTTTGAACTAAATCAATTTTTCTATGAGCACCTTTGAAATAATTAATAATTCAGAGTGTATTTAATATAGCTTATTTAGTGATTTTATGTGATCAAAAATGTTTTTTTTAAAAAAAAAACCTTAATAAATAAAAAGTGCTTCAAAAAAATTGAATTAATTTAAAAACTTATTTAAAAATAAACACTTGTTAGATAGATTATCCAAAAATAACTTTAAAGTGATTAATCGAAAATCTTCAAAAATATGTAATAAAAAATAAAAAAAAATTTATAATTAATAGAATCACTTTTGAATATAGTGCAACCAAACAGATTTGTTATTTAAAATACTTCTGAAAAAAAAATGTAAGATATAATAACTTTTTTATTGAAAATATTTCTTTATTAGAAGGTATTTACCCTCCATATTTGTATCAAAAACAATTCTTTACCCATGTATTAAAATTTTGGGCATGAATTTTACACAAACTGCAACCATTAAAAGCATACAAGATCGAACTAAAAAAGGAGAAAAAAAAACTACAATTCAACTAATTAAAGGCATTATACATATGTTTTAAATGTCAAAGATTTGAATTTTCACCTCCACATTGTTGAACTAAGAAAAAAAAATGATAGATAAAACAAAATCTGGAATCAACCATCCTGACTATAGCTCAATTAGTTGTCTAAAAAAAAGAAGGGGTATGTTTTAACTTTTTTTTTTTTTGAGTTCAACAACATTTGGGGGTGGATGGATTCAAACCTCTGACCTCTTGGTTGAGAGCATATGTTAATTACCGTTGAGTTATGCTTACTTTAACAAGTGTATGTTTTAACTAGTCGAGCTGTGTTTAGGATGTCTAAATAAGACATTCCTACCTCTTCTATAATGTGGTACGTTCAAATTCTCACTTTTATATTTATAGGATATTAATATTCTAAAAATATATATATGTAAATTAAGTTGTAAAAAAAACCCTAATACCCTACATGAAATTATAGAAAAAAAAACCTTAATTTTATAATTTATTCCCTTATTTAATTTCCCACTCAACTATAGTGGAAAATGAAAATTTCACCGCATGTATTTTTACCCATCATTCCATGGCTCAATAATCTCACATATCGCACGACTCTCCTCACGCTTTACCTCCGTAAAGCAGTTAATTTCTCCTCCACTATGCCGCTAAGGACACTCTCGTTGCTAAATTACCAAAAAGCCCTCCCTCTAACACCAAATTCCGATTCCCATGCCACCCACCCATTTATAGACCGAAACGGTTACATAATTCGACACTCACCAAAAACTTCACCACTGCGCCCTTTTACATCCGTCCCTCCCAATTCTCTTCTGAAGATTATCGATGGACGAAGAAGTGGGTTCGAAGAAAAGCAAGAGCCATGGAAATCACGCTACGAGGTGGGCGATTTTCAAGCGATCTCTGAGGAGAGAGTCGCGCAAAATGAAGCTATTGGGGTCGGCTTTCAACTGGAAGAGACTGACGAATCTGCAGATTTCTTTCATGGATAATTTGCTTTTCAAGTTTGTTTCTATGTTGGAGGCTGTAGTTCTTGTTGTTAGGCTCTGTTTCTTCCTTCTCTGCTTTGGATGTCACTTTTGAAATTGGATTCCACTTATTTCTCCTTTTCCTTTCTGAAATTCTTTGTTCATATTTCTGGTTGTTTCTTTTTCTTTCAATGTTCTGTAAGATTTGGGGTAATGGGGTTCGTTTGGGTTGTTTTGATTGTGATTTCTGGGATTTTGTGGTGGGGAAGAGGTTGGTTTTGTGTAGCCTTGTAAAATTCTAGATGAATGAACATTTGAGTTTGATCGTTGTTGGCTATGGAGTTAATTTCTTGATGGAGGTATAAGAAATGGCCGACAGTATTCGTTGTTGGTTCATTTTGGTGAAGAGAACTTAGCAGAGGAATGGGTTACCGGAAAATCCTCTGAGATTTGGGTTTTCCGGCGTCGTCGCCGGCTTCGGCGTCTTCTTCTCCGATGAAGAAAAGCGTTTCATTATTCTAACGATTCAGGTCACAGCTCTCAGCTGAGTTGGGTTTTTGAGAAAATGGTGATTGCAAAAGTTCAAAACGATGTCTTTGGTAATTAATGGCAAATTGGCAATGGAGGTTGGAATCTGATTCGGTTTCTTTTCTTCTGTTCTTGGAATTTTATAATAGTTAGTACGTTTAGATTAATTTTTATTGTTTGTTTCAAAAATACCTATATCCTAAACGTTGTAATATTATCATTAATTTTTTTATAAACCATTCAAAGCTATCTTTGATATAAAAATTCTTTCTTAAATGGTTGGACAAAAAATTGATAAGGAAATGACCTAAAACGTTGGGGTAGTGATTAAGATATTTGAAGTTTTAAAAAATAGAATCCAGACACTCAATTTTTTATTCAACTTTTAAAACATTTATGAAAGATTAAAGGTAATATTGTAACTTTTGAAATAAACTAAATATTTTTTAAAATAAAGTAAAAAATATAGGAGTATTTTTTATAATTTAACCTTAATTTTATAATTGGTAAAGATTGCATTGCACATTAATATAAATATTATTATTTCCTTTTTTCTTTTTGAGAAAGACATTAAATATTAGTTTACATTATAGGTTTGGTACTTATACTCTGCATCTGGTTTTGGTACTTTTTCGAGGTTGTGTATCACTGTATCTCTAATTTATCTATTTTAAATTTTTTTCTAATTAGTTTCTTAACTTACTATTTTTTATTTTTATAACGTTTTATGAACTTTTAATATTGTAGGTAATAGTTAACAGTTTTATTTTTTATTAACTCCATCAATTGAATGCTTATTGGATATGTTAATTATTTAATTTAAAGATATGAGAGAAATTCTAAAAAAATACCGACAAGTTATATGAGTTTTTATTTTTTAAATTCAACAAAATATGGAGTGGGAGATTCAAATTTTTGATCTTCGAGGGTATATGTCTAAACTATTTGAGTTATACTCAGATTGATATAGATTATATGAGTGGTTATAATTATAACTTCAAAGTTTTAATTCGATAGTATTCAAAATAATAATAATAAACTTCTAAAAAAATAATAATAATAATAATAATAATTCGATCAATCAACCTTCTAAACTTACGAAATTGTTACAATTAAACCTACCACTCAACATTCTTGATATTGAAATCTAATGGTTTCTAATAGCTAATATTATAGTTTTAAAAAATTATTGATATTTAAAACACTGGGTTAAATTGTAACATTTCAATAGTTTGAGGATTTTTTAAATACAACAATTGCGGGGTGGGAGATCGAACCATCAACTTTGGAATGGTAATTGGTGCTTATCCGACCTGTGTTTGGATTGGCTATAGTTTGAGGATTTTATTGTAACAATTTTCATAGTTCATGAGTGAGATTTGCGTATATTACAATATTTATGTGCTTAATGGTAAAATTTCCTAAATTTAGGATGATAACTGATCAAATAAAAAGTTTGATAGTGTGACTATAACAACGTTTATAATATCTCAAAGAAAATTAAAAAAAACAATTGAATAGAGATAATTTACAAAGTCATCCAAAAATTCATAAATGAACTGAAATTATATATCACAATTGTCTACAATAATATATAATAATAATAATGTAATAAACTCTAAAACATAAATTAAGAATTATAATAATGAAGTATAAAAGCAGTTGAAACATGTCAATTTTTTCAATTATCAAACATATCCATTTAGAATATTTATATGTATATTGTATAATTCTCCTTTCTATTTTGCTTCTGCTTGAATCTAATATTGATATTAATTAGAATTTTTCATAATAGTAAAGATTAAATTTAGTCTCTACACTTTTAAGTTTGTATCTAAAAGGTTCATGAAAAAATGTTTAATAAATTTTTGAATTTTCAATTTTTTGTCTAATAGGTCTTTGAAATTTCAAATTTGTGTCTAATAGACCCACATATTCAAAACGTTTAAAGATTAATTGATATATTAAATATAATTGTATTTTAAGTCTTATAGGATCCTAAACTTTCAATTTTGTGGCAAGTAGGTCAATAAATTTTTAAAAAATATTGCCAATGATCTACTAAATACAAAATTGAAAATTCAATGACCTATTAAACACAAAATTAAAAATTTAAAGACGTATTAAACATTTTTTAAAGTTCAGAGACCTATGGACACAAAATTAAAAGTTCAAGGATCTATTAGATATTTTTTAAAGTTCAGTGATCGAATAGACAGAAATTTAAAAATTTATAAGCTAAACTTGTAATTTAACAAATAATAAAAGAATCTTATTAAAATTTTACCAAAACCAAGTCGCAATTCTTTCCTAATTTAATTTAAATTAGGAATGGAAGATTTGTTTTCAAATTTATCTTTCTAAAATCTTATCGTCTATTTATATGGTCTCTCATTCCTTCCTTCAGCTACATTACAAAGGAAACCATCTTTAAAAAAAAAAAAAAAAAAAAAAAAAAAAAAAAAAAAAAAAAAAAAAAAAGGGTTAAAATATCATTTTAGTCTCTACTTTGGATTTCATTATATTTTAGTCTTTGTACTTCAAATGTTCAATTTTAATCTATGTACTTTCAATAAAGCTTAGAATTAGTATCTATTGTTAGTTTATTGTTAACATTTCTAAAAATAAAATTAGTATCTATTAACCTTCATTTTATAAATTTTAGAAATATGTTCACATTATTATTTAATCAATTTTGATAAAAATTAACTTCAAACTAACGATAGGGATCAATTTTAAGCTATATTAAAAGTACAGAGACTAAAATTGAATATTTGAAAGTACAGAAACTAAAATGGAATGAAAATCAAAACACATAGACCAAAATGGTATTTTAACAAAAAAAAAGGTAAAGTTTTATAATTTATGTACATAAGTACATTATATATTGTTTTCCTTCGACAGTTTCATAATATTTATTATATAAATAATGTTCGTATATAATTGTTGTTGTCAAAATCTGGTCAGGAGAAATCTCATCTAACCTTCACGTGACAACAACTATAAATTTGTAATTTGGGGGAAATATGTGACATGCAAAAGAGAAAAAGCTAGGTACTGATGTGGCATTTGCCACACCAGCTCTGATGCTTAAGTCAGAGAGGAAGAAAAGTGTAACAAACTAGAATTTAGAGAATGAAGGTTAAGTTAAACTCCCTGTCTTTTAGTCATATAATGAACTATTTATAAGATTTGTGACTTTCATATTCATTTTTAGATAAGGATTTAAATATATGGTTAAATTATCAAAAATACCCCTGAACTATGAGGTTGGTTTCAATAATACCCTTGAACTTTGAAGTTTGTTTCAAAACAACCCTTAAAGGTTTTTTCCGTTTAATTTATAGAAGAAAAATGATGTATTTGCATATGTTTTGTTTTTTTTTTCAACGTATATGTTCAAATATGTTCACATAAGCAACAATAGAAATGCAAAAACATCATTTTCCTTCCATGAATTTAACGAAAAAAAGCCCTCAAGGGTTGTTTTGAACCAAAATTCAAAGTTCAAGGGTTAAAATGAAACTTTTCAAAGTTCAGGGGTATAATTGAAACCAACCCCATAGTTTAGGGGTATTTTTGATAATTTAACATAAATATATTTTCCCTTCTATCTAGGAATGAGATTTAAAAAGGTTAATCTTATATTGCAAGATTCCCTTGTAATTTAGATTTATCTTCTTGGTCCAATTTCACCAATAACATTAACCTCCACTCCCTAATTAGGATTCATAGTTTAGCTTTACTGTCATAGGCTATTAGCATGGAGACTGATTTGGGAGTATAATTCTTTTTAGTTATGAGTATAATGCCTTTTAAGTGCTCCAAATTTTGTCTTTTAGTCATATAATGAACTATTTATAAGATTTGTGACTTTCATATTCCTTTTTAGATAAGGATTTAAATATATTTTCCCTTCTATCTAGGAATGAGATTTAAAAAGGTTAATCTTATATTGCAAGATTCCCTTGTAATTCAGATTTATCTTCTTGGTCCAATTTCACCCATAACATTAACCTCCACTCCCTAATTAGGATTCATGGTTTAGCTTTACTGTCATGGGCTATTAGCATGGAGACTGATTTGGGAGTATAATTCTTTTTAGTTATGAGTATAACGCATTTTAAGTGCTCCAAAGTCTTGCTTCCGATTATCCTTAGGATTTGCAGGTCGAACCCCTTGATGTTGGACTCAATCTTCTATAGGTATAAGATTCTCCTTTAGGAAGATGAATATCGATTCCATTGGAGAAAATTTTAGGGCTCCGAAATCTTACTTTGGATTATCCTTAGGATTTGTAGGTCGAACTCGTAAGGTTGGACTCAGCCTTCCATAGGTCTAAGATTCTCCTCTAAGAAGATGAATATCGATTCCACTGGAGAAAATTTTAAGCCTCTAAAGTCTTGCTTTGGATTATCCTTAGGATTTGCAGGTCAAACCCTGTGGCAATGACTTAGTCTTTCATAGGCTAGATTCTCTTTTTGAAAGATGAAGATCGATTTCCCGGAGGAAATTTTAGAGTCCTCCACTTAGAAAGATGAAAATCAATTTCTTGGGAGGCTATCGTTGTTCCTATTCTCATATTTTCTTTTTCTTTTTCATTCGATTCAAGCGCCCATGTCTTCATTCTTGTTCAAGACCTTTTACTCTTTAATTAGATCTTGATTTTCTTGATCTTTGTGTTGGTAAAGCACTTTCGATCCCCACAGATGACGCCAACTGTTGTTGCCAAAATTTGGCCAGGAAAAATCTCACCCGACCTTCATGTGACAACAACTGTAAATTTGTAATTTGGGAGAAATATGTGACCTGTAAAAGAGAAAAAGCTAGGCACTGATATGACATTTGCCCCACCAGCCGATGCTTAAGTCAGAGAGGAAGAAAAGTGTAGCAAACTAGAATTTAGAGAATGAGGGTTAAATTGAACTCCATGTCTTTGAGTCATAATGAACTATTTATAGGATCTTTGACTTTCATATTCCTTTTTAGATAAGGATTTAAATATATTTTCCCTTCTATCTAGGAATGAGATTTAAAAAGATTAATCTTATATTGCAAGATTCCCTTGTAATTCAGATTTATCTTCTTGGTCCAATTTCACCCATAACAATAATGTTGGTAATTATATACGAATATAGTCACATATTATATACATGCATGCTTATCTACATATTTTTGTAAGCATATATACTATATATGTAATATATAAACAAGTTTATTTTGCTTGTCAATTATATAACATGTTGTATACATGCAACTTCATTTTGTTTGGATCATTTTAGTCTCTCTATTTTGGATCCATTTCATTTTCGTCCCTATACTTTGAAGTATTTAAATGTATTCTTTATACTTTCAATAAATCTTAAAATTAGTGCTACAGTGAGCATACCTCAATGGTAATTGACATATCCCTCGGCCAAGAGGTCAGAGGTTCGAATCTCCCACTCCCAAATGTTTTTATTGAACTCACAAAAAAAAAAAAAACTTAAAATTAGTTATTATTAGTTTGAGGTAATTTTTTTTTGAAATTGGTAAAACTATGATAATAATAATAATGTCCATTAAAAAAAAGAGACACGATGTGAACATATTTACGAGATTTATAGATAGAAGGCTAATAGAGACTACATTTTTTTTTATAGAAAAGTTAACAATAAACTAATAGGAGGGACCAATTTTAAAATTTATTGAAAGATCATGGACTAAATTTGGACATTTGAAAGTACATGGACTAAAATATAACAAATCCCAAAGTACAAGAACTAAAATTGTATTTTAACCTTTTGTTTTTCACTATGTTTATAAGTTAAATTACTAGTTTAGTCTTGGAACTTTAAAGTTTGTGTCTAATTGACCCTTAAACTTTAAAAAGTGTCTAATAGGTCTCTAAACTTTAAAAAGTGTCTACTAGGTTCTTAAACTTTCAATTTTGGGTCTAATAGGTCCTTGACATATTTAACATTTTTTTAAAATTCATGAACTTACTAAAAACAAAATTGAAAGTTTAGGGTCCTACTATACATAAAATTCAATTTTATATCTAATAGATCAGTTAATTTTTGAAAAATATGAATATGTTAGGGACTTATTAGACATGAAATTGAAACTTGCCCTATAGTGATTGACTGAAACGTGTGGGCTATGGTAAATCCGTTAATTGAGAAGATTAATATTTCATCAGGATGATCATATGTGACTCGATTTTAATCCTTAATGAGTTATGAACTTCTGTCTGTGAGGGATTGTCTTTTGATTTGTATGCTTGAGAGTGACTTTTGTAGCCGATTCAATAAGCCTACCATTTTGGGGACTTGACCAAATAGGAAGCTGAGAACATAATCTCACAAGATGAAATTCACTCATTCTCATATAGGGTAAGTAGATGAGTAGTTCTCTTAAGTGCTGATTTCGGGACTTGAATAATGGGGCTCCCACCCTCTCACTGGCTCGAGAGAGACTTATTTTATGGTTGGATCATAAACAATTTGTCCATTAGGGGATTAATGGTACTTAAGGTGCAAGATGTAATTACAGGGGTAAAACATACATTTGACTCAGCTGTAATTACGAATAACTCGTGAATGATCGACTTACATGTAATGGTTATATCCATAGACACAACTTGTCTTACAAAGCATAAGAGTACAACTCTAAGTCTATAGTGGAGTGACTTAAAGTTAATGAATGAAAATTGATTAATTAAAGAGTTTAATTAATTAATTATATATCATTGGAGCTTGTAATCTGTGGGTCCATAAGGCCCCCTTGCTAGCTCATAGTAACACTAAAAGATCAATTTAGTTGAAAGAAAAATTTGAAAGGTTCAAATTAATATTTAATTTGAGATGTTCAAATTAATATTTAATATATTAGATATATTAAATATAAAAGAAGAAAAAATATTTACTGTATTTGAAACATTAAATATTAAAATTTGTACTTGGTTAGAACACACTTTTGATTATGTTAACTTTTGGGATTAATAGTGTTCTATTTTTTTTTTTGTGTTGGAATTTATATGTACCTTTATGATTGTCAATGTAGATGAAGTGGGAATAACATTTTTTTGTTATACATAATATGGACAAACAACATCAATAGATGTGTCTATACTCTTGAAAATTTATTTTGATGTAAATGCACTTAAATACATTAAGAGGTTGTTTGGGGTGCTGAGTGGGTTATAATAGTTTGTGGAGTTATATAATCTGTGTTTAGGATGTAGAGTTATTTAGTCTGAGTTACAATAGTATGTGTTTTGGATGTATAATTATTCACAAACTATTATAATACAGATTATTATAACATGCGCCCCAAACAGGCCCTAAAGGTTTATATAATTTAGTTGACTTTACAATAATATATGAAATAATTTGTTTGTCATATAAAATTCTATAAAAGTTACATACTACTTGAAAATGGTACAAATGTAAATAAAAAAAATAAAATTTAAAAAACGCTATTAAAAGTCATCTACTATCTATAAAATCGATTACCATAATGAGGCTAAAAATGCTATGATATGTTTTCTATAACATTTTTTCATTGCTATAGAAAATACTATTAAAGATCAATCATAGCGTTTTTGCTAATGCTATGAAAAGTTTCCATAACATTAAATTATGCAATCGAAAATGAACTTTTTTATAGCTTTTTCTATAGCATTAAAAAAACTCTATGAAAAGTCAGGAACTTTCAATAACATCAGCTACGACAGTGTGCCTAAAAATGCTATGATATGTCTTTTATAGCGTTTTTTTACTACTATAAAAAATGCTATAAAAGATAAATCATAGCATTTTTCGCCAACGCTATGAAAAGTTTCAATAGCATTAAAATTACACAATCGAAAATAGACTTTTCATAGCGTTTTTGATAACGTTGAAAAAATGCCATGAAAAGCCAAACTTTCAATAACATCGGCTATGATAGTGTTTCGAAAATGCTATCGAAATGGCGTTTTTCTAACGCTATCATATGTGATATTTCTTGTAGTGTTCCTTACATGAAAAAAAGCTCCAGGTCCTGGATATTCTTTAGAATGACCCATCATGCCTTCTTGGGCAGATTTTGGATTTTCTTAGATTTCATTGCTCTAGGGGTGTTTCCAGATTATCCTTAAAATAACCCATCATGCCTCGCATTCGAACAGAGTTGTGGGCTTCTTTACGTTTTAATTGCTCCAAGTTTAACCTCAGATTATCTTTAGGATGCTTGCCAAACCTCGTGAGGATGGCTCCAGGTTTTCTTAGGTGTAAAATCTCCTCTAGAAAGATGATAATCAATTTTTTGGAGATAAATTAACCATCTAGTGGTATCTTGAATGCATCATCAATTATTCAAGAATTATGCAATTTCGTAAAGATTTTTGAAGTTGAGGCTTTGAAATTTTCTCCCATTGACGCATGGATCTCCACAATTCTCTTGTCCCATTTAGGCTTGAAATCTTGTTGGTTGATGTTCGAAGTTGTTCGAACTTTGTAAAATTGATCTTTATGGACTATGGTAATCAGATTTGAGATCCTCGAAGTGTGGGTTACAGCTGAAGGTCGTCAAATTGCCCAGAAATGCATTGGAGAGAAGGAGCTCATGTTGTTGGAATCAGCTCGTTGCCATGGTTGCAGGTTGCGGCGGCTAAATTCGTGAGAGGGAGAATAAGGAAGAACGTGATGAAGACTAGGGTTACTTTTTTTTTTTTTTTTCAATCTAAGCCCCCATACCTTCATTGTTGTTGTTCGTTCTAGCCTAAAGTTTTAATTTTGTTTGGTTTTTTACTATGGGTGTGGAATTTTATATCTTTTACCAAAAACTTTTCCCTTTGGCTAGATCGCGGACAATTCAACATAGCGTTAATTTTTTCAATTTAGGTGTGCAAGGTAGAGCACTTTCGTTCCTCACAGACGTCGCCAATGTTTAATGCCAAAATCTGGCCAAGAAAAATCTCACCTGATCTTCATGTGCTTCAGCGATAAATTTGTTTAACTAAGGAAAGAGGTGGCTTGCAAAAGAGAAAAAAATTGGGCACTGGTGTGACGCTTGCCACATCAGCTCCGATGCTTAAGTCAGGGAGGAAGAAAAGTAGCAAGTTTAAAAGAGAGAATGAGGACTCAGTTGGACTTACTTTAATTGGAGTTATTCTAGTCTATTTATAGTTGACTTAGGGTTTCCTCTTTCCTTCTAGGAAAAGGAATCAAACCCTAGGTTTCCCTGTTTTGCTTTGAGGGAGAGAATTAACCTAAAATCCTAGCCAATTCAATCCTTTGGCTATTGGGCCCAAGAGTTGGTTAGTAGAGCTTATTAGCCCAATGGTTAGCCAATCTTGGCCTTATTTTATTAGGTCCAAAATTACTCATAACATTAACATTGACTATCATGCTTTTTCTATTAAAATTAAAACTCTCATTTGACTATTTTTCATATTATTTTATTTCCAAAAATATTCTTTCTGATTTGATTTGACATTTAAGGTTCCGTTTGATAACTATTTGGTTTTTAATTTGTGAAAATTGTGTTTATTTTCTCATCAATTCTTTACAATGAGTTTCATCTTTCTCAACAAAATATTTGAATTCTTAGCCAAATTCTAAAAACAAAAACAAGTTTCTAAAAACTACTTTTTTTAGTTTTCAAAACTTGGATTGGTTTTTGAAAACATAGGCAAAAAGTAAATAACAAAACAAGGAAATTCATAGGTAGAAGTAGTATTTATAGGCTTAATTTTCAAAAACCAAAAACTAAAAACCAAATGGTTATCAATCAAGACCTAAATGATTTGGTTGATTTGTTTGGTTTTCAAAACATGTACTCCTTCTCAGAAGACCGAGGATCAAATTCTCATATCCTACCTTTGTTGTACTAAAAAAAGAACTCATTAATTATTTTTCTAAAAAACTACCAATTTTCTAGAACAAAATTATTTTGTTGAAAATTAGACTTTTGTTGAAAATTAGACTTTTGAATATCCCATCAACAAAGTATCATTTATTTTTTTCCATAGTCTTTTTTTTTTTTTTTTGCCTTTCTTTATATATATAATGGGGGATTGCATTCACTCTTGTATTTTGTGTTATAAATGTTAAGAGTTGCAATAGTGACATATTAGATACAAAATCAAAAGTTTAATCATCTATTAGAATATTTTTAAAGTTTTTTTTAGTAGAACAATATGTGGTGTGGAAAAATTGAACCTATGATCTTCTGGTCAAGAGTACACGCACTTTATGCCAGTTGAACATTTTTAAAGTTTAAAAGCTTAGTAAATGCTACTTTTAATGTTTAAAAACATATTAAAAATTTCTTAAGTACAATAACTAAATAAACAATGTTCACATGTAATTTCAACAAAGAGATGAGACACGTGTAAAAAATTTGTATTTGTATTAATTTGAATGTAGTGGAGTACAATCTCTAATTTGTTCATATGGTTTTTCTCCTCTCATGTACAAATGTTTCAAGGGCTTTGTAGCTTGTTTTCGAACGTAGACTTGTCTCGTGGGCATCACAGTTTGCTCTCGAATGTAAACTTGTCTCGAGGGCTTCGCAGCTTGTTCTCAAATGTATAGATTTATCTCGAGGGCTTTGTAGCTTGTTCTCGAGGTTAAAGCTTTAATCAATCTTTAGGGTCTTGAAGTCTTCAAGTCTTGAAGAGTCTTTGGTCTTCAAGCAGTGTTAAACACTTAAGAACTTTAGGGAATGTTTGGCACCTAAGGACTTTAGGGAGTGTTCAGCACCTAAGGACCTCAAGAATTCTATCTGAATTCTCTGGAGAGTTTGATTTTTGAACTCCTCAAATGAATGAGAGCTCTTCTATTTATAGAGCTTTCTATGGGCATGTGGGCATAGGCTTTAATGGATTTTAGGCCCAACCATGGACTTGAGCTTTTGTTGACTTTGGGCCCAACTATTTGGATTTATATTTTAGAGTTAGTTGCATAGATGGGTCTAAATAGCCCATGATTTTCCAAAACTGTCCAAGAAGAACATATTTTTCACGTTTGTCCGCCCATCTATAAGATTGATTTGCATATTTACCTTCTTACCCTTCTATGCACGCTAGTTGTGCCGAATTAAAAAAATATATATGGGAAAAAAAGTTAGGAGTTACGGATTTGAAAAGAAATCCTAAAATCGTGCATAATTTTCTCAAAAAATGGTAACAGGCTTCATCCTCCCAAAATTTGTACCATTTTCTCTATAATCCCTAAAAGACGTCGTCGATTTCATACCAAAAAAGAGTGAAGGTCGTCATCAGCTTAGGGGTTCATTGTCGTCGGGTTCTTTTTTCATACCAGTTGTCGATTTCATACCAAAACAGTGGGGGGTTTATTCACCAGAACAACGTTGAATATCGTTGTCTACTAAAGTAAGTATACTCTTAATTATTTTGCATGTTGAACGATTTCTATATTTTGTTTATAATGTGTATAATTCATACCCTTGCATGTTCAAAAAATCAGTACCTATTTCCAGTTTTATCGTCGGATGGGGAGTTTTTTTAGGGCTAGTATTCATTATTAACGGAAAACAAATGATTAATTTAGTTTCTAATTGTTTTCTTTTATCGGCATTTTTTGAGGATGAAGATGGGTTAGACTATAATTTGAATGAACGGTGTTTAAAGTCTGGTGTTGGGACGGGTGAAAAATGCAAGTTTGTGAATGAAGAGTTTTAAATTATTCATGTTATGTATGACAAACATGTTGCATTGGGTATGATTTTTATAGTAAAAAAATATGAATTTGTATGATATATAAAACGTGTTACTAAAATCATATTTTATCGTTTCATTTGGGTTTTGCAGAGTGTGATATAAAACATATATAAATTATTGTTTATGTTGAAATTTCAATGGAATTATCAACAGTTGCATGCTTTTAAAGTAGCATGAAATATGAAATATATATCCAAGTTGTAGTATGAATTATATGTTACATTACATAACATATATATTCCATTATTAATGAGATGTAGTATGAAATATATATGCAATATGCAGTATGACATATATATTACATATCATTTTGGGTACATTCTAGTGTATGATAAACAGACATTGTAGTACATTCTGTTGATTTGTTTATGTTGAAATGTCAATGGAATTATCAACAGTTGCATTTTTTAATAGTACTATGAAATATGAAATATATATCCAAGTTGTAGTATGAATTATATGTTACATAATATATATATTCCATTATTAATAAGATGTAGTATGAAATATATATTGAAGATGCAGTATGACATATATATTGCATATCAGTTTGAGTACATTTTGTTGTATGATAAACAAACATTGTGGTATGAAACATTAAAAAGTAGTCTTGTGTTAGGAAAATGATGAAGATAAAAAATATCTCTGACAGTAACAGACGTAGGTTGTTCAAGTAAAATTTAGGAAATGCAAATGACGAAAATGATCTGTTGTAATCGATACTGAGGTATTTTAATTATATCTTATACTTTTAATAAGTATTTCTATAATTATACATACATTAATCCTATCAATTGTGTAATATATTGTAGGATGAAAGCACTGAGAAAAGTGTGAAATATCTACTAAAAATAAACGAAGGTACACCAACACAACAATCCAATATTATCAATTGAATCATTGGGAACACGAATCACATGTTGAGTGCAATGAAACCAAATAGAAAGAACTTGAAGCATATTGTCCAATATCACTGATAGACTATTTCTATTGTCTACAACTAATGAACAACAGTTGGACGAACCATTGGACACACTGTTAAAAAACCAACCAACATCTCGATCATCAGCCAATTTCATACCTCTTCTATAAAAGATTGTGCTCAAATATTAGCAAATAGATTGGGGTATTCATAATTACATATAATTGATAACTTCATCAATACATGTCCATTAAGTTCTGGATGGACATCCCAGGTTGCATAATTATCTCAGATACGTTGTAGTCCATATAATTGTCCCTCTCGTTCCAATTACCACCATATAAAATACATACAAGAATATTGTTAGTACCTATAATATAGATTTCGTTAATATATACTCGATTCACATATAAGTATTTATGCTTATAGAAAATATGTTAGAATGAACATAATATATACAGAAATGATTATGATGATATACACAATATTTAAATTAACGAAATGAAATGGTTGAAATGAAAATACATTAGAATGAACATAATATATATGTATGACAAGAATAACTCGATGAATATAAATATAAAATGAAATGGTTGAAATGAAGAATTATTGAGAACTGTTAAAAACATAAGTAAAACAAAAAAAAAATACTTGTTTTACATTGAGAATAAAGGGATGAATGAATAAATACAGCTCCAAACAAAGCGGATGTAAAGACAATATGGTTTGTAAAAAATTTTGAACAAAAAAATAGATAATAAATGGAATAAAATACTTACTCATATTTAGCAAACTGTGAGCAAAAAATAAGTTGAACAAAATGAAGAAATGTCGTTTAAAGAGTGAGGAAATTTGACGGCAAAATGTAGAAATGGCCGATAAAGGAATGGGAAGGGTGATGGCAAAATCAAATGTAGCTTACAAATTTTTAAAAAAAAACATATGTGAAAAAACTGCACAAATCAGATACAGTAATTAAAAAAAAAAATCAAATTGCGATGTTATTAATTATACGTTCAAATAGCTCATTCATTATGATATTGGCTTTCCTAATTTAGAATTCGTATAGCTAATAAATAATAAAATAAAATTATATATGTAATTTGATTCAATTCAATACACATAAGGGTATTTTGGTAAGATGAAATTAGTATTTAATGTGCAAAAACCTACATATGAAAATTTTGTTACTTTTAGACATTTTTGGAGTTTGGGTGTCTTGATAACCCATATGCCAGAATTACTCTATATTTTATTTAACTTTGACCTAAATTCCATATGACCCAACTTGACCAAATTAAATTTAATAATTTGATCAAAATGATGACATGTGATCTTTTAATTTTAGAATTTGTTAATTTTTGTCTTCAAATTAAATTTGGGACACATGTCAATTTATAATTGATCCCAAATCTAATTATTTGTAATTTCGTCATTAATTTAGAACAATAACATGGCAATTAGAGATTGGCCAAAATTCCTTATTCAATAGACAACTTTGAAATTTAGGAATTAGACTCGGGCGGATCCACGTTGGGGCCAGGAGGGGCACGTGCCCCTGACATTATGAGGTTTATATATTTTTAATACTTGTTTCACTCAAAAACTTAAAATCATGCCTTGGTCTGTTGGCTGTAGGAGGGGCACAATGAATAGTTGCAAATTCTCAAGGTCTTGGGATCAAATTCTCGTAAACGCGCGTCTTTCTAAAATTTTAACATTTTTTATTTTTTATTTTTTTGAGTATATATATATATATATATATATATACCAAAAAAACGCCGCTTTTTAACTTCATTTTTTTTCTATTACTCTTTTATTTTAACTTCATTTATTATTATATATTTAATTTGCAATATACATATATAATATTATTTTAATTTTTAGTAAGTTGGGTACGGTTAGAGTTTAATTATTTTTTTTAATTTTACTCACATATATACAAAAAGAAATAAATCTTTAGTAAATATTTTAGAAAAATTAAATGCATAAAAAAAATAATTCTATTTTGAAAAATCTTAAATATTTCAAGTTTCATTTTTTTTCTTTATATATTTAGGTGGATAATTCTATAATAGTTTATTACACTTTTGTTATTAATATTACTTAATCTAAATATTATATATCAATACATTTAAAATTATATTTATATAAAGGTTAAATTACATGTGTTAGTCCCTGAATTTTAAAATTTGTGTCTAATAGGTCTTAAACTTTTTAATTTTGTGTCTAATAAGTCATTGATTTTTAAAAATGTCTAATAGATTCACAAACTTTCAATTTTGTATCAAATAGATCTTAGATTTCAAAAATGTTTGTGATTAATTGTTCTCATAAAATTTAATTTTGTATCTGATTAAACCTTAAACTTTCAATTTTTTAACTAATAAATATATTTAAAAGGTGTCAAATAGGTTGAATAAGTATTAGACAAAAAAAATTTAATTTATGTCTAATAGAACATTTAATTTTTTAAAATTTGAATATGTCAAAGACTTATTTAATACAAACTTGAAACTTTAGAGATCTATTAGATATAAAATTGAAAATTCAAGGACCTTTTAGATATTTTTTTTTAAGTTCATGGATCATATATACTCAAATTTAAAAGTTAGGCCCCGTTTGATAACCTAGAAATACTATTTTCATCTATGAGTTTCCTTACTTTGCTATCTACTTTCAACATATGTTTTAAAAAACCAAGCCAAGTTTTGAAAACTAAAAAAAAATAGTTTTCAAAAAGTAGTTTTTGTTTTTGGAATTTAGCTAAGAATTCAAATGTTTCCTTAAGAAAGATGAAATCCATGGTAGACAAATAAGGAAAAAACAAGCTTAATTTTAAAAAACAAAAAATAAAAAACCAAATGGTTATCAAACAAGACATCAATTACTGAACTTGTGATTTAAGCTAATATGAACTTGTGCCCCCCTGATAGAAAGTTCTGGATCCGCCATTGATTAGACTTATAGTTTTAACTTTAATAATAATGGACAATGGTTTTTTTTTTAGTTCACAATGATGTTTTTTTTTAAGTATAGAAAGAATGGACAAATGAATAAAAAATTAATATAATTAATTGTTTAATTAACTATATAATTGTGCTATAAATAAAACTATATAATTGTAGCAAATAAAACAATAATTAATTGATTGGTTAGAATACGTTCCCAAAAAAAAATGTTGATTGGTTAGAATATTTTTATTGATAAAAAATATATTAAGTTAATGCAATTAATTATTCATATATCAGGCACTGATTAAGCAATTAATAATGGATTAAAACGATTACTTAAAAAAAATCAAAACGATATTATTAGGCCCCGTTTGATAACCATTTTGTTTTTGGTTTTTGGTTTTTGAAAATTAAGCTTATTTTCTCCCAATTTCTCTACAATGGTTTTCATCTCCCTTAAGGAAGTATTTGAATTCTTAGCCAAATTCTAAAAACAAAAACAAGTTTTTGAAAACTACTTTTTTAGTTTTCAAAACATGGCTTGGTTTTTAAAAACATAGGCAAAAAGTATATGACAAAACAAGTAAAATCATAAGTGGGAGTAGTATTTATAGGCTTAATTTTTAAAAACCAAAAACCAAAAATCAAATGGTTATCAAACGGGGCCTTAGTTAGAAGATTTTATATAAACCACTTTAAAAAAATAACATCTCTGGAGTGTTTCTCCATAAAATAGTTTTTAATTCAATTTAATTTTTTAAAATGTTTTTTTTATTACCAAATATTGAAGATTAAAAACAATACTTTTAGTTACAAAACTTACTTTTTTTTTTTGTAGACGGGTATAAAAATTACTTAAGAAACTATATTAAATACACTCTAAATTACCAATTCTTCCGAATGTACTTTTAGAAAAGTACTTTTTTATTTATTTAAAATAAACTTTTTTCAAAAGTCATACCAAACATATACTAAACAAGTAACCATTAGAATACCTTTTTCCTTAAAAGAAAGAACTAAAAAAAAGAGGTAGATCTCACAATGGAGTTGAGAGAAAATACCAGCACATAAAATTTGGATATAGGATGAAACATAGGGGGGCCGAATAATTATGAATATTAAATTAACTCAATAGGTTTTACCGAATAATTATGAATATTAAATTAACTCAATAGTTTATATCTTATTATCACTGTTTTTCAATTTTAATCCTAAATTTTTAAAATGTCTATTTTAGTTCATAAATTATTATATTTCTTTTATTTTTATTCTTAAAATTTTTAAAAATTTATTCTAATCAATAAGGTCATCTTTGATAACCATTTAATTTTTGGTTTTTAGTTTTTAAAAATTAAGGTCTCGTTTGATAACCATTTGGTTTTTGATTTTTGGTTTTTGAAATTTGTGTTTGTTTTCTTACAATTTTTCTACAACGATTTCTATCTTCTCTACAATAATTTTCATTTTTCTTAAGGAAACATTTGAGTTTCTAGCCAAATTCTAAAACATTTTGAAAACTATATTTTTTTTAGTTTTCAAAACTTGGTTTGGTTTTTTAAAACATATGTAAAAGGTAGATAAGAAAATATGGCAACCTATAGGTGAAAGTAGTATTTATAGGCTTAATTTTCAAAAACAAAAAACTAAATGATCATCAAAGGAGGCCTAAGCTAGTAAATACTACTTCTACGATTCTACCTATAGATTTTCTTGTTTTGTTATCTCTTTTTGTCTATGTTTTAAAAAACCAAGCCATGTTTTGAAAACTAAAAAAATTAGTTTTCAAAAATTAGTTTTTGTTTTTAGAATTTGATTAATAATTCAAATATTTTTTTTAAAGAAAGATAAAATTTATTGTAGAGAAATGATAAGAAAACAAACACAATTTTCAAAAACTAAAAATCAAATGGTTATTAAAAGAGACGTAAACTTTAACAAATTAACCATTTTAATTTTACTACTGATTAGTTGACAAATAAACAACGTAAATACATTTGTTAGTATTGTTTGTGTTGTAAAATTGAGAGGCAAAACCGGGCACCAAAACTTTACCAAAACATATAATAATAATAATAATAATACTTTACCAAAACATATAATAATAATAATAATAATACTTTACCAAAACATATAATAATAATAATAATAATAATAATAATAATAATAATAATAATAATAATAATAATAATAATAATAATAATACATGTGTTAGAATATAAAGGGAGTATATATATATATATATTATAAACAAAAGAAAGTGGAGATTTATGGCAAATTAAAAACAAATGAAATTAGAGAAAATGTGAGAGAAAAAAGAAGATTGGAGAGATTTCTTTACCAAATGTCTCCATTTATTTATCCATCAAGAACCACTATATATAGGCAATTAGGAGAGCATGATGTGGTCCATTTGGACACCAATCTATGGTCTTTGTTGGACACATGGAAGACACTTTGGCTATGGATAAAATGCCACTTGGTATGGATATCAAATGGGCATGTGGAATGGGCATTTATATTTACAATACTCCCCCTTAAATGCCCATTTATAAAATATGCCTCGTTAAAAACCTTACTAGGAAAAAAAACCAATGGGAAGAAAAAAAAACCCTAGTGAAGGAAAAGAGTACATATTTTATATAGTTTACTATAATACATTCACTCCCCTTCATGGAGACATCACTTAAAGTCTTTGAGTCGCCGCATTCCAATGCTATATACTAATTTATCGAAGGTTGCAGTTGGTAATGCCTTCGTAAATAAGTCAGCCAGGTTATCTTTCGAACAAATTTGTTGTACAGTGATATCGCCATTTTCTTCAAGATCATGAGTATAGAAGAGCTTTGGTGAGATATGCTTTGTTCTATCTCCTTTGATATATCCTCCCTTGATTTGAGCTATACATGCTGTGTTGTCTTCGTATAACATCGTTGGAAGAGGTTTACTTGAAGACAAGCCACATGTCTGATGAATGTGTTGTGTCATCGATCTTAGCCATACACATTCTCGACTTGCTTCATGAATAGCGAGGATTTCTGCATGATTTGAAGAAGTGGCCGTTATAGTCTGTTTCACTGATCGCCACGATATAGCAGTTCCTCCACATGTGAATAGATAACCTGTCTGAGATCTAGCTTTGTGTGGATCAGATAGATAACCAGAATCTACATAACCAACTAGATCATACTTTGATTTGTTAGAATAAAATAAACCCATATCAATTGTCCCTCGAAGATATCGGAGTACATGCTTAACTCCGTTCCAATGTCTTTTTGTAGGACATGAACTATATCTAGCTAATAAATTTACTGAAAATGCAATATCTGGTCTTGTGTTATTAGCCAAATACATAAGTGCACCAATTGCACTAAGATATGGTACTTCAGGACCAAGTAGTTCTTCACTGTCATCTCGAGGTCGAAATATATCTTTCTTTACATCCAGTGAATGAACTTCCATTGGAATGTTCAATGGATGTGCTTTATCCATATAGAATCTTTTTAAGATTTTCTCTGTATAAGTTGATTGATGAACAAATATCCCATCTGCTAAATGTTCAATTTGCAAACCAAGGCAAAATTTTGTTTTTCCAAGATCTTTCATCTCGAATTCTTTTTTAAGATATTCTATTGCCTTGGATAACTCTTCAGGAGTTCCAATTATATTTAAGTCATCAACATATACAGTTATAATAGCAAATCTTGACTGAGATTTCTTTATAAAAACGCACGGACATATTGGATTATTTTGGTATCCTTCTTTCAACAGATATTCACTCAGGCGATTATACCACATTCGTCCTGATTGTTTTAATCCATATAATGATCTCTGTAACTTTATTGAATACAATTCCCGAGAACTTGATTCATATGTTTCTGGTATTTTAAATCCTTCCGGGATTTTCATATAAATGTCATTATCCAGAGATCCATATAAATACGCCGTGACTACATCCATTAGATGCATATCAAGCTTTTCATATACAGTCAGACCAATCAAATATCTTAGCGTTATTGCATCCACCACAGGAGAATATGTCTCCTCATAATCAATACCAGGCCTTTGCGAGAATCCTTGTGCAACAAGTCTCGCTTTATATCTTGTGACTTCATTCTTTTCATTTCTTTTCCTTACAAATACCCATTTATATCCTACAGGTTTGACGTTTTCCGGTGTTGGGACTACTGGTCCAAAAACCTCACGTTTTGAAAGTGAGTTTAACTCTGCTTGGATTGCTTCTTTCCACTTCGGCCAATCCTTTCTACGTTGACATTCTACGATAGATTTTGGGTCAAAATCGTCACTTTCATGAATAATATCGTGAGCAACATTATAAGAAAAAATGTTGTCAATAATGATATCATTTCGGTTCCATCTCTTTCCTGTTGTAACATAGTTTATAGAAATTTCATTATTATCCTCAAGCGTTTGATTTTCACCAATACTCTTTTGAGTAGTTGTATTCTGGATTTCTTCTGGAACATCCATACCTTTTATTGAATCATTTTGATTCTCAACTACTTTTCTTTTTCGAGGATTTTTATCTTTAGAACCTATTGGTCTACCACGCTTCTGGCGTGCTCCAGACTCATTATTGACAACTTGTTTCTTTGGGATATCAACTTTTGATGGAGCATTTGCAGCTGGTATATATGATTTAGTCACACTTTTAGTATCTGTGAATGCATCTGGTAGTTGATTTGCTATATTTTGCAAATGAATTATCTTTTGAACTTCAAGTTCGCATTGATTTCTACGAGAATCTAAATGAGATAATAACGATGCATTCCATGTAATTTCTTTTTCCAACTTCTTAATTCCTCCCCCTAATGTTGGAAAATTTGTCTCATTAAAATGACAATCAGCAAATCGTGCAGTAAATACATCACCCGTCAGGGGTTCAAGATATTTAATAATTGATGGGGAATCAAAACCAACATATATTCCTAACCTCCTTTGAGGACCCATCTTAGTACGTTGTGGTGGAGCAATCGGTACATATACTGCACATCCAAAAATTCTTAGATGGGAAATATTTGGCTGCTGGCCATAAGCTAATTGCATTGGGGAGTATTTATTATAAGCTACTGGCCTAATACGTGCCAGTGATGCAGCATGCAAAATAGCATGACCCCATACCGATATAGGAAGTTTAGCTCTCATAAGCAATGGTCTTGCAATTAGTTGCAGACGTTTTATAAATGATTCTGCTAGACCATTTTGTGTATGAACGTGAGCTACAAGATGTTCAACACTTATCCCAATTGACATACAATAATTATTAAAAGTTTCGGATGTAAATTCACCAGCATTATCAAGTCGAATGGTCTTAATTGTATTATCAGGAAATTGTGCTTTTAACTTAATTATTTGAGCAAGTAATCTTGCAAATGCAAGATTTCGACTTGATAATAAGCATACATGTGACCATCTGCTGGATGCGTCAATTAATACCATAAAATATCTAAATGGACCACTTGGTGGGTTAATAGGTCCACAAATATCACATTGAATTCGCTCTAAAAATGCAGGTGATTCAATCCCCACTTTAGCTGGTGATGGTCTAATAATTAATTTCCCTTGAGAACAAGCATCACATGACAACTCATTGGATTGAAGAATCTTCTGGCTCTTTAAAGGATGTCCATGTGAATTCTCAATAATTTTTCTCATCATTATTGACCCTGGATGACCCAATCGATCATGCCAAACACTAAATATTTCTGGATTCATGAACTTCGGGTTCATTATTGCATAACTTTCGATTACTCGTATATGAGTATAGTATAATCCAGAAGAAAAAGCAGGCAGTGTTTCTAATATACGTTTTTTATGTAAAACAATAGATGTTATATAGAGACACTCTTTATTATTTTTACAATCAGTTTCAACATGATAATTATTTTCACGTATATCTTTAAAACTTAATAAGTTTCTTTTCGATTTGCTAGAGAACAGAGCATTATTAATTGTAAATTTTGTTCCTCTAGGCAAAATAAAGTTTGCTTTTCCAAAACCTTCAATCAGATTTGCATAACCTAATATAGTATTGACTTTTGCTTCCAGCATTGTCAATCTAGAAAAATATTTTCTATTTATGAGTATCGTGTGCGTAGTTGCGCAGTCTGCCAGATATAAATCCTCATTGCTCATTTTCGAGTTACTCAACATATTGAAATTGTTCATATTTCTTCATTGAAAAGAAAAGAAAAACGATTACAAAGAGTCTTAAATATATATACAAACAAAACAACAACAAAAACATACTAAACAGTACTTAATTATATATTTTCATACAAATCATCCTCTACTTGTTTGATTGCATCAATTCTCTCTCCAGGAGATTCAAAATAATCAGCTACATCAAGATGCATCATATTGGAGGGGTCAAACACATCATCTTCTTGAATGGCAAGATTTACCTCCACATTCTTTCCTTTTCCTTTTTCCTTCAGGGAAGTTTGATAGAGATCAACAAGGTGTTTTGACGTACGACAGGTACGTGACCAGTGCCCAGTCATTCCGCACCGGAAACATTTATGTTCATCATCTTTCGAACTTCTATCTTGTGGAGCATTTCCTTTATGATCATCACTTCGTGTGGGTTTCTTAAAATTATAATGCCCACCACGAAAATAGGTATTTCTTCCTCTACCGCGGTCCCGACCTTGACCACGACCACGACCTCGACCACGGTTATTAAAATTCACAGCATTCACTTCAGGGAATGGTGTTGCTCCAGTTGGTCGGGATTCGTGATTTTTCATCAATAACTCGTTATTTTGTTCAGCAACGAGAAGACATGAGATAAGTTCAGAATATTTTGCAAAACCCTTCTCTCGATATTGCTGCTGCAGGAGCATATTCGAGACATGAAAAGTGGAAAATGTCTTCTCTAACATATCAACATCAGTAATCTTTTCTCCGCATAATTTTAATTTTGAACTAATTCTGAAGAGTGCGGAATTATATTCACTTACTGATTTAAAGTCCTGCAACCTCAGGTGCATCCAATCATAACGAGCTTTAGGAAGAATAACTGTTTTTTGATGATCGTACCTTTCTTTCAAACCTTGCCATAGAATGTAGGGATTTTTTATTGTAAGATACTCCATTTTCAATCCCTCGTGAAGATGATGGCGAAGGAAGATCAGGGCTTTTGCTTTTTCTTGATTTGATGCATCATTTCCTTCTTTAATTGTTTCTCCAAGATTCATAGAATCTAAATGGATCTCAACGTCAAGGACCCATGACAAGTAGTTATTTCCATTAATATCCAGGGCCGCAAATTCTAGCTTTGTAAGGTTTGCCATAATAACACTATCAAAAATAATAATATATTCATATTAGAAATTTAACATAAACCAAATGCGTAAAAATGGCTTACCTATAAGACTTACCTTTAGCGGGAAAAATGACAGAGTCTCGTGCTGATAACGTTTGTAAAATTGAGAGGCGAAACCGGGCACCAAAACTTTACCAAAACATATAATAATAATAATAATAATAATAATACTTTACCAAAATATATAATAATAATAATAATAATAATACAAGTGTTAGAATATAAAGGGAGTATATATATATATATTATAAACAAAAGAAATTGGAGATTTATGGCAAATTAAAAACAAATGAAATTAGAGAAAATGGGAGAGAAAAAAGAAGATTGGAGAGATTTCTTTACCAAATGTCTCCATTTATTTATCCATCAAGAACCACTATATATAGGCAATTAGGAGAGCATGATGTGGTCCATTTGGACACCAATCTATGGTCTTTGTTGGACACATGGAAGACACTTTGGCTATGGATAAAATGCCACTTGGTATGGATATCAAATGGGCATGTGGAATGGGCATTTATATTTACAATAGTTTGAGAGTTTTTTTTCTTTCATTTTTGTTTTTTTTAACTCTAATATATATATATTTATAATACACATACACACATTTTTAAACTAATACGAAATTTAAAAATTATATATAAAAAAATCGATACTTATTTCGACAAATCATAAAATAGAATTTTAATTTTGAAAGTACACATAATTAAAATTTTTATGGGTGAAATTATTGACTGGGCCATAAGCTTACCGTGAGTAGAAGTTCAAGGGACCAAGTGGCTGAGAACCCATAAAGTTGATCCCAAGCCTCACAAGGCCGATCCCCTTAAGGAGCCTTAAGGGCCCAAGTGGCCGCCCAAGCCCTTGGATCCAAGTGGCCAACCCGGGGTAGAATGACTGAACCCACGGGGGTCAGTCGATGGTTGAGAATGATAAGGTTTAAGTCTCAACCACGGTCAAGAAGATCCATTTGAGAAACGGTTTGATCGAGTAACGGTCTAACCTTGTAACTGTTTCTCATACTTAATGTGCAGCAAGAATGACGACAATATTATAGCACTTCATTATGACGACGATTTCTAAACCACTCTATAAGTACGACAAGTCACTTGATAGAAGGGTACGTCCAAACCACTCACATATTGCTCTCTACACTTATTGTCGACTCAATTACTGACTTGAGCGTCAGAGTGTTGGTGTTTATCACCACCCCATCGTTCATTTCTTTTGTCTTGCAAGCACATTCGATTCTCGATAATACAAATTTATTGTTGATCCGTCTGACCAAGATTCGATATCAACAACAAAACTAATTTTTGTAGATGTAATAGAATATATATCGCTGAGTTTTTCTTCCTCCTTCTCTTCTTATTTTCCTCCTCTCTTTCTTTTGGTATTGTAATGTTAACTCTGACTATGTTACACAAGCTTATAAATAATAAGCTAAAGCATACTTTTGATTCATGAGATGTGGACTTAGTTTTTATTTGGTCCATGAATTTTTAAAACTAATATTTTTTGTCAATAAGATTTGAATTTAGTTTCTATTTAGTATTTGAGATTTCAAAAGTGACATTTGGTCATTGAAGTTTGAATTTAATTTCTAATTGGTCCCTAAAGTTTGAAATTAGGTTCTAATTGGTCCCTACAGTTTGAAATCGATTTCTAATTGGTCCATGAGTATAAAAAATAGAAGGTTAAATTACAAATTTAATCCCTACACTTTCAAATTTGTGTCTATTTGGTATCTAAACTTTAATAGGTCCTTGAACTTTTAGGTTTGTATCTATTTCATCTTTGAGCTCTAAAAATGGTCTAATAGGTCCTTAAACTTTCAATTTTGTGTCCAATAAGTACCTGAATTTTTATTTTGTGTATAATAGGCCACTGACCTATTCAACGTTTTTTAAAATCTACGAACCTACTAAACACAAAATTAAAAATTTTAGAGTCTAGCCATAAGATTGAATTTTATATCAATAGGTTAGTTAATTTTTATAATTTCGAATATGTTAATGACCTACTAGACACAAAATAATTTTGGGACCTATTAGACATTTTAAAGTTTAGAGACCTATTAGACACAAAATTAAAAGTTTAGGGACTTATTAGACATTTGTTTTTTAAAAAATTCATAGACCTTTTAGAAACAAGTGTGAAAGTTCAATAACCAACGCCCTGCTTGATAACCATTTGGTTTTTGAAAATTAAGCTTATAAACACTACTTCTATTTATAGGTTTCTTCGTTTTGTTATTTACTTTTTACAAATATAATGTTTTCAAAATCAAAGTCAAGTTTTGAGAATTAAAAAAAGTAGGTTTTTAAAACCTTTTTTTTTTTTTTTTTTTTGGAATTTGGCTAAGAACTCAAATATTTCCTTCAAAAATGTGAAAACCATGGTTAAGAAATTGTGAGAGAACAAGTGCAATTTTCAAAAACAAGAAACCAAAATCAAATGGTTATCAAACTAGCTTAACCTTGTAACTTAACCAAAATAAAAAATATATAAAAAATTCTCAACTCATTTAAAAAATATATATCAATAAAATCTAGTTGGCCTATGTTAATTACCACATGGTCCACACCATTATTCCATTAAGTCTACTCTACTCAATGACCATTTAAAAACCAACTAGAAACTCTAGGGACTAAATAAAATCAAATTCAACTCACAGGACCCAACATGTTACTTTTGAAACCTCAAGAAAAAACTAAATTCAAATGCCAAGGACTAAAAATGTTAGTTTTGAAAATAAATAGACCAAATAGAAACTAAATTCAAATTTCAGAGCCAAAAATGTATTTTACTTTAATTAATATTACATGATCTATTTATTATAATTTATTGAATAATTATTTGGGAGATTCGAACCACAAGCCTCGTGGTCATTAAAACATTTAATATGCGAGTTGAGCCATGCTCTCTTTGGCCCAATAGTAAAAAGATTAGAACATTATAAATACAAAAAATATGGACTAAAGTAATACAATAATAGTTGACCTAAACTGAAATTCCAATAGGGAAAAAAAGTTAGAATTACAAATTTATAGTCAATTTGATATTTGAACTTTAAAAAGCTTTCAATTATTCCTAAACTTTTTTCTTTTTAAAGTTCAACAACACTTAGAGGTGAGGATTCAAATCTCAAATATTTTGGTTGAGATTATAATGCTTTAACCATCGAGTTATGCTTAGATTGCTTCTAAAAATACCCATTCAATTTTAGTTTTAATAACTTCATATAATTAACATTGTTACTTAGATACTAACATTAATGTGCATATTGAATAGATTATTTAGTGTCAAATCATTGCTAATTTCTTTTTTGGATAATATTACATTACATGTGAGTTAAGACCTTAAGGGGCTGTTTGGAGCGTGAGTTATAATAGTCTATGGAGTACTCTGAACCCCAAACACAGACTATTATAACCCAGACTAAATAACTCTGCATCCTAAACACAATTTATATAGTTCTACAGACTATTATAACTCACTCAGCACCACAAACAGCCCATAAGAGGTTCAAACTTATTATCTCTAAGAGAAAATTGAGATGTTGCCAAAATGAGCATAACTCGACTGTAATTGACACGTTCTCCTCCCTTTGAAGTTGAAGATTCAAATCTCTATATCCCACTGTTGTTGTACAAAAAAATTTTAAGATGTTTTAATCATTGATTTTTTTTGTTTGATTAAGTTCAACAATATGTCTATGAATTTGACATTTTTGTCAAGATCATGACTTAATCGGGTTATGCTCATGTTAGGGTTTTTTTAGTACAATAACATATGGGGTGAGGAGATTCGAATCTCTGACCTCAAAAGGAGTACATGCAAATTACCGTTTTTATTTTTTGTTTCGAGGACAACAAATGTTGTTTGAGAATTTGAATTTTCAAAACAAAGGAGTACATATCAATTACCATTGAGTTATGTTCTAGCGTTAGTGTATTAATTGTTGAGCTATTATCTTGACATCAAATAATGGTTAATGAATCAAATTAACATGAAATAAGTACCTAAGAGAGATAAATAAACAGAGAAATCTAGGTTGCCTAACTCATATCCTCCACATCCAATTTTTCCGAAGCTTGGGTGTGACTTGGAAAGAGAGGCGTAGATTACGAGAAGCCTCTTTCAGTGGCTTTACCATTCTTCCAAACAAATCTCCCCTTTGCTCCGCTTCCCCCAAAGTTCTAAAATCCAAAGCAATTGCCAGATTTCAATCCCATTTCCCCATTGTTATCATCGCCTTCCTTCTTCTATACAATCCCTCTTCCTTCCTTCTCTCTGTTGCATTGTCCAAATCGCCATTTTCCACCGCCGACCACCATGCAGGCCGTTCAATCCCCCACTCTCAAGCCCTCTCCGTTGGACCCATTTCGCCACCGCAAGTGCTCCCCCTTCCTCGTTGCCGCTGCTCCTAAATCCAGGCGTGTCTCTTTCGTCTATGCATCTGCGGCTTCCACTGTCTCGGCGCCGAAGCGGGAGAAGGACCCTAAGAAGCGTGTGGTGATTACTGGAATGGGGCTTGTCTCTGTCTTCGGGAATGAGGTCGATGCTTACTATGACAAGCTGCTTTCTGGTGAGAGTGGTATCACTCTCATCGATCGGTTTGATGCTTCCAAGTTTCCTACTCGCTTCGGTGGCCAGATCCGGGGATTCGCTGCCGAGGGCTACATTGACGGCAAGAATGACCGGCGGCTTGATGATTGCCTTCGGTATTGCATTGTTGCTGGCAAGAAGGCTCTCGAGGATGCTGACCTCGGTGGCGATAAGCGCTCTAAGGTCATTTCCTTTTGCTTTTTTTTAATTTCGATGTGAACTGTTTTGCTAAAATATGTGTTTGTTTGTGTTCGTCGTGGTGGCATTCTGCATGATTACATTTCCTGTTTTTTTTTTTTCCTTTCTTTTTGTTTCAATCGTTTCTGGTCGGTTTGCTGAATTCTTCGTGAATCTTTGATCTGGAGGTTGTTTGCGAATAGGAATTGAATCTTTTTGCACATCATGAATAAATCTTCTCTCATGCTCTTCCTTAAGTCGAGTATGGAATTGAAGTAGTTGTTGTGGAACTGCGTCTAAATGATCACATTGTGCTTGTGAGGTGATGCAATTTATCACTATGCTTAAGTGACATGGCTGGATTAGGAGATCAACGTAAACCTGTATTTGTAAGCACAGCGACCTTTGACTAAATATATTGGCCTCTAAAAGTTCTAGAATGCTAAACAGTCTAACATCCTAAAATCCTAATCTGATTATGCTTCCCTTTATAAGTCTTAAATTAATTTAAAAATTACATCACTCCAAAATTGACAGATATTTCTTTAATGGCTTATGCATAGATCATCATGGATCTTATTAATACTACTAAGGCACACATGGGTTGACAATTACCATCTTTTCTTTTTTCAGATTGATAGATGGAGCAGATATGATTTTCTTTTTGCTATGATATAATAGATTGTTTGCCATTAGAAAGGAAGGTGTTAGATCATTTATGTTGCATATTGATTGAAATGTATATTTGAAAGGAATAGTACTCTTTTCTTCTAAGAAAAAAAGGAATAGTTTATATATATATATATATATATATATGAATAACCGAACTTTCATTGAAAAAAGAAAGAAAGAATACAAGGACATCCAAAAATAAAGCCCACAGAAATGGGTTCCAATCAAGTAAAATAAGACCTCTTACGAAAAGACCTCATCAACGAAGCCCAAAGAGAAACATAGAATCTAACAAGGGACCAAATATTGCTAGAAAATCCCTCCTGCCTATTCTATTATTTCTCTCGCTTCAAAGACCCCACAAAATAGCGAGAACCCTAGCCTGCCACAAAAATAACCCTTTCTCACAGAAAGGCGAATGGAGAAGAAGCTTCTCGATTGTCTCTCTACAATCCTGAGAGTTGACAAAGCAAAAACCAAATGCCTCAAAGGAACAACTCCAAACAACACCAGCAAAATCACATCTCTAGAGGATATGATGGAGAACCTCCAAAAGGAATAGTTAGTTGCATAATCGGGTAGAGATACATGAAGATTTGAAGACATCATGATTTGTTTGAGTTTACTTTCCTTGATCTAGGGAAGACTTCCATTTGATTTCTCTTAAAATTAGTTTGTTCTTCGGGCGGACACTGCTTTTGAAACTATTATTAAAGATCCTCAATTCTATTGTTCATTTTTCCCCCTATCTTGTACAACTAACGAATATGGTTTTATTTTTACTGCAGATCGACAAGGAGCGTGCTGGTGTGCTTGTTGGAACAGGGATGGGTGGTCTTACAGTCTTTTCTGATGGTGTTCAGGCTTTGATAGAGAAAGGTCACCGGAAGATAACCCCTTTTTTTATTCCTTATGCCATTACAAATATGGGGTCTGCCTTACTTGCCATTGATATTGGTTTCATGGGTCCCAATTATTCTATATCCACTGCTTGTGCCACCTCTAATTATTGCTTCTATGCTGCTGCGAATCACATCCGTCGAGGAGAGGCTGATATGATGCTTGCTGGTGGAACTGAAGCTGCTATCATACCTATTGGACTAGGGGGTTTTGTTGCTTGTAGGGCTCTATCTCAGAGAAATGATGATCCTAAAACTGCTTCAAGGCCATGGGACAAAGATCGTGATGGCTTTGTTATGGGAGAAGGTGCTGGCATACTGGTAAGCTTTGACATATATCATGATGAGCATGGAAAATGGACATGTTAGCTGCTCGGTTATGTTCACTGAACTGAACTAATTCAATTAGTCACAATGGCTTTTGTCTAGCTGTTGCCGATCATGAATTGTCATTTGACAATCAATTTAAGGTTTGGTTTTAGGCAAGGGAGTGAAGTTTCCATGGAGTTAACCTTGATTAGGATATTTGTTCCTTCCAAGTTAAGACGATGGTAGTTTTTTTGAACTTTGGTTGACCAGAAATTTCAGTAAGTTCTGCAGGGATAAGCTATTTTATCTTGCTTTTACGGGCTATTATGTATACAACAAACAAGATAAAGATTCATTTTCCTCGTGTTGAATTTCACTCTGTGTTTGACCCCATTCCCAATCTGTCTGAAGATGACTCCAGTGGTGGTATTTACCTGACAGGTAATGGAGAGTTTGGAGCATGCAATGAAACGAGGTGCACCAATTATTGCTGAATACTTGGGAGGGGCCGTTAACTGTGATGCTTATCACATGACGGATCCTAGAGCAGATGGACTTGGTGTCTCTTCATGCATCTTGAGCAGCCTTGAAGATGCAGGTGTATCTCCTGAGGAGGTAACTCAATCTGATCTTTGTATTTTGTTTCTTGGTGTGGTTTCTGACGGTAATGCTCAAAGATTGAAAACCCAACTATGGGACAAGTAATTTTCTGACGTTAATGCTCTTATAATAGTTTCAAAGTTTGCATTGATAATGTCTAGAGAAAGATGTTACACGATTTGCAAGTACATTTGCACAGTATTGCAAGTTGGTTGGCCTGTTTATATAAGGCTTCGGCCACATTTTGTGTACCTCATGTGCATCTAATTATACTTCTATAAATATGTTTATTTAATTTTACTTCTTCAAAGAAAAATGCATTTCATCTTGTTTGTCATGTCAAATGTCTTGGTAAAGTTGAAATGTGATTGTCTCCAATCTAAGATTTGCATTTTACCTGGATGAATATGAGTAGTATTTGTACTTGTAACAATTGTAGCTTGTGACATTAAAAGCACAGTTGTTTATGGGTAGGGTGTTCATGGGCGCCCAATACTGGTTTGGGAACTCCAAGCAATTCCCTTTTGAATCTTTTTATTATACTGGGATTTGGAAGGCTACCATTTTTGAAATGTCAAATGGTCACTGTTCATGAGAAAAAAAAACTAAGTTTGCTTTTTTTGTTTTTTTCTCAATAAAATTTGCAGGTTAACTACATTAATGCACACGCAACATCCACCCTTGCCGGTGACTTAGCTGAGATCAATGCCATCAAGAAAGTGTTTAAGAATACATCAGAGATCAAAATCAATGCAACTAAGGCAATGTCTCTTCTCCTCCCCTCCCTCCCACCCTACCCTATATGCCAACGTTTACATGGTTGCAATGAATTCTTCTTGAAGTGATCCACTGGTTTGCTGATGCTTTTTCTCGTTGTCATTACTTTTCAGTCTATGATAGGGCACTGCCTTGGTGCTGCTGGAGGTTTGGAAGCCATTGCCACTGTGAAAGCAATTGAAACAGGATGGTTGCATCCTTCCATAAATCAATTTGTACGTTTCCTTTTCCATTTTAACAATCTGGTTTCTGATAATGTCAGGTTAACTGTTGAATGTATAGCAAGACTCTTGTCGCAATCGCAATTAGAATTGTTTCAGTCTCTACTTTCTGATCTTTACTTGTTCACACACTGCACTCTAGTATAGTACCATCCATAAAATTGAGAAGAATTAATATTTTAGCTGGGGGTGGTAGTGGGGAAAGGAGTTTATTAATTCCCATGGCTTTACTGAAAGAACTAGTTTCAGATTATGGGATAGTTCAATTCTCTCTGCAAATCCTGATGATTCATTTATTTCAGAGAGTCCAATCTATTTCTTCCCCATATTGTTCATAGGAAAATATCATAAAACGAAAATTTGAGGATTTTTTTTACATATACAGAGCTCTGAAACTACATTCCCTTCACTACTTAGTTCGACTTGCAAATATATTTGCTTCATTTAAATATCAGCACAATACTTGCATAAGTTGGTAGAGATGAATATTATTTTTTCCCCCCCATTTGACTGTAGAACCCAGAGCCTTCAGTTGATTTTGACACGGTCGCAAACATAAAGCAGCAGCACGAAGTGAATGTTGGTAAGTTAGTTGCATGTTTCCAACTGCTTAAAAAACCCAATATACATCCCAGTTTAGTAAGCAAATTCTGCTATTCTCTGTTTTCAGCTATCTCAAATTCATTCGGATTTGGTGGACACAACTCGGTTGTGGCATTCTCGGCATTCAAACCTTGAGCGTGTTAAGCTTATATACGACGACGTTTTGTAGGAGAATCCAGTCCTTAGCCTTATCTGAGAATAGTTACTAATTTATTTATCGAGGTTGCTTTGCTTGCTGCAGGCGTCTTTCTGTCTTTCAACGTTTTGGTCGTTATGCAATTTATCAACATCATTCCATTTGTTGCTGTTTTCTAATCCAATAAATGGTTTTACCTGAACTTGTGCAAGTCTACTGTGTTAGGTTGATATTAGATTTCTGTTTAGATTTTCTCAAGAGTTCCATCAAAATGTTGTAATGAAGAAGCTTTTTCTTTCAGCTGCCTCCTCCATTCTCCTTCGTGGCTTTCATTCTGAGATCTGAGAAGAGAGATGAAGAAATTGTTTTCATTTTCTTGAGAAATCAATATTACGTCTCATAATAAATATATAATGTTTTGTATCATGTTCCTCTACCTGTTTTTATTAGTTCTAAAAAGGAAGGAAATGTTTCTGTTTTTTAAAATGGAAACTAGGCATGAATTAATTAAATTACTTCATAACTGTTTCTTAATGCTTGAAATAGAAAGTAGACCGTTAAAAAAAAGAAATAGAAAGTAGAAAATATTATTATTTTTATGTTCAAATTCTTTTCTTTTTTTTTTCTTCTGAAGAAAGGTTAAAATTTCTGAGAAATTTTATCGAATGATATAAATTTAATATTTATTTTTTAAAATGTCATGACTTTTCACTTTTTACGAATAAAGCATAAATTTGTTTTCTTGTTACATTTAAATTTGAGTTAGTATTGATTATGCTATTTTTGTAAAATTTTTAACTTCGTGCTATATTTGACAAAATATATTTAGATTATTCTATTTATGTAAATACCTCGATGCTCAAACATTCCATTATGTTCTTGGTATTTCTTGTTGAAATTCATAAAAATTTTAGTTTACTTACAAATATAATGTTAGACAAGCTATGAATTCACATGAATTCGCCTGGAAAGTTTTTTTGTTAAATTCAATAAGAAAATAAGGACTAAAATAAAATCTTTTGGTTTGGCGACAAATAAAACATTTTAGGCTAAATAACAAGTTTATTCCATAAATTATCAAGTTTGTGTCTAAAAAGTGGACTTCTTTTATTAATATCGTAGTTTTCCAAACTTAATATTAAAATATAATATTTTTCAAACTTATTATTGAAATATTGTAATTTTTATTAGGTGGCTAAAGATCGTCTCTTCAAAGGACAAACTACAAGACGCGTTTGCAGGTTGTCTACCTTCTATACACATGGCTAAAAGAGACGACCTTCACAAGTTTATTATTATTATTATTTAATTATTTAATTTAAATTTTTATAAAATGATTGTTTTTTTTTCTTTTCCTATTTTTCTTTCAATTTTTATTTATGTTTACTATTATTTTTTCTAAAATGTTAAATTAATTTTTCTTTTCCCCTTTTTTAATTGATAAGTAACTAGTGTGTGAATAAGAAGAATAATACATGATAAAAAGTTCATTTCACATATAAGAAAAATAAAATGTCAATAGTACATAAAAAAAATTTAATGCGTGCCACAAGGTGGACGTCACCGATTACAAGGTGGTTGTTGACGACGACCCACCGGTGGCTGATCTGGTTCCTCTTGTGCTTCTTGGTCATCTAATTCCTCTACATGTTTGGTAGGGTACAAATATTGATCATGCTCCCCACGACCATGTCCTTGAGCTTGAAATGATGAAGGACCAGCCTTAGAAGCATAATGTGGTGGTGTATGAAGATATCGTAAACCAAGAGTCGATATCATCATTATCATAGGAGTGGAAGAACTAGCACCATCTCGTATTTGAGTGATGGGAGGCATGTCGTCAACATCATGGTGAACCTCCTCTGCTACACCCTGGGGCAACTGGTCATCGACTCCAATTTTCTCCTGTTGAGCAACGTCCTGCTCTCGAGCGCGTCTTCTAACGGCCACAAAATGCTTCTCTTTACTCCAATGCAAACAAAGATCAACCTTGCTACTCAGTTGGCAACAAAAAAAAAATAGCAAGTGGGGTAAGGGGCGATTGGGTGCAAAAGTTATGGTGTAGGTCGTCTCTTCAGGTGACAACCTACTCATGCATTCTTTCTTTTTTTTTTTCAAAATGAGTATAGGTTGACCAATTAGCCGCGTATATCTTGCCCTCGACATACGCCATTTGGCATTATGTTGTCTTGGTGAAAGTTTTCTCTTGAAGAGATGACTTTCAGCCACGTAATAAAAACTACAATATTTCAATAATAGTTTGAAAAATACTATATTTTAATAATAATTTTAGAAAACTACAATATTAATTAAAAAAAAAAGTCCTCTAAAAAGGTCTCTAAACTTTTAAAATTGTTTAATGGGTTTTTAAACTTTCAATTTTGTGTCTAATAGGTCATTGAACTTTAAAAATGTCTAATAGGTTCCAAAACTTTCAATTTTGTGTCTTGTAGACTCATGAATTTTAGAAAGTATCGAATATGTTAAAGACCTATTAGACACAAAATTAAAAATTCAGGAACCTACTGGATACAAAATTGAAAGCTTAGAAACTTATTAGATACTTTTTAAAATTCAGAAGTCTATTGGAAAAAAAATTGAAAATTTAGATACCTATTAGACAATTTTTAAAATTCATGACCAAATAAACATAAACTTGAAAGTTGAAAGACTACATTTGTAATTTAACCATTTTAAAAGTACCAGGCTAAAATGAAATAAGAGTGAAAGTTTTTTTATTTTATTTTTTAGTACAAAAAAAGAGTGAAAGTTTAATGGAGTAAGAGTTGGTTATTATTTTTTCACTCTCTATTTTCTGAAATTTGGGATAGTTGCATATTATTGCAATTTATAGATACAGTTTTAAATACATTTGTCGTCACGAAATATGCAAATAATGAATAAATAATTTCAAGTACTCGTCTAGGACTTAGTTTGGGATTGCAATATGCTTAAAAATAATTACTGACAATTGTGCTTTTAGAAAAATCATCAGTGACATGAAGTAAAAATAATGTTTGGTAAATTTTAGTTTTATTCCTAAAAAAAAGCATATTATGGTATTTGGTGAATTAATACTAAATTGTTGTGACTTAGCTATAATAACCAAAGTAGGCACAATATTTCAATTATTTTTATATTGATATTTAGTATCAAATTTATTTTAAGATAATTATTTAAAATTTTATATAATTTAAATTGGAAGTAACTTTGTTTAATCTAAATAATTTGATAAAAATTGTTATAAAAAATTGAATCAAACCAAATTTCATTGATATAAAATAGAAAACATCAAAGGATAGATTTAGAAAGAGAATATAACAAATTTTTAAGACAGTTGAAGTCAGAAGCTAATATAACCGGTTAAAATTCTTCCATAATCAGATTTATCAAATTGAAAAGCGATTTTAGATCAATTAAAAAATAATCAGATTTATCAAACAATCTAACTGGTTAAAATTCTTCCATAATCGAAACCCAACGTAGTGGTACTGGTTACGGATCTAATGGAATTGATGCGAAGTGTTGTATAAATATAAATAATAAATTCATAATATCTCAACCAGGACTCTGTGGCCCAATGGATAAGGCGCTGGTCTACGGAACCAGAGATTCTGGGTTCGATCCCCAGCAGAGTCGATTCTTTTTTTTCCCTGCAATTCCCAGAATATTTTCCCATTTTTATTTTTCTTTTGGCAAATCAATTTCAAGGATTCAAGTAACTTAAAATAAATTTAGTGGGTAATAAACTCGATCCTCTTTGTAAGAAATATAATTGTCTTTCAAATCCTGCAATTGCAAATGAAAACTGTAGTAAAAAATTTAGTGTGTATTAAATTCGACTTTTTAAAAAAAAAAAAAAAAAAAAGTAACAAAATCACCAGATAATATACCAGGAAGATTAAATTACATTGAATTTAAGAAGGTAATTGTTGGAATTGAGAGTTGAGGGGGTGGTTATAACAAATTTACCATTCTCCTGAAAGTTTTGCGTTTTTTTTTTTTTTTTTTTTTTTTTTTTAAACTAAAAAAGAATATTTGATGGTAAACCATAATTCAAATCACACTTTAAACACACATTGTAGGTCAGTCATTGACATAATTGCTTTGTTAGGACCACAAATTGTTTCACATTTCAAGTAAAAATTATTCAACTGATTAAAACATATATCATGAACTAAGAAATTGTTTGAATTCTTTAACCCATATGTTGAACTAAAAAAAGAAAAAGAAAAAGAAAAAAAAAGGAGCATTCTTTTCCCTTTCTAACTGTAATTAAGAAAAAATCACTCCAATTATCACTTTATTCGCAATATTATGTTCCATCATTTGTCTCTTCATTTTTCTTATAACACTTTTCATTTATTTATATTTAATTAACAATACTTTAATATATACATAATTTTATAATTTTAAGATAAAAAAAATACATTTTAGATGACTTGCTCATATAAACATTTTAAAAATAACATTTAACTTTAAATTAACATATTAAAATTAAAATTAAAAGCTTGAGAATACTTTTTTTTAATGAATTTTCAAAAGAAAACTAATTAGATGATAGAAATTACAAAGCTTTTGTAAGTTTAAGATTAAGATTACAATACTTATCTAAATTTGAAATATAATTTAATGAAATTAAAAATTCAAGGCAGAAATTGATACAGCTTGACAAACTTAAGAGTGAATTTTTTTTCCACTTTATAAATGAGAATTTCATTGGGTATATTTTTAATAAAGTTATGATTAATTTATTACAATTGAATAATTAATTAGGAAAATTCAATACATTATTATATAATAATTTTTATATAATCTAATTGATTAGAAAAATTAATTTTAATAGAACAAATATATATATTCAAAAGAAAGATAGATATTAACAAAGAGAAGAGAGACAAAGAGGACATAAAGAAAATTTATGTTTTTGTAAGGGTAAACTACCCTTACTCGTGGTATACAAAACCTATGGGAATGTTCCTACAGTCAATCCTCCAAAACTTATACCAAATAAGGTATTATAAGCCCGGGCTCATTCCCATTTTCGAAATCCTTGTACTTTGATACCGGAGAGACATAATTCTCGAAGCTAAAAGTTAGAACTTTGCTGTGAGGTAGAAGCCTCGTAAGCATTTTAAAAAAAGATTGACAGCATTTAGTTCTGAAAATAAAGCAGCCAAACTAAGTAATACAACAGTCCATATTGCAGTGGTTAAACTAAAACCAGAGCCTGCCATTTTCCAGCTGAGAGATTTCAATGGCGTTTCTTCCCTGTTGCTACTTCCCATGCCCGTATAATGTGGTTCACGATTTCCTCGACGCCAACTCCATGTTTCACCTGCACGAACATTGGTTGGGCATATATCATTAACACGAACAAAGAAGTTTGACGTCAATCTGAGCATAACTCAATTAATTAATGCATATATCTTTGATCAAAAAGTTTGATGTTTGAATCCCCACCTCCACATGTTGATCTCAAACAAAGAAGTTTGTCGTTCTTCATTCTCATTCCGACTCAAATATTAAATAAGTTGATGTTTTTGTAAACCCAAACAGTGGAGGACAATATCATCAATTACACAATTCTCTAGCTACAAAGTGCCACTGAAGAAATCAAACAGAGAAGAGAGCTGACCTGAGCAAATACAAATGGTCCCCCATCTCGCATTTTCAGTGCATCACGCTCCATAACCCCTAGATCAGCTCCAACTGCTGGTGCAAGGTCAGTTTTGTTTATTACCTGTTGATAAAATGCAAACATTTACAGAGAAGCCAAGTTCAAAATCTTGATTGCAATACTGTCTGAGATAAGTGATCATAAATTTTTTTTGGAACAACCAACAAAATGGACACTTGGAAACAAAATTAGGAAATCACATACAAGGAGATCAGCCTGGGTGATTCCGGGGCCACCTTTGCGAGGAATTTTATCGCCACCAGATACATCTATGATATAGATGATATAGTCAGCAAGTTCCCTGCTGAAGTTGGCAGCCAAGTTATCTGCACAAGAAAACAGACAAAGCATGTATTAAAGACTACACTTCAAAGTTCCAAGATTACTTTCTACTTCAACAACTAACATGAGAACCTGAGATATATAAATTTTTGCGAAGCATTTTCCTTTTGAACCCTGAATCTTCAACATACCATTTGAACCCACAACTGATTTTTCTGATGCTAATGCAAGTCTCCATCTCCTTTTTCTTTTAAATTTAAACAGCTAAGTTCTATTAATAAGAAGGGAATGCTAAGATAAGTCCAGTTTTGCCACAGATTGACATTATTGAAAAAGAAGTTAAAATAATCAAATAAATATGTTATTAAAATATTCATAATTTGGGATTTCCAAATTACCTCCACCAGATTCACAGAGAAGTATGTCTGTTTTATACAAGTTTGAAAGCTCCTCGAGAGGTCCGAGATTAATACTGATGTCTTCGCGAATAGCAGCATGTGGGCAGCCACCAGTTTCCACTGCTCTAATCCTTTCCTCTGGTAGTGCTCCATGCTTCACTAAAAATTCTCCATCCTCTTTTGTAAATATATCGTTTGTGACCTAATGATGATCATGTCAATCTAAATAAATATCTTTTCCTTTCAAATTAAAATAAACAAATATCTAATGTTCCATGGATATTCATCCTTAGAATATCTCACGAGGAAATTTTTAGCAGAAAGACATTTCATTCTACTACAGAATTAGTTACTTACATTTACTGTATCAAAGAACTTGGGCGTAACTGATCAGCCAACTTAAAAAAAAAAACATTATCTTACTAAACTTTTGGCACTATTGTTTGATAACGATGAAATTTGGTTCAAAATACCATCCAATCCTAACAGAACATAACACCTCCCTAGGCTTATCAGTCTGTCAACACACCAACTCTTACTTCCATAAGCATGACTCTGTCATGGATTTTCTCACGCCAGTTTGTCAACAAAAGCTCATTTTTTCAAAAAAAAAAAAAAAAAAAAGAAAGAGAGAAAGAAAGAAAGAAAAAAACAATGACTTACATATGCACCGATCTGTTTTCATATCTAGTAAAGAAATATCAGCATACAATAATCACAGTATACATGCAACCTCCTCTATACATGTACAAAGCAGTGAAGGTTAGCCAGCTGATTATATTCTAAAACATTATGAAAAAAATTATGCTTTATCAGTCTCAACTTAAATGGGAAGCAGGATCTCAGACTAACAGAAAAACTGGTTCAATAAAACTGAACAAAAAGATGAATATAGAAGACAAAACTCAAAGCATAACAGAAAAGCATAACAGACCAAAATCACACTTGGGACGGGAACCACAGAAACAGAAGACTGAAAGTGATATAGAGAATCGATTCAAAATCACACTTACTGCAGCTAGACTGTATTTGTCACGCAAGAAGGTACAAAGTGCCAGCATCAGAGCTGTCTTTCTAAACAAAAATAAAACATCATACGATTAATACATTCTTGCAATAGCATCAAATGTCAGCAAGGAAAAGTATAATCATCTTAGAGGCTCAAAAGTTAATCACCCCTGCATTTTCTTTCTATGGCAATGAGTAAAAATTGTTGGGGAAAATGAAAGAAAATGGAAGATAGATATACCCAGTACCAACGGGGCCACCAATACCGACGGTAAAAGCTCTTTCATTAAAATCTCTAGTAAGAAGAGGCGGAGCTCTCCTGCTGAAGAAGCCAGGAGAATAAATGGGCTCATGGGAGTGAGGCGCCAGTCCATCATGACTGTGAAAAACCCTACCATCTGCTCCAACAAACGATGAATCCCCCTGAGGTTTCCTGTCACAAGTTTAACTATGAACACTAAGCCGGAGAAACGAGATCAAATACCAAAACCTAAATCAAACAAATTGAACCCAAAAGCGAAAAAATCAGCGAATTTACTCGTGGCTGTGGTGATGATCATGCTCGTCGTGGTGGTGGTGATGATCGTGGGCGTGGTCGTGGTCATGTCCATGGTGGTGGTGGTCGTGGCCATGGTGATGAGTATCTTGCGACGCCATCGTCACACTGGTGAAGCTCGAAGAGTTTGAGTGGAGGAAGATACTGGGAATAACTGCACTGATAGCTCAAAATGAAAATTTCCTCCCTTTTAAAATGAGAAAAGCTTACCTGCTGCTGTGGTGCACTCTACTTGAGCTTCATTGATTTTTTTTTTTTTTTTAAAAAAACAAAACAACATTTTTAAATTTCATGATGCTCAAATGGGTTGTACCACTGCTAGGTAAGCATTTTTCTTTTAAAATTAAGATTATATGCCCTTTGACGTAAAAAGAATTGTCTCATTGCCCTCTCTTATAAACGTGTGTTGATTCTCGATCTCCCGTTTCTCGCTAACTTATCTCTCTTGTCCGTCTCTCTCACTCTTTCTTGATGTTGCGCCTTGCTTACGTATCTAGCTCTCGTATGTCCCTCTCGCTCTCTTTGATCCTCGCATGGAGAGTCTCGATTTGATGTCTGATTTCGATTTTACTCTCGTCCGCTAACTCTCATCTCTCGCTGTCGTCCGTCCCTCTCGTTTCTCGCTCTAGTTGCTAATAAATTTTGATATATATGTTTTTTTTTGGAACTCTAATTTAGAAATATGATCGTTTTTTTGGGAACGTTATTTAGAAATATGTTCGTTTTTTTGGGAATGTTATTTAGAAATTTGTTCGATAAAAGAAGAATCCAAAATGTCAAATTTCGATTAATTTTATGTTTTCAGAATTGAGATTTAAAAGCAAAAAAAAAAAAAAAAAAGACTGAGAGGTAAAATACGAACATAAAGAAGGACAACGAGGTAATTTCGTCCGATAGTGATTGTGGACAAAAGGACATATAACCTTAGTTTCAAAAAGTGTGCAAATTTCACTTTAGACTTGAATTTTGGTTCTCGAGAGACTGAGTATGGCGGTTGAAAATTCAAACGATTTGCGGTAGAAATTAATTATTGAGGAAAGAAGGAAAAGTCCAAAAAAGTATCACAGATTCTGGACCTCCTTCTTCCTCCGCACAGTTGAGTTAACGAACGAAGACAAAATGCCAGAATTAAATATCAATTTTCCATATTAGAATTGTTAATTTGTAACGCAATTCTCAAAATGTTCTAACTTCTAGGGCATCACAAGGATTCAAATGTCTCTATTCATCAAGGATTGAAACGTGGATGGCTCATTTTTTGGCTAAGTTGATACAAATATAATGACAAAATATCAATCCCTCCAAGAAAAGGACAATATATCAATATATTTTTAAGATGTCTGAAAATTAAAGATAACTGTGTTTAGTTGTGTATGAGAATGTTATCACGTTTTCGTGGAAATAAATTATGTATGTATTTGGTGTTACATGAGAATGTTGTCAAGTTTGCATATAAATAAATGAAATTTTTGTTTGGTTTGTGCGATTTCAACAATTTTATGCAATTATAAAACATTAAGATTAATCAAAATTAAACTTTCAACAATAAATTTACATGAGTTACTTTTAAAAAATTAATTGTTCTTATTTAATTTATTTTTATTAAGTCAACTTATTAAAATAATTTTAAGTAATTAGATTTTAATTTAATTTTCATTCATTAGTAAATTTATTATAAATTATATATCTTAAAATTTAGGTTATTGATTTTATTTAGCCATCAATCTTAATAATTATCCTCACAGAAATGTAGTTAATAAAATTATATAAATTTCTAATTATAATTAATCATTACAATAATCAAATTGAAGAATTAATTATAAATGTTATATTTCAAAATTTGAAGAATTAATTAATTGTTCTTAGTTAATTTATTTTTATTAAGTGGTCACGAAGCATATTCAAAATGGACATTTATATTATGTCAACATTAATTAGTCATTTTCGTTATAGTTTTAGAAAAATGATAGAAAAAAAAGAAAAAAAATATGGAAAGAAAAGATAAGAAAAAATAATGTAAAAAAATAAAGAAAAAGAAGAAAAATGACACAGAGAAAGAAAGAAGGAAGAGAAGAAAATTAATTATAGAAAAAAGGAAGAAGACAAGAAGAAGAATGTTAGAAAAAGGGAAAAATGAGGAGAGAAAAATAATAGGAAAAACGAGAAAAAAATGTAAAATAGTAAAAGAGAGAGAGAGAAAGGAAAATGAAGGAAAAAGAAAGACAAGAAGGAAAAGCAAATATGGAGGAAAGTTGAGAAAAAAGAAAGAAAGCAAATAATGGAAAATAAAGAAGAAGAATAGAGAGTTGTAACCAGAAAAAAGAAATAAAGAAAAAAAGGAATAATAGAACATAGCAGAACGTTAAAAAAAAAAGAGAGAGAGAATAGAACATAGCAGAATCTAAAAAAAAAAAGAAAAAGGAAAGAGGGATTTGAAACCTATGGCTTCCAACAGGTAAAGAAACTCATCGGTCACTCTTATTAATGGAAAAAATTTCTAGTACTATGGGAGTACAATACTTCATTTGTTTACACTATGTTTTAATACTAGTAGATCTTACATAATTTTTAAAAGGAAGCTGATGTGGCAAAGAACAAAGAGAAAAAATAAAAATGACAAAGAGAAAGAAAGAAGGAAGAGAAGAAAATTAATTGTAGAAAAAAAGAAGAAGAAGACAAGAAGAAGAGGTTAGAAAAAGGGAAAAAATGAGGAGAGAAAAATAATAGGAAAAAATAGAAAAAAAATGTAAAATAGTAAAAGAGAGAGAAAAGAAAATGAAGGAAAAAGAAAGACAAGAAGGAAAAGCGAGTATGGAGGAAAGTTGAGAAAAAAGAAAGAAAGGAAAAAAATAATGGAAAATAAAGAAGAAGAATAGAGTTGTAACAAGAAAAAAGAAAGGTTAAAATATCATTTTGATCTCTGTACTTTGGATTTTGTTCCATTTTGGTACTTTTAAATGTCCAATTTTAGTCCATGTACTTTTAATAAAGCTTAAAATTGGTCCCTATACCAAGTTTGAAGTTTTTTTTTTTTATATCAAAATTGGTTAAATAATAATAATAATTTTAATACAAGAAAATACACCATGTGAACATACTTCCAAAATTTATAAAAGAAAAGCTAATAGAGACTAACAATTTTTAAGAAAAATTAACCATAAACTAATAGTAGGGATCAATTTTAAGTTTTATTGAAAGTACAATAACTAAAATTGAACATTTGAAAGTACATGGACCAAAATGGAATAAAGCTCAAAGTACAGAGACCAAAATGGTATTTTAATAAAAAAGAAATAAAGAAAAAAAGGAATAATAGAACATAGTAGAACGTTAATAAAGAAGATAGAGAGTAGAACATAGCAAAATCTAAAAAAAAAAAAAAGAAAAAGGAAAGAGGGTTTTGAAACCCATGATTTCCGACGGGTTAAAGAAACTCATTGGTCACCCTTATTAATGGGAAAATTTTCTAGTACTACGGGAGTACCATACTCTATTCGTTCACACTATGTTTTAATACTAGTAGACCCTACATAATTTTTGGTGGATCCTACATAATTTTCAAAATAAAGCTGATGTGGCAAGCAATAAATTGTAGTAGTATGGAAAATTTTCACTTATTAATGTTGACTTGGAAAAAAAAAATAGCATATATTTCAAAAACTTCTAACAAATATGGGTTTGGGATGTCCAAACTCATTCCCACCTTCTAAACCCTCCAACCAAATGGGCGATTATGTTTTACATTTTTTCTATTATGACTTTTTTATTCGTAAATGTTCAAATTAGCTCATGATAAGCTTATATTGCGATGTATTGACATAAATTAAGAAAAATAATTATGTCACAAAAGTGAGATTTTTTTTTTAATTCTTTCTCCAAAATTTTAAGAAGTCATCACAAAATTTCCGAACTTTATTCTTTTAGGCAACTTAATTTCTCTTCTAAATTTTTATCAAATGATCAGTAAGTATATGTTATAAAAGCTTATAATCAACTAATTTTAACATTCATCGACAAAAAATATATAATTGAAAAATATTAGAACTTAGGACAGTGAAAAACAACCAAAACATATATGTTTAGCCAATAATATTTATTCAATAAATTTTGTATACTTAAATCTTATTATTGATATTTATACTCAAAATGGTGGTATTATCGGTGAGACTATTTTTCATACTTTATAAATATTTATGATGCATATTAAAGATCCAAATTGACTCCTAATATCTTATTAAAAAAAATCTACTCCTAATATCGATGCTAAATCATTCCATTTATTTAATAAGTCAATATATATTTTTGTTGTCAATCAAAGTATAGTCGATGTAGCAAATAAGAATGGAATGAGATAAACCGTCAAAATTGGCCTAGACTAAAACTAGAAACTGTCGATTTGAGTGTTCTGTATAATTCTTCAGATTCAAAAACTACCTCTGGGTTGCTACTCAATAGGTCACAACTTAAGAAGGCCTAAGCAAATCCTAACATAACAAAGGCCCAATACAAATAGGCCAAGTTCTCGAAAATTAACAGAAAGTAAAAGCACAAATAACCACAAGTGGATAACCAAAGTTGACCAGCTATAATTTATTAACTCAAATCCTAGATTTCTCTTAGGTTATGTATCAATAGTTTAGTAGATAAGACACAAATTACCATCTTAAAGGTTGATGTCCACCTCTGTAATTGTCTTCTATATTAGCGAAGATATTAGAGGTCTCAAGGGATAAAAAATTCAATAACATGGAAAGTTCGGGGACTTATTAGACATTTTTAAAGTTAAAAAATTTATTATACACAAAATTGAAAGTTTAAGGACCTATTAGATACTTTTTAAAGTTTAGGAACCAAATAGACAAAACCTAAAAGTTTATAAACTAAACTTATAATTTAACCAATTTTATAAAAGGTTATTTCGATTATAAATTCATTCTCATTTCGATTATAAATACATTCTCTCACAATACATGTATGGATGGGAATTGGTAAAAGTAATCCAGAAACTATAGCAGACTAGAAATTTGACCAACCCCACAAAGGAAGTGGAGGAAAGCATAACAACATTTTAAAAAATAGCGACAAAATTAATTTATATCCCTAAATTTGAGATTTTAACAATTAAACTAATAATTGTATCCATTTAAACACTAAACTTTCATAACTGAATTATCTAAAAAAAAAACTTTCATGAGTGAATCAATTTAGATTCTACCTTAATGATTTATAACTATTTTCACTTGATTTCATTCAAAATCAACTCAAAACTACATAAATAAAATTATTATTCTCTTAAAATTTTATTAAAGTAGCATGAAAGATTATCACGTAATTCTTTCTAAATAAGTAGAGAAAAATAGAGGAAGACGAAAAGATAGAAAGCCGCTCATATTAATAAAAACTGGTACTAACTATTTGATTCAAGTATTTTTTTTTTCTAATTTACTTTAATCCCTACATTTAAAGAAATCTTATACACGTGTGAAAGTTATACATTAATGGGTTTTTAAAACGAAATTCTAACGGATGATCTAATTAATTCACTAATGATAGTTTAGGATTTTAATTTATACAATTATTAGTTTGAAATTTTAAGTGATACAACCACCAAAATCTAGGTATATATTTTTTTCCTTAAAAAATATGATTGAAATTTAATAGTTAAAGAAAAAACACCTCAAACGCAGGTTACATTTAAAATATATAAATGGAAAAAAAAAATCATTTATTACTTTTTAGTTTTAAATCTCATTTTGGTCTATGAAATTTTAAGTTTCATTTTGATCTCTAAACTTTGAGAATGTCTATTTTAGTCTATGAACTCTTAAAAATAATCAGTTTAGTTCTTGCTATATTATTTTTCCATCTAGTATCCACTTGCCCAATGCCGTGTCTAAGCTATATGGTTCGAAATCTTGCTTATATTGACATGCTAACACATATTTGAAGCTATGTCATCAATTTGTTCAAAACAAAATAAAGATAAGGACCAAAATGGTTATCTTTTGTAAGTTCAAGAACTAAAATAGACATTTTAAAAATGAATCAAATTTGAAAGTTCAATGACCAAAATAGACATTTTGAAAGTTTAGAGACTAAAATAGAATAAGCTTAAAAATTATTAGCCCCCATTTGATAATCATTTTGGTCCCGTTTGATAACCATTTGGTTTATAGTTTTTGAAAATTAAGTCTATACATACTACTTACACCTATAAGTTTTCTTGTTTTGTTATATACTTTTTACATATGTTTTCAAAAATCAAACCAAGTTTTGAAAAATAAAAAAAAAGTAGTTTTCAAAAAGTAATTTTTGTTTTTAGAAATTTGGCTAAGAATTCAAATGTTTTCTTAAGAAATATGAAACCCATGGTAGGAATGTGACAAAACAAACACAACTTCAAAAATTAAAAACCAAATGGTTATCAAACGGGGTCTTCATTTTTTGTTTTTGGTTTTAGAAAATTGAGCCTATAAACACTACTTCCACCTATGGGTTCATTTATTTTGTTATCTACCTTTTACAAGTGTTTTTAAAATTCAAGCCAAGTTTTGAAAGCTAAAAAAAGTAGTTTTTAAAAACTTGTTTTTGTTTTTGGAATTTGGCTAAGAATTCTAATGCTTCCTTAAAAAAGATAAAAACTATTGTAAAAAAGTTGTAAGAAAACAAACACAATTTCAAAAACCAAAAACAAAAAACCAAGACTGCGTTTGATAACCATTTAGTTTTTGGTTTTTGATTTTTGAAAATTGTATTTGTTTTCACATCATTTCTCTACAATGAATTTCATCTTTCTTAAGAAAATATTTGAATTCTTAGCCAAATTCCAAAACAAAAACAAGTTTTTGAAAACTACTTTTTTTAGTTTTCAAAACTTGTCTTGGTTTTGAAAACATATGTAAAAAATAGATAACAAAATAAAGAAATTCATAGGTAAAAATAGTATTTATAGACTTAATTTTTAACAACAAAAATCAAACGATTATCAAATTGAGTCTAAGAGACCAAAATGAGATTTAAATCCTATTTTTTAAAAGTCATATTTTGATAAGCGTAATTAGAGCACTACCTTGAGCAAACCACACCACAAAAATTTGTCCGGACAAGGAGCTGTTCCATCGATAATTCCAAACAATGAGTGTGCCTTCAACATAGGTTCAACTTGAAACCTTCAAAAAAGATATTTTGTGGAATCAAGTCTCACAGGGAAAATATTACAGATATTTGACAGAAGAAAAATTGAAGAATTAGGTTAAGAACCAACACTAGATGAGCCTTCGAAAACATTTGAAGAAGAAGAAGTCATGGATGCTTGTTCAGGAGCTCCGATACCATGAACAAACTCAACGATGGATACATTCTCTGTATTGCATTGATTGATAAATTTGGACTTAACAAACAAATAACAGCTCATCGACTAATATTGCAATGCAATACATTTGTTATGTTAAGAATGCAAACAAAGACCCATATTAGCTAGAGAATGAAATGATCATGGGTATATAAGTAAGGAGTATTATCTTCTTGGTATGAGGCTTTCTGAGTAGAACCAAAAGTAAAGCAATGAGGGCTTATGCCTAAATTAGACAATATCATACTATTGTGGAGATAGGTGGAGTTTCCATTGTCCTTAACAACTAGTATCAAAGCCATGGTCTAAAAACCTAATTATGTATCAGAGAATTGTTAGGAGTACAAACAAAGTCTCGCATTGACTAGAGAAGGGAATAATCATAGGGTATATAAGTGGGACAATTATCTTCTTTAGTATGAGACCTTTGAAGTAGAACCAAAAGCAAAGCCATGAAGACTTATACCTAAAATGAACAAATATCATACCATTGTGGAGGGAAGTTTCATTGTTCTTGACATGTTATAACAAAAATAATAATACATATGAATAAAAATAATAATTCTCTGGCATTGCAGGCCCACTCGCCACCTTGATTTTTATTTTCGAATTATTTCAAATTGTGTAAATTAAAAGTGTGCAATGGTTCCTATTGCAGTCCTATTTTTATATTTAAAAGTAGTATGGTTGTGGTTTGAGAGTTGCATTATATCAAAAGCTACAGCCTCACTGCTGCTTTCTAAATCATTTGGCAAAGCAAAGCAACTCAAGGCCCTGCCAATAAACACAATGAGGATGCAGTTAAAGCTTTTCATTCTCCTTTTAAAGAGAACTTGATTCCTTTTGCAAAGCTTTGAAGATTAAACCAAAATTCTCAATCCTCTCAGTTACGAAGCTGTAGATTACTTGCTTTTCCACTCAGAAAAAGAAAGATATGATAACCAAAAGCACATGATCACAAAGAAAGAAAGAAATATAGATAGAGATCAAAATAAGATCTCCTCCTCTTGTTAAACTACTACGAAGTATCCAAAAGCTTAAACTAATGTATATTTAATCTTTTACATACATTCTTAACACCCACAAATACACTTTACCAAACAAACTTTCAATCAAAATCACACCCTTTGAGGCAGAAACCTCAACCTCTAAAAAAGTAGTTTTGGATTAAGAAAGTTAGTGTAATTTTGAGTAAATGGAAGGTGCTCTTTTTGATGCATGCACTCACCAGCATATCCCTCCCAAGAGGATCACAGTTTACTTGCACAAAGTGCAGGCATCAAAAATAGAGTGGAAATTTCAGTCAGAAAGGTCATGTAAACAAAATGGGAAGAAAAATGGGGAGAAAAAAAGAACCCCATTTTAATCAAACAAGTTCCTAAGTGCATTTTGTTTGGTACAAGGATCAGGCAACAACTCCTTGGGGTTTTGCCTTTGAGTTTCTACTTGTTCATCAGAAGGTGACACTGCTTCAGATTCTCCTAAAACAACCCCTTGCTTCTGCAAAAACTCCCATTTATCTTGAAACAAATAAAAGAAACCAATGAAAGAGATCTCTGCAGTGAAGAGGACAGTCCATAATCCAGTGCTTCTTGAAGTTTTCTTATGGTAGGCATTTAAGCCAGTGTAGATATTGATGATTCCCACTAGAGAAATTATTGTTCCAAGAATCCAATGCATAAGAAACCATATACTTCTTTCTTTCTTTCCCCTGCACAAGTGAAGTGGGTGATGGTGGTTTTTCAGAAAAAACTTTGACAAAGTTAATAAAAAAAAAAAAAGAAACATTTCCACAGAAGGTTTAGACTAAGTTTGGAACTTTGGAATGAGTATTGAGGAGTAAAGTACTCGTTTTATAAGCACTTTTTTTATTATAAAATTTTATAGATTAAATTTACAACTTTAGTCCCTGAACCTTTAGGTTTGTGTCTAATAAGCCCCTAAATTTTAACAAGTTTCTAATAGGTCTTGAACTTTCAATTTTGTGTCTAATAGATACTTGAACTTTCAATTTTGTATCTAATAGGTCTTTAACTTATTTGACATTTTTTAAAATTCATAAAAAAAAGTCGAATATGTCATAGACCTATTAGACACAAAATTGAAATTTCATAAATCTATTAGATATTTTTAAGTTTAGGCACCTATTAAACACAAAATAGAAATCTTAGGGACTTATTAGACACTTTTTGGAGTCCAGGGACCAATTAGACACAAACCTGAAAGTTCATAGACTAAACTTATAATTTAAACAATTTTACAAAAGCACTTTTGATGATGTAATTAAACACCAAAAAATCTTAAAAAATATTTTTAATTACCTAAAAATACTTCCCACTCTTTTAAAAGTTATGACAAACTCAAATCATGCATGTTTTAAGGGGTCATTTGGTGGAACACTCATGTTTTGACCCTACAAAGTTCCATGAATCAAGAAAGGTCCTAAAAATAAAGGGTAAATGGAAAGACTCAAGAGGAAATTTACCTTTGAGGCCTGAAAGTGCCTATCACTGCCTGTGTCCACATGCCTATGTAAAGAGCTAAACCTATTCTTTGATGGCTATTATTAAATAAGTTCTCAAATTTTCTGAGGGACATGACTGCTCCAGCTGTGGCCAGGAGGAGGGAAAGTGTCTGTTAAATGAAATTAAGTTAGTATACTTCATAGAATGTCAAGTTCAGAACTACAAGAATTAGTATTATTATACTTTTTTCTAAAACTAAAAAATTCCGCTGTCAAAGAGAAAAAAAATTCCAAAGAATATAAAAGTGCATACAAAAAATAACAGCACAAAAAGGAGCCAAACAAAACAAGACCTAACAAAACAAAAGAAGTACTCAAATTTAGGAGAATAAAGCTAAGAGGATAATTACAAAAGTCTTTTGTATCCTTATACTTCAGTGCCCATGCAAATATTATAAGTCTTTATGCTTTAAAAAATTATTTGTTTTACCCTATAGTTAACTTCTCAATTAATACTAATTAAAAAAGTTGACAAGCTAGAGATAATATTTGCTTGCACAGGATCAAAGTAAAATGGTAATTTTTGTGATTTATACTTTTTTTTTTATATGTCACATCAGCTTCTCCAATACTAATGTAAAAATATATTTGAAGTAATTTTTAAACAATAATGCAGGGGATAATTCTACATGAGACCTTAAATGCAAGAGTAAAGTAACTTTTACAACTTACTTTTGGAAAGAAAGAGAGAGAAATAGCTTGTGCTTATTGGAAGACACTGAGAACTATCATGAGGAGTACTAATTATGATCTTTTTCTTCCTATTCAAGTATGAATTTCTTAACTTCTCTGCCACTAAATTGTAATCAGCATAACTAAAGAAACATTTTTCAGGAAAAAAAAAGAGAGAGTGGGGAAACCATGATGATACAACATGCTGGGCATGATTATGTTCTTATCAAATCCAAGACCAAAAATGGTTGCATTTTAAGCATTTTAATGATCTTGAAAGAAAACATCATCTTCCTCTGAGTTACAGGATACTTACCAACAATCAGTAGAAGAATGAAGAGCTGATTTACCTGAAAAACAACGTGGAGGTAGAAGAAGACCTTTAACTGAGTCGGCCCACGAGCCAGCCTACCAGACATTCTAATTGTAAGTATCCCAACAGGCAGTAGCAACCCCATTGAAATCCAGAGGAGCAATCCATGGAGTTGAATATCAAATCTCTTTTGATGGCTTAACTGCAAAAAGACATAGCTACTTAAGCATAACTTTCAAAATCATAGGAAGATTACGGTAAATCTAATTTTATATCAATACTTTAACACTCTCCCTTCACTTGTAGGCTCAAAAATTTGCACAAAGTACAACAAGTGGTTATCAATATTAATTGGAGTGAAAATGACTTTAAATCATTCAAACACATGACCTCCTATGATAAGATATTAAATCACCATTAAATCCAATAGTTTATCAAGAAATTAGCTGGTTACAATAAATTTATCTTATATGAATGCTTTTAACAAGAAAATTAGCTTAACCTTTACCCTGTCATGCCCGTCTTCTATGCTCCTCTGACTCCTAGCTTTCTGCAACCCTTCATGAGCTGATCCTTGAACTAATGGCAGAAGAAAAGCATTACAGACGCTCATGGCGATAAGCTCCAGCATATGGAAGTTTCTCATTCTTCAATATCCAATCACACATTAAAACCAAAAAACAGAATGAAAACCAAGCACAAACCCCTCTCTAGGAAACCACCTTTTTCTCAATCTCTCATTCTTCCTCCAAAATGGGATTTGTAAACACAAAAGCTCTGTTGAATTTGAGCACCGAAACAGTCGATTAAAAGTGGGGTTAAAGTTGAGTAAGCAAATTTATAATGGAATGGCTTGAGAACCAGTGACCTTCGAATCACATTGGTTATATATTGAGAAAACATTCGCCATTGAAAAGGGGTTTCGAAGAAAAGAGAAATGGTGAAGGGGGAATGATGAAGGGCTGACATGAGCGAGCTTTCTCCCCTTTTTGGTTCTTGCCGCCCAAAAAGGCCTGGTTTGATTGTGGTGTAGGGCACCCCTTGCTTTAGAGGGAAAGATGATTAAAGGGAACAAAGAAATAGAAAATTAGATGATTTTGTTAGTCTTGAATTGGATAATGATGTGAAGAAGTGGGAAATTAAGGTCTGATTTTATTATGATGAATGTATGTCATTTCCCCTATTGATGTCGTTCATTTTAATGTGTGTTATGGTTCTCCCAATTGAAAACAAATTGCTCATCTTAATGTTGGTTTCCACTCGGATTAAGACATGTTAGTGTAAATTCTCAAACGAAGAAGAAGAATAGAAGTTAGTATAGTGTGTGTTTTTTTCCTCTCTTTTAAGTTCAATCGAGGTGGGAGTTTTAGACCCGATCTTTAGAGATGTAAGCAATATTTTGACTAGTTGAACTACGTTCATATCTATTCGCCATGTTAGTATACTGTTTTGAAATTTTTAGTTCAACAACGAGTGAAAAATGGAGGATTCGAACCTTTGACCTCTTGGTCAAAAACATGTGTCATAACCAGTTGAGTTATACTCAAGTTAGCATAGTGTTTTGAATTTTAGTTTTTGAAATGTTGAATATATGTGAAATGATTACATTTATCCAAACATACCAATTTAAAGAGTTGTTTGAACACTTGTTTTGAAATTAGTTTTTTCGTTTTTCCTTTTCTAAATTCTCTTGGAGAATTATGATTGAATGACTTATAAGTTAACATTATCGTGCGTGTTGAGATCACTATTAACAAATCCACAATTTTAGAAGAATGGTAACTTCATTTGTTTTTCTTTATAGTTTCCTAATAATCCTTTAATCTCAGTGCGGCATTAGAATAGATGTTATGTTCTAAGGTTTACCATTAGAGAGTGATAAAACTTCAAACAATGAAGTTAAATTTAAGCATCATCTTTGAAGTTTAAGCACACGATAAAATTGAAAACAAAAATTTTGATCTAATAGTAACTGAACATCTAATCTTATAATGTGAAAACTATCTTGTTCAAGAAAAAAAAAGTCAATTACAAACTGAAAGTGACCTCAATTTATCCTCAATTACCTACTTCTTATTGACTCTTTGAAGCTAAACTCTCCATGATGACAAAAGGTTCATCAATTTCAATTATAAAATTATGCATAAAGACCAACATTATCATCTCCACTAAGACAAAGCCCCAAAAAAGATAAAAGGAAAAAAAAACTCAAAACTTTGTATTTGAAAGTTTGGATTTTGGGCCCACCCAATTCCTTTGATTGAGTTCCTTCTAGACTTCTCCTCACCCACAGATTCACCAAACTGAACCAGGATTTGAAAATTTTGCAATGTCCACTCACCATAATTTGGTATTCCATAAGAGATTTTGTGACAATAACCATCTAGATGGTGGAAAGTGAATTTTTTTTTTTCAATGAATGCATGAGAAGGTTTCCATGACCAATAAAACTACACTAAGTGTTGTAGCCAACAACCTTCATACTTTTCAAGTCATTTTGTACTCTACCCTACAAATTAGTGGGAGGGTATTTCTAGAATAACTTTGGAGAGTATTTTGAAGTACGTTAAACTACAAATTTAGTCTTTGAACTTTTATGTTTGTGTTTAATAGGTTTTTAAACTTTTAAAAGTATCTAATAAGTCTTTAAATATTCAATTTTTTAAAGTTCACAAAATTGAAAGTTTAAGAACTTATTAAACATTTTTAATTGTTCAGCTACTTAATAGACACAAAATTAAAAGTTCATAGATCTATGAAACATTTTTTAAAGCTCATAAACCTTTTAGACACAAACTTGAATGTTCAGATACTAAACTTGTAATTTAACTTTTTAAGTATAATACTTTTTTTGTACTTACGCGTAAGGCTATTTTTCTCAGCACTCAAAATTATTCCACTCGACACACTTTAGTTACCACATCATGTCATATATTTTTTTAATTAATTGGGAATGGGACAAAAATTCATTGTAACCTAGAAAATGAACCAACTTTCACATGGAGGATTTTTAAAAGAAAATACAACAAATGAGAAGTTAGCATCAGGTCCCAAATTCTAATTGATCACCACTTCCACTTGCTTTCTTCACAATCATGATGATTGCAAATGTGAGGGGGGGGGGGCATTTGAAAAGCAACATGACCAAACTTCAGCACTTGAAAATAGTCAAAAAAATCTCTTTGTATCAGAAAGCAGCTTTCTTTTTTACCTTCATATTCAATTATTTTCTTCTTCCTTCCCTATTGTTTCAAAGTTTTAGATTTCCTTTCATTATGCTCTCATCTTTTTTCCCCTTTCAATAAGAAGTTTCTTTGTTAACACATTAAAAAGCTATCGAGAAATCAAACGACTCTAGTTATTCTCAAAATTAGATTGTTCAGAAGAACAAATTATGAAAAATGACAGAATAGTTCTTTAGATTTCTTTTCATTTTTCCTTCAAACCAAACAAATGTATAAATTTGCAAAATGGCAAATGAATGGCTTAAAAGATTGAATCAAAGAGAAAGTAGAGGCTAAGCATGGCCACATGGAAATAATTAGATTGGTTTTCTAGTAAAGTTGTGGAATCCAATTCCTAAGAAAGCAGCCTTCTACCTAGCTAGCTCTAATAACTTGGGATTTTATAAAACAAATGGAATGGCTACAAACATAAGAAAGCATTTGCCATCATTGCCAAAGCATTTCCATTCAACAATAATTTTCAAAAGTGAACAAAAGATGGACAAGATTTTGGTAGGCAGTCATTATCATCTTTATATGATTCATTTGCTCTAAGACATGGCATCTAATGTTCCTGAATATAAAACAAAATAAAGTTTAAGAAGTTTAAATATATGTAATTTGTATTTAGTTTATAAACGTTAATTGTTTGGTCTAAAAGGAGATTTTCAAAACTTTGAGTCCATGTACTCTACGAGATTAGGAAATAAGTAAACTCACACATCAAATATACAAATACAGATCCTTAATTTTAGGTTAAATAAATTTACTCCGTGAATGTCATAGCCCTCTAAAGCTCTAAAAATTTCAATGTGATACAACATTATTAGCTTTCAGATTCCTAATTAATTATTGTTCTTTTAGCTTTCAATTGCTATAAAATGGTGCATGTGAACGAACCATTAGTGTGATGAGATCCTTCTTATGCAAGAAAACTTCATTGGTCTGAAATATTAGGACAACAGACATGACATTATGGGTAAAACCAAGATAGTAAATTATACTGTAACATGTTTTGAAGAAATCTAATATTTAAAAGACAAAAAATGATGCAACATTATTATTATTATTATTTTGTTATTTTAATGTGCTAACCTTCATCAGAATTCTAACTTATATTATATATATAAAGTTGTTCAGAATGATGGATTTTGCTAATGGATAGTGTTTCTCCACGTCAATATTACACTGAAAGTTAGGGTTCTTCGACAACTTTTGAAGTATCTTGACCCTATATGTTGAGTAATTGTGTTGTTATTATTTTAAACCCTAAACTTGTCATATTGTATCAATTTTTACCATAAATTTAGATAAATGTTACAATTTTAACCCTAAATTTTGTGTTACAATTTTTAACCCTCTAATAAGTTTTCGTTTCAAATATCTTAAAAGAAGTATTCTCATATAAATTTAATGAATTTTAAAATATATTTATAATACAAAATTGATAAGATTTCAAAGAAATACAACATTAAAACTAAATTTTTGTTGAGATTAGTGAATTTTGATAATATTATTCAATAGTTAATTTGTGCCGTGATCGAACTTAATTTTGTGAAAAACTTGATTTTATTGAAATTAGTAAGATTATGAAGATTTTCAAATTATTTTTTGTTAAAATTAGTGAGTAAATTTGCAAAAATCGAATAGAGGATAAAAATAACAACACGTCTAAATTTAAAATCCAATTTGATGAAATTACAAGTTTAAAAATAGATACAACTTGACATACTTAGAGGTAAAAATTGAATTTTCCTTATTTTAAAGATAGATGGTATTGTAAAATTTCACAAAAAAAGTAACAATTTTTTCTTTTATATTCACATAATGTTCAAGATTAATCAAACATAACAAATCATTAATTAATAACACAAGACAATTTACTATTTCAATTCCAATCAACATGATAGAAGATAATATGAAAAATATTAGTGACTAGATAGTTGATCAATGATTTATAGCTTTACAGAATTTTAAAAACAAAACAATACATAATTGGGATGATTGGCCTCTCATGAATCATAATTAGTTCAGATATTTAAAAAAAGGGGGGGAAAAGCCCAATAAAACATAAGAATTGTACTTCAAATAAAGTCAAAGCACTTCCATGAATCAGCAGGTAAATGAAAAATCAAAAGCAAAATTCTGACGTCCTCGATTAAAATTTAGAAAATTCATTGCTACCAAAAAGAAGTGACAGATAAAATCTACCAAAAATTTCAAGATTTAAACCAAACTCTATTCCATCTGCTTGCTCATGGGATAAAAGGAAGAGTTTACATGAATAGATTAGGTCTTGAGGCCTTGTATGTGGTCTTGAGCTTCCTGGTTGGAGGTCTAACCTTCTTGAACACCAAGGGAAATTTGATTTTGGAATCATGAAATTGTTTGGTGCTTTCCCTCTTGCACAGCTTAGCAGGAACAGTGGCAGTCTTGATGATTTGGATGCATGGACATCTTACCCTGTGCCGAGAAGCCATCTCATTGTACATATGTTCCACAGCACCGTTGAGAGTGGTGTCGCGATATTCCTTATACATATTGTGATAGCCAGTTCGACTTTGGTAGCGCAACCAGATACCGTAGTTCTTGATTTTGGTGGGATTCTTCTCAAAGATCTGCAAAGAAATCAAATTGAAGATTTACATCAGAAAGAACTAAAACAAATCAACGAACTCAAGTACAGCAAATATGACCCAGCACTAAATATCACACATCACCATTAAGGCAAATGAGAGGTATTACGCTGCAAGCTAAGCGAGGGATGAGAGTTGAACCCAAAATTAACAACCAAACGGGCAAAGTGAATCAACTTCTGTGAAGTGTGAAGTCTAACTTATGATTCATTTACTTCAAATTTAACAAGTTCCAAATATCAATAAAGTTGAATCAATTTCCAGAGTTTGTCAAATCAGATCAAGTAAAAAACTGCGAGAAGTTTTATTCACATTTCATTTACCTCAAATTTAAGACGTTCCAAATATCAATAATGCCAAATCAATCCCCAGAGCTCGTCAAATCAGATCCAGTAAAAAACTACCATGAGCATCGCATGTAAACATCAAGGTTTTAACATTTGTACAGATAGACATCTTTCCATAATTAACTAGGAAATGGTTCTATATTCTTTTGAATTGTCAACACTCTCTAACTCCAATACCCTTTGACCTTGTCCATTTCAACCTTATCATCTTCCCTCTTGAAAATTGACCCCTTCTCTTTTATTGTCATCAATTTGGGACCCTCTACAATGGAAGCAATTATCAAATGACTAGAGTTAGCTTGAGTGTGCATTTTTACTCAAATCTATGAAGAACTCTACTATTACTTCTTTCCTTTCCTCTTAGTTGAACCTTTCCCCACACTTTCCTCCTCCAATTATCTCTTCTCATTCTTGTCCTTCAAAAAATGAAGATCTTCCCTTTTCCCATTTTCTTTTCTTAACTTCATTAAGACCTCTGCATCCAAATAGTTACTTATTCTCTTAACTGACGAATCAAATAACATTACAAAGATGTTTCTTTCCCAATTTCACCTAACCAACATGCTCACAACATATGCTTCATTCTAATTGGTTTATAGAAAAGACAGAGAATACTACATCTAAAACCGTCACCAACAGTAAAATCAGCATGCTTCCTGAGTGATATATCTCAATTATTATCAGAAAAACATGAATACTTGGATAAGAAACATTTCATTTTGACAGGTCAAGAACCAACACAAGAAAACCGTCGCTGTTCTCTACATTTAAAATATAAAATACAATTGACAACCACTTACTAGCTACATGGACAAACACAATATTTGTAATTCATTTCCTTCTTAATCAGTAAACCTATCAGTTCAGCATCAGCCTAAGCTAAAAAACAGCGAGAGGGATACATTTTCAAGAAGCTAAAAAGCTCATGGAAATAAAATCAAAAGATCATTAGCTTCAGACAAAAAGACAAGTAAAGTCCATTATCCCACGCATGTATTACCTCGTTAATAGCAAGCACTTGTCCGTTACTCTTCTTGACCTTTTTCAACTTCCTCAAAAAGTACCTGATTCGAAACAATTGGACAAGTTGAGACAATTTAACAACTCGACCAAATAGCTATACCAAAATCAAATGCATTAGCATTTCCACGGGAAACTCACCAGAACTTTGACTTAGCTCGGACCTCATTCGTGGCCCATAGCTTCATTCGGTAAATCTTAGGGTGTTCATCTGATTCAGATGGAAGAGCCCTACCCACAACCTGATATTGGTGAAACTGCAAAAAAAAAAAAAAATCCATCAAAACAGTAATTAATTAACACACCTCGAATCCTCCTCGTTAATTTCGATTCAGAAAAAACTATGCAATAAAAATGTGATTAAATAGCAGTTCAAAATCGCTCTCGAAGGACGAAAAAAATCAAATCAATGAACAAGAAAATCACATATTCAAGGCCCCCTATCCCTGCACTTATCTAATAAACATAGGAAAAATTCAACCAACATATAGGGAAAGCCTTTGTTGATGCTTCCTGTATCATCGATTAGACAAAAATAAGAGATCTAAGAACGGACATTGTGTCTTACCCTAAAAGACACCATCTCGGAGGAGAAGAGAAGCTGCTGATATCTCTGTTAACGATCTCTCTCTTCCCGACTCGTTACTGATGCGCGGGGTTAGGGTTTTGCTTCCCATATATAGCTGGGTTTCGGGGGTAAATATCTTAAATCCATAACACTTTTTCGTAATTTTGTAGTATCTTTTTGGCTATATTATAAAAAGTACGTCTGAACTTTGTATTGTTTTTTGTTTCAAAAATATTTCTAAACTTTCAAAAGTTTCATTAATACTCTTAAACTTTCAAAAAAGTTCAAAAATACCCTTACCGTTAGTTTTGGATGTAAACCGTTAGTACTTTATTTCAAAAATACTCCTGAACTTTTAAAAGTTTCATTAATACCCTTAAACTTTAAAAAAAAAATTAAAAATACCATTACCGTTAGTATATGGATTGAAATTGTTAGTACTTTATTTTAAAATACTCCTGAACTTTCAAAAGTTATATTGATACCCTTAACCTTTAAAAAAATTAAGAAATGCTCTTATCGTAAGTATATGGACGAAAAACATTTATCTACACCTCATTACCTCACTCTTCCATTTCTTCTCTCTCTTGATTTGCTTCAATCTATGACCTAACACTTCTCTATTATTTTTTTTTCCCTTTCTTTTTCAATACATTCTTTACTCTCTTCTTCCACTTTCCAATCTCTCAAACTATCTCATTCAATGAAGGTATATAGACTATAGCAAAAAGAAAGGAGAATAATGGAACCACCAAAGACTTAAATGAAAATTTTGTATGTTAGTAATTTGAGTTATTACATTTGAGTTTAATACACAAAAAGAGAGACATGTTGAGAATTTGGTTCATAATTTTGAGGACGTCTAGTGGGAGAGAAAAGAAAGAAAACATATGCATTAACAAATTTGTAGCGAATAAAGATTTAATATTCTTTTTCAGTTCAAATTAGTCTATTTGTTATGGTCAATTAAGAAGGTTTTCCATGATTGAGAATTGGACAAATTGAGGAAAAATGAGAGTATCTATATGAAAAAAAATGTATCTATATGAGTTGTGTTTCATATAGTTGTTTTCAAATTGGTTTTTTTCAACTCAAGATAATTTCAAAGACATTGACTATTTGAGTGTTGAAATTTATTATATTTATGTTTGGGCATGCTTAGAAATAAGACAGAGCTCCTCGTGTTTATTTAAAGTTCTAATATTTAAGAAAATATGAGAAATGAGGGAAGTTTTAAAGATTGAAAAATGGAAGAAGAGAGTAAGAGGACATTGAAAAAGAAAGAGAAAAAATAGAGAATTGTTAGGCCATAAATTGAAGCTAATCAGGAGAGAGATGAAATAAAAGAGAGAGGTAATTGGGTGTTGATAAACGATTTTCGTCCATATACTAATGGTAATTACATTTTTAAACTTTTGTTTAAAGGTTAAGGGTATTAATGCAACTTTTTGAAAGTTCAAGGGTATTTTTGAAACGAGGTACTAACGATTTTTGTCTATATATTAATATTAAAGGGTATTTTTGAACTTTTTTTTAAAAAGTTTAAGGGTATTAATGAAACTTTTGAAAGTTTAGGGGTATTTTTGAAACAAAATACTAACGGTTTACATCCAAAACTAACGGTAAGGGTATTTTTGAACTTTTGTTTGAAAGTTTAAGGGTATTAATGAAACTTTTAAATGTTCATGGATATTTTTAAAACAAAGTATAATGTTAAGGGGTATTTTTTATAATTTAGCGTATCTTTTTTAATTTGAGGCGTTGTTTGTAAATTGACTTCAAATTATATTTTCTTTTTCAAATATTAGAGATAATATTTCTCGTCTTCTTTTTAAAAGTTTTTTTTTCATTTAATGTGTCCTCGTAAATAATTGTTTTTACGAAAAAATAAAGTTATTGTTCACTTTTTTTTTTTTAGTTTGACAATTACAGGTGGGAGTTGGAACTATCGACTTTTAAAATAATAATCAGTATTTTATTCACTAAACTCTATTCAGATTAACAATTATTGTTCACTTATGTTAGGAGTGAAATTTCACCTATATTAAATATTTGGAGATTGCGTCCCAAGTGACCTCCAAGTCACCTTAGAATGAGGCACCCTAGATGAACCCAAACTTGAGATTTAGCAAATTGCCGAAGTGCTTGCTAGTGTTGAAAACCTTGAGATTTTTGAAATCAAGCCCGACTAGTCAAGTGAGGTGAGGACCTTAAGCTGCAAGCTAAAGCAACTCATCAAATTGGACCATCGACAATACACTTGCCTAAGGATAAAAGTGTTCATTTTTTCCGCAAGGACCCACCCCTAACGAGGTGAGAAATTCCTGTTTAGACGGGGAATGGGAGAAGGAGTAGGGGGAATTTTTCTCCGTTCGCTTAAACGGGGACAGGGAATGTATTCTCCGTCCCCGTCCCCGCCCCACTCCGATTACTTTATTTTTTAAAATATGTATGTTTATATATATAATAAATACTAAATTTAATATTTTATGATGTATTATTTTATTTTTCTAAAGAAAAATTTAAAACATTCTCTTTAAATAGAAATTGACCATTATGAATTAATAATTTAAATAGAAATTTTCTATAAAAAAATTTATTTAATCAAAATTTAAAAAATACAAATGGAGAATAATTCCCTACTGGGAACTCGATCCCTACGAATTCTCTGTAGGAAATCCCCACCTCGACCCTTACAAAATTAAATGGAGAATTTATCGGGGACGGGGAATGAAATGGGGGGGTGGGGACGGGGAAGCCATCCCCGGCTCCGTCCCGCCCCATGGACATTTCTACCTAAGGATAATGATGTCGCTCCCACTTCGTGATTATATAATACCTAATGAGAGAACCCATGGATAATTCCTTTGATCCTACTGTGAAATTTTGTTAGACACCACATCGATGTCCTAATCTTCATTTTGCAAGTATCACAACTCTAAGCCCTATCATCGCTTTCGACATTGTCAACTCACTTTTGACAGAGCTATGTGTGCTCCGGTATTAATTTTTATGAATCACTATGTCGCAATTTTTTAAAATAGTTTTAAAAAGTAAAATTAGAAAAATGTATATTTTTATTATCATAAATGTAGAGGTGGAGATTTGAACCTCCAAGCTTAAGAAGAGAAGTAGACTTTGTGAGAAAAAAAAAATCCTACTTTCTTTCCTTTTGTTATTTTTTGTTTGTTTTATAATTGAATATTAATAAATATACAAAAACTTAAAATTTTAAATTCGAAGAAAATTAGTTTTCTCCATTATTTTTATTTTTAACCATTAATTTCACAACAAATATTTACTATTTTTGTTAATGATATACATTTAAAAATATTTGCAAATGTTTGATAGGGATGATGGCGACATTAAGGAATCCTCACTCTATTTAGGTCAGATATTGTTTAGAAAGTTAACATCTACCAGCAAATTCGAGTATAGCTCAATTGATGAGACATTTATTATCTTTTTAAGATTTAAGATCTAATTTTTCACCTCCACATTTATTGAATTAAAAAGAAAAAGGACATCCCTAGATTCAGACTTTTTTTTATTAATATTGTAGTTTTTTAAAGTTATTATAAAAATATTGTTGTTTTGAAAGTATTTATAAGAATATTGTAGTTTTAAATAGGTGGAGGATGGTCGTCTCTTGAAGAGACGACCATCTACACGCGGTTCTCAAGAGACGACCAAGTATACGCAGCAGATGGTCGTCTGAAGAGACGACCATCGTTCGATTTTTCAAAAAAAAAAAAAAAAGACGCCTAGATGGATTAGACATGGTCGTCTCTTGAAGAGACGACCATAACAGAGAACAAATACAGCCATTCTTCTTCAAAATAAACATAACGCCCCCACATTCCACTTTTCAAAGCCAAAAACCAGCCCCACACCTCTACAACCCCATTTTCTCTCTCGTTTTCTACTTGTTCTCGACCCCACTTGAAATGTTTGTCGTCATCTCAGTAAACAAAGTTGTTTTTTGTCGGCATTGGAGTAAAGAGGAGAATTTGTGGGTATTGAAAGGTCTAAACAGCAAAAAACGTCCACCATTTCGAAGGATTGCAAAATCTGTCTGATTCGTGAGTTTTATTAAATCTTTCTCACTATTTGTGATACTTTCATTTATTTTTATTGTAGATCTCTTGAATGAATATGAATTTGGTTAGAATGGTTGAATATGATCATTGTTGGTATATATATATATATATATATATATATTATAAGATTTGTTAGTTTTACATATTTTTTTAAGATATATTGGATTTAATTTGTTAAAAATGGTAGGATTGAGTTTTGTTTTAATAATTAGTTGGATTTAATATTTTTCAAATATTTATGTTATTTTTAGGGTTTAGGGTTTTAGAAATTAGGTAGTTAAATTTTAGAGATTGAATTTATTATAATTTTTTTTTAAACTGAAAATTAAGTTAGATAATTTTTTGTTTGATTATAAGATGTTGTAGATTTAATAAATTTTAGAAATTGAATTTAATATAGGAAGAAATTAGTTTTCTTTTGGTTTCTAAATTAGAAATTGAGTTATATAATTTTTTGTAACTGATTATTAGAAAATGTTCTTGACTTTGATTAGAAACTACTGAAGCATATATTAGTTAGATTAGTTCTAATTGATATCTTGTTTACTTTCTTATAGAAGATGGGAGACAAATGTTTGAGATTTGTTTTGCATACAAATGGATCTATGATTGATGGGGTAGATGGAGTTGATTATGACCAACCGGCATGTGGAGGTTTTCTATAAATGTGAATAGTGGGGTCATCTTTGAACAATTTGTTGAAATGGTTGGATTATCACTTGGTGTAAATGTGAGGACAAATCAGTTAGAGATAGTATATAGACACCCTGAGTTAACACTATCTGGATCGGTAATATATACACCAATACCAATTCCTAACCAACAAGCAATGAACTTAATGTTTTCAATTGCGATGCCAATTCTGACTTTAGTGCATTTATACATCAGTGTGAGAAGGGTCGACATGAATGTACAAAACTTGGGAGAAACCTCTAGCCAATGTATTGACCCAAGCTAAGTAGTGAAATAGTCGATAAAATAGTAATAAAATCAAATGTTCACTTCACATATAAGAATAATAAAAAAAAACTAGTGTGTGCCACATGGTGGAGGTCGTTAATTAATATGATTCTTCTTCTTCTTCTTCTTCTTCTTGTGATCCAGTATGGTACAAATATGTATCATGTTCTCCACGTCCACGTCCGCGTCCCAGAGCCTGTGCTGGTGTATAGTACCGTGAACCTGGAGTCGGCATCATCATCATCGAAGTGGAAGAACCAGCACCATCTTGCGTCTGAGTGTTGGGAGGCATGTCGTCCGCATCATGGTGAACCTCGTCTTGACGAACCTCCTCTACTGCAACATCTTGCTGCGGAGCATTGTTCTGCCATTGACCACGCCTTCTTTGTCTAAGACCCGATTGCGGAGCAATAAGGATGCTATACAAATAATGTAACTGCTCCATATTTAGGTCCCCACTGTCGCACAAATTCATAATCTCCAAATTTTGTGAAAGGTCTCGAATTTGTCTGAAGCATGACCTCTGCGAATGATAATAAAAAGTAGACAATATTGATAAATGAATTCATAATTAAAGTAAATATAACTTTAAAATTTAATTAAAACTTGTACCGCTCGACCATAGGACGCTCCCTCGCGAGTGATGTAGCACCGAGTAATATTCATATACCAGTCAATGTAATCTGGAGTGGTATGACCATATGCATCAACTGGAGGAGCATCAGCTACAAACTCTCAACGTCTATGCCATCTATCTACATATGGTGTCAGCGCAATTGACCAATCTTGTTGTCGAAGGTCTATGTCATGCAGCTTCGGCTCCGTCTGAGACACTTCTGGGATAACTTGTTTCATCCCAAATTGTCTCACCACTCTGTTCGGCAGATGCCACTCAATAATATGAAAACATACGAGTGGACTCATCGTACGCCAAATATCTTCACCATTTCTACAAGTGTTAGGCAATGTGGCCATGACATTGGTGTACGGCTCCCAAATCATCTAAAATTCGAAAATATAGACGATTAGAGCTTGTAAAACAAATAAAAAACTATATAAGTTCTTTTAGTAAGCACGTACCAAGTCCGGTTTAAGGAGGTCAAACATATATCTGTACTGGACAAGTACATGAGTAGCTGACCCAGTGACACAAAATTGGTCTCTCCACCTACATTAATATTAAAATTTAAAATTCAACAAAAGTTATTCATAAAATAAGCATATATAATAAATTAAATTTAAAATTTGTTGACATACCGAGAACCAAGTGCACGACCAACTAAAACTGCATCGTTGATGTGGCGACGTTGAGGAGCCATCGTTGGGAATCGTTCCCAACCCCATAGTTGTAAGAGAATCATAGGGCCAGCAATCTCGCCAGCATCTGATCGACTTGCCTTACAAAGCTGCCTATATAACCAGGCTAGGCAAGCTCCACCCCAAACATATCTTCCTGCAACCCCAAAGTCTGACAGAAGTGGCAGGAACATGAGGTGCACTTTGTCTCCAGATTTGTCGCAAAATAAGCTCCCACCAAATAACTATAAAAATGTATGATCGGGCATACCTCGCTATGGTCACCTCATCTGAATCATCATTTAACCCGGGAAATTGAGATGCTAACCACGGCAAACTTAACCTGGAACCCCTGATCTGGTTGGGACCTGGAGTCACCCCGAGCAATCGTTCACATGTCTGACTCCAATTGTAGGTCATCGTTCCAGTGACAGGCTCGCCATCCACTGGTAATCCAAGTAAAACTGCTACATCCTGTAGAGTAACAGTGCACTCCCCGCCAGGCACATGAAAAGTATGTGTTTCCGGCCTCCACCTCTCTACGAGTGCAGTGATAAAGTGCCAGTCTAACTGAATGAATCCTAATCTGGCCACCCCATCTAACCCTACTGCACGAAGATGAGGCAATATATGGGGGTGTAGTGGGATGTTGCGAGAGACAACTGCTTCTCGGCGTCTACAGTGTAGCTCTTCTAAATTTCGATCTTGCCAAACAAGCTCTGATCTATGAGACTGTTGAGCATATAAAACTGATGAATCAATTGGCCTTGGGTTGATATCCATAACCTAAAAAATCAACACGTTGAAATTCACTTCATATTCAATATAAATAACCAAAATTTAACATAAACTTATAAATTAAAGAAATAAAAAACATGAAATTATCTAACTTAATTTTTAGTTTAAAAATCAAAAACCTAATTTCTTTCTATATTGAACTCAATTTCTAGAATTTATTAAATCTATAACATTTTCTAATCCAACAAAAAATTATATAACTTAATTTTTAGTTTAAAAAACAAAAAAACTAATTTCTACGTATACTTGGTCGTCTCTTGAAGAGACGACCATGTCAACCCCGTGTAGATGGTCGTCTCTTCAAGAGACGACCATCCTCCACCTATTTAAAACTACAATATTCTTATAAATACTTTCAAAACAACAATATTTTTTATAATAACTTTAAAAAACTAAAATATTAATAAAAAAAAGTCCCCCTAGGTTCATCCAAAGAAAACAAAATGCAAAAAGGCAAAAAAAAAAAATTGAAAGAGGAAGAAGGAGAAAGAGAAAGATTAATGTAAGTTTAGACATTAAAAAAAATTCATAGATTAAAGGTTTGAATTTTCCTATACTTCTGCAATACTATAGTTTTTTTCTATAAAAAGAAAACTTTTTTTTTGAGAATTTTGAGGACAATTTTTTTTAATCTGCTATTGTTAAATCAGTTTTCACTAAGAACTTAAAATAATAAATAATAATAATAATAATAATAATAATAAACATTTAATTTCAAGGCCTACCAAACCAAAGTGAAAAGTTCAGGCCTTTCAAAGATTTGATGGGTCAAGTCGAGATCAGGCCCACTCCCCAAAGACTTGACCCAGCTATTTGGCAAGCCTTAAAATAGGCCAAACCACACTATGATTTACTATATTTGAGATAAAAGGTTATAAAAATAGAATTAAAAAATAATTATAGATATTTGGTCAAAAATATAAATGTATTAACAACTTAATTAAATCCACATTTATTGACGACTATTATACTTGTAGTTGTAGTTAGATATGTTAACAAATAATTGCAGTCACACATTTAAAGTCATTCAACCACTCAATAATGAAGATATTGTTCTCTCGAAAGTATGCATGTTCACCAAGGATGATGGATAGTTCATTTAGGCACATTTAAAAGGGTCAACAACTGGGTCGCCCATGAATTTTATAAGAATGCAACTAACTAGGAACACTTGATCTTAGGAAGCTTTGTGTGAGTGGAAAGTGTGTTTCCAATTTGGCTTTCCTCTCGTGCAAAATGAGGAGGTTATAATGACTTAGTTGCTTTAATGTTAAAATAATAATAATAAAGCCCATTTGAGCTTCCTAAAATTCATGCAAATAAATTCACTTCAAATTAAACGAAAAATTAATAAAAACAGAATCAAACACCCTATTTAATTTTAATATCAAGATCGGTAAGGAATATAGAAAATTAAGAAAACTACCAACCTAAATAAATATATAGGAGCAATTAATTTTATGCAATAGAATATAATAATAAAATGATTACAAAAATAAAATATGAGAGGGTTAGAGAAATTGATACTGCAAAATTTATAGTGGTTTAGCACAACTCGATCTACTCTACTCCTCAACTCCTCTTGGATATTTTACTAGAACAACGAACGACCCTTTTCACGGCCTAGAGTCGAACCGTTACAACGTTCCTTTTTCGAGAGCAAGAACAAACTCGATTCTTTCCACGATTCAGGATCAAACTGTTACAACCTCTATTTTTCGAGATCAATAGAAACCCTAATAATGGATTGAAGGTTTAAGAACAAGATGAAAACATTCTCTCAAATAGTAGATACACAAATGTAATCTCACAACTTTCTAAGACTCACTTTCTTACAATTAAAAGCCCTCAAATGGCTAAGAAAAAAAAATTGAAGCTAAAAAATTGTCAAAATGCTCTCCAAGATGAATATGATGTTTCATAATTTTTTCTATTTTTTTAATATTTTTTCGAGCCTTAAATAGAGAAGAAACGACCAAATTAGAGATGTTCATTTTCCCCACGGGGACGGGGCCCCCTGGGGACCCATCCCTAACGGGGTGAGGAATCCCCGTTTAGACGGGGAATGGGGAAGGGAGTGAGGGAAAAAAAATTTCCGTTAGCTAAACGGGGATGGGGACAGGGAATGTATTCCCCGTTTCGGCCCCATTCCCCACCCCCGTCTCGATTGCTTTATTTTTTTTAATATATATATAATAAATACTAAATTTAATATTTTATGATGTATTATTTTATTTTTCTAAAGAAAATTTAAAAAAAAAATAGAAATTTACCATTAGGAATTAATAATTTAAATAGAATTTTTCTAAAAAAATATTTTATTTAATCAAAATTTTAAAAATAAATAAAAAATATAAACGAGAAACCCGATCCCTGTGAATTTCTCCCGAGGAATCCCTGCCCAAATCCCCGTGAAATTAAATGGGGAATTTTGCGGGGACAAGGAATGAAATGGCGGTGGGGACGGGGACGGGGAAGCCATCTCCAGCCCCACCCCGCCTCGTGGACATCTTTAGTCCAAACTAGCCGTTGGCTACCACGTGTCAGCTTCTGATTGGGGTTGAAATGACACGTCATCCACCATGTCAGCAATTCTGATCGTTGGACTTCCACATCATCTGCCACGTGTTATGCCACGCAAGCTTGCTCCTTCAAGTTTGTTTTGCCCATAACTTTTTCGTTTTAGCTCCGATTTGAACGATTAAAGATGCGTTAGAATCTTCTTTTCGAGCTTTATACAATGGATACTTTAAAAATACTAAAAAAAAAAAAGTTTGTTATCATCAAAATATTAATTAATTAATTATAACTAATTAATTTGAGATTAAGGGCCAAAAAACCAACAATCTCTTCTTTTTTTTTTTATGATGACAAACTATTACAGAAAAATTAAGTTCAAAGTGGTGTGTGATATAAGATATTACCTTGATGCACACTCAATTCACATGCATAATAATAACATGTTTTTTATTTTTCTTATTACCTTTCCCCATTTTGGAATCAATCAAAAAATGAATAAAGAAACATAAATAGAACCACAACTTTGAACAATTAACTTCTCAATTTTAATGTAAACTTCACAAAATTTTCCCCTTTTTGAAAGCAATTTAACACTCTACCTTAATAAGGGACAAAAAGACATTTGGCACATAATTCAATATAAGGGAAGAAATATCAATCAAAATTTTCAAAGGAAATTTTACTCCATAAACAAAGACTCCCCCTAAAAATATTAACAATATGCATAAGAGGGGTATATATCAATAAAACAATTTGGAGAATCAATACTATTAAATTCACATATATGAAGTATAACTCTCCCTAAAACAAGCATTCTCCTCCTAATAAGAAATATCAATAAATACCAAGGAGACAAAAATTCAAATAACATTCATTCAAGAATAATATGACATAAGATATGTAAATTCCAAGAGAGTCATTTAATACTCATGATTAAGCAAAACAAATGTCCATATCTATAAAAGATACAAGGCAAATTAATCTCAAGACAATCAACTTATCAAAACCAAGCAAAACTCAAACATGAGATACCAAAATATCAAAGGTTAGAAAATAAACACAAATTGTTGAAAAACAAATAATGATACCAAATTATATTAAAACAACCTCAACAACAATAATAACATACAAAGAAGATACAATTAATCAAATATGAGCATGGTAGCATTATAAATAAGAATTGTACCAATTTTGAGCAAAATGCTAACGGAGTTTAAGAATATAAACTGATTTCATAAACATTCCCTCTATGAAAAAGAATTCAATAATTCTTCCAAACAACAATACAAAACACATTCTTTTTCAACATAATTAAGATGAGCAATATGCTCAAATTAATTTTCAATCAACAACATACTTCATATAAAGAACAAATATATTCAAGAGACACAATAGCTGACCAAATATCGAATATTTTGCTTCAAGACATAAAATTTTGAAAAAGACAAAAATCATCAAAACACAAAATTTATCTTCATAGAAGAAAATGCATAACTCATGCTCAAAAAGCATCTAAACAATTTCTTCCACGAGACCAAACAATATATATCATCCACCAAGACAATATCACAATTCACAACCTAAAAATCAATTATTAACAAAAATATTTCAAACTTCAATAAAATCAAGTTTTCACCAATTCAAACATCCATAACATATCTCAAGCAATTTAAGTATTGGGCATATTGGATAAATCTCAAACTCATAATCCCAATAACTCAAAATCAAGCAATATAGATAAATGCCAAAAAAAAAAAAAAGATATTCCATATTTTCTCATGGCATGTACAAATCAAATTAACAAAACAATAGAGATTATAGATAAATTTAGAAATATTCAATCTCAACTCTCTCTAGAGCACAAAATTTAATAATCCACAAAATAATCAATCATAGATATAAATGCCAAAATATACTCAAATTACCTAATGACATTTAATCTAATAAAATTCTTCCAAATCTAATTTCAAAATCATTCAAGATATATAATTTCCATAAAAGATATCAATAGAATATTTATATCAATAATCAAAAAATACATGTTATCAAATATGCAAATTTTCTTTGTTGAATTCAAGTAAGCCATAATAGTTGCTCCATATGAATTAATTTCTAATTTGACAGTCCAAGCAACCAATTGCTTCTTGAAATCACACCTACAAAGAAAGCTCAATCAAAGGATTTTGGTACCCATTATTTCTTAGGTCCTTCATTTTTGTGAGCTAAAATTTTGGAATCTATTTCAAATTAGTTCCAACATTTCTAGCAATCATTCTTGGCAAATAACAAGTATGATATTTATGGTCAATTTTTCCATATGAATAACAAGTAACATTAGACAAGAATTTCTTTTTAACAAAATGATTGTTCACAATATTTTTCTTAAAGAAATTCTTTCTTGGAGCATTTTTCAATTTGAAACAATTTGGTCTAATATGACCCTTGACTCCACAAAAATGACATGTAAGCACAAATTTTGATTTTACATGCTTATTTCTAACATTTCCATGATTAGACACAAATTTAGCACTATGCATGCATTTGAATGAAGCATGATCATGTTTAGGCTCAAATTTTGATTTTTCATGCATTTTTCTAGCCTTTTTCATGCTTATGTTCAAATTTCACATTTTGGACCAATTTTGATCTAGTATGAAATTGTTTATGCACAAGTTTTGAATTTCCATTGGATATGTCTAACTTTTCATGCTTTGACTCAAAATTAGATTTAACAAGATTAGGCACATTGGATAAAACATTTTTTGGCATACTAGGGGTAGTTTTAACAAAAGTAGTTTTCGAACTATGTGGGGAAGGAAGAGGCTCATCGGAACGCAGCACCGGTTGAGGAGGATCGAACTTTCCAAAATTACCAAATTCCAAGGCAAGATCATGACTGTTGTACAATCTCAGGAAATGACAAGCCGTCGAAAGATGGTAGGGAATTATTAGGAAACCAGTGTACGATGGAGACTCTGGACAATAAAGGAAAAAATAAAGCCGTTAGAGAAAGAAAGGGGCCTACGGACAGATCTGAGATAGGGGTAAATACCAAATTGGGCCAAGATTCCCAGATTTCAAAGCCCAAGTCTGCAAAAACGAACATAGTGGAAATGAACCTAGTAGACCAAGATACTAGTGGAATGGGCCAGGGGTACCAAGATGTAAAGAACGTTAAAATGTGGAAAAAGACTTGTAAGAAACACGGCGGGAGAGCACAGGCCAGAGGAAAGAGTCCATAAAGATCAAATTGGGGAAAAACGAAAGATGGAGATAGGAGGCAGTGACCAAGAAAGGAAAAAACAGCGACAAAACTACTCTGATGAACTCGGAGGGATATCGGCAGAGGCTGCAAGCCAGCCCTGCCGGAAACAATGAAAATCTTATGTTGGAACGTTCGGGGACTGGGGAACCCCCAAACGATCCGAAATTTGCGCCATATGGTGCATAGCTTAAATCCTCAAATAGTGTTTCTGTCAGAAACTAAAGTGGCGGGTGATAAAGACCAATTTATAAAGTGTGGTTTAAATTTCGATTGTTCCTTTAAAGTTCCAAGTGAGAAAAGCAGTGGAGGTCTACTACTTTTTTGGAAGAGTAATATGGAGATAACGGTGCAGTCTTTTTCAAAAGGTCACATTGATGTGTTGGTTAAAGGTAATAGAAATTGTTGGAGATTTACGGGGTTCTATGGTAATCCAGTCAGTTCGCAGCGCAAGTTTTCGTGGAATCTTATAGAAAAACTTAATAATATTTCGAACCAGGTAGTAAACGTTCCTTGGATTATTGGAGGAGATTTCAATGAGGTTTTAGGGGTGGATGAGAAAAAAGGTGGGCCCTTAAAAGAACCGCGGTTAATTAGTAATTTCTGTCAAGTTATCGATTGTTGTCATCTTATTGATATGGGTTATAAGGGTGATAAATTTACATGGAAGAGAGGGAAGGAAAAGGACTCTCAGGTTAAAGAAAGGTTAGACAGATTCTTAGGTAATAGGGAGCTTCAGGGCTTGTTTAAAGACATCAGAGTGGAGCACCTCAATTACTTGGGGTCTGATCATAGACCTATAGTGGCCAATATGGTTGAATCAGAGGAGTCTTCGTTAAAGAGGAAAAAAACAAAGATTATCAGGTGTGAGGCTTCTTGGCTCAACTATGATGACTGTAAAAATATTGTGAGGGACTTTTGGAAGGCAAATGAGGGATGTGCTGGGAATTACAATAGAAAGGTCACTTCCTGCCTGAACTTAATGGCAGATTGGAATAAGAAAAGATTGGATGGGTCCATAAGAGGGGCTATCGACAGAAAGACAAAGGAGATCCGCACGATTGATAATGGGCTGGATTCAAACAGTGACAGTATTCTTAAATTAGAGAAAGATCTTGACATTCTGCTTGATGAGGAGGAAATTTATTGGAAGATTCGCTCAAGAGAAGATTGGCTCAACTGGGGAGACCGCAACACAAAATGGTTCCATGCAAAAGCTTCTCAGAGGAAAAAACGTAATGCTATAAAGGGGATATTAAATGCCAGTGGAGCTTGGACTGAGGATGAGGAGGAAATAGGATCAACAGCCTCAAATTATTTCATCTCTCTTTTTTCGCTCGTCTTGCCCCAATATGGAAGCTATCAACAAAATAACAACTTGTGTGCCTTCTATAATTACGGAAGATCAGAATAGGGAGTTGAATAGACCCTATATCAGAGAACAAATTGAACGTGCTCTAAAAGACATGAATCCCACAAAAGCACCAGGCCCTGATGGGGCTCACGCAAGGTTCTTTCAAAAGTATTGGGACATATTAGGGGATGAAACTTCAAAAATTTGTCTCTATATTCTGAATAATGGTGAAGATGTGGGACCTCTTAACAGCACTTGGATAGCCCTCATTCCTAAGATCACTAAGGTGGAGAGGATGGCGGACTTTAGACCCATTAGCCTCTGCAACGTGATTTACAAGATGATAGCAAAAGTTTTAGCCAATCGTTTGAAAAAGATCCTTGATTCGATTATCTCACCTACTCAGTCAGCTTTTGTGCCTGGAAGGCTCATCATTGATAACGTGGTGTTGGGGTTCGAATGTATTCATGCGATCAACAATCGTAGGAGAGGCAAGGAAGGTTTAATTGAGGCTAAATTGGATATGAGCAAAGCCTATGACCGGGTAGAATGGGTCTTTATAAAGGAAATGATGTTAAAAATGGGCTTTGCAAGCAACTGGGTTAATAGGATAATGAACTGTATAAGCTCAGTCAGCTATGCAGTGCTAGTCAATGGTTCCCCCCATTTCACCTTTAAGCCTGAAAGAGGGTTAAGACAAGGGGATCCTCTGTCTCCTTACCTCTTTCTAATTTGTGCTGAGGGCTTCTCAGCTGCTATAAATCAAGAGGAGAGTGTGTCCAACCTGGATGGTTTACGTATCAATAGGCTTTGCCCCTCTCTAACCCATCTTTTCTTTGCTGACGATAGCCTTCTTTTTTTCAAAGCCACGAGAAGGGATTGTGAATCAATCACTTGGTTATTAAGGAACTATGAGCAGGCTTCGGGCCAAACGATAAACTTAAGTAAGTCCGCTTTTATGGTTAGCAAAAATGTGGATAGACTTACAGCTGAGTTCTGTGGCAATATCCTTGGCATAAAACTCACAAACTCATTAGGCCATTACTTGGGGATGCCCTCTCAAACCGATCGAAACAAGAACAAAATTTTTTGGAAAATTAAAGATCGAGTCTGGAAGGTGCTTATGAATTGGAAAGAAAGGTTTTTTTCTTTAGGGGGCAAAGAAGTCCTCATAAAAGCCATTGCACAAGCCATCCCTACTTACACAATGAGTTGCTTCCGTCTCTCAAGGAAGATATGTGATGAGATAAATGGGATGTGCGCCCGGTTTTGGTGGGGTTCGAATCAATCAAGCCCTAAAGCCCACTGGATGAGCTGGAGTAGGATGTGTCAAAGTAAGGAAAATGGAGGTTTGGGGTTCAGAGACCTATTGTGTTTTAACCAAGCATTGTTAGCAAAACATAGTTGGCGCATTTTAAGGAACCCTCAAAGTTTACTAGCAAAGACACTGCGAGGTCGCTACTTCAAGAATGGGGATTTCTTAAAAGCCCAAATAGGGAACAATCATTCTCTTACCTGGCGCAACATTCTGTGGGGAAGGGAGTTATTTAAAAAAGGCTATAGATGGAAGGTAGGGGATGGCAGACATATAAAAATTGATGAAGACCCTTGGTTAGATCGTGTGGGTAGTTCAATACCAGTAGGAGTGAAAGATTCCATGAGGGGAGGCTATGTCAAAAGACTAATTGATGAAAATGGGCTGTGGAAGGAAAATATTATAAGAGAAAATTTCTCTCTAGACAATGCTGAAGTCATCCTTAGCATTCCTATTGGAAGTCGAAGATCAAAGGATGAAATTATTTTGAACTTTGATAAAAAAGGAACGTTTTCGGTCAAGACAGCTTACCATTTAGCAAAAAATTTAAACAGTAAGGACAGGGCTTCAACCTCGGGTTCTGAGGACCAGAAAGTTAAGTGGAAAAGATTGTGGAAAATGAAGGAAAGGCCAAAGATTAAAATTTGTGTTTGGAAAATTATCCAAGACATCATTCCAACTCGGTTAAATATTATTAAAAAAGGGATTAACACTAATCCTTGCTGTCTTTTTTGCAGGAAGAAGATGGAGTCTACCTCGCATGTGTTTTGGGGTTGTAAGTTTTCAAAGGTAATTTGGCTGAATGTGTTACCTAACTTATCAGGTCTCTTTGATTCTTATAGGGAGGATTGGAAGCCAAAAACATGCTAGGACTGGATGATAGCTCACTTAAATAATGCAGAGCTTAAGGTTGCTGCTATTGTGATGTGGTGCATGTGGAATCATAGGAACTGGATTCTGACGACACAAAATTCCCCAAACAATCAGTTACTATACAGACAGATTAAAGCTTTTCACAAGAGAGATAGTACAAACCTCGAAGATCCTCTTCCACAAAGGACAGAGACCCAGTCGAGTCAAGACAGATGGAGACCTCCTTCTAGTACCAGCTAGAAATTGAAATGTGATGCTGCATGGAATGCTGGTACAAGCAGGGGAGGAATCGGTTGGATCGATCGTGACTCAATTGGGTCTTTGATCTGTGCGGGAAGGAATCAAATCACTAAAAAATGGAGTATTAAATTATTGGAAATGAAGGCTATCCTCGAAGGGTTGAAAAACTTAAGGGAGCTGATCATGGGACCTTTACCTCAACTCTTGGTGGAATCAGATGCAGAAGAGGTAATCTCCCTCCTAAACATGCAAGCGGTGGACCTCACTGAGATCAGTAATATCATCGAGGAAATCAGAGAGCTGGCCTCACGGATGGGCGTGGTTTCGTTCTCAAAGTGCACAAGAGCTTCCAATTTGGCTGCTCACCAGTTGGCTAGATCAAATTTTTCATCATCTCCTCTTTCGGCTACAGAGGCGATTTCGATTCCCTCTTCGGGGCTGAATGGGTTTTGTTGGAATTGCGAGGAGGTCGAAGATCTGGATTTCGAAGTGCGGAAGGCAGTTGTTAGCCTTAATTATGGTGGTTGTATTTGAACTTTCCTTATTTCTGTATGTCAAAAAAAAAAAACAAAACAAAAGTAGTTTTCGAGCTAGATGAAGAATTTTCATCCTCATAGCCTAATCCATTTTTATCATTAAAAGGTAAATAATATTATCTAATTTTTGTGCACCTATGGTTAGTTTCTTAATGGACTCTTTTGCATTTTCAAGCTCTTTATTAGCAAGCAATTCCTTTTCTTTAAGCACATGCAAAATATTATTCTTCTCACAACTATCACATTAAAGAAATTTAATCTTGTCAATCAAAGGAAATTTATCTGTTTCTAAAGAAGTTTCCAAATCAATAATTTTAGTTTTTAAACTAGCAATTTCATCATTTAATTCCAATGCAAAAGATTCAATTTTCTCATTCTTGTTTCTCAAATTCAATTCAATTCAATTCACAAAATAAAGATGTGAGATCCTCATTCTCTTTCTCAAGAAATTTAATTTTATCAACCAATGCATTTTCTCATCACAACAAACATCAAATCTCATTGTGCAACAATATATTATTAGCTCTATTCTTTATACAAGAATTTTCATCTATCAACAATTTATTCTCAATGGACAAGGCCTTATACTTCTTTGATAGTTTGACATATTTAAAGCCAAGTTTTTTTAAATCACATTGCATGTTTTCAAATGCATCATAAGAAGGGGTTTTATGATTTACCTCATTTTCATCACTTTCATCGCCGGAACCATTATCCGAATAACCCATCAAGCATAGGGAGACTCCATCACATTCTTCCTTTTCCCATTTCATGAAAATTTTCTTGATTTTGAGAATTAACAATTTTCCTTCATATCAAATGAATCATTAGTAGTACAAAGAGAATTTTCAACATTATACACATTATCAAGAAAATTCAAAATATCATATGCATATATAAAATGTAAATTTTCATCACATATTCTTCTATCTAATGCACAATATATGATATTTATGGCTTGGACATTAAAAGAGACCAATTTATCATTGCATTTCAATTTAGACAATTCATGTTCACAAACATACAGAAAATATTAATAGCAAGCAAAAATGTTTTCATTCTCTTTCTCCAATCATCATATAATTTCTACCATCAAAGGAATGAGGTTTATCAATACAATGACCTTAAAGAAAATCTAAAGTTTCCATAGTTCTAACAATTAAGCTTTTCATATAACTAGTTAATTACCACGTGCAAATACACGTGTGGTTTTTTTTTTTTTAAAGTTTAATTTCATAATAGCACCTCCAAAAGAAAAAAGAACAATGTCACTATTAGTTTAAAAAAAATAATATCATAAGACGTGTCTATATAAACTTAAAATAAATTTACCTCTTTTTTTAGAAAATAGTAAAATATATTTATCTCTTAGTTGATAATAGTTAAACAATCACCACTATACAATTTCTTCAAAATATGGATTGACACATGCACACTCAATGTACCATTTATACTTCGCCCAATATCTTGAATTATTTTTGAAATTAAAAATACTTTAAAATCAAATGAAATGGGTGAGAATTAACATTATAGAAAAATGGAGCTCAAATGGTTGATGAAAGAAGAGTGGAAAAATACTCCATTTTATAGTTGTAGAGAATGTGAAAGATTTATGAAACCTTTGAAATTCTCTCTCATTTAGAATTTTATAATTAAGTATAATTAAATAGGTAAAACTTTTCATATTCAAATTCTTTAAATTCCATTCATCATTATCAATTTAGTGGTGCATTCAATCATTCCATAAATTTTTTTAAAGATTTAATAAAATAAAATTATATATATATATATATATATATATATATATATATATATATATATATATATATATATATATATATATATATATGTGTGTGTGTGTATATATACATGTATATATATGTATGTATATATATAGATTGAATATCGTCCTATTTTTGGTTTACCACAAAGAGAAAAAATGTAATTTTCATTTAAAATTTATAAGCACGTTACTTCAAACAAAAAAAAAAACATATTACTTCCTATTGTTGGAATATCGAAAAAAAAAATCAACGAAAAATGATATTAGATTTATAAAATAAAAGGTAATACTAAGAACTAAAATTTTAACCAAAAAATACAACTATACATAAGCTTTAAAAATTGTTAAAAAAAAAAAAACAGACGAATTCAACACTATATTTATATTTATTATTTTCTTTTATAGGTGATTTGAGTTTAAAAAAAAAATTCTTACCTATCTTAGTATTAATAACATATCTTTCAATAAAGAAAAAAGAATCTATCTAGAGGATAACATATCTTTCAATAACATATCTTGCAATCCTCACTGTGAAGCTTCTTCAACTTCAAACCCAAAACTAATTAAGATTGAGAGACTCATAATTCCAAATTCCAAATCATGAAAAAAGAAATGTGATATAGGACACAAAATTGATTAAGACGAAGAGACCCAAATTTTCAAACTCCAAATCATGAAAAAAGAAATGCAATAGAGGACAAAATATACTTGAAGATAAAGAAGCTGAAAATCATCATCATCAAACAATACACGGAAAGATGAAAGGAGTTGCAATGCAAAGAGGAAAATGCAGGACATTTGGAATTTATATGCATTCACCCATGGGAGTTCAACAGTTAATTTATTTTTATGAATTTAATTCTATATGAAACGTTTGAATTGAATCGGTAGAATAATGGTTTTTTTTAATGAATTGGAAACAAAGTCGATTAATGGTTTTTTTTTTAATGAAATGGAAATGGATTGCTTAGAACGTATAATTAAATAATTATTAGTAATTGAGTATGGGTGGCCTAATTTGTAAATTTAGTATTTGACAAAGGGGTAAAGAAGTCAAAAAAAGTTTTTCAAAGATTGCAGCTTTTTAATATATTATAGATTTTTCAAAATATTAATAAGATACTTAAAGTATCAAAATAATATTTGAAAAATGATTTATCTAAAAGAGCTTCTCGTTCTGATACCAATTATAGCATCGATATGACAACGCTAGAAGGGAGTGAATAGAGTCATTTTAAACTTAGTAAAAAAATTTCCTAAGTGAGCCAAATTAAACAAGTTAACACACTTTTTGCAAACAATTAATTCAAACTAAAATTCATGCAAATAAATTCACTTTAAATTAAACAAGGAATTAATAAAAACAAAATCAAACACATTCTATTTAATTCTAATATCAAGATTGGTAAGGAATATATAAAATTAATAAAACTACCAACCTAAATAAATATATAGGAGCAATTAATTTTATGCAATAGAATATATAATAAAATAATTGTAAAAATAAAATATGAGAGAGTTAGAGAAATTGACACCACAAAATTTATAACAGCACAACCCGGCCTACTGCACTCTCCAAACTCCTCTTGGTATTTCACTAGAACAACGAACGACCATTTTCACGGCTTAGAGTCGAACCGTTACAACATTTCTTTTTGGGAGCAACAAGCTGAAACCCAATCCTTTTCCACGGTTCAGTATCAAACCATTACAACCTCTTTTTTTCAGGATCAAGATAAACCTTTACAATGAATTGAAAGTTTAAGACCAAGATGAAAACACTATCTCAAATAGTAGATACACAAATCTAATCTCACAATTTTATAAGAATGAATTCTTTACAATTAAAAGCCCTCAAATTTGCTAAGTTTTTTTTTTTTAATTTTTTTTTAAATGAAGCTAAAAAAATGCTCAAAAATTATCAAAATGCTATCCCAGATGAATATGATTTTTCATAATTATTTTCCCATTTTTTCCATTTTTTTTGAGTCTTAAATAGAGAAGAAATAGCAAAACTAGCCATTGGCTACCACGTGTTAGCTTCTGATTGGTGTTGAAATTCCATGTCAGCCACCACGTCATTGCCACATCAGCAATTCTGATCGTTGGACTTCCACTTCATTTGCCACAAGGCTTTCTCCTTCAATTTTGTTTTGCCTATAACTTCTTTGTTTAAGCTTCGATTCGAACGATTCAAGATACGTTGGAATCACTTTTTCAAGCTCTACACAATGGACACTTTAAAATACCAAAGTTTTCAGTAAACAAGATTAAGTTTGTTATCATCAAAATATTAATTAATTAGTTTAAGATTAAGGGTAAAAAAGCCAACAGAAGGGACCAAAATGGAACTAAATTCAAACCTCAGGAGTATAATTGTTAAATTTGAAACCTTAGGGATCCAAATGCAATCAAACCTAAACCTGAGGGACTAAAAGTGTATTTTTTCCCAAACAATAGTATCATATCTAAAACATTTTTATATAATTTATATTTATAAAATAAAGTTATAGGATAAAAATAAAATTATATTTGTTTAAATTTTTTAAAAAAATTATTAGATAAAAATAAAATATTTCTGTTAATTATTATTCATATTTTAATTATTAAGTTGTAATAATAATGAAAAAATTTATTATAAATAAATAAAAAGAAACATTTGTAAATTAATAAATTTAAAAAAATTATGTAAAAAAAAGGAGATAACAATAGAGAGAGAGGAAGGTAAGGATGAGGTGAGGTGAAGAAGAGAGGGGAGAGGGAAGTCGTGGGGCCACAAGAGCGGAGTTAATAAGTCTATAGAGATTGTGTTAATAAGTTGTGGAGTTAGTGTTAAGATTAGAGTGGTGTCACGCTTAGTTAGAGTGGACTTTTATACATTTGATAGAAAATGAGTTTCACTATTTATAGAGTTTCCTATTGTCTCTAGGCAGATCTATACATAACATGACAAGATGAATAATTTTGTTGGTGACGGACAACACCTCGACTTGGTTAGGACCAAACTCAATAGGTTGGGCAATTCCTTAACTTCCGAGCTCCATGGGTCAGCTTTAGAAAGTTTATCTGCTACACGCTTGGACACATGTGGTGCCCATGTGGACTTCAAGAGAGTCCACGTGGACATGTTACTCCTGCCCAATATACCAAAATATTTATTTTAAATATATAAGTCCAGCAGGAGTGTGTGACAATTTTGGACTCTTTTTTTTGTCAAAATTTTAATTCATTTTCTATTTATAAGCTCTCAAATTAAACAAACGATTAAAAAAGTTGAGTGGATGGTTTACAACCATTTAAATTTAAACACTTTCAACAAACAAGTTGGTTTCATTGTCATCAAAATAGTATTGATCATATATTATCGAAATTGTCAAATAATTGTTTAAGTTTCTTGAACTTCACTTTACATCTTAGTCGAGCTCTTTATTAAGATTCTCTCTTCTAGTTATAGTGTAGAGAATTTAAGCATTATCTAGTAAATTGTCCACACATGTTCAAAAGAACAATTTTGTTGTAATTAATTTAACTTATCTCCAATTCGTTTTTGTTTTTTGGGTTAAAGAGAAGAGAGAACAAATTCTTTCCTTTAAATCTCATGTTTTTTTTAATAATTATTTATGTGATTAAATGCCTTCATTTTTTTGTCAGTTGAATTGGGTATCTCATAATCATTCTCTCTCCCTCTCTCTTGTTCAACAAAAGGTCGGTGATGTGATTGAACATCATTTTTGCAACAAAACAATATTTGATTATATTCTGTTAACTCCAAAACAATATTCGATTATATTCTATTAATTGAAGAATTTCTTTCATGATTAATAGATATCTTATCAATGAATATAAATAAAGAAGGAAATGGACAATGGGAAAAGGATTTTTTTTTTGTAAGGCAGGAAAAGGTTATATTATTAGATGAAAGATAGAAAGAATATTTCTTTAACCATATCAAAGCTAAATCAAAATGGATTGTTCTTTTAGCAGCATGGAAAATTCCACATTAAAAAAGATCCCATTCTCTACATATATCATGAGTTAAGTGGACCAAGAGCTACCAAATATCATCAACAAGAATGGATGAAAATTCAGGATGTGTTTGGGATGAATTCTTTGAATATTGTGTTATAAGTGGTTATTATTTAAAAAGACTCATCCATCAAGGTGTTTATTTTTTGAAAGTGAGTTTAGTATCATTAGAAGAGAATTATTTTTTAGATAAAAACAAGTTTCTAATAAATACTTGAAAAACTATATTAAGTGCTTCATTTTAAAGTATTTAAAGTATTTTTTATGTAGGTTTTTTCTCTATGAATTAACCAAACATGATTGAAGTTTGAAAAGTGGTTTAAAGAATTTTTTTTTTTACTATTTCAAAAATCATGTTTAAAGTGATTTTAATTATAAAGTATATTTAAAATTTTCAAATCGTGTTTCCAACTATATTGGCAAATACTACAATAAAGTTTAGAAAATGTATTTCATAAAATTTAAAGACTTTTCTACTAACTTGAAAAAGTATGTCAAGCATATACTCTTAGAAAAATAACGTTAGGTCGTGAAGTCTAATCAATAAAAAAGAGTATAAAAGTATTTGACCAACGTCCAAGTAGGAAAAAAAAAAGGTCATATTATTGTACGTTCAAATGACATCTTTTTTTTAGGAAAACTATGACCATTCTTTATTATTTTACAAAAATCAGTTTATACTCCTAAACTTTGGAGATTGTATCAATAAAAACTCTAAACTAATAATTGTATCAATTTAAATCTTAAACTTTCATAACTGTATCAATTTACACTCTATTAGATTTAGTTTGGAAAATGTTAATCTACAGGTGTGCAAACATATAATTATATCAATTAAATTCTTAAACTTTCATATTTGAATCAATTTAGACCTCCGTTTAAAATAATGGACGATTTTCATATGAAGGGTCTAGATTTTTTAAGAAATCTACATACATGTGAGAATTGATGTGATTTTCAAATTGAGGGACTCAAATTGATTTACTTATGACAATTTAGGGGTTTAATTGATAGAATTATGAGTCTCCACATGTGTGAACTAACATTTTCAAACGGAATCTAATAGATGGTGTAAATTGATACACTTGTGAAAATTCTGGATTTTAATTAATACAAATATTAATTTAGAATTTTAATTGATACAACCCTCAAAGTTCAGGAGTATAAATTGATTTTTGACCTTTTTTTTTTTAAACATAAGAGAGAGTGAGAGAGTACAAGAAAATATAGATGAAAAAAAGAGCTTTCCAAGGATATTGAAAGAAAAACCAGACTAGTAAAATGTTGTTTCTTTTTCTAGTATTCTTAAAGGGTGAGACAAAATTTTGAAATTCTTTGTAGAATTCTTTTTGCATAGTCTATGCAAAATGAGTAAGATATGTATAGTTTACATTGTGATTATATAAAGTTGTTGCAATTTGAACATAAACTCAACTGGTTAAGATCTTAAACTTTTGTCTTATATGGGTCATAGTTGAATAAAGTATATATATAAGGTTAAATTCCAAGTTTAGTCATTAAACTTTCATGTTTGTGTCTAATAGATCTCCAAATTTTAATAAGTATCCAATAATTAAGGTCTTAGACTTTCAATTTTATGTTTAATAAATCCCTAAACTTTAAAATGTCAAATAAGTTCTTGAACTTTCAATTTTGTGTCTAATAGGTTTCTAACATATTCGAATTTCAAAAAATTAGCTGATGTATTATATATAAAATTGAATTTCATGTATGGACTCTAAACTTTCAATTTTTGGTACGCAAATTTTAAACAATATCAAATAGGTCAATGATTTATTAAACACAAAATTGAAAGTTTAAGAACCTATTAGACACTGTTTAAAGTTCAATTGAAAATTCAAAAAGCTATTAGACAATTTTTTAAAGTTATGGACCAAATAGAAACAAACTTGAAAGTTAAGACACTAGACTTGAAATTTAACTATGTATATATATATATATATAAACACACACATTTATATTAGATGTTATTGTCTTGCTTTCCCACTACTATTGTTTTTACTGTTAATTTACTTAATTAAAAAAAGTACAAATTAATGTGTGAGAGAGAAATTAGAATCTATTAGAGCCACAACTTGGATTCTGTAAAAGCAATGGTTGAGCATGAGAATCTCAGGTCACCCAACTAATTAGAAAGCTTTTGTTTTCTTTATGTATTGGTCCAGATGATCAACATCAACCTGTGATGATGGAGTTAGAAGCACTCCTTTTATAAAAGGAGCTTTGTAAGAAGTTATATTCTTTTTCCCCTCCCCACACTCTCATCTCAAAAAAAAAAAAAAAAGATGGATTACAACTTCTGGCTTGTCACCCTCTTTGCTTCAAAGAATCTCTATTCAAATTTGGCATTATTCTTCTCTCATTTCTTTCAACACAACTCATAAAATTTCACATCACATTTCAGTAAATGTCAAGTTAGTATTTATTTGTCACGTTCACAAATAATTTGAACGGCAAAAATGTATAGTAAACTTTAATGGCATACATGTACTTATAAAGAAACTTCCCATAGTATAGAGAGGAGAAAATTGAAATTAAAGTTAAAACTAAATAAACTAAAAGTTTAATCACATTGTTCAAATCTAAGGGGCTCCACCCTCCATTAATTCACACAAAAAGCTAGGCATTAGGCCAATCCAATGTCAACTCCAAGAAAAATGAAAAGAAACTTTTTTTTTATAGTTTTGATGTAATCTTTATTTGTGGAAATCTAGGTTTATGGGGGAAACATATGTGTTTTTTGTTGGCATGTTTGTGATTTGTAAAGATAAATGTGAACATAAACTTGAGATGCAAAGGTTTTAGAGGTCCGAGTTTATGTAATTTATATGATTCGTAATTTTACATATGTAAACAAACCTATCCCATACACCAAAATGCCTCCCAAAGTTTATGTTTTGTTAACACCCTTTCAAGTACTTTTTCCCAAAATCATCTTAAGTTCTTAATCACCATGTTTGATCATGGCTGCCTTTCGTGGAAAAATAATTTTATTTTTTAAAAATAATAGCATTTAGCTTAAATTACAAATTTGGTCCTAATAGTTTGGAAAAAGTACTTAAAATTTAGCCCTATAATTTTAAAAATTAGAATTTCGCCTTTGTAGTTTGATAAAACTTCATAAATAGTCCTTATTAGAAAAATTTTAACTTTTAAAACTATAATCACTAAATTCTGACTTTCTCTAAAATCACAGAGATCAAATTTGTAATTTAACTTCTAGTATAATTTATTATATACTTTCATGTGTCACATTCCATGCAATATTGAGTATCAAATGGGTATCTTATAAATTAAAATCTTGCCATTTACACTAAATACAAATGGGGTATCTTAAAATCTTACTCTTTACACTTGCTCTTAAGCCCAAACATGGGTTCCTTCCCATCCCAAAAGAGAACAGAATATAAATGTTGCTCATCAACATACAAATGCTAAGAGACAAACCATTGAACATATACATTGAAAAAAAAATCAAAACATATGCAAATACGTCATTTTTCGTTCATAAATTTAATGGAAAAACTTTTAAAGGTTGTTTTGAAACAAACTTCAAAGTTCAAGAGTTAAAATGAAAATTTTTAAAATTCAGGGGTATAATTGAAACCAACTTCATAGTTCAATGGTACTTTTGATAATTTAACCTAGATATATTATGACATAATAATTAACTCACAGTAGCTCGATGAAGATAATTTTTTAATCGCTTAATTAATTTTCGACACTCCTCCAAATCCAAATCAAAGATTATATTTCAATTTTTTTTTAACAAAAGCATTTTTTTTTATATTCTTTTGGACTTGATGATTTGATATAGACATTTTTCCCCTCAAGACAAAAATGGAGTCAGATTTTGGTGGATAATTTTAACAAGTTGCCTCAAAAGTTACAAGCCTTTGCATTAGCCTACACTGTGTTGTCATCAGAAAAAAAATATGGAAATAGAAAAAGAAAACAAATTGATTTTTTTTTTTTTTAATTTTTTCATGGCTTATTGGAGACCACATTTTTCGATATCATTATAAAGAAGAAACAAATGGTCACCATCACGAATCACACTTATATCATCAATTTCTGCATTATCTGCACTCATCACTTTTGTGGGCATTTGCCCTCCAAACTTTTCACCTGCACCAAACAAGGAGTAGTAGTTGCAATCAATTCATCAACCCAAAAAGTTTATTGGTTTTTTAAAAAAATTATAATCAAATAATACGATTAAATTCGATATCTTTTTTAGCCATATAATTTCAACATGATATCATAGCAAGATTATCATACTCTACTAAATCATAACGTACCTGCTATTTTGCAGAGCTCTTCTATCGAATTCGGGAGAAGCATTAACTTCCCGTATTGACTTTTAACCTTACTTCCAACTCGAGGCTGCATATGTACGGTAACCCTTTTCTTGATTTGTCGAGAGACATTCAAATAAGAGCTTGTTGGCAAGTTTTCCAAGGAGGAGACTATAAAATCAGAAGGACCTCCATTTCTTCCTTGTTTGTTATGAGAAAAAATGTCCTTTTCAGCTCCTTCAAGCTCATCAAACTCAATTCGATGTTCATCTAAACTTCCCACATTTTCGTTTCTTTGCTTTCCTATTTCACCTTGTTGTTCTATAACACCATCTTCTTTAGAATGATTTTCAAGTTTCTTTAGCCCACCATCACTCCAAATATTATTGCCCATTCTTTCATATTCCTTCATTTTCTGCCAATATGCAACAAAAAAAAAAAAAAAAAAAGTTAGAAAACTAAAAAGGAAAAAAAAAAACTAGACATAAAAAAAGGGATAATTATATTGATACCATGAAAAAGTTGTTCATTATAATATTTCCATCTTCTGAATTTGATTGAATAATATACAACAAAGAAGTTCTCTTAATCCTCAATATTTGAGAAAGCTTTGAGGTTCGAATCGTGAAAGGTTGTGGCTTTTGACATAACACTCCAAATTCTCCAAACATGTCTCCAGCTGTTGCTCGTCCAATAACCTATAGAATCACATAAAAAAATAATAAATATATTGAGTTTATGGGAGAAATTTTATTTTTTTGAATATATATGTTGAGTATAAATATGAAGGAGATCATATGTTATAAATAATATAAATTTGAGTACATACTTGATCATGGCCATCAATATTGGATATTAGATCCTGCAGTTGGAATTATTTTCCACAATGTTTCTGAAAGTTAGCAAAATGCATGGGGAATTTTTTGTATTTTACAAAAGAAAATTAAAATTTTCCAAAGAGAAAAATGAAATGAAAGATTCTTAATTACTTACCACACTGCCTGAGACCAATATATAGAGATCTGTTTGAGCCTCATTTTGGAGTATAATATCTTCCTTAGGTGGGAAGTACTCAGCCTCCACATCTGACACCTTAGTATGCAAAAGTTGATTATCACTATTAGACCCAAAAATTTAAAATAGATTAGTAGTGTAAATTTATTATTATTTTTTTTCTCAACACACCTTTATCTAGGTGTGGTTTCTAGTGCTAATTTGTGTCTTTTCACATATTAAATTCAAAGCATAAATAAATAGATTAGATCATTAAATTTAATAGTATTTTTCTTGGTATTGTCTATCAAAGGAGGCAAATGTTTGAAATCAAAATCATTCAATCTCATTATGTTTTGAACAACCCTTTCCTATTGACTTTCCAACACTAACTTTTGACATGAGTTAATTGGAAATTAAAAAAAAAAAATGTCTCTCTGTCTACATTCTAATCTCCTATCTATCAAAAATTTAGTAGTGAGCAGTAGGAATTTCTACTTAGTTAGCAAAAAAGTATTGCCCCTATATTTTTAAATTATCATTAAAACAATATTTGCTTACACGTCGATCACGATCAAAGCTTAATTATACTAATTTGTTAGTATGATGTGTATTTCTATTATTCTATATGTCCCTTGCATTTAATAGATAAATGGGTCCTACCATAATATTTTTCTCACTAAAAATATATACCACATCAAAAGCTATGTGTAGGCAAATATATTTTTCTAATTATTAAACCAAAAATCTTAAAGTTATGGGATAAATTTAATTATTTTTAAAAAAGAAATTAATCAATATCTACTTAGCTTAAGGAGGGGAAAAAGGAGAGGGGGCTTAAAATAATTACCAATTGGAAAAGAAAGTCGTGAGAAACTCCTTCAAAAAGGTAGGCTTTTTGAACAATAGGATAGAAGAGATAATGAGCAATGGAGGCTCTAATGGCTTTTGGAAGTTCGTTCAATGTGTCTTGCTGCTTCAGCCCCTCGGTTCTGAACTTGAGACATATGTGCGACAACATCTGGTCTTGTATCCGATCCGGTAACTGATTTCTCGATGCAAACTCCGTCGCAGCTCGTACTGAATCCCTCTGCAAAACAAGACTCTCAACCATGTTAACTATATTTTGTTGATTCTAACACTAATAAGACACCAGAAAGTGTTACCAAAATTATGTCAATCATAAAAAAACATTAAGAAAAAACCAGAAACAAAAACGTTATAAAAGGCTCTTATATCTTACAAAGCTTTCGATCCATCGATTAAAGAAGCAGAAAACAAAAGTAGATAAAATAATGGAGAAAAAAACGTAGAATTTGTGCATGCATGAGAGAAGAAATAAAATATAATCAAGAGAGAAGAAGATGGTACGTACGAAGTTTCGGGTGCGACTAGTCCAATGGACGACGAGATTCGTCATGTTGCCAATGAGATAAGAGGTCAAACCCAAGTTGAAGAGCATGTAAAAGATATCAAACAGCATTTCTCTAGGGTTCTCAGCATGGAGATCGCCATAGCCAGTGGTTGTTAAGGTGGTAATGGACCAGTAAATTGCAGTAACATAAAGGTTCCAGAGACTATCTTCCTTGAAATTTGGGTTCACTGCACCAATCCATGTTCGTTTTGAGTCGGGATACTTGTCTGCTATTAGGAAATTAAAGCACCCAGCACAGTGTACTGCAAATAATGTAACCTGTGTAAAATGTAGCATGAAAGCAATAATTAGCTAAAAAACTGCTCTAATGAGGATAAAATTAAGAATACTTGTCATACACTAGTTTAATAGGAATTTCTATTTGACTTACTTTAGTAGTTATATAAAGAACAAAGGATAATACTTAGTTGCATACCTTACCGTTCAATTGTTGACAACAATGAGTGAGAAAACGCAATTAGAAGAGAGAAACGTGAAAATATTTTCTCTTCTTGTTGTCAACAATTGAATGGTGGGAGACAAATAAATTCCTGCATACCGATATGCAACCAAGTGTTATACATAAAGAAAAATATTTGTCAATTTAATTGAATTGGACAATATTTTCCTTCTAATTGAATGCAATATATTTTTAAAGCTATATCCAAATCTTGTGCAGCTCACTTCACAACCACATAAAAAAAATTATGTGGTGTGGAAATGAGTTGCATAGTAGTTGCATCCAAATTTTTTTCAATTTTTAATAATGTGCTTTTATGGCATTTAAAAGATAAGGGATTCTTAAAAATTTATGAGCCACTAAAAATAAACTCCACAAAAGTCAAAGCCACTTTGGGAGAAGTATTTTCGTTAAAAGAGTGGTGAATTCATTTATATATTAAATATAATAAAAATAATCTAATAAGAATAAGATGCATGCCTTTTTTTTTTTTTAATGTCAACTTATAATTTCAACTTAACTAGTTAAATATTCTTACCAATTAACTTAAGTTTAGTTCAAATAGTTAATGCCCCGTTTGATAACTATTTGATTTTTGATTTTTGGTTTTTGAAAATTAAGCTTATAAATATTACTTCCACCTATGGTTTTCCATGTTTTCTTATCTACTTTTTAGATGTGTTTTTAAAAACCAAGCTAAGTTTTGAAAACTAAAAAAAGTACTTTTCAAAAGCTTGTTTTTGTTTTTGGAATTTGGCTAAGAATTCAATTATTTTCTTAAGAAAAATGGAAACCATTTGTAGAGAAATTGTGAGAAAACAAGCACAATTTTCAAAAACTAAAAACCAAAAATCAAATGGTTATCAAACGGAGCCTAAAGAATTTCGACTAAAATGTCAAAAACTCGAATTTCCAACTCACAACTCATTGAACTCAAAAAAAAAAAAAAAATTATATCTTCAATCAAAATCGAATTCCCACTCCCACATATTATTGAACTAAAAAAATGGTATTTTTCAATGATCGGTAAGTATTCTTTCGAGAATAAAAACCAAGTAAGAGTTGACGATATATATACTTACAGAAACGAGCTTTGTGCAACGGGTCCAGAAATAATTGAACCTGATGTCCTTTTCCAGCCTAAAAAAGAACCCAACAAAGAGGTCAGCCGGAGCTTGATCGGAATTCTGAGCTAGTGGGGAATATGTGAAAAAATCCGAAGCAACAAATACAAAAGAAAGAAAGAAAGTGAAACCTTGCAAAGAGAGAGCTGACCCGTCGGAGCCGCCATAGCCGGAGCATGTTCAGAAGCTTGAATCCAACTTCCCCAGTTTGATTCGTGAACAAGAAACTGATTGACTGTAATGGCGCAGTCGAACAAACGTCGAAAATAAACCAAGTAGACAAATACCTACGAAGAAAAATAATAATAATAATAAGTTTATCAGAATATCATTAGGCTATATTACAAAAAAAAAATATCCCTCAACTTTGTCTATTTCAAAACTGTCATTAGAGTAGAAATCTGTTAGAATGTTGGACAGAAAATCGACGTGGCAATAACTAGAATGCTTATTTGGATTAAGTACGACATTCATTCAGACAAGTCGACTTTTCGTTCAACATTCTAACGATTAAAGTAATATTCCAACTTTTAAAAGAATAGAGATGTTTTTGAAATAAGGGACAAAGTTCACGATTATTTTTTATCATTTTTCCAATATTCTTATTTCGTTTGTAATGGAAAAAAAAAAGTATATTCTTTTTTTTTTTTCTGACCTGACTGCAATTTTTTTGGAGTCGTCGACGAGAAGATAGGATTGGCTATCGAGATATGCGACGAAGAAAGTTACAACGATATCGACGGCAAAGAAGGCATTGACGATTTGGTCGATGATGAAAAGAGCATTTTGCTTGTAAGGAAGAAATGCAAATTCGTATGGACAAATCCAAGCTGAGTATATCACTAGAATTACCAACCACATCTCCCATGCTCTGAAACCCATAACAACAAAATATTAGTAGCAAAATTATTTTTAAATTCTATAATATAAAATATAGCAACTAAACTAGTCGAAAGATGAGGTGGAAAAAATTATTTGATGAGGCCGTCAAAATGCGGCTATCTTTTAATAATATGAATTTAAAAATCTACATATTCCTAATAATTACTAGATACAAAATCATAGTATTTTTGTAGATTTTCTCTTCTACATTTAACTAATTGTGTAAAACTATTAGTCACAATGTGACAATTTTTTCGAATAATTTCTTGGTGAGGTGAGTCTAAGATTGGAGATGATAAAAAGTGTTTTTAAGTTTAAAATAATGGTACCTGGAAAGATAATAAAAATAATTTAAAAAATTCTAAAAACATTACCTGCAGAAATTTTCTCTACTAAGTTCTGGACAAATGTTTATTTTTTAAAAAGAAAAAGAAAAAAAAAAGCCTCTATCCATCTGTATAGCCTGAATAAAAAAGGAGTGTTTCTTTCTAAAGTACTTATGGAAGAAGTGTTTTTGGATAATTTAAGAAGTTTTTTTTTTCAGGATTCATGCAAGAAACGAAGGTAAAATGAATATGTTAGAGAATATGATTTACCGATAACGTGGGTTGAAAGGGGAAATGATGTGTTTAGGAAGCTTGGTGGTGTGGTTGATACTAGCGCCAAGAGAAGGCAAGAGATCAGGAGACAAGAAAGTGCTTTGAAGAGCGCCATTCATTTGGAACTCGTCGGTGAAAAAGCGCTTGAAGAAGTGCTTCGTACAAGAAGAAGATGGCATTTTTAATTTGTAAAGCCACCGAAGAAAGAAATTAAAGCTCTTTAATTTTATTCAGAAAAGGCTGACGACGACGACGAGAAGAAGAAGAAGAAGGTGAAGGAGTTAAATATCCGAGCGGGAAAATAAAGAATTTTGAAGAAGTGGCTGACAAATTAAAGAAGCTCTTTCTGTTTTTGCATTATATAATGCTTAGAAGCACTGTGAAAATGTTTTTTTTTAAACAAAAAAGAAAAAATGGGTTTGAAAATGAAAATTATAGAAGAAAGAAGAAGAAAGACTTGTGCGTGAAACTCTCTCGTCTTGATTGTGGGGGTTGGCAAATGGCAAATCAAAGGTTCACGTGCACTGCGCGTGATGTCTGTGAAATAACCTTTTTTATTTTTTTTTGTTAAAATATCATTTTAGTCCATATACTTTGAGTTTAATTCTATTCTAGTTTTTATATTTTCAAATAATATCCAAATTTGCATCATATACTTTAAATAAAACTTAAAATTGATCTCTACAATTTGTTTGAAATTAATCTTTATTGAAATTGGTTAAATAATAATAATAATTTTAATGCTAGAAAAAAACAAAATGTGAACATATTTCTAAAATTTATAGAGAGAAAGTTAATATAGACAAAAAAAAATTTAGAAAATTTAACAATAAGCTAACCCTAGGAACCAATTTTAAGCTTTATTGAAAGTACATATACTAAATTTGATTATTTGAAAGTACATGGACTAAAATAGAATGAAATTCAAAGTGTAACATCTAAAATTGTATTTTTAACTTTCTTTTTCTTTTTCTTTTTCTTTTTTTGGGAAATTGGAAGTGAAAATTGGACGGTTGAGATTGATTTGGAGAGGCAGTTGGGAGCACGTGTAAAATGGTGGGTAGGAAAGCAGATATCACTCATGATTCTTTCTTTCCCAACTTTCTGTAAACCTTTTTTTTTTTATGCCAGAGTATCATTTTATTTGGCTATCATTAATCCATCTTTAAGTATACAACATTTAAATTACAATATATATATATGTGGGCTTTTTAGATTCGACAACTATTTATTTTTTTGGAAAAAAGAAAAAAAAATCTTCTCATTGACCCTTCCTAATGATTTGCCAACTATTTTTTCTTTTAAGAAAAGAAAAAAATATTTCTTTTTCTTTCTTTTTATATTCATTTCTCTTATTTATAAAAAAAATTTAAGTGTTTTTTGATTTTTTTTTGTTAATTTTTACTATTGAGTATTTTTGTTGGGATGCACATATATTTATATATTAGGTGGAAGGTGGAAATATCCATATATAGAGATCAACTACATTAATTTGAGATCTGTTTTGAATTAAAATAAAATAAAATTCATGCTGGTGGACACAAAATATCCTACTATTACAAAATATATATGTTTTAAATGATTTGTTGATTAATATTTAAGTAACTTTTCTATATCAATTTTGAAGACAACAAATCCATAGTGTAGGTTGATCGATTAGGCCATTAAATTAAGAATGGACTCTCATGTCTCAACTAAGTGCGAGAATAAATTAAGTGCGAGAATAAAATGGACTTTCTTTTTCCAAAATTCTGTTCCACACTCCCAATGAACTTTTATTCTATCTCGTGTTATCATTTTCATTATTTCATAAGATTTTTTTTTAAAAAAAAAATGTTAAAACTCTTCTCGTATACTATTTTAAAAACACGTGATATAAATTAAAAAGCAAAAAACAAAAAAAAAATAAAGAGAAAAGAAAGTGAAAAGATAAATAAACACTCTAACAAAGTATATATCATTGACCAAAATGTCAGAAGTTCGAATCATCACCTTCACATGTTGTTGAATTTTTAAAAAAAAATGCATAAATCGAAAGAAAAAACTCTAAAATTTAATCATTAAATGTAAACTTTGGCGACGATTGTTAAAGGTTAATTACTATCATTTTTACTAGTTGAATTATATTTAAATTGGCAACATAAATCTAAATTATTATTGGTCAAACCGAATTTGACTAGTTACACACCCATTTGAATATGACTTAGTCAGTGAGACATCTCTACTTGATCTCCTACATAATTTTTATACTTTGAAAAGTCTGTAAGAAGTGTCTAAACTTTTAGTATTGTGTTTATTTAATTATTATACTTTTGAACTAATATATTTTCAATTTTGAGTTTAATAGATCTCCATCATCAACTCTATCAATTTAACACACTTATATCATGAAATACCTAAACTTACCAAACATCAACCCCACAATGTAATATATATTTAAATTGATATAGACTCTTATGTAAGTGTTAAATTGATAGAGTTAATTAACATATACTAATTAGACATAAACTTAAAATTTTAGAAATTATCTATTGAATGAGTTAATCTAAGCATAGCTTAATTGGTCAAGGCATATACTCTTGATCAAGAGGTAAGAGGTTCGAAATCGTCCCACCCCGCATGTTGTTGAATGTAAAAAAATATATATAGGAAAAAAATAATTTTTACCCCTAAACTTGTCATGTTGTATCAATTTTTATCCTAAACTTTCAATTTCATCAAATTACACTCCAAACTTAGATAGGTGTTCCAATCCTTAATCTTAAACTTTAAAAATTGTTGCAATTATAACCCTCTGATTAGTTTTTGTTTGAAGATCATAAAAAAAAATATTATCATATGCATTCAATGAATTCTAAAACATATGTACAATACAAAATTGATAAGATTTTAAAGAAAAATAACATTATAGCTAGATTTTTGTTGAAATTTGTGAATTTTGGCAAAGTTATTCAATGGTTAATTTGTGCATTGATCAAACTTAATTTTGTGTAGAGCTTGATTATTTTATTGAAATAATTAGTGAGTGCATATAGATTTTTACATTGATTTTTGTTAAAATAAGTGAGTGAATTAGCAGAGAAATTGAATATTTGGTTAAAATTGCAACATTTTCTAAGTTTAAGGTTCAATTTGATGAAATTGAAAGTTTATAGTGAAAAATAGAATTTTTTTTTTCAATATATATATAATGAAAATTGAGACCTAAGATTATTAAAAACTACTAATATATCTTAATTAATCAAATGAAAATATGTTCATGTTAATCCAAAGTTGGTTATCCAAAATCATTCACAGAGACATCTTTTTTTTTTTTTTTTTGACTTAAGAGAAACACTTTTATGTATGTCGTATGTGTGTATATATATATATATATATATATATATAAAATATTATGATATATATATTCTGTAAAGGCGATGGGGGCGGCACAGACCAAGCGCTAAAGTTCAGGGTTTGGGAGAAAGGCAGAGAAGGGACCAACATCCGCCATTTTCACAAATCATATTCTCTCTCCACTCCAAAAATGCAAAAATCTTTTTTATATAATTACAATTATATATGGTCCCATCATTTTTTTATTATTTGTGGTTCACACTCCCAAACCCTTTTAATACACTTTTTTTTTTTTTTTTTGTAAAGGCCCTTTTAATACTCTTTCCTTTGCTACATATTTCATTGATGTTGACTACTAGCCAATGTGGAGCTAAACCTTGATTCCCTTGCCCTAAGGGATAGAATCATATGATTTCCTTTTTCTTTTTCTCTCTCAAAAATTATAATTGATGGCAAAATTGGTTGGCAAATTTGCAATTTTGTTACACGAAAAAATTATTACTGAATATGACAATTTTTTTCTCTTGTTATGTGATATACTATTTTTGCATCATTGATACACTATATACTGATATGTCATTTATGTGATAAAGTACATCATTGAATAATGTAAAGTATATTACTAATATACCATTTTGGTATCATTGATAAAGTATATCATTGGTATACTAATATAAAGCATACCACTGATATATCAATATAAATCATATTACTAATATACCATTTTGTATTATTGATAATGCACTGACATACCTAATATCAAGTACATCACTAATATACATCTATCATTGACGGTTCTAACATTTTTGCCAATATTACAAAATCTTTTGTCATGTAACAAATTTTCTATTACTTTGGCTAGATCTACTATTATGGTAAAAGTTTCATTTTTTAGTCAAACAAATTTTAATTAGTAGGGTTCTTTTAATTTTAGAAAAAGGTGGAGATGGAAATTAGAACCTCTAACCTTAAAGTTATTGATGACTTAACCAATTAAATTATACTCAGGTTGGTATAGTTTTGTTTTTCATTAATATTGTCTTATCATTTTAATTATTTGTGGACGAGCTTAGAGCCAAATCCTTTTTTTTAAGCATATGCTTATTATATTTATGATGTAGACCTGATAGCTTTTTTTTTTTTTTTTTTTTTTTTTTGAGATTTCATGTAGACTTGATAGCTAGGCCAATATGAAACTTAAAGATCAAATCCTTTGACCAAGGGGATGAACAAAAATGTTTAGGGTTTGTTTGATAATTGTTCTATTTTTATAAATTACCATTTCTTTGATTTGTAATGTACTTTTAAACATTTGTTTTTAATTTTAATCAATTTTTTTATTTAAAAAAAAGTATCTTTCAAATTTTTATTTTTATTTTTGAAATATGGTGGACAATTCAAAAGTGTCTATAATATATAAAAAAATGTTTTACTTTTTTGTAAAAAAAATTGGAAAATAAAAATGAACTTGTTATCAAATTCGTCTAATGTATTTGGATTTTGTTTTTAAGTTCAAAATGCCTATCATTTTTGTTTTTTTTAAAAATGTCTATCATTTTATTCGTGGTTGAGACTTGGGAGAGCTAGAACTTGACTATTTGCTTTTTGCATTTATGATGTAGACTAGTAGCCAATATTAAACTAAAATTTGATTCCTTTTGGCCAAGGGGAAGAATAAAAAAGATTCTGATTTTTAATTAATAGTTATAAATAGTGTAGAATCAATAGTAGTTTTATTTTTCCTTCTCAAAGAAAAAAAAGTAGTTTTATTTTTGTGGTTGAGAGAGAAGAAATTTGTTTTGAGAATATTATATTGCAAATAACTTAGGTTTCGTTTAATAACTATTTGATTTTCTAAAATTAATTTTATAAACACTATTTTCACCTACAAGTTTCTTTATTTTGTATCTATTTTTTTATAAATATTTTCAAAATCCAAGTCAAGTTTTGAAAACTAAAAAAATTTAGAATGCATTTGGTTGGTGATCTGAAAATATAAATTTGAAAACATGGGTTCAATGAAAACAGAAAAAGAGTATGGACTTTATTATGTCGAGACATCACTATTGGAATAGAAATTTTGGCCAATCAGAAATTGTCGCGTCATTACCCAACATTGATGACGAAATTATATTTAATTAGGGATTAATTATATTGATAAAGATCCCTAAATTAAATTATTTAAAATCCCAATATACAATTGAGTTATGTGAAATTTGGGCTAATTTTAGACGAAAGTCCAAATGACTAGGCTTAAAGTCAGTCAAGCCCAATCTAGAGATTAAGCCCAAAGTCAACCAGACCTAGTCTAAAAGTTAGGCCCAAAGTCAACCAAGCCCAGTCTGACTGACAAACCCAAGCCCACTTGGAGGCCTTCAGGAACTCTATAAATAGAGAGCTCTCTCCTCCATTTCAAGGGTTCAGAAGTTGAAACTCTCTAGAGAACTTAGAGAGAATTCAGAAACAAAGACCAGAAGACTCTTTAAACTCTTAGGGGCTGTTTGGCGCAGGGAGTAGGAGTTAGGAAGTTTGGAGTTAATAAGTCTGGGGAGTTAAATAGTCTGGGGAGTTAGGAAGTCTGTGTTTGGGGTGCAGAGTTCTTTAGTCTGAAGTTAAGAAGTCTGTGTTTGGGGTGCAGAGTTGTTTAGTCTGGAGTTAAGAAGTCTGTGTTTGGGGTGCAGAGTTGTTTAGTCTGGAGTTCTGAAATCTGTTTTTTTTTTTACAGTTTTTTTCTACAACTTTTCACAATTTCATTATTAGGGACCTCTTTATATGAATCCTAATAATTAGATTTTTGCTTCTTATTGTACGTATCCTTCACAAATTTGGTTGAAGAATAGAAAATCAACTTTCAAATAAAACCTTGTATTATGTTTCAATATTTTCACATTAATGTCATTTTTTGTTAAAATGGACAAAAAATAATTAGTTTGGATTTGGGACATTAATGTGTGCACCTTATTGTATGTTTCATTCATAAATTAAACTTGGATAAGAAAAAAATTACTTACACTGAAAAATCAGATATTATGTTTTCAATATCCCTCACATCAATGTCAATTTTTTTTCAAGGACCAACATAAGTTAGATGTATGACATTAAGAACATTACACAAATATAATCGAACATGACGGAATTTATATGGAAACAATGGTAAATTTAATTGTTTCAACAAAATAATAGTGAGTGGTCAATAAAGGCCACATTCATGGTTACAACAAAAATATAGTTAATGGCCAATAAAGGCCAATTTCTTGGTTACAACAAAAATAATAGTTAGTGGCCAAGGAGTTAAACATGTTTCCTAAGACCGATCAGGATCGTTAATTACAAATAACAAACGTGGTAAACGATATAACAACGATATTCATTGGAGCACAAAATAGGGTGAATTAAGATAGGTCATTCCCTTCTTCCTAGAAGGAACATGCAGTAATCTCGTTTGTCTTCCATCGGGACGGACAAAAAGCTGGATGTCTTCATTGGATTTGTGAATACAATATCCATTAGCGTTATTCGGTCTTGTTGTGACAACGGTGGTGTCAATTGTTTTAGAGTGTCTGACACATTCGTGCGCCGGCTATCATCCAGAGTAAAGTTCGATTGAGGCCAGGATGCAATCCGCTCTAGTTGGGTGTTCTGCATGTCCATTGCTGAGCGAAAGATGTCTAACATTTCAGATTGATATGATGAACGTTTCCTTTTACTTCCATCCGACATCGTGGCTGATCTTTGAAGCCTGCTAGTTGGTGTCCCTGGATTTTCTTCATCATTCAGATTGGTCGCTCCATCGAAGATTGGGGGTTCTGGTACATGATGTTCTTGGGATACTCCGATCTCTACGTCTGCATCCAGTGGCTCGACATCATTGGATGCCATGTCACCAGAAGTCTCTGCAGCTGCACCCGTCGCACGATCCTTGCCGAATACGAACGCCAACTCATCAAAATGGGGGAATGGCTTATTTCGGAGTCCTTTTGCACCAGGATGACTCTACATTCCCAAACAAATATATTTTTATTCCTAGTTGGTAGTGTAACTAATATGCATGATTTGAATATGTTGTCTTACCCTGACCCATGAGTCAAAGATGTCCCTCTCCACATCTACGCACTTGAATTCTTCATTCCATCCAAAGCCACTACACCCAGATCCTAGCATCTCAGCAATGGCTGTGTATTGCCGCTTCAGGGTCTTAACCCTACAATCTATTGTGTTTGTTGATTCAACACTACAGTTTTGTATTCTTCCTTTCAACATTCGCAGTAGATGCGCTAGGTAGCCGGGCCTGAAAGTGCCATTGTCTGACCTCCAACCTCCCTCCTGGACCATATGAACGAGGCACTCCACCAGCTTGGCGTCCTCGAACTTAGACCAGCAGTGCTTTCTAATTCTTTCAGTACCTGCCATTTGTCTACATGCATTTATACACATCACCTCGAAATTAGCTTTGTTGGGTCGTATGGCAATAAGTATGTACGATCGTAAATGGAATAAAACATAAATTCAATAAAATAAGTTAAAAAGTTTAGTGCAAAAGTTAACATGCAACATAAGTACATAAACTACTTGACAGAAAGTACAAATGATCGAGTTTAGTTCATAATATAATAATAATTGTCATCCTCCATGATCATGCTTGTGTCCATTCAGAAAACATTCGTTCAGCCATTTCGTCCCGACGGTGGCCCCATTCGTCAAAACTTTCAATAAAACTTATATTATCTTCACTTAAGGCAGTAGATGATGCATTTTCATCTCCCCATTCTTCATACCCTATACTAGAACCCATCTCCTGACTGATGAGATTATGGATGAGGCAGCATGTTGTAATTGTTCGACATTGCGTCCGAACAGAGTAGAATGATTTCCCTCGCAGAATGGCCCATCTCCCTTTCAACACACCGAATGCCCTCTCTATTATGTTCCGTGCAGAGGAATGCTTCATGTTAAAAAATTCCCTCGGAGTAGTCGGTGCATTCCCTGATCCACGCCAGTCAGAGAGATGGTATCGCTCCCCTCTAGATGGTGCCAAGAATCCCTCTGCATTTGGGTACCCAGCATCACATAGGTAATAATATCCTGTTGAATGTGAACCATTGAACACATGACCGTGTTAGTGGTGCAGTTAAAAGAATTGAATGTATCGGAGGTTTAATGTTTTGTTTTATTACCCTTGGGGACCTTCAACCCATTAGGTCTTGATATTGCATCCCTAAGAACTCGTGAATCAGCTGTAGACCCTTCCCACCCTGGCATAACGAATATGAACTCTCCACTGGGCGAACAAACAACAAGCACGTTTGTTGCGATTTCACCTTTCCTTGTCCTATATCTTGGGCGATCAGCAGCACTAACATTAACTTTAATGTATGTGCCATCCAATGCACCCAAACAATTCTGTATTGAAAATGGAAATGGCACATGGGTTATGTATATCATCCTAAAACGACCATCACCATATAATGGAGGGACGTTAAAAATATGTATACCTCAAACCATTTCCACTTTGCATCAGTACAAGAGTTTGTGATTGGCTCTGGTTTCTTCAGTAGAATCTCATGGAGTCGCAATACTGCGCTAAGTACAGAGTTGAAGTGCCTAGATACTGTCTCGTCGGACCTTGCGAACTGTGTACGTATTATTCGATTCTTAACATCGTGGGCTAGGATATGCAAAAACATTGCGACCATCTCCTCGACGTCTACATATTCGGTCCCTACTAAACCGCCTGTTGTTCTTAACATACTACAGAGGATGGTAAAACATCTTCTATCCATCCTCGTACTCTCTCGACAACCCAGGTCACTTTCGTAGATCATGCGGAAGAAAGTTAGTTGCCTAATTTGATGTCTAATATACGGCGAGTGGTGTTCTATCCTACGATGGTCATTAAGTAGAAGTTCTAACAACAGTAATGTTTGACGTTGGGTTGCTGTAATAACTGACAAAACGGTGATTAGTTCGTGAGTATCCATATTATGATGGATACACGAATGTTTGTTTCCTGAAACACAAAGGTTGTCATTTGTTATTCATTCCAGTCCATGATTACATATATCATGGGTTGCACTTAGTACTACTACAAGTCAGTAACATGATATTCGTTAGTGGTTTAGGGTATTTTTGAGGTTAGTAGGTTTAGGGTATTTTAGGGGTTAGGTTATTTTAGGGGTTTTAATAGTTTGTGGTATTTTAGGGGTTAGGTTATTTTAGGAGTTTTAATATTTTGGGGTATTTTAGGGGTTTAGGGTTTAGAGTAGTTTAGGGGTTAGGGTATTTGGTTGGGTAATTTAGGGAATTTTAGGGGTTAGGTTATTTTACGGGTTTTAATATTTTGGGGTATTTTAGGGGTTTAGGGTTTAGAGTATTTTAGGGGTTAGGTTAGTTTAGGTTAGTTTAGGGTAGTTTAGGGGTTAGGTCATTTTAGGGGTTTTAATATTTTGGGGTATTTTAGGGGTTTAGGGTTTAGAGTAGTTTAGGGGTTAGGGTATTTTAGGGTAATTTAGGGAATTTTAGGGGTTAGGTTATTTTACGGGTTTTAATATTTTGGGGTATTTTAGGGGTTTAGGGTTTAGAGTATTTTAGGGGTTAGGTTAGTTTAGGGTAGTTTAGGGGTTAGGTTATTTTAGGGGTTTTAATATTTTGGGGTATTTTAGGGGTTTAGGGTTTAGAGTAGTTTAGGGGTTAGGGTATTTTAGGGGTTAGGTTAGTTTAGTGGTTTAGGTTATTTTAGGGGTTTAAATGGTTTAGGGTATTTTAGGGGTTTAGGGTTTAGAGTAGTTTAGGGGTTAGGGTATTTTAGGGGTTAGGTTAGTTTAGTGGTTTAGGTTATTTTAGGGGTTTAAATGGTTTAGGGTAGTTTAGGGGTTTAGGGTTTAGAGTAGTTTAGTGGTTGGGTTATTTTAGGGGTTTTTTAGGGGTTGGGCTATTTTAGGGGTTAGGTTATTTTAGGGTGTTTTGAGTTATGGTAAATTTGTTTACGGTTTAATTCAACTTATAAATTTCAATTTCAAATCAACTTATGAATTTCAATTTGTTATTCCTAACATTCAACTTTTAATAATAATTTCCTCATATGATCCAAAATCAATTTCAATTCATCTTATATTGTTATTATCTTTCCTCAATTTCCTCAATTTCAATTGAAGTTGTTATTATCTTTGTCTAGTGCAATAATTTCCTCATATAAACCTAAATCAATTACCTTCTTGTTATCTTTATAAATTAGTAACAAGACCAAACATTTTGTGCCAATACTATGTATTTAACAATATTATGCCAAAATATTACTTTTTTTTTTTTTTTATATATATACAATTTGTATGTTCGTTTTCTTGTCCAACTTACGAATAAAAAATAATATACATAAATAATATACTATGCCAAGAATTCAATATCTTTTTCAAATTATTAAATGCTCCACTTATATATTATATATAGTTGAATACTTTAAAATAATACTTTACTTTTTTTTAGTTATATATACTTATAGTACTCAATTATTGATTTTCTAATTTTATTTCGTTGGATCTAACTTAAAAGATAATTTTTTATCTACCAGTTAATTGATTTGGAAGTAATACATACTTGTGTCAATGATAAAAAAAATAAAACTAAAAAGTTGAGCTTATGTTGAATATCTTATTGCTAACATTCCATTATGTATTGAAAAAAATCACAACACATGAAAAAAATAATGTATTAATCAGTCAATTAAAAAAAATGTTCACAACTAATTTATAAAGACCAATGTGAGTAATTTACAGAACGAACAAGTAGTACCAATATGGTACATGTTGTAAATAATAAAAAAAATTGCGAACCTCGAATTAAGATTTATGGTATAGGTGTTTGTACCCTGCAAATAGTAAGAGTAAAAACTACACTAGTATGAGAATATCAACTTATATCATAAAAAACATGAAAGTGATGAAGAGGGAACGAGCACCTTAGTTACAGTGCTCAGGTCGAAGGGATGTGTGGCTGGAAAATGAACTGAGTGCTGTAGCATTTGAATTATCATAAAATACATGACCAAACAAATGCATTATCATAAAATACATATATAAAAGAGAGAATGAAGAGAAAAGAAAGTACCCACAAACTTGTACATGTGATGAGGCTGTGGAGTTGTGCTCAAAGAGTCCTAATGTGTGCTATTGTGTATATATAGAGTAGATGAAAGGTAGTTGAGTGAACTTATTGTACCCACCACCATTAATTAGAATAGATTGAAATGAAAGTAGATTTAAACCCAATACCAACCTAACACACATCCAAAATTAAACTTGGCCTCAGATATGCAAGTGGGAAAGGAAAATAGCATTTAATATTCACCAGGTCATTTAAACCAAAGACAGCAGCATAATATTGTAACAACAACATATCTGACGGCATTTAAAACACCATTAAACAGAGAGAGAGAGTTTTGTAGAATTAACACAATCAAACCAAACAAAAAATTGAAGGACATGTTTCATTAATGAAAATAAAGCATTGTATATTAAACTTGGCCTCAGAGATACAAGGTTCATCCATCAAAATATGGTATATTAAACTTGGCCTCAGAGATACAAGGTTCATCCATCAAAATATGGTATATTAAACTTGGCCTCAGAGATACAAGGTTCATCCATCAAAATATGGTATATTAAACTTGGCCTCAGAAACACATGGTTTTATCCATCAAAATTGAAGTGAGGAAAACACAGTTAATAAATCAGAGAAATCAGAATGAAAAATATATAACAAAATTACGAACTGACGGTGAGAAACAGAAAAAAAAAGTCTCGTAAAGGTAGAACAGAAATATGAACTGAGGGTGAGACACGGAGAAGAAGAATTGAAAATGAAAACCCATTTATGAACTGACGGTCAGAAACAGATAAAATGAATCGAACAGGAAAAACGAATTATGAACATGAAGGTCAGAAACAAATAACATGAAAAAAAATACAGAGAAGTGCATTTAAAAAAAAATGTGCTCATCATCAACTTCAGAATACAAATACTCATTTAAAAAAATAAAAAAATAAAAAAAAAACTCAATGCTCATCGTCAATCTTCATCGACCTTCAGAATAAAAGAAACACACAAAAAAATATGCTCATCATAGGCCTTCGAAATGAAAGAAATACAAAAAAAAATATGCTCATCATAGGCCTTCGAAATGAAAGAAATACACAAAAAAAAAATCCATGCTCATCATCGGCCTTGAGGGAAAAGAAAACAAACCTCAGTGAAGCTCCCCCCACCAGGCTTCAGGACGTGTCGAAAGCCCCTACCAAGCACTTCCTTGCCATTTTTTCTCGGATTGAGCGTGGAAACTCACAAGAACAAGCATCAACTGAGAGGATGCTGGTGTGGAAGACGAAATAGCAACGATGGTGACAAGGGCTGACCTCACGGCTGAAGCAGCAAGGGGAGACTTTCAGATCTGAAAAACAAAAACAAGAAAACAGTCAATAACCACAGTTTCAGGATCGTTAGTTGAGGGAAAAGGACATGCAAGGTGGAGAGATTACAGATCTGGGTTAAAGATCTAGGTTACAGATATGAGTTAAAGATTTGATTTGGGCTTGTCGATTTCAGATGCTCAACAAAAAAAAAAAGCAGATCAAAGGACGATACTACCACAGAAGATCGAAGAAGATGAACGGAAGAAAAATCGAGAAGATGAGAAATGAAAAGTGATATACCTCGTGGAACAGAAGATCGGAGAAGATGAACGGAAGAAGAATCGAGAAGATGAAGGGAAGAGTAATCGGAGAAGATGGGATGAAGAGTCGGGAAGAAACAAACTTCGGGAAAGGAGATAGACAGACGAGAGGAAGAGAGAATGTGAGAAATGAAAATGAATTACCGCGTGGAACTGAGACCCCTTTGGTTACTGTACGGACTTCAACAGTATTTACTGTTGAAGTCTGCGTATGATGTTCAAAATATCCACGGGCTTAAAAAACCCTCGGCCCAAATGAGGAGTAGACAAATGAAGTCTACTCCCCCAACTCCAAACCCTCGGCCCAAACGTGCCCTTAAAGATCAAACACTCTCTGAACTAGAGCCTTGAAGACTAGAAGACTTTGAAGATCAAGAACAAGCTGCAAAGCCCTCAAAACAAATCCACATTTGAGAACAAGTTGCAAAAGCCCTCAAGAAAAATTCACATTCGAGAACAAGCTATAAAGCCCTCGAAATAAATCCACATTCGAGAAGAAGCTACGAAGCCTTCGAGACAAATCCACATTCGAGAACAAGTTACAAAGCCCTCGAGACAAATGTATATTTGAGAGGAAGAATCAGAGGAACAAATTAGAGATTGTACTCCACTACATTCAAATAATACAAATACAAGTTTATATATTTACACGTGTCTCATTTCTTTCTTTATTGAAATAACGTGTAAATAAATTGTCACGCCCAATGGGACAATCTCTACCTCTCATCTCCTTCTTTCATCTCAACATCCAAGTGAAGCAATGTCATCCAAAAAGACTTCTTCGATGACCACTGCCATGAGCAATTCGTACATTGGTTCTGCCACCTATAGTTGCTCCAATGAACTGAGGCTGCAAGACGATAAAGCTTCTATTGCAAACGAAGTAATGACACTGTCGGGGGCATCGTCTAACAACCATATTTCTATTAGTGTAACTCCTTGTTCAATCTTGATTCTGACATGGTGTCTGTCATGACAATTGAAACAAGTGCTATGGAAAAAGGTTAAAAAAATGCAGGAAAAGATCAACACTTTGATGAAAGTGATTGAAGAAAGAGATTCTCAAATTTCATACCTAAAGAGCCAGATTGAGAACCAAAACGATGTTGAATCAAGTAAAACTCCTGCCATCAAAGATCGCAACAAAGGGAAGGTCGTTGTGCAAAAAGATCAACCACAACCCTCCACTTCGATTGCTACATTATCTGTCCAACAACTTCAGAACATGATCACGAACTCCATTAGAGCTCAATATGGTGGGGTTTCTCAAAGTTCTCTCTTGTATTCTAAACCTATACCAAGATAATTGATAGTTTGAGAATGCCAACTGGATATCAACCACCAAAGTTCCAACAATTTGATGGAAAAGGTAACCCTAAGCAACATGTTGCTCATTTCATCGAGTCATGCGAAAACGCTGGTACATGAGGAAATCTACTGGTTAAGTAGTTCATTCGAACACTAAAAGGAAACGCTTTCGATTGGTACATTGATCTAGAGCCTAAGTCGATAGACAGTTGGGAGCAGTTTGAAAAGGAATTCCTCAACCACTTCTACAGCACAAGACACATCGCCAGCATGTTCAAGCTCACCAACACTAGACAATGAAAAGGTGAACCCGTTGTCGATTACATAAATCGTTGGAGAGTCATGAGTCTCAATTGCAAAGATCGTCTTACTAAATTGTCTGCTGTCGAAATGTGCATTCAAGGCATGCATTGGGGACTTTTGTACATCCTCCAAGGTATAAAGCCTCGCACCTTTGAAGAACTATCAACTCGTGCCCACGACATGGAGCTAAGTATCGCTAGTCGATGAGATAAAGACTTTCTAGTCCCTAACGTAAGGAAAGATGGAAATAACATCGAGAAAACTTTAGAAGAATCTATGGTGTTCAATACAACCCCTTTCACGTTGTCTTCGAAAGACAAAAAGATTGAAAAACGACAAGAAAATGGAAGACGTCGCTTAACTTTGAAAGAAAGACAGAAAATAGTCTATCTTTTTCCTGATTCTAACATTCCTGACATGTTGGAACAACTACTGGAAACACGACTGATCAAACTTCTAGAGTGTAAGCGCCCGGAAGAGATTGAAAAAGTCGATGATCCCAACTATTGTAAGTATCATCGAGTCATCGATTCAGTGGAAAAGTGTTTCGTCTTAAAAGAGCTAATTCTAAAATTAGCTAAAAAATGAAAGATTTAGCTAGATCTCAATGAATTAGCTCAAACAAATCATGCTGCAGTGACAACAAACACATGCAGTCAAATGCACTCTAGTCCGCTTCATGATCGAGGAGTGTGTCTAGTCCAATTTGGAACCTTGGAACCTATCTCTATTTGGTTTCAACATGAGATACCAAAAAAAACAAACTTCAAGACATGGTCAAACCTACCAAACTTCAAGATTTCCTTCCAGTGGAAAAAGGGGAAGAAGATTTGGCAAGTTCATATTACACCAATGTGGAATAAGTTGATGATTCAAAAGAAGCCGAGCAAAGGAATTCTGTCTTTGATTGCGTCAAGCCTTCAACTACTCGACCTTCAGTCTTCCAAAGGATGAGTATGGCCACGAGAAAAGAAGAAAATCAATGTCCAACTTCTGTCTCAACTCGAACTTCCGTCTTCCAAAGGCTAAGCGTCTCCACATCAAGGAAAAATAAACCTTCAACATCTATATTTTATCGTCTCAAAGTAACAAGTGATCAACATGAAAGGAAGATGAAATCCTTGAAGGCAGAACTGTTCGATGAAGTGAACAGTGACAAAAAGATTCACAGTCTTATTACTTCCCATATGAAAAGGAAGTTCTTCATTCTCACAAACACGGAAGGTTCCTTGAAGGTGAAGAAAAATGTCATCATCTTAACAAATCCTACAAATGAATGATCTGATTAAGACCATGATGAAGACAATAGCATTTAAGATGAAAAGAAAGCTCCTTATTGCAAGAGCCTAAACTGCATGAGCTTAAAAGGTGAACGACCCAAAAAAAAATCATTGAACTACGTTATGACTTGATCCCTTTCGCTAAAATGATACGTAGGCAACTTAAAAAAGCTTTTAAGTTCAGTCTCCTAAAAAAAACATCTCCACCCCGAGCTTGAAACAGGACGTCACACATGTTAAATGCATGTGATAGGGCTTTACTCCCTTCAAGTTTAAGATCGAACTTCGCTCATTTTTAAGTCTAAGATCGATTAAGTGTTGCTCGAGTTCAAGGATTAAGCATTGTCGTTCAAAGTACGGCGTTTTGCCTTCAAGTTTGGCGTCTCGCTTGTTCCAAAAATTGTTGTCTACTCATTACAGGTTCTGCCTTCAAGTTTGGCATTCTGCCTCCAAGTTCGACGTTTCGCTTCCTCTCTAAGTTTTGAGGTTTCGTCGTCACTCCATATCCAAGTCATAAGGCTTCGCCGCCGTTGTTTACTCCTTCCAAAGTTAGAGGTGTTTTCCATCGCTTCGTCGTCTCTTCTTCTCGAGGTTCGAAGGCTTTTTCGTTGCTTCTTCCCCCAAGTTCGAAGGCTTCGTCGTTGCTTATTCTCCCAAGTTCGAAGTCTTCGTCGTCGCTCCTTCTCCAAGTTCGAAGGCTTCATTGTCGCTTATGCTTTAAATATCAAAGACTTCGTCATCGCATCTTTTTCAAGTTTGAAGGTTGCGTCGTCGCCTCGCCTTCAAGTTCAAAGGTTTCTTCGTCGCTTCTTCTCCAAGTTTAAAGTCTTCGTCGTTGCTTCTTCTCCAAGTTCAAAGGCTTCGTCGTCGCTTATTCTCCAAGTTCGAAGGTTACGTCGTCACTTCGTCTCCAAGTTTAAAGGTTGAGTCGTTGCCTCGCCTTCAAGTTCAAAGGCTTCATCGTCGTTTCTTCTCCAAGTTCAAAGGCTTCATCGTCACTTCTTCTCCAAGTTCGAAGGCTTCATTGTCGCATCTTCTCTAAGTTTAAAGGCTTCATCATAATTTCTTCTCCAAGTTTGAAGACTGTGCTATCGCCCTGTCGCCTTCAAATTCGAAGGCTGCACCATCGCCTCGTCTCCAAGTTCAAAGGCTTTGTTATAGCTCCTTCATCTTCAAGTTCGAGGATTTTTGTCGCTTCATCTTCAAGTTAGAGGGGTTCACCTCTTCCTCATAAAACAAGGACGAACTCCTATCTTAGACTACAAAGAAGAAATGACCATCTCTGGTCACAATGAACTCCTAGAATGAATTGTAGGGAGAAAAAGGTCAGAAGTTGGTCACCCTTATGCTTACTTTACAAACCTCGCCGGGGGCCATCCCGATAAAAAAAAAAAAAGAATAGAAGTTCACAAAATGGATTAAGTCTTTATTTACTTGGATGGTGGATATGGGTTATTTGGAGAAATAGTGAGATAAAGTTTCCTGAAAAAAAAATTAAGAAAAAATTTAACAAAAAAAGAATTGTAAAAAAAAATTACGAAAAAAAAGTTGTAAAAAAAAATTACAAAAAGAAAAGGGCGAAGCTAATAAAAGGAGGAAGCTAATAAAAGGAGGGTCATCCTTAACTCTACTTGAGTCAGGAATTGAGTAAGGATTTGGTCACCTCCAAAGTTGGAACGAATCTAAAGGCGAAGCTAACAAAAGGAGGACCACCCTTAGCCTAAGCTAGGAGTTTGGTTACCTTCAAAGTTGAAGCAACGATGACGTTGAAGCAGCCGTGAAGGTAAACCATCCTTAGCCTAAGCCAGGAGTTTGGTCACCTCCAATGTTGAAGCAGAAGCAACCGTGAAGGTGAGCCACCCTTAGCCTAAACCAGGGGTTTGGTCACCTCCAGTGTTGAAGTTGAAGCAGCGTGAAGGTGTCATCTTTAATTCCACCTGAATCAAAGGTTGGTCACCTTCAAAGTTGAAGAAGACTTCGAAGCTGCCAAAGGTAAAACAAGACCGCCCTCAACTCCACCTGAGTTAGGGTTTGGTCTTCCAAAGGTAAAACAAGATGGAAGGTGGATCATCCTTAATTCCGCCTGAATCAGGGGTTGGTCACCTTCAAAGTTGAAGAAGACATCTCAAAGTTGAAGAAAACACTTCAAAGTTGAAGAAGACATCTTAGCTACAAATCAAGAATAGCAACAAGGGGCATGTATTATATTACATTAAAAAAAAATTACCTACCTATTTACTTTTTTGTGGACTACAATATTCTTTTCTATAGTAAAAGTATTTACAAATCTTGCAAATGTTGAAAAAAAAATCAAAGTGAAAAAAAAAAAAAAAAAAAGACTTGCCTATTCCTCATTCCTCAGTGTGAAGCTCTACTCACTATTTGTTGATGTGAATTGATGGAAGACTCATCTCCTCTATTTATAGTGGAGGAAAATATAAAATCACATCTAATTTGAATTCAAATATAATGCCAAGAAGATCAAATCAAAACCAATTTGAATCCAAAGATCATACATGATTCAATTTTTTTGATATTAAAGTTTGAATTTTGAGATGAGTTGACTACAAACTCAAATTCAAGTTCTATTCCAAAATCCAAACTGAAATTGGGCAAGATTTCATCTCAAATTAATTTTTGGCATATCTTATCTCAAATTAAAAATTGACTGCAAGCCAAATTAAAATTCTATTCCAAATCCAAAGTTAAATTTGGTAGAATTTTATCTCAAAAAGCAAAGTTTGGGCATAATGCAAATTTTATCCCAAATCAAAATTAGATAAAATTAATTCTATCAAAGTCAAAATCATAGTAGAGTTTCAATTTTATCTCACAAAACAAAATTTGGGCATATTCACATTTTATCCCAAATCAAAATTAGATCAAATTAATTCTATCAAAGTCAAAATCATGGTAGAGTTTCAATTTTATCTCACAAAGCAAAATTTGGGCATAATCTAAATTTTATCCCAAATCAAAATTAGATAAAATTAATTCTATCAAAGTCAAAATCATGGTAGAGTTTCAATTTTATCGCAAAATTTGGGCATAATCCAAATTTTATCCCAAATCAAAGATTAGATAAAATTAATTCTATTGAAGTCAAAATTATGGTAGAATTTCAATTTTATCTCTCAAATCAAAATTTGGGCATAATCCAAATTTCCTCAAATCAAGATTTGGTTAAGATCCAACTTCAAATTTTACTCCAAATTCAAAGCAAGTAAAATTTGAATTCTATTCAAAACCAAAATTTGGGCATAATTCAAATTTTATCCTAAATAAAAATTGGAGTAAATTTCAAATTTTATTCCAAGTTCAAAACGAAAAAAGTTGGATAGAACTCAAACCCTATTCCAATTTCAAGTAAAAAAATTTGGTAGAATTTTAACCCTGCCCCAAGTTCATAATTTGAATTAAGGTGGAACATAAATTCTACTGAGTTCAAATCAAAATTTTATGCCAAATAAGAAAATCAAAATTATGACCCAATTCATATTTTGATGAATTGACATATCAAATGGAGTCCAAATTAGGAGCAAATGCCTTAAATTTTGATTCCAAATTATATTTTTTGAGATCCACTTACATATAATAGTGCATAAATCTCGAAAAGGGGGCATTTTTTGGAATAGAAATTTTGGGCAATCAGAAATTATCACGTCATTACCCAACATTGATGACGAAATTATATTTAATTCGGGATTAATTAAATTGGCAAGGATCCCTAAATTAAATTATGGAAAATCTCAATATACATTTGGGTTATGTGAAATTTGGGCTAATTTTAGACGAAAGTTCAAAGGGCTAGGCCTAAAGTCAGCCATGCTCAGTCTAGAGGTTAAGCCCAAAATCAACCAGGCCCAGTCTAAAAGTTAGGCCCAAAGTCAACCAAGCCCAGTCCGACTGACAAGCCCAAGCTCACCTAAAGGCTTTCAGGAACTCTATAAATAGACAGTTCTCTCCTCAATTTCAAGGGTTCAGAAGTTGAAACTCTATAGAGAGCTTAAAGAGAATCCATAAACAAAGACCAGAAGACTCCCTAAACTCTTGAAGATCAAACACTCTTTGAACCAGAGCCTTGAAGACTAGAAGACTTTGAATATCGAGAACAAGGTGCAAAGCCCTCGAAATAAATCCACATTCGAGAACAAGGTGCAAAACCCCTCAAGACAAACTCACATTCGAGAACAAGCTGCAAAGCCCTCTAAATAAATCCACATTCGAGAACAAGCTGCAAAAGCCCCCGAGACAAATTCACATTCGAGAACAAGCTGCAAAGCCCTCGAAACAAATCCACATTCGAGAAGAAGCTGCGAAGCCCTCGAGACAAATCCACATTCGAGAACAAGCTGCAAAGCCCTTGAGACAAATGTATATTTGAGAGGAAGAATCAGAGGAACAAATTAGATATTGAACTCCACTACATTCAAATTCATACAAATACAAGTTTATTTACACGTGTCTCATTTCTTTCTTTATTGAAATAACGTGTAAACAATCACCTCCAGTTCAGTTGCTCTAAATGGTATGATTTGCACCCGCCTACATTCAACACAGGCCTAACTTTCATCTCGGTTAGACGTCAATCAAGCTTTTCGAGTTGTATTTCATGTTTTCAGATATATGTTTGATAGCAGATTTAGAAGTTGAATTCCAATTTAAACAATTATCCATTATGTATTTGACAATATATTTATAAATTATAAAACTAGTTGTAGTTGCGAACTAAATATTAGATTGAATATAAACTATTATTAATTAATTTATGAACATGTTTTATGTTATTAATTTTGTATAACTATATTATTTTACAATATCATATCGTTTATAATATATTATATTATATATTTTTTAATTTAACAAAAATTATTTGAGTTCATAACACGAAATACTTATATTTATTAAAAAATTTATCTTTTTTTTTTTTATATATAATTCTACATTTTAAGATTTCAAATTCAAAATCTAGTTACACTGAAAAGATAAAAATGTTGTTTTCACAATTTTTCACTATATATGGATCACACAATTTGAAAACAATTTCCAAAAACATATATGCCAAATGCATATTCGCAAAACTTAGTGAATCTAAAAATATAAAACAAAGTCCAGATTGTCTACCAAACAAGCCCTTAGTTTTTAAAAACTTATTTTTGTTTTTGGAATGTGACAAAGAATTTAAATATTTTCATCTACTATTGTACAAAAATTGTGACAAATTAAAACAAACACAATTTTCAAAAACTAAATGGTTATCAATGAAACCTTAACTACTTGATTAAATTATATTAGTAAAATTAAATATTTTAACTATGTAAAAGTGAAATCAATCCTCCTTCAACTTCTATTTATTTCAATTTTCAAAAAAAAAAAAAATTGAAGATGGAATGTCAATGCATTACATGTGAAAAACAAATATATCAAACTAAAGACTAGGACCACAAGGAGGCATCTTAAAGTGATAAAAGATTGACCAATATCACAAAATAACAATGAAAGAGACCTTTTTTTCTTTTTTCTTTCGATGGATATATATATATATGGCATGCCTAACAAATATTAAAATGCAATGCTCTAGCCTTTAGACAACAAGTGCTTGATAGGGTAGAATATTGGGGCATTGGTCATATAAGCCAACTTAAAAGGCTCTTTTTTTAGTAGTGGCATAAAGGCTTGTTCCCCTTTGACCCAAAATTGAGCTATATCAACATATTGCACTCTTCTTAAATAAAGGCTATTGTCCCTTCTCTCCCTATTGTATTTCCTAGGTTTCTCTTCCTTTGGAAGAGTCATTGAGTAATTTCTTGTCTCATAATTGCTTAGCTTCCAAATACACCGACAAAATGACTAGATAAGACTTTGTTGGGGGTCGATCTAGCTTCCATCTAACTTGTATTTTCTTTTGTTTCAATGAGTGCGTTCAATTGTAGCAGATAGTTATTTCTAGCTTCATTGAGGGAGATTGATTCCTCTACAACTTTTAGAAATTAAAATAGAGAAATTGATTGTCTTTTAGAGTTAAACTATTTCTAGATATAGAAATGATTGTGTGAAAATTGATCAAAGTAGGATAAAAAAAAATACAATGCAGCTTGCTTTTTCGATTCATTAGAGAGAGGTCATTATTACTCATGATAAAGCATAGTAAATTAATTTATAAGTTTTATAAATTTTAAGAAAATATTTTTTTTGAAAAGAATCTAGAAGGGTGACTGAACTTTAAAAAACCTTATAGATGATGGAAACATAACTTGTCACAACAATAATATATCATGGTTCACATCACGATTAGTCACCCTAATAATAAGAACGTACTAAGTTCGTACAAAAGTGGGTATTAAGAAAATACTATATTAGTGATTCCACACATTTGAGTGGACAAGCCATCCATTAAATGTATACTTTGTCTTGAAAATATAGATATTGCTTTCAACCTCAACAATCTACACTAAACTAGTAAGTGGTTTGAGTGATTCTTGAATGTTAAAGTCCCACTCTTATTATTTATTTGGCCTTATACCCTTCACTTGATCCACAAAATGCCCTACAAGTTTTGATAGATTTGAAGGCAAATAGTCAATCGAAATTTTAATTTCCTATATATACTTTTTTTTTTCTCAAAAAAACCCCTTATATTATTGTGAATTATGACACAATTCCCATTATATGATGAGGGAGAGTTAGGTATAGAGGGTTGCATGAATGGCACTTGTGTGGGGTTGTAATTAAGGTGGTCGACATGCAAAAACATTCAACAAAAACATAAATTAATTTGTAACATCCTAGTCCTTGAACCCCCAAAAAAGCCTTCAATTTTGATGTGTCACATACTATCATCACATGTTTTTAGTTTCATATATATATAAATATACCATATGATAGATCAAAGTTCATGTTTTCAATATTATAATATTGATGGTGATGATTTAATTAGACTATACAATTATATGAAAGGTTAATCAGATTACTCTATAAATTTAATTATATATGTATATGTCCATCATTGAAAAACATTAGTTTAAAAAGTTTGAAATAAATTCATATGTACATTTAAAAAAATAATAAATTTTGAAAAGTTGAACTACATTATTTTGAACCAAACTTTGTTTGATGCCTAAACCACTTAGAGTGGTCGAATATCAATCACCAAAGTTTTAGTTTGGTGGCAAACTTTGGTGACCGAATGTTTGGCAACTTTGATTGGTCCAAGGCACAACTATGTTTCTTTTCATTATTTTTATCTTAAATTCACAAGATCGGATTAAATTAAATTAAATTTTGAAAAATGTACCATAAGAATCGATATATTTAAAAAAAGGCCTACGAAAGTTTATCTTTAATTAGATTTTTCTTTTTCTTAGTTCAAATATAAAAGTGGGAATTTGAATATCTAACTCCAAAGACCTGCAATGTATAATGTTTTAACCAATTGACTCATATTGTCATTTTTAATTAGAATTATGAAAGCTGGATGATGCAAATTTTCTTTGAATGACTTTGATTTCAATGCTGAAATGATGTTGTGAAAGATTGAAAATTTTATTGATGATGCAATATCTCCACTTGAAAGCAGATAGATTGCATCATCTTGGTCTTTGGTTGTGTGGCTTGTGGCCAAGTCTTGTTATATAATGATGAGAAGGAAGTGTAGGCACACTTAAATTTGGAATCTCATCTCTCATTTTAGGTCCCATTTATTTACCAAGAATCAGAATGAGAATGGTATTGCTTTATTATTGTTTTACTATGAGTTATTTGGAATCGAAATCAGAAGCACATTATGTTGTTTACTAGAGACTGTCAAAAATCGAAATAGAAATTAGATATATTATAATTACTAAGATACCTCTTTCATATTTTTAACTAATTAAAATACATTACTAAATAATATGACGATGTAACTTTTAATTAAAATTATAGTAATCAATAATAAATTTTAATTTATTTTATTACTATTGTAATTGATAGTAATGCTATTTATTTTCATAATTTATTTAATATTTAAAAATAATAACTAATTAAAATAAAATTACATCAACTAAAAAAATTAAAATAATTTTTTATAAAAAGAATATAGGCTAATTTTATCTCTATATGTTATCTAATATAAATATTCTACTTCAACAATATAACTAGTAATTAAACCTTTAACAAATTAAATAGAAAATTTGAATTTTTTTAAAAAGATTAAATGTAATAAAAGAATAGATAAATATGTTTTTTTTTTATTAAAAGAAAAATTATTAATAGTGTAAATAAGAAAGAAAGAAAAAAATATGGTAAAAGAATTAATAAAAAAGTTGTGGGTCTCATTTATAGATGAGAGAGAAAGGGTAAAGATGTAAAGTAATTAATGAAAAGATTGTGAGACACAAAATAAGAAATGAGAATGGGATTGACGAAGGTTTAAAAGAGGAATGAGATTACCCTATTTTATAGGGATAAAGATTTCCAAATTGGTGGTGGTCCCACCCATTAATTTCATTCCTACATTTTAGTAAACAAAGCCTTAAATCCTACATGTAATTTTAATTCCTCGATTCCCAAATTTTTCATGCTCATTCCTTGATTTCCATGCCTAAACGGGGCCTTAAATCCTACATGTAACTTTAATCTCTTGATTCATTTGGAAATTTGGAGATTGGATTTTTTTAGGAAAAACATTTCCACTCTCATAAATTTAGATTTTGCAAATTTATCTATTAATCTATGTACTACCTTATAAACCGTTAACCTACCAACAAACCTAGACTTCTACCTATTGTTCTTGCACGTTAAATATAGAATCTACAAATTCCCTTTTTTAGTATCAAATTATATAAATTCAAACTTTCTCCAACTTACAAATCAAATGTCACATATGATTAGACTTTTTTTTTAGTTCAACATGTGTATAGAAATTCGAAACTCTAACATTATAGTTGTTCAAGTTAGAACGTATGATTGAACTTGTCATTATTAAATACCTATTTGAGAGTTGTTTTCAAAAATGATATTTTAGTGTTTAGAACAAAGATTCAAAAGCATTTATCGGGATAACAATGTCTTAAAAGTTGTTTTCTCTTCATCAACTTTTTCTTTCTTTTCATAAATACGTTATGGATTTCTTTTTTCTTTTTTTTTCTTTTTTTTTTTGAGTACAATACGTTATGGTTTTCTTCAAATATATACACACACACACGTTATGGTAAATTAGTTTTAATTTTCAAAGAAATAATATTTTAAAACAACTGTTTTTATTTAATATAAAAAAAATAAAAATAAAAAATAAAAAACTCCTGAACAAGAGCCCTAGTTGTAGAGGGACATTATTATTGCATAATCACGTCTCCGAAAAAGAGTGGGATGTTGATGTACGACATGCATCAGAATTTCAATGAATATCATCATGCTATTCAGTCGAGCTTTTTTCCTTTTTTAAGTAAATATCGTCGAGCATTTAAACACAGAGAGAGATTATTGGGTTATGATTCAAACCTTTTTTTTCTTTAATCATGAATGAAATATACATTATGGTTCATTGTATTATTATCATTATTGTTCATTTTTATTCAAATTTAATTCACGAACCAAACCGCTCCTCTTCTTGAACATAACTCTAACCGATTGCTAAAGTGAGTATAATTCAACAGTAATTGACACGTACTCTTGATTAAGAGGTCAGAGGCTCGAACCTTCCACAAATGTTGTTGGACTAAAAAAAAAAACTCTAACTGGTTAATACATTATTATATATTTATCTTTAAAGCCAGTGTTTAAATCTATCAAACTAATAATAATAATAATAATAGAGACTTTATATCTGATTTAAAATCAAACTCTCATTCATTTTTTATTTTAGATTTGTCTTTTACTTCTCATAGAACATTATATCTGATTCCTAGAGTTAAGGTTCCTTCATGGAAATAATATATAGATTAACATAATGTTAATGTAAAGCTTTTATGATAAAGGGCCAAATTTTAAAGTTTGATGAAAGTCCGAAGAATTAAAATCCAAGCGTTAAAAGTTCAAAAACCAAGTAAAAATTTTCAGAAACTAAAACCATGTTAAAACCAGAAAAAAAAAATCATATTAAGACAAACAAATAAAAGGATTAAACTCATGTAGATCAAAAGTAAACATATTAATTTTAAACTAAAAAAACAAAAACAAAAAAAAAACAAAAACAAAAACAAAAACAAACAAAAAAAAAAAAAAGAAGAAGTTAAAACTAGAAAAGAAATGACAAACAAATAAAAGGATTAGACTCATGTACATCAAAGTTATAAACCTACCAATAAGCCCATGTACATCAAAGTCATAAACCTACCAATAAGATGGATGTTCATTAAAGTCATAAACCTACCAATAATAGTTCGAGCTACCTGATAACATCCAATCCATTTAAGATTTATGTCAACCTGAGAACAAGTTCAATTGGTTAAGAGATTATATCATCGACCAAAAGGTTAGAGATTCGAATCTCCACTCCTACATATTGAACTCAAAAGAAAAAATAATTCATCTAAGATTTCCATCCAAAAGTCTAAACTCTTACCCCACCGGTACCTATCAAAGCAATGAGTAGAGTAAATTAAATTCAAAGCATAAGAAAGTAATGGCTCTAACATTTCTTATCTTGTTCCATTCATCTCGAGAGAGAGAGGTCGTTAGAATTTATCTGTACAATTCACAAAACAACGACCACAAAAAGTTAAAGAAGTTTTCCTTTCACTATTGAGAAAGAAAAACCAAAAACCAAAAAGGTTTTTCTGCTCTTGCTCGTGGGGTTGGTAGGGCATTGTGGGGAAGCCTGCCTTAGTGGTTTTGTGGAAGATATAATGATCAGATATGCAGACCACAAAATCGAATACCAAGTACCTTACGCGTGCTTCTTGTTGTTTAGATATCTAATTTGCAGTGTGTGTGTAGTAAAAAGTTGGCAGCCCATTTGCTTTGTGACAAAGTGAATTTTGGAGCTAACCTTAGATATCTTCTATGTGATTATTCTTCAGGACTATGAGTATATACAAGTCAAAATCACTAGCTCTTATACTTTTCTTTCATGTCTGTCTTCGTTAGTGGTTCCATATAGGGTCCTAGCCATAAAGAAACGACACCAATATATCCCAGGTTTGGTTTAAACCGTTAATTCTTATTCAAAATCCCAATTACTTTCACCCACTTTTCACTCTTGCTCCAATTCCTAACCTTGGGGAGCAAAAGTAATCCCTTTTTAAAGGTGTTGCAATAGAAATTTCGACTAATTCAAAATTTTCACGTCATTACCCAACATTGATGACGAAATTATATTTAGTTAGAGATTAATTAAATTTTCAAGGATCCCTAAATTAAATTATGGCAAATCCAAGTATACATTTGTGTTTTTTGAAATTTGGAAGACAAAACCCGAATTGAAGGCCCTAATTAGCAAAGTCTAGGCTCAATCCAGAGGCTAGGCCCAAAGACAACTATTGTAACGACTGACACTTTTAGGTATTAATTAGAGTTTTAATTTCGAGATTTAAATTAATTGTAAGGCCAATTTCATGTTCAAAGTTGTGTATTGAAATTTGAATTTTGGGATTTGCATAATTGAAATTGGAGAATTGGAGGGTAAATTGAGAAGAAAGAAGGGAAAAAGAGATTTAATTGATGTTTGGGGTATTTTTGTGATTTTGGTGAGTTTAAGCCCAAGCCAAGCCCATGTAGAAGCCAAGCCCTAATTCTCCTCTCTATTATTTTAATTGCACGTAGCCCTAGGTTGGAGTCAAGCCTCCAAGCCAACAAGCCAAGCCATCATCTTCTCCAACTCTTTCTTCTTCCTCCTTGTTTTCGACAGCCTCCATTAAGCAAGAATGGATTTTTTTTTTTGGTTGTGTTATCCCAACAGCCCACGTCATCGTGCACCGCCGCCTGAACACCACTAACCGCCACCGCCTCTGACCCGATCTGCTGCAAATTGAACGCCACGAACCGCCAACCACGGCGCGCCTCGCCACACGCGCAGACCACCCAAAGGCCGTCCGACCCGCTCCCCGAGTACCGCCGCTGCTACAGTTCCGTGTACCAGCAGGATTGCTCTGTTTTTGGGCTATTTTCTGGCGATTTTCGACACTGTACAGCCCCGATTCGGCTCCCTTTTCACGTGGGTAAGCTTATTCGTGTTGTATCCTTATTGGAATTTTGGTTTTGGGCACTGTTTTGGTAATTTGGAGGTTGATCCATTGATTTTAGGGCTCTATTTTAAAATACCCATCGTATGTGGAGGTCAGCTCAGCGAAACTAAATCAAATCGTCCTCTATTTGGCAAGGTTCGGTTCTATTTTGGGGTAGGAATTGAGGTTTGCTAAGGGATTTTTGAAATAGGAGTTTGAGGATTCTTTCTTGAACATTGGCCAAGGTAACGGACTTTATGCCGGTATGCTTAAATGCAAGTTGGGAACTGAATTGAAATAAAAAAAAATTACATTCAAAATGAAAAGTTTTATATATGTTTTATTTATGATTTTTGATGATTTTAAAATGCTTTATTTCATATGAAAATGGATTTTGACATGTATGACTGCCAAATATTCTTATGAATGTGATACATGATTTATGATTATGATTTATGATGAATGATATGAGAATGTTGCTTGTGTTGCATCATGGAATGAAAATTTAAAATGCTTTGGGACCTCATGCATACATGTATATTTTTCATGATAGAATGATTTCGAAGGCTGTGGCAATTACCCCCTAAAATTATAGATGTACATCTAAATGAAAAGGAACTTGAAAAGGCTAATTGAAAAGGAACCTGAAAATGTTAAATGGAAGGAAATGTTAGGTTGGGTTAATTGTCCACCTTAAGCCGAAGAGAAAAGTTAAAAGGGAAACATTTCCACTATGAAAATGTTGTAGGTCCCACTAGAAGAAAAAGTTTTAAAAATCACTTTGTTTGTGTTTGCATATCCTGACCCCGGTAGTGAGGTCACTTACTGAGTATTTTAAACACTCACCCTTTTCAAAAATGTTTTTTTTTTCAGGTAAAGGCAAGGGCATCCTAGGCGAATGACAGGATAGTTTGCTGCAATAGGCCATGGGTGACCTATAGGAGCTTAAATTCCGCAATTTTTATTCATTGTTAGTACTGTTGGAATTGTTTTTTTTTTTTAGTAGATGTATTTTGAAAATCATTTAAATTCTTAAAATGTTTTAGTTTATTCTTATGCTATGAAATAAAAGGATCCCGAAGTAAAGGTTTTTGATTGTTTAACAAAGGTATTCTTTTTGAGTTGTTATTTAAGTTTTTTTTTAAAATTCATTGGCATGCATGTAGTAACGTCTCTAGAAAGTCTAATAGGAAAAGTAGGGTCGTTATAACTAAGCTCAATCCAAAAGGGGTGGCCCAAAGGCAACCAAGCTCAGTTCAAAAAAGACTGGCCCAAAGTCAACCAAGCCCAGTCCAAGAGCGTTGGTCCAAAATAAACCATACTCAGTCCAAAAGGGACTGGCCCAAAATCAATTGGACCCAATCTAACAAGCCCAAGCCTCCTTGGAGGCTCTGAGGAACTCTATAAATAGAGAGCTTTCTCCTTCATTTCAAAGGTTCAGAACTGAAGAAGCTCAAAGAGAATTCATAAACGAAACTCAAAAGACTCCAGAAGCTCCTGAAGATCAAACATCGTCTAAACGAAGAACACGTTACGAAGATCAAGAACACTCCAAGAATCCATCGAAGTTTCAACATCGAGAACAAGCTCTTCATCCCTAGAGCAAAGCATACAAGCAGGAGAGAGAATCGGAGGATCAAATACTAGAGATTGTACTCCACTATACAAAATTAATATTAATACAAATTCAAGTTCATTCCACGTGTCCTATTTCTATTTTTGAAATTACGTGTGAACAGATTGGCACGCCCAGTGGGACCATCTCTACCTCTCATCTCTTTTTCCTTCAGATCAGATCATGGCACCAAAGAAAGTTGCATCAAAGGCTACTGCTTCAAGCGACACATACGCGGGGCCAGTTACTCACAGTCGTTCGAGAGGGGCTAAGATAAGTGAAGATCGAACCCCTGACACAATTGCAAGCATAATCATAAAATTAATTGATGAGTCTTCCAAGGGGGAAGTAGTCATCAAAGACAACTCATTGTTTGACCAGCACACTTCCACTTGCGGTCAACTGAAGGAGACATCGAATCCTGATATGATGTCTGTTATGATGGCCGATCTAGACCCCATGAGAGGATGCAGAGATGGAAAGAAAGATCAACCTCTTGTTGAAGGCAGTGGAAGAAAGAGATTTTGGAATCGCCCATCTGAAAAATCAAGTTCAAAACCAAGAAATGGCTGAGTCAAGTCAAACTCCTGCTACAAGAAAGAAGGACAAGGGAAAGACTATCATCCAAGAAGAGCAACCACAACACCCTACTTTAGTCGCTTCCTTATCTGTCCAACAACTGCCCTTATCTGTCCAACAACTGCAGGACATGATCATGAACTCTATTAGGGTGCAATAAGGCAGGCCCACTCAAAACCCTCTCATGTCCTCCAAACTGTACACCAGGAGGATCGACAACTTGAGAATGCCCGCAGGATATCAGCCTCCAAAATTCCAGCAATTTGATGGGAAGGGCAACCCAAAACAACATATTGCCCATTTCGTTGAAACCTGCGAGAATGCGAGGACGCGCGGTGATCTCTTCGTCAAGCATTTTGTTCGTACTTTGAAAGGGAATGTCTTTGATTGGTACACCGACTTAGAGCCTGAGACGATTGACAGCTGGGAGCAGTTTGAAGAGATTTCTTGAATCGCTTCTACAGCATGAGGCAAACCGTAAGTATGATGAAACTCACCAACACCAAACAGCGCAAAGGCAACCTATCATCGACTACATCAACCGTTAGAGGGCCCTGAGTCTCGACTGCAAAGACTGACTCATCGAAATATCTGCTGTTGAAATGTGCACCCAAGGTATGCACTGGGACTATTTTATATCTTGCAGGGAATAAAGCCTCGTTCCTTCAAAGAGTTAGCAACCTGTGCTCATGACATGGAGCTAAGCATCGCTGCCAGAGGGAACAAAGACCTAGTCCCAAATGTGAAGAAAGAAAGAAAGGGGTTTAAAGGCGCAGAAAAGGCTACAAAGAGCGCCCCCAAGGAATCCATGGTCGTCAACACGATCCCTCTAAAGTTTTCCTCAAAAGGAAAGGGAACTAACCTAGAAAAGCAACAAGAAGCGGGTGAGAGACGCCACCTGACTTTGAAAGAGAGATAAGAGAAAGTGTATATGTTTCCAAACTCTGACATCCCAGACATGTTAGAGAGCAATTACTAGAGAAAAACCTCATTGAGCTCCCAGAATGCAAGCAACCAGGGGAGCTTAGAAAGGTAGGCGATCCTAATTACTGTAAGTATCACCATGTTGTTAGCCATCTGGTGGAGAAATGTTTTGTTTTGAAAGAGCTGATTTTAAGATTGGCTCGTGAAAAGAAAATTAAGCTAAACCTCGACGAGGTAGCTCAAACAAATCACGCCACAATAATGATAAATCCAAGTGTCCAACCATTTGCAATCCCCTTGCACGAGAATGGAGAGTGCCTGATCCAGTTTGGGTTCTTTGAATCCATTGCGGTTTGGTCACAGAAAATTGTCTCAAGCAAGAATGTTCAAGAAAGAAGCCACCAAAAGGAAAGCACTCGAGAAAGGTGCGAACGGGTGGAAGATGGAAATAACGGATGGATTGTCGTGACCCGCCGCAAAAAGCGACAACAGAACTACGTTCAAAAGGAAACTCGTGTGTTCCAGGAGGGAAAAAGAATAAATAAACTCCCAAGGAGAAAAGGTAGGGGGATTATCAGAAAGTCGAAGCTTATGGTGCAAGAAAACAAAGAGCTCTTTCGGCCTCGACAAGTAATTACTTTAGCAGAATTCTTCCTAAGCAACTTCCTAGAAATCGGCCAAGAAGAAACATTTGAAGTTGTTGCATGTCACGCCATCAACACCAATAAGAGCTGGCAAGCTCGATGAAGAGGTCAACCAAGCTAGGAAGTTCATCTTCCTTCAACATAGAAGACTTGTTGTCACTCCCCTAGGTAGCCAAAGGTGCTCTCATCGAGGCCTTGATAGATTCTGATAGTGCAAGCGCCCCGACCTCTATGGCACGCTCATGTGTCTCATGTTGCATGTCAATAGGTTTGACCAATGAAGACTTGTTGCTGGGGTCAAAACCTCACAACAGGTCATTGCTCGTCTCAGGATATATTTGAGAATAGAAGGTCGGTCAAATCCCCATTGACAATGGATCAGCCGTTAATATAATGTCTAAGTTAACTATGAAGCAGCTAGGCATTTCGACAAAAGAGTTGACGAACAACAAATTAGTAATCCAAGGCTTCAATCAAAGGGGTTAACGAGTAATTGGCATGGTCCGCTTAGAGCTCAGTATCAATGACCTAAAAGCTGAAACTTTGTTTCATGTCATTGACTCTAAAACCACCTACAGGTTGCTGCTAGGCCACCCTTGGATCCATGGAAACGAGGTGATAACATCCACATTGCATCAGTGCTTCAAGTTTTATCAAGATGGCATCAAGAAAGTGGAGGTTGACACAAATCAATTTTTAGAGGCTGAGTCTCATTTTGCCGATGCAAAGTTTTACATGAAGAGCGATAACATACGAGAAACCGTGCCCACAAAGGTCCTCCTGATCAAAGGCCAACAAAATCAAACCAAAGCCACAAATTGAGAAAAAAAAAAGGAAGCCATCAAAGAAGCAAAGATGTCTGACCCTAGAAAAGATGAAGCCTTAGCCAGTCTTGCATGAGGCAAAGCTTCGAAAGATGGAAACGTCCCAAATCCCTCTATCTTGTGTTATGTCCCTCCATCTCGACGCAAGAAGGGCGAATCGCCTTTTGCTGAATATTCAAGGAATTTGAAAGTCGGGGATATTGAAATCCTAACTTCAGCACGATCGTCAGCTTTCCAAAGATTAGGCGTACCCACGAAGGAGAGGAAAAACATACTTTCAATTTCGACTGTGACACGACCATCATCTTTTCAAACGCTAAATGTAACTACGTCGAGAAATTAGGGGCCTACCGAGTCAATCTTCGACCAAATTCAACCTGAAAGTTCAGTGGATACTTCAAAAGATTCGTCATGTAGCAAGGAACTGACAGAGACATTCGCAACGCTATTCCCTCTTAATGAAAAGAAAAACCGTTGTTGTGGTCAACACGGAAGGTTCGTTAAAGGTAAAGTGGCATGACGTAGTCATCACCAATTCCTTAGAGGAGGAATTAGAGCAAGATGAAGGTGAGACCGCTTGCCACCACATCACAATTAAAGAGAAACAGAGGCTAAGATGTTTGAAGATGATGCAGATGAAGCTCCACCGCCACTTGAAGATGGTAGTCAGTCGACAGTTGACCACCTCAAACAAGTGAATCTTGGCACGATGAAATAACCACACCCCACTTTTATAAGTGCGTCACTTACCCTTGAAGAAGAGGGCTCACATGAACCTGCTCACCTCGTATAGAGACGTATTTGCTTGGTCTTATAAAAAGATGTCAAGATTTGACCTGAAAGTGACTGTCCACCAGCTCGCTATCAAACAAGGGTATTAACCAGTAAAACCGGCCTAACAACGTTTTCGACCAAAACTGATTCCTCAAATTGAGACAGAGGTCAATAAGTTGATTGAAATCGGATTCATCCGCGAGGTAAAACACGCAACTGGGATTGCCAACATTGTTCTTGTCAGGAAAAAGAATGGACAGCTCTGTGTCTGTGTTGACTTTCGTGACTTGAACAATGCATGTCTAAAAGACGACTTCTCATTGCCCATCACAGAAATTATGGTCGATGCCATCACAGGACATGAAGCTTTGTCTTTCATGGATGGATCATCGAGTTATAATCAAATTCGGATGGCTTTCGAAGATGAAGAAATGACGACTTTTCGAACTTCGAAGGGAATATATTGTTATAAGGTGATACCTTTTGGATTGAAGAACGCTGGCGCCACTTATCAATGTGTAATGTAGAAGATTTTTGACAACATGTTGCACAAACATGTTGAGTGCTACATTGATGACCTCATGGTCAAGTCTAGGAAGCGACAAGATCACTTAGAGTATCTGAAGATGATATTTGATCACTTAAGAAAATATTAGCTGAGGATGAATCCTCTCAAGTGTGCATTTGGGGTAACATCTGGAAAATTCCTCAGGTTCGTTGTAAGACATCGAGGGATCAAGATAGACCAGTCAAAGATCGACGCCATCCAAAAGATGCCGAGGCCGAGAAACTTACGAGAGCTGAGAGGTCTGCAGGGGTGTTTGGCCTATATCAAAAGATTTATTTCCAACCTGGTTGGTCGATGCCAACCTTTTCAAAGGTTAATGAAGAAAGGAGAAAGCTTCAAATGGGATGAGGCATGTCAGAACGCTTTTGAAAGCATCAAGAAGTACCTGCTCGTTCCCCATGTATTAAGTGCTCCGGTAGAGCATGGAGGCCATTGATATTGTACATCACCGAGCAGGAAAGATCGCTCGGAGCACTTCTAGCATAAGAAGGGACAAATGAAGGAGCGAGCCCTATACTACCTAAGTAGAACTTTGAATGGGGCTGAAGTAAACTATTTTCCAATTGAGAAAATGTGTCCTGCTTTTTTCTTCGCTATAGACAAACTAAGGAACTACATGCAAGCATTCACAGTGCACATAGTAGCAAAAGCTGACCTAATCAAGTACGTTCTATCGAGATCGATAATTTCTGGATGTTTAGCTAAATGGGCAATCCTGCTCCAACAGTTCGACATCGTTTACGTGCCTCAAAAGGCGATAAAGGGACAAGCGTTAGCTGATTTCTTGGCTAGTCACCTTATTCCGTCAGATTGGAAGCTGTGTGAGGACCTGCCCGATGAGGAGGTCTTCTATGTTCAAAGCATAGAGCCATGGACCATGTACTTCGATGGTGCAACACGAAGAGACGGAGCGAGGGCAGGCATCGTCCTTCTTTCACCAGAGAAGCATATGCTTCCTTACAGCTTCACACACAGTGAGTTATGTTCGAACAATGTGGTTGAATACCAAGCATTAATAATCGACCTTCAGATGGCCATGGAAATCGGCATAACATGCATAGAAGTCTATGGCGATTCGAAATTAGTCATTAATCAACTCTCGCTCCAGTATGAGGTAAAGCACGAGGACTTAAAGCCTTATTTTGACTACACAAGGCAACTGCTGGAAAAGTTTGACAACATAGCACTCAAACATATTCTAAAAGCAGAGAACATGAAAGCAGATGCGCTAGCGAACTTGGCCACTACCATGACGATTCTAGGGGATGCGAAGATGAACATTTCACTTTGCCAAAAATGGATCGTGCCACCCATAAAAGATGAACGTGAAGAAATAAATATAATATTCGTCTATACTATTGAAGAAGAGGACTAACAACATTTTATTATAGACTACCTCCAGCATGGAAAGCTCCCTACAGAACCTCAACGCATGGCTGATGTACGAAGAAGGGCTTCCTGATTCATCTATTATAAAGAAACCCTTTTATCGTCGCTTTTATGAAGGGTTATTCCTTCGATGCCTGAGAATCGATGAGTCAATCAAAGTATTAGAGGATGCACATTCGGGCATCTGTGGGGCTCACCAGTCGGATCCAAAACTCCCTTCCAATTGAAAAGAATAGGCTACTACTGGCCTACGATGATCCATGACTCAAGGGACTATGCAAAGAAGTGCGAAGCCTATCAATTCCATGCAAACTTCATCCATCAGCCACCAGAGCCACTACATTTGACTGTTGTTTCATGGCCTTTCGAAGCTTGGGGGCTCGATCTTGTTGGTCCGATAACGCATAAATCATCAGCATGCCACTCTTATATCATTACAGCCACGAATTACTTTTCAAGATGGGCCGAAGCAGTCGCACTAAGAGAAGCTAAGAAGGAAAATTTTGCAAACTTTGTTCAAACTCACATCATCTACCGCTACGCACCCCACATCGTATCGTGACAGATAATGGGAGACAATTCTCCAACATTCTAATAAGCAGGTTGTGAAAAAATAAAATTCAAGCAGTACAAGTCATCCATGTATAACACTGCAATGAATGTGTTGGCAGAGGCATTCAACAAAACAATGTGCAACTTGCTAAATAAGGTGGTCTCTAAGACAAAAAGAGACTGACAAGAAATGATTGGTGAAATACTCTGGGCTTACAGAACTATGCATCGCACTTCCACCAAAGTTACACTATATTCCCTCGTTTATGGGATAAAGGTCGTGCTCCCTTTGGAGAGAGAGATTCTGTCATTGAGGATGGTCGTATAAGAAGGGCTAACAACAGAAGATAATATGAAATTACACCTTCAAGAATTGGAAGCACTTGATGAGAGAAGATTGGATGCTCAACAAACGTTAGAGTGTTATCAAGCACGAATGACGAAAGCTTTTGATAAAAGTCTCAAACCACAGTCATTTCAAGTTGGTGATCTCGTACTCGCTATTCGAAGGCCAATCATCATGACGCGACATATGGGAAGCAAGTTTACACCTAAGTGGGATGGTCCCTACATTGTTAGAGAAGTTTACACAAATAGAGCATACAAGGTCGTTGACAAAGACGGCTTAAGGATCGACCCCATCAACGGAAAATTTCTCAAAAAATTTTATGCATAAAATGTAAACACTCCGAATCGTAAGAGTATAAACTACATGTTGCTCCTGGCCCGTATGAGCTTAAAAGGTGAATGGCCCAATTGAAAGAAAAAAATATATGTATTTAGTGAACTACTTTATGACTTGATCTCTTCCATTAAAAGGGTACGTAAGCAGCTTAAAGGGAAAAAAAAAACTTTAAGTTCAGTCAAAGCAATAAACAAAAAAAAATCAAGCTAGAAGTAGAATTCGAAGATATTTTTTTTATTTCATGAGCAAATAGAGCTACAAATGGGCTAATTGATCCAATAGAACACCTACAAGATAACAGTGAAAACAAAGAAAAAGAAAGACTAAATTGTCCACTTGTAGTCTCGTAGTTATTGTCGCGCACCCTCTAAGTAATCACCAAGCTCTGTAAGGCTCTCGGTGTCTTGTTCAATTGCAATAGGTGTGCTTTCAACCGCACTCACTTCTTCGCGTATCTTGGAGACTTCCAATTGTCACTGATCTGAGAACTTCTCTTCCTATGAGATGCGAAGTAAAATTTTCTCATGATCAACCTCTAAAGTTTTGAGTTGGACTTTGAGTCTTTCAATCTCAAGAATCATCTGCTTAGACTCCCGCTGGAGTGCGCTTTTCCTTTCAAGAGAGAGACTATCAGTTGATGAGATGTTGTTCAATTTACTCTGAAGCTCTGTCAAGTTGTGATCCCTCTAAGCCAAGGTCAGCTTGGAAGAGTGTGACTGCTTTAGTTCACTATATTTTCCTACATGGCAAAAGTTGTCATCTTCGAACTAGCGAAGAGGTGGCAAGTTGGTTGCTTCAACACTTGAGATGGTTCAAAATATCTTGTTCATTTTTGGTTCGAGAGAGGAAACCTTCTTAAAAAGGGCACGAGCAAGTTTCTGTTGTGCAGCCTCCCACATAGTTTGCACAGCCTGACGTTGTATGTCAAAAAAGTGTGAAATCATACTATCAGCATTTAAGATCGAAGCCTCCGAAACAGCAACATGCACCTCCCTTGGCTCTTGTCAGGGTTGTGTATCAACAGCAATAGAAGGGGTTGAAGTCATCACCCTATTGGATGACACTCTAAATGATTAGATCTGTGAAGGAAGGGTGTCTAGAACGTGACGGCTCGTTGGCGATTGATCTCCCGAAGAGCCCTATAAGGTAAGAAAGATTGTTTAAGTCAATATATAAATGCCTAAACAATTTAAAGAGAATGGTAAAAGAAGAGGCACCAACCAGAGGTCTAAAAGGCTCAAGAGGCGGCAGGGCCTTTAAAGTACCCTCAAAGGGGATGGCATTGGGAGTCGCCACCTTCTCCACTTTTCTCGGTCTCTTCCAGTGACGATCAACATTGCTATTGTGGCTCGCATCGTCACCATCAAGAGCGCCTCATAGGTTAGCTGGTGTCTCGGCTTGCACCTCACATGTCTATGCCACTAGCACTTAGCTCTTTGGCAAATTTATGCTTAGCTGAAGGAGGGGGAAGGATGTCCACCAAAAGTCGCAAGCCTTCCTCGAGATAGTTACCGTGCTTTCGTTGCCACCAACTCTTGTAAGCCTGAATAGTTTGAGCACAAGGGTTCAACTCGAACGCAGGGAGATACACATGTGACGAGGTCAATGTCTTAGTACAAAGTCGCCAAGAATGAACGACATTCTCCAAACTGACGTGAGGAGGATCCTCATGCAGGTCATTGGGCACATCTTGGTAGAAACCAAATTGCCAACTAATAAACTATAAGCCTCGATAGTCATCAACTTTCTATGGCGGGAAGATAAATAGCAGGATCGAAGACTTATGAAAAAGGAGGAAGACGAAAGGACAGGCCTTTGACATCTCACAAAGTCTCGGCCTTCTTCCAGAAGGCAAGGTTCACATCGCACAATATAGATGCACCCCAGTGGATCAATTGACGAGCTTCCGAGGGGCTAAAGTATTTTTTAATGCCTCCCCGAAATAGTCAACCATCCAAGGCCCCTTCACTCTGGTGGAAGGCTTATAATACGTGCCGAAATAATGGGCAAACCATCCGTGGACATAGTGGACAGGAAAGCAAATTTCTGAACATCCGATAGAGTATAGAGTGTTATAAATTTGGCCAAGGCCATGGTAGATGTTGGACAGAACCGGAACTGCAAGGTTAAACAAGCTCCCTTCTTCCATGAAGACCGCAACCTTAAATACACCAGGGAGAAGTAGGCTCGTGCTCTTATAGGGAAAGGCGAAAACGCACAACCAACAAGAGAGGAAAGCAGCCAAATAGGTCCGGTCCTTCCATTCTTCTTCTACGTCAAGGGATTGAAACAACTCTTGCTCTTTGGCAGACCAATCATGTGCCTGAGTGGGAGAGCCATTGGGACTATGAGTAGAGCGAAGGTGAGAAGTTTTCCTTGGCCTACATGCTGGGAGCTTTAGATACCTCAAGCCGCCTGTAAACCAGAAAGAAATCCACATATGCACAGGGATTTGTTGCCTTTCCATCTGTTGAAACGCGATATGATGATAGACGTAAAACAAATGACTACAACTCTTCGGCAGAGAGTCAACTTGGTCTTGTGCCCCCACTAGTTCCTCGCAAGTGGGAATGGTCTCATCGTAGAATTTTGTCTTGATGGGAAGACCTCCAAACTTCCACATATCCCACAAAGATAAGGATACCTCTCCGACCAAGGTATGGAGGGTGTTTGTTGGAGGACATCAGGCTTCACAAAAAGCTCGGATAATGTCATGGTTACGATCATAAGTGTACAGGAAGGCCATCACAGCTACTAGCAAATTAGAGTCTCGCAGGACCCTCTAGTTCAGAGCCACAGCAAATTCGAGCCATTCCAAGTAATTGGCAATGTAGCCAAACTCCCCGTTTAATTTCAGTTAAGCACCCCAACGAACTTGGGTTTCTATGATTTGACGCCCTAATGTTGGCGCTGGATCGTCATTCGATTTCTTCTTATGAAGGGAAGACTGCAAGATCCACATTATGTTTCCATGGTTCTGGTTTAGAGGCCTGTCCATGGATAAATCAAGCAGGAAATGCATATTGTCCAGCTCAGATTCCAATTCCTTAATGGATTTCCCTACTAGGAGGATGGTTCAGCTTTTGGTGGGTTGGTTCTCGTCGTCTAAAATGGCAAGCCATCTCGTCCCCTCGTCCGAAAGTTCCATGAAGTACACCATGATCCTACAAAAAAAGAGGGGTCAGGAAAAAGTGGAAGGTGCAACATCAAAATAGTTGTGGTCGAAACAATTGTGAAGCTGAAGGATGTTCAACATTGGAGGTGACCCATTGCTAAAGATTGTTCACCTTCACGGCAGCTTCAACTTCAAAACTAGAGGTGACCCAATTCCTTGATAAGAATGGCTCATCTTCATGGCGGTATCCACACCAGAGAAAGATGTTCAACGCTGGAGATGATCCCTTGCTAATGATGGTTCACCTTCACGGCAGCTTCCACACCGGAGAAGGATGTTCAACACTGGAGGTGACCTCTTGCTAAGGATGGTTCACCTTCTTCACGGCGGCTTCCACTTCAAAACTGGACTGTGCTTTAGACCTTCAGCCTCAATTGTTTCGACCACAACTATTTTGATGTCGCATCTTCCGCTTTTTCCTGACCCCTTTTTTTTTGTAGGACCATGGTGTACTCCATAGAACTTTCGGACGAGGGGACAAGATGGCTCGTCATTTTAGACGACGAGAACCAACCCACCAAAAGTAGGACCATCCTCCTAGTAGGGGAATCCATTAAGGAATTGGAATCTGAGCTGGACAATACGCATTTCCTACCTAATTTATCCATGGACAAGCCTCTAAACCAGAACCCTACAAACAGAATGTGGATCTTGCAGTCTTCCCTTCATAAGAAGAAACCGAATGACGATCCAGCGCCAACATTAGGGCGTCGAATCATAGAAACCCAAGTTCGTTGGGGTCCCCAACTAAAATAAATGGGGAGTTTGGCTACATTGCCAATTACTTAGAATTGCTCGAATTTGCTGTAGCTCGGAACCAAAGGATCCTGCGAGACTCTAATTTGCTAGGAGCTGTGATGGCCTCCCTGTACACTTATGATCGTAACCATGACATTATCCGAGCTTTTTGTGAAGCCTGGTGTCCTGCAACAAACACTCTCTATACATTGGCCGGAGAGGTATCGGATCTTTGTGGGATATGTGGAAGTTTGGAGGTCTTCCCATCAAGGGAAAATTCTACGATGAGACCATTCCCACTTGCAAGGAACTAGTGGAGACACAAGACCAAGCTGACTCTCTACTGAAGAGTTGTAGTCATTTGTTTTACGCCTATCATCATATCGCGTCTCAACAGATGGAGAGGCAACAAATCTCTGTGCATATGTGGATTTCTTTCTGGTTTACGGGTGGCTTGAAGTATCTAAAGCTCCCAGCACGTAGGCCAAGGAAAACTTCTTGCCTTCGCTCCACTCGTAATCCCGATGGCTCTCCCACTCAGGCACGTGATTAGTCTGCCAAAGAGCAAGAGTTGTTTCAATCCCTTGGCGTAGAAGAAGAATCGAAGGACTGAACCTATTTGGCCGCTTTCCTCTCTTGTTGGTTGTGCGTTTTCGCCTTTCCCTACAAGAGCACGATGCTGCTTCGCCCTGGTGTATTTAAGGTTACGGCTCTCATGGAAGAAGGGAGGTTGTTTAACCTTGCAATTTCGGTTCTATCCAACATCTACCATGGCCTTAGCCAAATATACAACACTCCGTACTCTACTAGACGCTCATAAATTTGCTTTCCCGTCCACTATGTCCACGGATGGGTTGCCCATTATTTCGGCACGCATAAGCCTTCCACCATAGTGAATGGGCCTTGGATGGTTGACTATTCCGAGAAAGGCAGTGCAAAATACTTTAGCCCCTTGAAAGCTCGTCAATTGATCTACCGGGGTGCATCCATATCGTGGGATGTGAACCTTGCCTTCAGGAAGAAGGTCGAGACTTTGCAGGATGTCAAAGGCATGTCTTTTTCGTCTTCCTCCTTTTTTATAAGTCTTTGGTCTTGCTATTTATCCTCCCGCCATGGAAAGCTAATGACTATTGAGGCTTACAGTCCTTGTCGCTTTAGTCGGCAATTTGGTTTCTACCAAGATGTGCCCAATGACCTGCATGAGGATCCTCCTCACGTCAGTCTGGAGAATGTCGTTCATTCTTGGCAACTTTATACTAAGACATTGAACTCGTCACATGTGTATCTCCCTACGTTCGAGTTGAACCCTCGTGCTCAAACTACTCATGCTTACAAGAGTTGGTGGTAACGAAAGCACGGTAACTATCTCGAGGAAGGCCTGCGACTTTTAGTGGACAGCATTCCCCCTATCCAGCTAAGCATAAATCTGCCAAAGATCCAAGTGCTAGTGGCGTGGGCAAAACTGTTTGTGAGGTGCAAGCCGAGACACTAGCTAACCAAGGAGGCGCTCTTGATGGTGACGATGCTAGCCACAATAGCAATGATGACCGTCATTGGAAGAGACCGAGAAAAATGGAGAAGGTGGCAACTCCAAATGTCATCCCTTTCAAGGGTACTTCAAAGGCCATGCTGCCTCTTGCGCCTTCTAGACCTCTAGTTGGTGCCCCTTCTGCCGTGAAGGTGAGCCATCCTTAGCAAGAAATTGGGTCACCTCCAGTTTTGAAGTTGAAGCCGCCGTAAATGTGAGTCATCCTTAGCAAGGAATTTGGTCACCTTCAAAGTTGAAACATCACATAAGGGAGCATCTTGGTTGCAAATCAAAAAAAAAAAAAAAAAACATAGCAACAAAGGGACATATGCAACTTATACATAAAGTTTGTACCTTTCTTTTAACAGAAAAGATGTTTGTAGGCTTTATAAGTGTGCAAATCTCTGAAGAAAAAGAAAAAGAAAAAAAGAGTATGAGACAGTGTGAAAAAAAAAAAGTTTGATTGAAAAAAAAAATCTTTGAAGAAAGAAAGAAAGTTAGTAAAAATTTGAAAAAAAAAAGTTAAATGAAAGTATGAGTAATAGAAAGGAAAAAGATTTAGCAAAAAAATGATATAAAAAGAAAGGGGGAAAAAGTTAGAAAATTGAAAAAAAAAAAAAAAGCTTTGAAAAAATTTAATAAAAATAGGAAATTAGAAAAATTAAATTAAAAAAAAGAGGAAAAAAAGTTTGCCAAAATAATAAATTTGCATCTAAAAAAACATTAAAAAATGAAAAAAAAAATGGTAAAAAGAAAAATTGCAAAAAAAAAAAAAGAATAAAAAATATATGTATAACAAAAAAAAATTAGAAATAATAAAACAAAAAGTGTATGTATATATATATATATATATATATATATATTTGTAAAACAAAAAAAATAATAAATATAATAGATGATAATAAAATAAGTAAATAAGATTAAAAAAAAGGTTCATTTTTTTCTCTTTCTTTCTCTCCCCCCGAAACACCTTCCCCCACCCACTTCTCTCTCACCAAACCTCATCTCCCTTCTCTCTCTTCTCCATCTCCCTCTCTCTCGGCCTCCACAGGGTCCGACCAACCTTGCAGAGCTGGCAACGGCGACAACTCACCAGCAGTTTAGTAGCTTCAGTGTGGGAGTACAGCTACGTAGCAACCTCCAGACAGCTAGCGAAACGCAACTCTCTCACATGGATTCGACGGCTGGAGTTCAACGGCGAGAACGATAGAAGACTGGCAACTATTGGAGCTTGATGGCTTCGGCGACTTGCAACAGCTCAAACTTGAACGGCGGTACGACAACCCACGGCTAAGATCGGCAACCTCGAGTCAACGACAAGCGACGGACCTGGCGAAAAGTTCAATGCTCTGCAACTCTCAATCTAAATAACTGAATGGTGAGGGAGCCATCGTCGTATTTATAGGGGTCTTCGAATCGAATCTGGTGATTCTTTGGTTTAGATTTTCACATCAAATCTAGGATGAGCATGAACTGAATCTTGATCTTGAAAATAAAAAAAATAAATAATCATTTATGCTTATATATGGTGTGTGTGTTAAAAGAAAATCAAAATATTAACTCAAATTCATATTTTTGATAAATTGGCATAAAAAGTGTGTTAAAAAAATCAAAATTATGAGTAAAATTCATATTTTGATTAAATTTACACATCAAATGGAGTCCAAATTAGGAGTACCTTAAGTCTTGATTCCAAAATAACTTTTTTTTAAAATTCACACACAAACTTGTGTATAAATCTCGAAAATGGGGCATTTGTTGGAATAGAAATTTCGACCAACCCAAAATTGTCATGGCATTACCAACATTGATAATGAAATTACATTTAGTTAGGGATTAATTAAATTTGCAAGGATCCCTAAATTAAATTATGGCAAATCCAAGTAAACATTTGGGTTCTTTGAAATTTGGAAGACAAAAGCTTGAATTGAAAGCCCTAATTAGCAAAGTCTAGGTAGGCTCAGTCCAGAGGCTAGGCCCAAAGGCAACCAGGCCCAATTCAAAAGGGGTGGCTCAAAGGCAACCAAGCCCAGTCCAAAAGAGCTGACCCAAAGTCAACCAAGCCCAGTCCAAGAGGGCTGGCCCAAAATCAACCAGGCCCGTCCAAAAGGGGCTGGCTCAAAATCAACCATGCCCAGTCTAAAGGGTTGGCCCCAAATCAATCGGGCCCAGTCTAACAAGTCTAAGTCTACCAGGAGGCCTTGAGGAACTCTATAAATAAAAAGTTTCCTCTTTCATTTCAAAGGTTCAGCACTAAAGAAGCTCAAAGACAATTCAAAAACGAAGCTTAGAAGACTCCAGAAGCTTTTGAATATCAAACATCATCTGAACAGAGAACACATTACGAAGATCAAAAACGCTCCAAGAATCCATCAAAGTTTCAACCTCGAGAACAAGCTCTTCAGCCCTCAAACAAAGCATACAAGCAGGAAAGAGAATCAGATGATCAGATACTAGAGATTGTACTCCACTATACAAAATTAATATTAATACAAATTCAAGTTCATTCCACGTGTCCTATTTTTATTTTTGAAATTACGTGTGAACAAAAGGTACCTCTAGGAACAAACTCAATGGAAAGGGAAGGTGAGGGAAGGTGGCTTAGAGCATTTTTTTGGCTATAAACCCCAAAAACTCGGGGTTAGGGTTGAATAACTGGACTTATTTCTCGATTCAATGGAAGCCTACCACTGTCCATCAACTGAAAAGAGGACGAAATAAGATTCAATCTATAATGTTACCACCGTCTAACTGTTTCAAGTTAAAAAGTGTTATCACCCATTTACGGATTGACTTGAACTTGTAAATTTTGGGATAAGTTTACTACATATTGTCTAAGCAATCCAAACAAACAAAGTACAGAAGCACAAAAATAATAAAGCATGAAAATGCATAATGGTTTTTCCATGTGATTGCTGTAAACCATTTTTTGGATACATTGTCTCTTCCAGGGTTGTTCAGTAAGGATGGAACATTGGACAAGCATCACATCCTCCATTTCCTGAATGACATGAATCAGAAAAATCCTAGTTTGTGGGCAGCAACTTCTTGTGAATGTGGCCTATGTTGAAGATCAAGCTAACAAGCTACCAAAACCATACAAAAACAATGGTCCGCGGCAGGGAGTTTGGTTTGGGGTTTGCACAAAGGCAACAGAATGATTTGGTCACTGGCACAATGATTCACAATAACTGGCCTCCTTGCTTGGTTGCCAAATGGGTTCTATGTCAATTACCATATCATACTTTATTTTTGTCTCAGCTTAAAATCAATATGAAGAAATAAAATCAAGGCCACTCAACCATCATGGTTTGGCCTAGTAGTCATAAGAGCCTTAGGAGAAATAAGAGGAAATGGGCTCAACCCACGGTGGCCACCTACCTAAGATTTAATATCTTCATGTTTTATGTCAATCAAATGTAGTAGGATTAGACAGTTGTTCAATGAGATTAGTCAAGGTACACGCAAGCTGGCCCGGACACTCATCAATATCAAAAAAAAATAAAAGCCATTCAAAAGGAGAATCATTAGTTTCCAAAAGCAATGTGAGAAGTATGCCATAAAAATATTATTAAGGCCAATCTCCTTCCCTTCCACCATGGTCACTTCACTGCATTGCTATCTGATATAATCATCACCAGGGTAATGCCCTCCGCATGGTCCATTCTTTGTCTCTCCTTTTTCTCTCTCTCCCTGTAAAGTCACTCCTCCCATAAAAAGAAACTTTCCTAGAAGGCATCCCCAGCTTTCAACAGAATGTCTACCTTCCTGAAGGTGAAGGTGCTTGTGGTCGTTGTTGATAGCTAATTTAATATTTTGCAAAATAAGAGAGAAATTATACATTCTAAAATTCAGTGAGCAAAGAAGTGTCTAGGAACTGTGACAAATAGGTGAGTGATTCCCAGAAAATTATACCCACAGCGTAAAACAATACATTTCTGCATTTTGATTTCAGAGGACTACCAAACGAGGACAGAACCTCGTTTGAAAAGCTTTATGAGCCACCAATCTTTGTATGATTGGCACCTGATCCAGAACCATACAAACCAAGACTTATCCTAACATAATGAGTTCATCCAATTTGACAACCTCTGTTGCTTTCTCTCACAAAAAATCAATGAAGGGCAAAAGTTTGAACTCAAAATGGAAGTTAAATTTCCTAAGAGATGTAAGTGAGCTAGCCTGGCCCTGAATACTCCCCGTTATTTTCTTTTAAGGAAAAAAAGCATCTGAACCAAAAAAGTTTTAGTCAGACTAAAATGGGGATTGCAACATAGAGCAATAACAGACTTAAAAGACGGGCAACAAAGAGGTGTAAATGGAAGTTAAATTTCCTAAGAGATGTAAGTGAGCTAGACTGGCCCTGAATACTCCCGATATTTTCTTTTAAGGAAAAAAAGCATCTGAACCAAAAAAGTTTTAGTCAGACTAAAATGGGGTTTGCAACGTGGAGCAATAACAGACTTAAAAGACGGGCAACAAAGAGGTGTATGGAACCACCATTAAGCTGTGAAGGAAAAAAACCAGACGGAGAAAAGACAAGAGCACATACGACAATCAATAGCAAAAGTCCATTTAGACCAAAGAGTGGCAGACACCACCCTAGGATGGATAAAACCCCCCTTTATACCCTTGAAATTCAGAAGCAATTTACCATCAATACTTTTTACTTCATGATGCCAAGTTCTTGTCGAATAACAAGTGCTAAATATTTTTTGGAGATGAGTTCTCGTTAAATACTTTACAAGAAATATAAAAGTCCAACAGACGCAATGCACATATCTATTATCAAAATCGAACAAATTAAATATTGTCAAGCTTTTGGGTGAGCAGTGCATCTTTAACTGGTACAAGAGAGATGGCAAAAAAATAAACAGAAGTTTAGGACGTACGGCTGAAAAACAACAACAAAACATGTTACGCTTTAGCTTTTCCAGCCTGCAGAGATTGACTCCTCTGCTGTAACTTCAATATCTGCAAGACAGCAAACCAACAATAAGTAATTGATTGCAAAGTATTTGAGTAGTTTATCCACAGCAGAAATGGTAATAAACCAAGGAATAAATTGTACTCAAATATGAAAGAAGTTGTTGTTTTTGGAATGATTGTGGCAAAAGAGGCCTTTATCCCAGTCAGCCTACTTTTAATGTTAAGCAGTACACTAACAAATTCACAGCATGAAAACATTCAATGCCAGTATGATAGCCTCATTTTTTTCTAGTGTTCAAGTAGATGACATTTGTCCACTTGATCCAAAAATTAAATAGACCCGACATATTGGGCTCTGCACATATTGCCTTAACTTCAATCTAAACTTTCACATAAAATTTGCATAACGCAAGAAGTTCAAGTTTGTACGCAAAAATTTAAAAATGTGCAAATGATCTTTATAATGTTCAAAAAGACCATGCCATTAGCTCAATAATCTGAAATTTAGTTTATGAAACTAAGAAAACAGAGTTGTATTTTTTTTTAAAAAATCTAGAATTCAGAAACAATTTTAATGGCCCCTCAGAAGCTAGAGAAAAAGCTCAATTTTAGTAAGAACTTTGGGATCTTTATTCTCTGTTCTGATTTGTGGTTACTAGGAGGTGATTTTAATATTTCTCAATGATCTTACAAGAGATCCAAAGGTGGTTCCCCAACCAGAAGTATGCGCCATTTTAACTCCATTGATCAAGCTGCCTTAATAGAAATCCCTTCACAAAATGGCCTCTTCACTTGGTCAAATTTTAGAGACTCTGCCACTCTCGCTCTCAATGGTAGATTCTAGGCTTCAGAAAGTGTGCTGAAAAAATTTGCTGATGCCTTGGCTAGAAGACTTGACAGACCTATTTCAGACCGCTTTTCAATTCTTTAATCTCTTGGAGTTGATAATTGAGGGCCTACACCTTTTAGATTTGAGAACATGTGGCTTCAGAATCATAGTTTCTTCCCTTTAGCCGAATATTGGTGGAAAAATATTCCTCTTAGAGGCTGGCCAGGTCATAGATTCATTTAGAAACTAACGAGTCTAAAAGGTATCATTTAGAACTGGAATAAGGAAACTTTTGATGCATCACTACAGAAACCAGATCCAATTTGAGATTACTCTCCTAGACGGCTTACAGGAGACATGGCTTTTCCAGCCTATCCATAAAACCGAAAGAACTTCTCTTAAAGGTCAGCTCCTTTCTTTGGCAGCCTTGGAAGAAGCTTTATGGAGACAAAATTGTAAGGCAAAATGGCTCAAAGATGAGGACATCATCAATACCAGTTTCTTTCCTCGTATTTTGGCAGCAAAGAAGAGAAAGAAATTCCATTCTAGAATACATATTGAAAGAGGGAAATAGCTTACTGACTGATGCAAGCATTGAGAAGGAATTCATCCAAGCTTGAGTAGAGGAATTCACCCAAAAAGATGGCCAGCGTAATCTGCCTCCAAATTTACAATGGGAACCCATTGATTCTGTCTGCAGTCTTCATCTTGAAGAGGAATTCAGTGAGCAAGAAGTTTAGAGGGCTGTTCAATCTTGGCTCTAATAAATCTCTCGGTCCAGTGGCACTTCAGAGTTCTATAAAAAAATTTGGAACATCCTCAAGGATGACATTATGAGAGTGTTCCAAGACTTATTTAAGAATGGGATTATCAATGCTAGTCTTAGTGAAACATATATTTTCCTCATCCCAAAGAAAGTGGAAGCCCATGTGGTTGGAGATTACAGACCCATCAGTCTCACTACGTGTTTGAACAAAATTGTGGCTAGAGTCCTATTTGAGAGAATAAAAAAATTCTTTTTTCCATTATTACGGAACAACAATCGCCTTTCATTGAAGGTATACAAATCCTGGATGCCTCCCAAATGAACTTGTGAATGGATGAGGAAACAAAAGGGGGGGGGGGGGGGGGGGGGGGGGGGGGGGGGGTGTTGTTAAATTGGACATTGAAAAGGCTTTCAACAAAGTTGATTGAAACTTCCTTGGCAAGATCCTCCTAGCTAAAGGCTTCAGTTTTAAATGGCAGAGTTGGAATAGAGGTTGCATCTCATCCTCAAACTTCTCAATTATCATCAATGGTTGTCCACGTGGTAAAATTCTTGCATCTAAGGGGTCTAGGCAAGGTGACCCTCTCGCACCTTTCCTTTTTAACATTGTGGTTGATTGCTTTTGTAATATGACTCAAGCTGCCATGAAGGGATTCATCAAGGGTTTTGATGTTGGGAATGGTGAGATAAGTATCCATCACATACAATATGTAGATGATGCTATCCTTTTCTCCATACATGGGCCTTGCACAATCTCTTCAATACCATCAAGGCCTTTAAAGATGTTTCCGATCTCAACGTAAATCACCAAAAGTCTGAAATTATGGGCATTAACTTGGAGAAGCAATTGGTGGAAGCTATTGCAAACAAATACAGGTGTAGGAGGGGTCTTTGGCCAAGCTCCTACCTTGGCCTCCTTTTAATGGTAATCCAAAGTCCCTTCCTTTCTGGGCCCCTATTATTGAAAAGGTTGTAAGGAGGCAACACGCTTGGAGCAACTCTCATATTTCCAATGGAGAAAGGCTTACTCTCCTCCAAGCCGCATTTAACCAATCTCCCCACCTAGTACTTGTCTCTTTTCAACATGCCCATCAAAGTTGTTCATTCTTTGGAAAAGCTTTTTAAGAATTCTCTTAGGAAAAACAACATTGATAAATCAAACTTTCATCTTGAAAAGTGGGAAAAAGTCCTTCTCCCTACTGATCAACGGGTCCTCGACATTCACAATATAAAGGAGAAGAACCTTACTGGTAAAATGGACTTGGCGTTATCGTAAGGAAAAAACAGCCCTATGGAGAAAAGTCATTGATGCAAAATTTGGTACTACCTCTTTAAACTTAAAGCTCAATGTCTCTTCACTAGCCACTTCCCATGGGCCTTGGAAGAATATTTTGAAGCATCAAAACCTTGTCCATGATCGAATGGTTTGTCGGATTAGAAATGGCGCCTCAACCTCCATTTGGAATGACTCTTGGTTGGAAATGATTCCTTGGTTTCACCCTTCCCTCATCTTTTCTCCATCACCAATCAGAAACATGCTACCGTCAAGAAAGTTTGGAAGGCTGACTTGGGGACTTGGGACCTAAAGCTCAGGAGAAACCTTAAAGTGGAAGAAATTGTAGAATGGGCTGAATTAAATCACCTTTTGTCTACAATACACCTATCACAATTAGAAGATATTTGGGTTTGGAAGCTGGAAAGCAGAGGCACATTCTCCACTGAATCCCTTATACATGATCAAACTCACAAAGGGGATGTTGTACAACCCCAGCTGCCAAAGGCTATTTGGGGTGACCACCATCCAAAAAAGGTAAAATTTTAGCTCTCCCAACAGGCTATTAATACCCAAGATTTTCTTCAGCGCCGCATGCCCTATTTAAATCCTCATTGGTGTATCCCTTTGCAAAAAAGATGTGGAATCACAAAATTGCATCTTCCACACTTGCTCCCTTGCCTAGGCTTTTTGGAGAGACATTCTCTCTTCTTTTAACTGGATTGTGGCCTTACCTTATCATGTAAATTTCCTCCTATCATCTCAACGCTATCAGGTCATCCCTTCGAGAAGGAGAAAAAGTTTCTTTGGATGCATATGGTTTGAGCTTTCTTTTGAGCTGCATGGATTGAAAGGAACCATAGGCTTTTTTTGTAGAAAAGAAGCAATCTTATGATAGATTTTTTTACAACATTATCTTCCTCACTATTTCTTGGTGTAAATCATCTCTATTTTTTCATTCTTATAGTTTTGCTACTCTTTTGTCCAATTGGAGAAGTTGATTGTAACTCCTTTGGATTGGGACATTCCCCCCTATAATTTTATACATCAATGGAATTGTTTCTAAAAAAATGTGTTTGATAACAATATTTTAAAAACATTTTATATTCATAAATTTAAAATAAATTGTTCAACTCATTTGTAGAGGGAAAGAAATACAGAAGATTAAAAAAAATCTGAAAGAGGAAGAAGCCATATTTAATCATTTATGGAGGAACCCGAAAAAAATTATATTTTAAAAAAACCCTCATTAAAGAAAGATGAACTGCATGAACTCTATTTTGGCGATTCCAGCTTTCTTTTTTCCATTTTTTGTTTTCCCTTCCAAGTCCTCAATGCTTCAATTGGGAAAGGACTTCGATTTAGTTTCAAAAAGCACTATTCAGTCCAACTTCAATTTTTTCTACCATGAGTTTAACCTAGATATAAGGCAGCAAGCAGGAGAAGGTCATGCATCTCAAACTTAGTTTCACGTCAAGGAAAAAGGGGATGAGGCAGAATGATCAGAAAGTTTCTCTAAATTTAGTCATTTTCTAAATTTGCCTATGGTTTTGAATCAAGTTCAGATTTCATTTTCTTTGTTTTCAACACATTTTACATGTGCCTTGTGCATTCATCATTTCTGAAAACAAGAAATCATTTCTGGATCCTCCAACAAACAAGCAAGAATCATGCACAAAAAAAAATGTTTTATTGCTTTCTTTTGAGGTCCTGCAAATATCAGCCAAAGGGTTAGCTTTAAGATCTATAGAGGTATGAGAAGTACAAACCGCATCTCTCTTGCTATTTTGCTTCTCTTCCAAATCTTGAAGGGCTGAATCAAGACGTTTCCTGAATTGTGTAAATATCATTGAATTAAAACACATGAAAATGGTGACTGGTACAAGAAAACTATATTATCACTATTATTAAGGTATATGGAAGAAGAATGCTGCAAATGATAAAGAATAAAATGCAAGGATATAGATTTGAAAATTCGACTCTGCTCTCTTGTTCGATCTATTTCCCTCTTTTCACTTATGCCCTTCCCTTTGTTCAACTTCCTCTCCATTTGCCTGCCCACCTCTTTTTTTTGTAGGCTTCTTTGGCTCAAGCAGGTCTTTTTTGGAGGAAGGTTCTCTAGAATAATTCTCATTACGTACGTCCTCTAAATAGGAATTCTTATTACCTAGGTGAGACAAAGGTGCAAACTTGAGCTCAAGGTGGATAGAATATGTCTCGCTCAGGCAGCTCTTTTTTTGCTCAGGTGAGAGACATGTTCTATCCACCTTGAACCTTAATATAATCATATGTAATAAGAATTCCGTGACTTTAATTTGAGGAAGAAGCACACTTATTATCATCTACTATTCATTATGGACATTACTGCTTTAAGTTTCACAAATACAAGTATAATATTGATCCAAATGGTCTTACCAAGTTACAAATCTCATAGTTGGTGATAAAAAAAGGTTAAATTATCAAAAATACCCCTGAACTATGGGGTTGGTTTCAATTATACCCCTAAACTTTGAAAAGTTTCATTTTAACCCTTGATCTTTGAAGTTTGTTTCAAAACAATCCTTGAAAGGTATTTCCATTAAATTTATAGACGAAAAATGACGTATTTGCATATGTTTAGATTTTTTTTCCAACGTATATGTTCAAATATGTTCACATAAGCAACAATACAAATGCAAAAAATCATTTTCCAACCATGAATTTAATGAAAAAAAGCCTTCAAGGATATTTTTGAAACAAATATCAAAGTTCAAGGGTTAAAATGAAACTTTTCAAAGTTTGGGGGTATAATTGAAACCAACCCCATACTTCAGGGGTATTTTTGATAATTTAACCCAAAAAAAATGAAGAAGTGTGATATGTCTCTATCTTATGGCTCCCTCTCTCCCTCTTCCTCTCTCAACAGCAGCTTGTTCATCCGCCTATTTGCTCATTTTCTTTACATTTTTCGCCTATCCTTGTTGCTCCAACTTCTCACTTAGCAATTACATGCACTATATAGCACAAGGTGTTTGTAATTGACTTCGTCAAAAAAAACTTATGGAAGGAATAATAGAAGAAAGGGTTAGTTTAATTCTTATTCCATCTCCTTCATTCAATACGAAGAGGCCTAGTTTCTAGATGTTTTCTCTAACCTTATTCCCATCCCTCTATTTCAAGTTCTTTAGGATGTGCTTCAAAACCGCCATATCTTGGTATGGGTCCGAGAGATCACTAACAAAAGAGGATGTATCATGAAACTGGAATGCAACAGTAGGAAGAAAAACTCCAGCAGCTATTGAGAAAAAAATGGTTGAACAGCTTTCGGATATGATTGAGACTTCCCTCCATAAACCTGCATTATCAAAACCTTGAGGACCCTTCCTCCTAACAACCTTTCCTTTGCAGAAACGCTATCTCCAACCAATTTCAGTCTCTCTGTTCAAAAAGAAAAAGATATAGGCATTGGAGAAAAGATGAGGAAATATTTTTGTAACCATAGTATTTTTTTAATATCACCGTTGATTTGGAGCGTTATCTTTCAATAATGTCCTTTGGCACAGGTTCTCTCTACCCCACCTCTACCTCATAACCTTTTTGTTGTTTGGAAGTACATATTGTCTCTTATTTTAGAAAAATAAAGAAACAAGGCAATGGCTTATACCAAATAGTCTAGGATTTTGCTTGATTGATTACCGAACAATGTTTTCATGCTAACTAGTATGAGATCTTCTCCCAAAATGCGCCCTTAACACCCCCCCCCCCCCAAAAAAACCCCACACACACACTTAGCTAGGACCTTTCTTTCTTTTCTTTTCTTTTCATTTTTTAGGACAAAAAATGTGAGGGTGGGGATTTAAACCTTTGTCCTCAAGGGAAGGAGTAGATGTCTTAACTGCTAAGCTATGCTCCTATTTTCACATTGTAGCATTTTGAAATTGCTAGATTATTGCATATTGCCCTTTGGAGGTGTGGAAGACCCATAGAGAAGTGCTTAGACCTCTCAACCTAACTGAAATATCTTACGAAAACTTTTGAACTTCAACTTACAAAAATGGTGAAATAGAAAAGCAATTTTGGAGGCAAAAATGTCCAAGTGGCTAGCCGAGATAAAATTTCTTGCTTTTATTCATAAAGATATCAAAGCTAGAAGAAGGAGATGTCTAATTTTGAAAATTTGAAGTAGTGATATTATAATTCACACCAATATTCTGGGTATGGGAGCTGAAGTTTCTTTTTTTTCAAAGCTCTCTACTCTAAACAGGATTCCCTATTAAGTATGTTTGTGATCTTATACAGCTCACAGCCTCCAATTGGAGTAGCCAACACAAGTCTTTGTGTAATTACTCCACTTTCTTCATTAACTTAGATTGGAAGGTGTTTTTGTAACCTTTCTTTTTTTTTTTGGCTGAGGAGGGAACTCCTTGTCACTTTGCCCGTTAGGTTATCTTTGTTTGTTTTTCTTTTGGAATGAAGTAGTTCTTGTCTCTTATCAAAAAAAAAAAAAAGATTCCCTATTCTGTTTTCTTAACAAGTTGGGACAGAGACCTATCTCCAGGAAGATAGTCAACATTTGGAAAGACTTTTATGCATGTAAGAGATTAAAACAGGCCAGATAAACTTGGAAGTGGAACTTGCAAAGCTCCAGGCCCAGATTGTCACTTTTCTGAATTTTTAAATGAGTATTGGAATATTCATCAAAAAGAATTTGCTTAAGGTGCTTCAGGACTTCTTTAATAAGGATGTTCTTATATTTTAAATTAATCAGACTTCTTTTAGTCTTATTCCAAAGAAAGAGAGGAATTCTCAAAGCATCTAACTTCCATCCAATCAATTTGGTAAAACTAGACTTTACAAAATCTTCCAAGGTGCTTGTGAACAAGTTGAAAGAGGTTATCCATGCTACCATTCCCCCAATCATCCAGCCTTTGTGTCTAATCGTCAAATAATTGATTCCATTTACTTGACAACAAGATAGTGGATAACTTTAAAGGGAGGAAGAAAAATGGGTGGATTATGAAGACTTTTTTTAGTACAACAAATGTGGGATGGAACTTGAACCTCTGATCTCAAGGGAAGGAGTAAATGTTTTAACTGCTAAGCTATGCTCGTGTTGGCAAATGGGTAGGTGGGTTATGAAGATTGACTTTGAAAAAGCTAGATACATGATAGATCAAGATTTTCTCAATGTTCTTACAAAGAGAGACTTTGGCCCCAAATGGAAATCTTGGAGGCATGCCTGCATCTCTCACATTTTGTTTTCCATCTTCCTCGACAATAAAATAAGCCTGTTGGTCTTATCAAGCCTCTAACCGCTGTAAGCAAGGTGTTTCTCTTGCTCCCTTACTTTTCACAATCATAGCTAATGTTTCAAGTAGTATGCTCGGCAAGGGCATGCAAGTTGAGGACAAAATCCATATCAATCAGCTGCAGCTTGCTGATGTAACCAGTCTTTTCTCCTCCATCTTGCTTCCAGAAACATCCAACATAGTTTCAACACATGCAGAGTTCAAAATACAATCAACTATAGCTAAGCTAGAACCATCCAAAAGGTAAAAAAACCACCTCATTTAAAACAAAGTAACAACTTGATAACTGAGAGCATAAGAGATGCGTAAAAGACAGAAGACGCTTCAGAAAAAATTCTCATCGAGTAAGTAGTTTGATGAAGGTTTTCAAATGATTGGTGTTATGGTATTAGTATCACTACTATCCATGACCTACAAAATCTAAAGGAAAAAAAGAATGAAAAAACATACAATTCTGCAGAGATGTAATCAATTCTCTTGCGCACGTTTGCATTTGCTTCTGCCAGATCCTGCTTCACAAGCACTGGACCAATCAGTTTATATACGTTTGCGTCATCGTTGAGTAGACCCAATTCCTGCGTATGTAAGCAAACAAGCAAAGCAAGAAAAAAAAAAGTTCACACCTAGTAGCAAAGAATTATGCTGATAAAAAAAAATGTCCACTGATAAGAATGCTTCGAATTCTTATTGTATACCAGATTATATAAACTTAAAGAAATTCCATAGTCTGTATATATTTCAAATCAAGTGAAAAACATCCCCTTAACGCAATCCGTCCCTATGAGCTCTAAATTTACATATAATAATTCATTATAACACAGGAATGTATAAGTTCACCAAAACTGTTTTATTGCCCTTCAATTCCACACTACTGAACTATACACAAACATATACTTGAAAATACGAGAAAAACAAGTGAAAGGGATGGCAAAACCTTAAGGACGAGCTCGTTCTCACCCAGTTGAATAGTGTATTTCTTCCTCACTTGGTGATTCTTGGCAATATCTGAAGAATCCATCACCATGTTAGGACTTTCGTGCAAGTAAATTGATAGTATTGAATCCAGATAGAACAATCGACACGGTATTTGAATTGAAATATTGATGTTTCAATAAATCGTGCTAATTGTATGAACAGAGAGGAAACGAGAATCGATTAGAGGCTTGCCTTTTTGTAGCTTGCTGAGATCGTTGGCTTTCGTCTCCAGCTCGCGCTGTAGTTCTCGAAGAGCGCTTGTGGAACTCATTCTGACTGAATCGTCGACTTCCTGTGTTACCTAGGCAACCTACGGGCGGAAGGCCGCTTTGAGGAGCATTAACAATTTTAAACGGGAAAAATATGTAGGTTAAAATATACGCGTGTGTGTTTTAGATAAAAATTCAATTTTTATCCTAAATCTATCGCTCTAAACTTTCAATTTTATTGAAAGCATATGAAAATAATTTTTTTAACAAATTTTTAAACCTTACACTTAAGCATGTGTTATAATTTTTATCTTAGGTTTAATTTATGCTAAATTCACTCATCAATTTTAACGAAAGGTAATGTAAGAATTTTTCAAACCAATTTCAACAAAAATCAAGTATAGCACAAAATTAAAATTCAATTGATACACAATATTGACAATTGAATGAATCTTTCAAAACTCACAAATTTTAACAAAAATCAAGTCTTGTAAAAAATTAAGTTCAATTAATACAGAAGATTAATAATAGAATTAATATTTCAAAACTCACAAATTTCAATAGAAATTCAGCTACAGTATCATTTTTCTTTGAAGCTTCTTAATTTTGTACTAAATATATATTTTGTATATTCATTAAATGCACAATATAATATTTTCATTGATGATTTTTCAAATGAGCATGGGGTAAAATTGCAACACATAGTTAAATAGAGCATAGCTCAGCGGTAATTGGCACATCCCTCGACCAAGAGATCAGAGGTTCAAATTTTCCCACTCCCAAATGTTGTTGAATTAAAAAAAAATGCAACACATATCAAAGTTTAAGATGCAATTTGATGAAATTAAAATTTTATGGTAAAAGTTGGTACACATTGCCAAGATTAGGATATGTTGTTGTCAAAATCTGGTCATGAGAAATCTCACATGACCTTCACGTGACAATAACTGTAAATTTGTAATTTGAGGGAAATGGGTGACATGCAAAAAAGAAAAAAGTTGGGCACTGGTGTGGCGTTTGCCACACCAGCTCTGATGCTCAAGTTAGTAAGGATAATTTAAGTGTAGCAAACTAGAGTTTATAGAATGAGGGTTGAAGTTGAACTCTCTTTCTTTAAGTCATAATGGCATATTTATAGAATCTTTGACCTAGGTTTTCCATATTTCTTTTTACATAAGAAATAAAAGAGGTTTCCTCTTCTATCTAGGAAAGGTTAATATATGGGCCTACAAGATTCTCTTGGGCTTGTTTCTCTTCTGAGCTCTTATTATCTTGACTTTTATATTGCATTTGTCTTACTTTATTAGGCCCAAATTTACCCATAACAAGATAAATTGTGATTTTTTTTATTTTCTTTTTTTTATAAGCACTAGGATTAATGTAAAAAAAAAAACATCTAAAATTAAAAGGGTGGAAGAGTTTTGAGGCACTCGATATAGATAAGGAGACTAATAAGACATGCTTGTGTCATAATAGGATGATGTGTCGTTATTGCCATTTTTAAAACTTCTATTTTACTCTTTCGTCTCTCACATTATGCATTGTTAAATATGGAGAGTAACAATTATCTATTTCATGTCCATTGTGCTTTCTCATGCTCATTCATCTCTCTCATGTGCTCTATCTCTTATGTTTGCACAAGCATCTCTTCATCTCTCCCGCAAATCTTAAGGTACAAAAAAAAGGTTGTCACATAGCAAAAACCGTACAAACTTCTAAACAAAGAAGAAGAAAAGAAGCTATAGTGGTAAAGTGTGTTCGATAGTCATAACCCTGAGCATAAATCAACTAGTTAAGACATTATATCTTTAACCAAAATATCAGAAGTTCGAATCCCTACCTTCGTACGTTGTTGAACTAAAATATATATATATATATATTTGACAATAAAATACTAATAAAATGAGTTAATTTTTCTTTAGAATATTACAGTGCATGTAGGCTTCCAAGCTTTTAAGGAAGTAGAGATATCGTTTTACCTGTCAGGTTATGCTCATGTTGATAGTTATAGTCAAGTTAAACCATTTATTCTATACAATTTATACGAGCAACTCGTTGTTAATTAGTTACCACTTTGGAGTTATTAAGGTAGTTGTCCTTAGATTGATACACATTGCTTCAAGTAAAAAAGGTGAATTGTCGTGCTGACATGAACGTAATTGACTAAAGATATATGTTAGATTAGCTGAACCATTATGATCATGCAATTTAAGATACCGTGTGATGAAGTATTCGACAACTGCAAAAGCATGTTGATTTTGATATTAGGCGACAAATGCTAACTAATTAAGTGTGTGTTTGGCCTATTAAGTTGAGTTGGGATTTTAAGTCCACTCATCATTTGGCCCATAAATGATTTAAGCCCCAACTTTTTTTACCAACACGGTGGAGTTCAACAGTAAAGACTGTTGAACTCCACATGTTTTTTCAATTCCCTCTCAGGTTGTCACGCTCATTCTCTCTCATGCATCACTTATCTCAAACCCTTTTCTTCTTAGTCTCTCTCATTCTCTAGTCTCTCTCTTCGTTCCTTCAATGGATGTGGGTTTCTGTTGGATATTTTGTTTGTTATTTTTGTTCAAAGTATGTGGATTCCCTTTTGTTTTTCCCCTTATCTAACTCAAACTCTCCTCGAATCACCATGTTTTTTTTTATTCAAAACTGAAACCCTAATCCTCCATGGAACTTGATCTATCTTATTCTTATAGATATGTAACCGAACTACCCCTAGTTATTGATTTTTACTCTCGAATTGTCCGATTCTTCATTTTTTTCTTTAAATACCTATAACCCTAAGGCCCTTACATCTCACTTTCTACTCTCGATGGACCACAATCTAATCTCTTTTTAGGAGATATGTAACCTCAACGCCCTTATCTCTTTGTTTGGACCCTCGAATAGACCTCTTCTTCTTTGTTTTTTTTTTAAGAACCGTAAATCCAGGGTTCCTAATTTCTTTTTACTACAACTGTAACCCTAACCACATTATGCCAATCCCTTTTCGATTTTCTTGCTTTTCCCTCACGCCCCTCGCCACTTCAGCAACACTCGTATATCAGTCCCTTGCCGGTTTGCTTGCTTTTTCCTCATCTATTGGACCTTTCCCTCATTCAATTGTACTTCGTTCTTTGTTTGGGTTTGTGCGAATGAATGCATGTTTGGCCTGAGTGAAATAGCAAGGAAAATACGCGGTATGGTACTTGGTGAGGGAATTGGAACTTAGTGGAAGGATGTGATTTACACTTACTCACAAGTTTGTTCTCTAAACCCACATCGGCTAATGATGAATACCATGTAACTATTTCATTCCCATCTTTGTATGATTTACATTTTTTTTAAACATCACTTTGAGTTATGGTTTTTAACTTGATGTTCTTTGTTTTGTTTTCTAATTTCCAAATTAGTATGTTTACAAAATTCTTACCTTTCTTAGCATGGCTTGTGTTGTTTTTTTTTTCTTCCATACTAATTTTTACTCTTTTTATACGATGGTTGTGATCTTTGGGCCGTTGAGTGGAGTTGAGTAGGGTGGATTTTCGGTTTTGATTCACTTTCCATTTTTTTTTGTCGCATTCTTCTCTGTTAACAGCCAATTCGTGATAATTTTTTTTTGACATGAATGAATATCATGTATCTCTGAGGTCGGTTTTATTATCGTTTACTATTTTTGAACTATTGTTGTTTGTGATTAATTGTAGTCTTTGTTTATTGAGATTGTTGTTATAACTACCTTACTACATGCTTTGTTACATGTTAACGAATGGTGGAATGGCTCTGTTTAGGGTTTATGTATGTTTATTATTATTATTTCATTAATTGGAGTTATTTATATATATTCTACACTTCACCTACCTTCATTTATTACTGTTTTTGTTGATCGATGCTACACGCAAGTGCACGTGATCGAAGTAATAAGAAACTATAAGTACTCTAGAGTATCGTACCCAAGGGAACAAGTTTTAATAAAATGTATTAAAATGACACACAATCGTTGACAAATTGCAACTAAAAGTAACCGTGGGTGTAAATAATTTGTGAGGGATTTTGGCTAAAAGAAAAATTGTTTGAAAAATAATGGAAATGAGGAAGGGATTCAAGATGTTAATGCCCCTTTGGAAAGAAAAATGCAACAAAAAGACAATTGCAGTCGTAGCTAACTCAAGAACTAAGTAAACCGAATTCAACTCCTATTTGACCTTCTATGAAGTATCTTTAGGAGACTAAGTGATTAAACCTATATTTCTATGGCTAATCTAGCTTAGATATATCCGCGCACAACTCTAGTGGTTTTGGAGTCTCGCCCTATGTCTAGGGTCAATGTTTCAGAACTTATGTCTAAGCCTTTTCCTCCATTGCTTTTGTGACATCCGCTTCCCTTAACCACTTCAGTATTAAGTTATAGCTTAACAAGCAACACTAGATGGTTGATCGGTTTGTACCCGCAAGCGCACGCGATCGAAGTAATATAAAATGGTATGTGAGTACCAAGTATCGAATCCCAAGGGAACGAAGTAACAAAAATATTATAAGCAAAGTGTAAGGGAAATTGCAACTTAAAAATTAAAATGCAAAAAATAAGGTTGGGTTGGTGCGTTAAGAAAAATTGCAGAATCAAGAAATGACAATATAGGAATAACAAACTAGTAGACTTAGAAATTGAAATTGCAAAAGAGAATTTAGATAAAGATGGGGCTCAAGAATGCCATTGCCCTAAGTTGTAATTACAAGCCAAAATTGCAATTCCAACATACTTTACACTCAATTGTAAACCAAAATTGTTTCTCCTATTTACCTTGAATTTAGGTGTTAGAAGGGTAAGTGAGTGACTTATATGTCTATAGTCCCTCTATCTTAGATAATTCGGCTCAACAATTTTATGGGTTTTGGAGTCCTTAATCCCTATGTCTAGGGTAAGGATTGACTTATGTCTAAGCTATTTTCTCCATTACTTGTGCGAAATCCGCTTATCACTAACCCCGTCGGTATTAGATCTAAGTTTGAGTTGCTACCCTAGTTGATCAATCTAGGATCTCAACGGAAATTTATTCAACACAAACAAACAATTGAGATGTAGGCTTGGTTTTTATTGAAATTTAGGCTATAATTACTCCTTAGGGAATTCACATCCTTGAACCCCCTAAGAAGTTTTAGCTTATATTAAGAATAAAAATCTTACAACTAACTCTAGAAATTAAGTCCATACTAAAAGAATATATTAAAGTGCTAAATTCAACAAAAATTCAAAGGAATTAAAGACATTTTGCCATCCAAAATTGAATCCAACAAAGCTGAAATTGAAACATGAACTTCAGAGAAATAAACCCACGAAATAATGACTTTAGAGGAGACAATTATTCAAGCTAAAAACTGAAACTAACTTTAAAAAAAATTCCATAAAAATACCCATCAATTATATCATCCATCTAAACTCAATTAAAAAAATTTAATACAGTGGGTAAGGAACAAAAAGCATGAAAAATTACAACCCAAATGAACTAAAACAGAAATTAAATTCATCTAAACTAAGAACCAAACGGAATATAGAAAACTTGAACAAAAACCCATTTTTCTTCTTTGGAATTCAATCAATTCAGCTCCCACTATTTCTAGGAAAGAATGAATCTTAACCATCAAAGTTTTTCACTTGAATCGGACTGAAATCTTTGAAGAAAAACTGAACCAAAACAGTAAGCTTATGGTAAGAAAACAGAGACAAAAAACTGAAAAACAGAAGAAATAAAAAAAAAAACTGCAGAAAAATAGAGAAAACCCACGAAATTTACTCCAAAAATGCCTCCAAAATCCATCTCTTCTTCACTTGAATTGGATTAGATAAATTGAAGGACAAAAAGAACATAACTTGCAGTACAAACGGTAAAACAGATGTGAAAAAAAAACTGCAAAAAAAAAAAAAAAAACAAAGATGAAAAATTAGAAAAACCCATAAAAACAACGCCAAAAACATCTCAATCTGAATTGTGTTGCTCCTCCTCTTCTTCCCCTTTTATAGGCCTTCATTAGGGTTGAAGAATGCCCAAATTTCGTGCTAAAATTCCCTTAAATCATGTTGTAATTGAAGATTTTTGGAATTGGCTAAATGCAGATTTTTTTTTCCTTTTTTGAAATTTTCTACTGCTCCAAATTGCATAATCGTGATTCTACAATTTGATTTTGCAATTTCTACATTCCATGCTCCATAAACAATTGCAAAATCACGAAATTGCAATTTGATTTTGCACTTTCCACATTCCCTGTAAACAAACTTAACTTTTTTAGAATCTTATCTAATTCCCTTCATTCTTATTCCTTTCTTATTTTCAAGCAACTTTCAACTATTTTCAAATGATTTTAAGACAAAACAAGAATATTTTAAGTAATTAGAAGTTAAATAAGCCTTAATTCTAAGGCTTATCAATGGCTAACTAGGATTTACCCAACATTGAACTCACTAAAAGCAAACAATAGTTCAAGTGTTAACTAGATTGTTTTTGCTATCGAGCTTTACATCTTTCCTCTAGGGCATTCACAAACTTGAAACCCTAAAAGAATTTTAGCTCATCATGAATGGAGTAAAAAGCAGTAAATTAAAAGTCTGAAAATGCATAACAAAATTGAGAAGTGAAGGAGAATAAATTCGGGTTCAATGAAGATTCAAATAAATGGTAATTCTATTAAAATGAACACTAACATTTAACAACTTGTAACAAAGCTTGGGAAACGAAAATATTACAACAAGAGAGCTATAATGGAAAAGAAATAATAGTAACTAAAACTTTCTATGAAATGAAATGAACAAAACAGAATCTAAAGTGAAGAACAAATAACTTGTTTCACTCCTTGCTTAATCGACACAACCACTCTTTCTTCAAAGGCGATTGAGTCTTTACAACCTCTAACTTTCGTTGAGGTAGGAACAAGCTTCGAAGCTTCACGGGTCTGGAACGAACCAAAAAAAAACAGCAATAAAACAAAATAGAAAACAGCAGCCCGAAGGTATGTTTGTGTGAGAAAAACTCATATGTCTTTACCTCCGTTTCTTCCTTCTTTTATAAGCTTTATGGGCTAGGGTTTCCATATTTGTTCATGTGCAGCATGAGTCAACTTGCCATGTTAAATTCGTGGAGAATAATGACCTAAAATCCCCAAAATTACGCTAATTCCATATTTTATGCGTTTTCCATATTTTGCAGAAATACAATTGCATTTCTGTTGCATTCTTCAAATTCTTGCACAAAAACATCAAGTAAGTGTGGTTTTTATTTTCTTTTGCTTTCTTTTCTCCACTTACTTAATTTAAAAAACTTCCAACAACTAGCATTTTTATCTAATAACACACATAAAATAACAAGAATAACTAAGTATAAAAGCCAAACAATTCTCATAAATGAGAATTATCATTTATCAATGCCAATGCTCAACCACCATTCCTCCATTAATGCTCAACCTTCTATTCTTTTATTACCAATTGTGTATGCTCTTTGATGGTCATTCCTTCCCATTGTGAATTAATTACCTCTCATTGTGAATTAATTAGAGGTAGGTGCACTTAAGTGCACCCAAATCTTAAAGCTAACAACCACCTTCTATTCCTATATATATTTCTATCCCACGTTCTCTGTTTTTTTAGAACAACTCCATTGCCAATAAACACTATAAATAATAGTACATTCACCACAAAATGCTCTAAACCAACATATTAACATAAAATACCCGAACCAACCAATTAACACAATAAATTAACATAAGATACCCTAACTCCTAAATAGCCCCAACCCCCTAAAAACTACCCCTAAACTGCCATACTTCAAACGTTTAAAATTTGTTTAGTTGCTCTTTGTTGGGCATATATTTTTTTGTGAACCATGTATGTAGGTTCTTGTTGGTATGTTTATATTTTGTGCATATTCCACTCATATAAAAACATATTGTAAATTGTTATTAGTATGAATGCAAATTATTTTGTCTACCTCAAGTACAAATGTTATATGCACAAAATTGTAAAATATTTGTAAAGTTTTTTAAGTTGACATTTAAATATATGTGATGTGATTATAAAGACAACCATGCCCTACAAGTTAGTAATTAGGGAGGAAGACGAGCAAGTAGGCCCACATGAACCCATGGAAGCGCATGAAAACACGAGACCAAGCCACGCATATCGAACAGTGCTCACACGAACAGCCAACCAACCCACCAGCCATTCTGCACACCAACTGTGCGCATAGCCCATGGACGGACGCTCGAGGCCCAACGCACGCGCCCTCCTCAGCCACCATTGCTAGCAAGCCCGCACACACAACCTTGCCACCAGCACTGCCCACTCATTGCCCATGCCTCACGCGCACACAACCCAACGTGCATGCCCACCTTTGCTCGTCCCACTAGTGCAGCCCAGAGCCACCCCTCCATATGCCCAGGCCCCACACGAGTATAGCCCAACAAGCATGACATGCCAGCCCAAAGGTCTCGCGTGCACTAGCCCAGCGTGCCAAGCGTTCTTTGCATAATAAGCTAACCTCCACGCCCACACAATCCCATGCCCGCCAAGCCACCCGCATGGCCACTGGCCCAACCGACATTTTAAACTCCAAATTTGGAATGACTTATTGACCAAGTTTTGTTTATTTTAAATTTTTATTAGATAATAAAGATCAATAAGAGAATTGTTAGTAGATATTTATTGTATCATTTCATTTGCTTAAAATAATTAAGGTTTAATTAAAATAATTTAATTATCTTCTTATTTTAAATTCTTTAGATAGGAACTTGCATTTTCAAATTTAGGAAGATTGTATATTCCCTTGGCTACATAAACCTAAGGGAACCCCCTTTTGAGAACATAGTTGAATAGTTGAATAAATAGAGTTTCTCTTCTTAGAATTGCCTATGTGCATTATGTCCCCCTTTGCAAGCCTTGTGTTTAGGTTGCATGTTTTGAAGCATTCAAGTTTGGTTGGTCATCAAATTTGTGGAGTGTTTCAACCTAGAGATTAGAATGAGTTCTCTTATCTCTTGCTTCTTGACCATTAGGTACTTCGTAGCTTGCCTCCACCTTAGATTAAACCAGGTTGATGCGAAGGTGTTGTGACTTGTGTTTGGGAGGTCCACATAACCAAATGGTGTTGTTATATCATTTGGTATCAAAGCTTAGGCTCAAGATCGAATCTATCATTCTTTTATTTTTATCTCATATTCTAGACTTTATTTGCTTCTTAAATTCAATCTTCTTATTGACTAAAAAAAATTACTTGCAATTTGATCTTTGTGCTTCATCATATTCAACAAATAATTGTTTATGAACTTGTTCATTCATAATTCTTTGAAACAATTATATTTGATTTGATCACATTGGAGAAAGCTTAGCCCTAGGCTAATTTATTCAAGATTCAGAGATTAGATCCCAAAGCAACACCTTTTTTTTTTTTTTTAGATTTGTTCATAAAAAAAAATTTCTGCTGCATATCTTCATAATTTTGTTTAATTTGCCTATTTTTAATTCAGTGTTCATAACTCCAAATTGCATGATTCTGATGACCATAGTGAAGAGAATCGACTTATATTTGAAGAAAATATATTGATTTTGAATAAAAGTCAAGAAGAGATCGAAAAAAATTGTTTGAGTGTTTACTGTTCAAATATGGAAAATCCTGAAAATCTTATATGGTTAGATTTGAATAATATTTACAGTGATCAAATGATGAAGTTTTGATCCCAAAGTTTGCGCCAACGTCCTTTAGTGAGTCACGAAGGATCAAAAAAATTTTAGCCCAAAGAACCGGCCCGAAAGACACTGAACTGGCTAGACCAACTCGACTCTACGGGAGCCCATTTTTTTTTTGTAGCCGTTTTTCTTTCTTAGCCTTAAATTATCCAATCCTATCCCTTTTAAGCCCAAATTCCTTGCAGTCATTTTAACACACTTAACCTTGAGTGTATTAAATCCTTAGAACTAGGTGAAATTTAATACACTCAAGGTTAAGTGTGTTAAAATCACATGCAAGGAATTTGGGCTTAAAAGGAATAGGGTTGGATAATTTAAGGCTAAGAAAGAAAAACGGATGTAGAAAAAAATTTGGGCTCCTGTAGAGCCAAGTTGGTTTGGCCAGTTCAGTGTCTTTCGGGTCAGTTCTTTGGGCTAATATTTTTGTGGTTCTCTGTGACTCACTAAAGACGTTGGCACAAAGTTTGGGATCAAAACTTCGTCATTTGATCATCGACTTTTATTCAAAATTAATATTTTTCCTTCAAAGATAAGTCGATTCTCTTCACTATGGTCATTGGAATCATGCAATTTGGAGTTATGAACCATGAATTAAAAATAGGCAAAATATACAAAATTCCAGAGGCATGCAGCAGAAAAATTTTCTATGAACAAATCTCAAAGAAAATAGGTGTTGCTTTGGGATCTAATCTCTAAATCTTGAATAAATTGGTCTATGGTTAAGCTTTTTCCACAGTGATCAAATCAAATATAATTGTTTCAAAGAATAATTATGCATGAATAAGCTCATAAACAATTATTGGCCTAAAATGATGAAGCGAAAAGATCAAACTGCAGGTAAATTTATTCAAGATTTAGTTTAATCAATACTCAAATTAACACTTGTATAACCTTGCCAAAATCCACAAATTTTAACAAAAATTTAGCTCTAATGTCCTTGTTCTCTAAAATTTTATCAATTTTGTACCATATATTGTTTTATGATTCACTAAACACATATGATAATATTTTTTTTAACAATCTTTCGAACGAAAAACTTACCGATGGTTTAAATAACAACACTTTTTAAATTTTAAGATTAAAATTACAACGCTTATCTAAGTATGAGATACAATTTGAGGAAATTGAAAGTTTAGAATAAGTTTAAGGGTAAAAATTAATTTTTGGTTAAATTATACAAAATACTCCTAAACTTGTAGGTAAGTTTCAATTATGTTCGTAGACTTTGAAATATTTCATTTTTACCCTTGTACTTTGAAATTTATTTAAAAAAATACCCTTGAAAATTTTATCCTATAAAATTGACGTGATGACTAATGTGAAAAATTGAAAGACATAGTGACATCATTTACAACACTATTCATATAAAACTGACATGATAGCTGACATATAAAAATTAATTAGGTAAATAATTTTAACAAAATTGATGGAAAATATTTTTTTTGGAACAATTTTAAAGTTGAAAGATATATTTTGGAACAAATTTCAAAAGTAAAAGATAAAAATAAACTTTTTAAAGTCTAAGAACATATTCAAAAACTCATGAAACTGCTAGATGGGCATTGAAGAAGAGAAGATCGGGCATTTGGGTGGAGGAGATTCCAGTCAAGCTCCAAAGCTTCTACAAAAGAGAAATCATTCGAGTGCAACTCGGACATGCGGATTAACCTAGTGCATTTAGTTTGTTTTAAAAAAAAACACACATGGTGTGATATGTAGGTGATTCTTAGAGATGTCCATTTTTCCCACGAGGACTCGCCTTAATGGGGTGGAGAATCCCTGTTTAGGCGGGGAATAGGGGAGGGAGTGGAAAAAAAAAATTCTCCCGAGCTAAACAAGGACGGAGACGGAGAATGTATTCTCCACCCCCGTTCCCCGCCCTGTTTAATTATATATATATATATGAATTATTTAATATGTAATATTGTTTTGTTTTTATTACGAGATTCAAAAATTTTATCTTTAAATAGATATTTTTTTAATAAAAAATTAATTATTTAAATTAAGATTTTTTAAATAATTAATGATGTAATTAAAAATTAATAGATATTTTCTATAGAAGTTAACTATTTAAAAATTTATCAAAAAAAATTATTTAATTCTTAAAAAAAAACTAAATAGAAAATAATTTTCCGCACAAAATTCTATGATCACCGTAAATTCTCCAATAGAAAATTTTGTAGAAACGGAGATTTAAATGGGGAGTGAAGACGAGCCATCCCCGTCCCGAGGTGGATATCTCTTGCGGTTCTGGGTCACATCGGATGCAGCGCAACAAAATCGCAATAAAGAGGCGCACATTTCTGCTGCCCGCGTTCTTTTCAGTTTCGTTCATTTTCGCGGCATCTCAATTAAACTCGTTATTTTGGTATCAACGCGCCTCCATGCGCGTGGAAGCTAGTTGCTTTGTTAAATTGCTGCGGCCAACCATGGCTCTTTAGGAACCTGCAAAATGTTTTGAATTCAAATACCAACCACCGTCCTCCGTTTTTTTTTTATTTGAATGGCCTTGTTCTTTTCTCCTTCCTTCTCAATTCGCAGATCTGATGCTTCGGCTCATCGCTTGTCTCGTTCGTAACGATGCTCTCTTATTCTCAGACTTCGAATCTCCGTCTCAACGATCACCACCGTCGCTCAGGCCGCTTCCGATGGCCGCCGCGATTCGCCGAACCCGTCCATGCAAGGAATTTCATCAATTCTTCGATGACGCCTTGCTATGTAGATTCGTATTACGGCGTCAAGGTGAGTTTTGCATTTGATCATTTCCAGCGAGTTGTAATTTGTTTTGTTTGTTTTCTGGAGAATTTATTTTTGCGGTGAATCGGACTGCTTTAATGAGTTATTAGAAGCAGAAGGAGGAGGGGGATAAGAAGAAATAAGATGTAATCAAGTCAAGCAATACAGAGAGGCACTTCCGAAGCCCGATTGCGAATATAAGGAAGCCAGTACTTCAAACAGAACGATCATAATTAGCATTCGTAGTTGTTTTCAACCTTGCTGCGATAGTATATTTGTTTTGTAATGCTTTTGCTGTTTCTAAATGCAAAATTTCATTTCTTATAAAAAGATGTTGCTATTCTCAACATCAGTTAGTTTGAGCAAAAATGTTTGGTTGAATGTGCAGCTAAGAGCGTTGAAGGTTCATAAGACTTGGTACAATCGACCACGTAGCGTTACTGAAGTTAGAGCCTTCGATCAGGTCTGTTCATCCGTCATCGTGTTTGATTAAATTTTTTTAGGATAGTTGAGTGTTGCACATGTGGATATGAGGTTCTGGGGTCAACATGATAGCGATAACTGATAACTTATTGGATGACATCTATGTTGAAAGCCATGCTGGTTATTATGTTTTTTTAGAAAAAAAGGAATGAATGTAAAATCCTTCCTCCTTGAAACTGCAAATTATTGGACGAAGAATCGAACTTTCAGATAAAAAAAATGAGAGGAAGGAATCAGTTGACCGATTGTTCTATGTCTGCAACGGAACACCAATCATTTTTTCTTTGGACGCTCTGTTCTCTCAAAGGAACTAGATAACTCTGGTTTAAGTAAAGTTCCCTGGGCTGTTCTTCGGAGATAAATATTTTGAAAATGTTGTCTAAATAGTGCCATACTAGTTCCACTCGTGTATAGAGGGCTAGACTTCTTAGCTTTGGATTGATAGCACTGAAAACTTGAGAAGGAAAATAGTACTAATATGTACCTAACTTTCTTTAGGATTCATTTGATTTTGGCATACCCTCGCTTGACCACTTCAGTGACAATGAGGGGACTACTGGATTTGGACTTCCATCCAGTGATGGTGATGACAGCGATTCTGAGATCATACTAAATCCAGTTTCAGATGTTGATTTGCCTACTGTATCAGTGCAGCACAATGATGCATTGACAGTGACTGCTCACCGGATGGCAATGCTCAGTAGAGGACGTCACAAACACAGGTGATGGATCTATTAGTTGTTTAGTTTAATGGAAATAGCTTGAGAGGTTTACTTTTCTTCAGTGTTTGTTTATACTTTATAATTAATGAAAAAACAGCGAAACACAGCTCTAAACAAGGTCATTTGTGAAATCCTCCTAAGTACACTCCATTTCATCTACTCATCTTGTTTTCCTTCATGAGCAAAGAATTAATTTGCCATTCATTTTGTCTTTAATTCTTGGCGCTCAACAAAGCAGTTGAGAGTTTTCATTGAAGTCCCATCATTTTGTCTTTAATTCTAGGTGCTTTGTTTATCCTGTCTTATCCATCCAATGTCATTGTTGTTCCTCTGGCGTCATAATCGCAATCTACCTGTAATTGCTAGTTAAGACTAATTGTCGTAGGACAATATGTCACTTTGTGCCTTTTCCATCGGCTTAAGTTGTTCTTTTTTGGTTATCTGTTCTTCAGTTTAAGACATCACTAAATATTTGTTTTCTTATTTTTTCTTCTTCTTCTTCTTTGTTCTTTTATCTATTGTTTTTATAATAATTAATTCACTTTTGACGACTTAACATTACTTCCTTCAAAATTTGATTCTCTTTCTTGGGTCTAAATCATAATGGCCGTCTATATATTGCCGGAAGGTATTCAAGAAAGCATGTAGTGTTGATATCTTGAGTGCTTCAACTAAGGATTTTTAAGTATACATATATACATCTTGTGTTTCATTGTATTAGGAGTTTGCAAGTGTTTCAGATGATTAAGCTGGTCAGATGCTTCAATTTGAAAGAAATTTTAACAATATGGACTTGACACTCCTTATGGATTATGTGAAAGATTCTAGCTTTTCCAGTTCCTCGGGATGCTTGAAATTGGTTTTTGGAAAAACCTAGGAAGTTTTCATGCAAATCTCTGTCTGATAATTGGGTTGCAGAGAATGAGATTATCCCCAAATTTTTGCAATATGTTGTGGAAGGCCTAAGATTGAGAAAGCCAAAAAGGTCAAAGTTTTGATCTAGATTCTTTTTCTTGGGGTCACGTTGCAGTACTTATGATGAAGTTAAAAAGGATAATGCCTAACCCATATCGATCTTATATGTTAATAAGTTATATAACTTTTTAGCTGTTTTTAGCATTTATTCTATTTCTCTGTACTCATTCCCCTATGCCAGTTTTTTTGCACGATTTATTAATAATTTCTATCTAAATGGTTACAATCTGTGGATAGCATATCTCTTAAGTGAGTAGCATGCTCTTTTTTCTGGTTTGACCATGGTCTTATTGTGGTTGTCTTCAGGATCAGACATGGACTTTTTACAAATACAGGGCTGATAGCTTTCTTGATGGTCCTTCTTCTCTATGTGGACTGGTGTGCATGGCGAACGGTTAGACTTCCTTTAGGACCATTTCACTTGACTGGCCCTTTTTTGACATCGGCCTTTTTAGCCTCATGTGCGGGCTATATTTGTGTTCCGCTACTCTATCAACTTAAGCTTTACCAAATTACAAGGCAAGAAAGACCTGTTAGACATGCGTTAAAGAGAAAGACACCTACTATGGGTGGATTGTTTTTTGTGCCAATTGGTATAGCTGTTGCTAAACACTTTACTAGTTTTTCTTCCGCTGAAGTTTCTGGAGCATCAGTGGCAACTATAGCATTTTTTGCTATTGGACTGGTAGATGATATCTTAAGCCTAATCAAGAGTCACAAGTGTGGTTTGTCTGCATGGGTCAAAATTTTGCTGCAGGTGAGATTTGTAATCCCCCCCCCCCCTTTCCTACTCCTCTTGAACTAGGTGGATTTTTCAGGCCTGAATAAGTTCTCTTCTGTTGGTATCTTACAGGTAGCTGTTGGAATGTGGTTTTCTTTTTGGCTCCAAGATGCAAATATATCATCTCCTTACAGCATGTATACTTTCTTGTACTAATCTGACCACCATTTTCTGATGGTAACTCACATATCTATACTCGCAGCGATAAACCTTTACGAGAAAATAACTCAGTGTATCATGAATGTACCTGAGCTTTGGAAAATTACCTAAAAATTTGCATTTTGGACGAACCAATTCAGAGGAGAGACAAATACACGTACCGATGTAAATAGTCATAACCAAATAATGCATATGTTATGGTGTAGTGTATAGAATATCCTAAAATGGGAAGCCTTTCAACCTGAAGAGTCTTCCGGCAATTTTAAGTACCTGATAAATGGTCTTGGAACTATAGACTAGAAAAGAACTGTAAGTTTTTAGTTTGGTAATTAACTTCGTTATGAGTGAGTTATTTAATATGATTACCAGGGAAATTTTCCACAAATGTTGCTTACTATATGAACAACCGTTATGTTTCTAGAAACCATAAGTGTTCTTTGGAGAACTTGATTTGTATCTCACAAGTTATAAGCAGGTTTTGCCTTCGTTAGACAGTTGTACTTGTATGTAACTTTTAGTTGTAAGTTCTGAAATTTTTGGGTGGATGCTGGAGAAGAGAAATATGTCATGTCACTATTATTTTTAGTAAGAATTAGACTGTCTATAGCTTTATGAGAAGTTCCTCCTCTTGATATCTAGGCGTGTCTTTTCATTAACCTGTACTCAATTTCCTCTCTTGTTTCTTTGCTTGTTTTTGGCTCTGCATTTGATCAAATTAGGTTGCCTAATTCTGACTGTACTTTTACGTTCCGCATCTCGTTAATTTATTTGTCAGGGATGTTGAAAGCTATTGTCTGAGATTTTGAAAGCTAGATATCTGGATTATTAGCTTTCGTATAGTGTGATGACATGCATCCAAAATACTCTTTTCATTTATTGTTCATGAAATATTACTTATAATGGATTGTGAACTTTTTTTGTTGGATATTTTGACTACGTATGTCATGTTTGTTGATTTTGGCATTCTCGGTGCTACCAAAAACAGAACCTTGCTCTTTTATTGAACCAAACCTTTGATTTGAAATGCAGGAAAATGTTGATTCCTATGCCTGCACCTCTTGGCCTTGTATTCCTTGGAAAATGCCATATGTGGTTGACTTCATTTTGTTTTGTCTCCATGGGAAATGGAATAAATCAGACCGATGGTCTTGATGGACTAGCTGGCGGGACTGCTGCCTTGGCTTTCATTGGGATGGCTATTGCAGTGCTTCCAATATCTTCTGGTTAGTACTACAGTCTTTGAGCTTTTTTCTTTCTTTCTTTCTTTTTTTCTTTTTTTTTTTTTTTTTGGGGGGGGGGGGGGGGGGGGGGGGGGGGGGAAGAAACTATCTTTACATGAGGACATCTTTTCAACATTTATGTGTACTTGGGACATAAGAGGCTGTCACGAAATAATGAAAATTGATTGAAATTTCCTTGCATCCCATTTAACCACAATATTATGCTGGGAGATTATGGTGCATGGGTGAGCGAGAGAGAGATTAGTTATGAGCAGAAAAAATTCTGAAACTGGTATATTCTGGTTATCCCAGTTGAATCTGCAATGGGTTCTTCAACCTCTTTTTGCAGCAATAGCGAGACTAGCTATAACTATAAGCACACGAGTCTGTTATGTTATGAAATTATGCAATCTGGTAATATTTTCCAACGTTGTTTCTTAAGCAAGAAACTGGATCTAAGCTTTGCAAATTGGTTCTAGAGGTCCACCATTTTGCAATATGAGAGTTTCTATAATACTGAGATACTGATCTGTATGGCAATTTCAAACCAGATCTTTCCATATTTGGAGCATCAATGTCTGGTGCTTGTGTTGGTTTTCTTTTGCACAACCGATTTAAGGCCTCTGTATTTATGGGTGATACTGGATCCTTTGCACTCGGTGGAGCATTAGCTGCAATGGCTGCCTGCAGTGGAATGTTCTTCCCACTATTCATTTCTTCTCTAGTTTTTGTATTAGAAACATCATCAGTTATCATGCAGGTATGGTTCTTGTTCTTACTGGTTGTTCCATTTTCTATTCTCTATGCTAGTGTTCGAAATGAGAAATAAGCTAGTGTTTTTCTTAAATAAGAAACAAAAGTTTTCATCGATTATACATGAAAAGTACACGAAAGGGAGAACAGGAAAATCACACCCATAGCTCAAGAAGCTGACACAAAACTGATCCAAGAAGAATCATATACAAAGGGGGTGTGTAATTAAAGATTCATACTATGAGGAAACCGAGCTGTTTTATGAATATCGTAGTAGTTGGATCCTATGACAATACAAGTACAAAGAATAGCCGTTAACCAACATGGGTTGGCCTAGTGGTCGATAAGGGCCATGTAAATAATAAAAGGCTTAGAGGGAATAGGTTCAAGTTATGGTGGTGACCTACCTAAGAATAAAAAGAAAAGTACAAAGAATAGTAGGGGTAGTTAGTTGTACCATGTGAGAATAGTTGTGGTGCATGCAAGTTGGCACGGACTCTCACAAATATAAAAAAATTGTACAAAGAATAGCAGTTAGTGTTCAGATTCCATATCAAAATCACACAAACATAAGCATAGTTTACTAGTATAACAAAGCTATTGTTGTGCTTTTTGTTATATTTTTATGGTAATAAGAACCATATTGGCTCAACATAGTGTAATGTCCCTGGAAACTTACATTTTGACAACTAACGGTACTTAAATTTTAGGTAGTATACTTCAAGGTGACGAAAAAGTTTGAAGGAGCTGGGCGTCGCATTTTCCGAATGGTGCCATTTCATCATCACCTAGAGTTATGTGGCATCAAAGAACCATTCATTGTTGCTGGTGCCTATACTATATCGTCCATATTGGCACTGGTTGCAGGTTATGTTGGCCTTATTTCAGCATAGCCTTTCTAATCCTTGCTCCTAATCCCCAATTTTGTAGTTAGGCTGCAAGTTGTTTTCTTTCTTTATTTTTTTATTTTTCTTATTGGGTTGTGTGGGTTTATAAATTATACTCGAGAGGGGGAAAATTATGTCGGGTTAGTTTTGGATGTATTTTAAGAAAATAGGATAGTTTTGTCCATGTCTTATAAATATTGCTGAAATTGCTTGATTAATAGAAGATTCAAATTAGGTACACTTTTTGGTTCAAATCATTTGCTCGACAGGAGTTGGGTTATATGTGTATATAGATATCTGCATTATTTGTTGAATAAGATTGGTTTTGATTTTTTTTTCTTTCCTTTAATGTAATAGATATTTCTGTTGATTTAATTCTTCTGCTATTTAATTAAAAGATTACAGTGAAGTATTGAACATATTAATGTGTGTGTTTTTACTTTTTATATATAATTAATTTTTGGACAAATAACTTTGGGTTTGACCTTTTTTTTTTAATTTATTATTATTTTTTTATTTTTTTTATAAATTGTAGTATAACATCTTAAATGTGAGAGTAGAAATTTAAGTGGCTGTTTGGGGCATAGGTTTGGAATCAGAAGCTTGGGTGGTTTATTCTGGGGGTTTCTGAAGCCTTGGAATCAGAAAGCTGTGTTTGAGGTGCAGTGTTCTGGAGCCTGGGAATTAGAAAACTGTGTTTGGAGTGCAATGTTCTGAATCCTGGGTTTGTGTAGGTTTTTTTTTTCCTTTTTTTCCTTTAGCTGTTTTGTTCTCTTATTTTCCTGTTATTTTTTAGTGGATGTTTTGTGAATTGTAGAAGTTGTCGTAGCATGAATGAGTTACAAAATTGAACTCTATTTTAGAAATTAAAAAATAAGAAGTCTATTTAAGAAATTAGAAAATTTAAAACTCTATTTCATAAAGTATTTAGAAACTTATTTTGGGAATTCTATTTTAGAAATTAAAAAATTAGAAGTCTATTTAAGAAAGTAAGAAATTTAAAACTCTATTTCACAGAGTACTCAAAAAACTATTTTTGGAACTCTATTTTAGAAATTAAAAAATTGGAAGGTTATTTAAGAAATTAGAGAATCTAAAACTCTATTTCACAAAGTATTTAGAAACCTATTTTTTAAACCCTATTTTAGAAATTAAAAAATTAGAAATCTATCTACAAAATTATGGAATTTGAAACTTTATTTTACAAAGTATTCAGAAATCTATTTTTGGAACTCTATTAATATTGGAGGTGTATTTAAGAAATTAGGGAATCTAAAAAAACTTTTGTATTGTATTTTGAAACCTATTTCAAGGATAGATGAATTATAAAATTCGAATTCTATTTTAGAAATTAAAATACTAGAAACTCTATTTTACACAGTATTTTGAAACTCATTGGCGGTGGTTGCGAGCAAGTTAAGTTGTTGAGGTGGTTGGGTCAATGGGGTAGTCGGGTCGCAGGGGTGGTCGTTAGATTGGTCTCCAAAGTTGTCATTGGGCGATCATTGGAGGTAGTTGTTAGTGGTGGTCGGGTCGTCGGTGTGGTCATCGGAGTTTTCAGTGGAGTTATTGTCAAAGTGGTCGTCGGAAGGGTTGCCGGTGTGGTCGTTGGAGTTGTCATTTTTGGCGGTCGTCGGGTGGTTGTCGGAATTTTCATCGGAGTTGTCGAAGTGGTCGCTGGAGTTGTCATCGTCGACTGTCGTCAGAGTTTTCATAGAAGTTGTTGTCAAAGTGATTTCCAGAAAGGCCGCCGATGTGGTCGTCGGAGTTGTCATTGTTGGCAGTTGTCGGAGTTTTCACCAGAGTTGTTGTCGATGTGGTCGTCGGAGTTGTCATTGTCGGCGGTTGTCGGGTGGTCACTGAAGTTTTCACCGGAGTTGTTGTCAAAGTGGTCGCCAGAAGGGTCGTTGGAGTTGTCATCGTCGACGGTCATCAGGTGGTCGTCAGAGTTTTCATTGGAGTTGTGTAGAAGTGGTCGTTGGAGTTATTGTCGGCAATCGTCGGGTGGTCGTCGGAGTTTTCATGGAAGTTATTGTCAAAGTGGTCGCCATAAGGGTCATCGGTGTGGTCGTTGGAGTTGTCATTATTGGCGGTCGTCGGGTGGTCATTGGAGTTTTCATCGGAGTTGTTGTCAAAGTGGTCGTCGGAGTTGTCATTGTCGACAATCGTCAGGTGGTTGTCGGAATTTTCATTGGAGTTGTTGTCGAAGTGGTCGTCATAAATGTAAAAGGAAAACATGGCACAAATCCATTGGGGTTGCACTGTTGTAACCCATGGGATAGTGTTTCAAAACCAAGGGTCTTGAATACCTTGGGTCAAACATGGTTTCGGATTTTAAATTCTCCAATTTTGTAACTCATTCATGTTATACGATGGCTTCTACAATTCACAAAACATCCACTAAAAAATAAGAGAACAAAACAGCTAAAGGAAAAAGAGGAAAAAAAACCTGCACAAACCCAGGATTCAGAACACTACACCCCAAACACAGTTTTCTGATTCTCAGGCTTCAGAACACTGCACTCCAAACACAGCTTTCTGATTCTCAGGCTTCAGAAACCCCAAAACAAACCCCTAGGCTTCTGATTCTGAACCTGTGCCCCAAACAACCCCTAATGTTAAATATTTAAAGGATGTAACTGATACCTTAACTAGTTGAATTATTTTCGACTATCTAAAAGAAAAATACTAAACTTAAAATTTTAGAGTGATTTCAACCACTAATTCTAATCATCTTTCAATTTAGCTGTCTTACATGTGATTGAAATTCTGAGAATTGGGTCTGTTTGGTAGGCAATTTGAATTCTGTTTTATATTCTCAAATTCACTAGGTTCAATGAATATGCATTTGACATATGTGTTTTTTAAAATTGTTTTCGAATTATGTGATAAAATAGTGAAAATGTTGAAAATAATATTTTTATGTTTTTAGTGTATCTAGATTTTGAATTTGAAATTTTAAAATGCGAATTATATTAAAAAATAAAAATTTTAATAAATATAGTATTTTATATGATAAACTTAATTATTATTGTTACATTAAAACATGTATAATATAATATAATATATAACATTGTAAAATAAATATTATACAAAATCTATAACATAAACACATATCTATAAATTAATTAAGTTTTTTCCATTGTAATTTTTCTCTCCTTTTGTGGAGTTTACACCTTTTGAGCATTAGTCTCTTTTCTTTTTCTTATTGAAAAGTTGTGTCTCTTGTTTCAAAAAATATATTATCAAACACATTTTGAACAATTGTTTAAATTAGAATTCAATTTCTAAATTTACTACCAAACACATATTTGAAAATATGAAATACAACTCTACTTTCATTGAATTTTTTGTTTCCAAATTTATGGTTTTAGAACACCAACCAAACACACCCTAGGTTTGGATTTAAAATGACTTAAATGGTAGCAACCTTGTATTTGATCTATACTCATGGAATCATGGGTTTATTTTTTGTAACAAAATCAATGCATCCTTGGGGTGAAATTGATGCGTAAATGTGAATTGGGTTTAATCTTACTTCATCAATTTTTGCATTTTTAGTAGACTTGAGTAATATTACTTTTCATTATTCTCATGAATAACAAGAGATCGACAATTGAGTATAGAATGTTGTCAAGTTGTACCAAAACAAATATGTATTATTTCCTCCAAAAAAAAAAAAAAATTACACACACACACAAATATGTATTAGAATTAGGGATGGTATCGGTTTGGTTTTCATCGATTTTAGGCCAAACCGAGAATTGAACCGATCCAATCGGTTTTAGCAAAAGAGGAATCGAACTAATGTCCAATAAAGGACAAAACCATCGGTTTGGTTTTTTGAGGTATATACACATTGGTTCGGTTCGGTTCGGTTTTTAATGGTTTTTCTGGACAAAAATCGAACCGAACCAATATTTTTCGATTTTGCCAAAACAAAAATCGAGATGTCCAATTTTCTTCTAAAAAATCGAACCAAACCATTGGATCGGTTCAGTTTGGTCGGTTTTCAGTTAAGACTATCACCCCTAATTAGAATGTACTATGAAAGTTCTTGACAAAACTTACAAATCATTGATTAAGATTTAAAATTGTTTGTCTCTCTCTCTATCATATCAATGCATCAAATTAAATTTTACGAGACATTGATCAAATTTATTTTTATTATGTCAAATTTATAAGGGTTTGTTTGGAATACCTTTAAGTTTAAACACTGTTGAAAAAAATATTTTCAATAAAAATGTTACCATATATGACTTTTTTTCAAAGTATTTTAAACAAGTTTGTTTAGTTACATTATATTCCTAAGTGATTCTATTAATTATAATTTTTTTTATTATATATTTTGAGGATTTTTTATTAATCACTTTAAAGTCATTTTTGGGCAATTCATTTATAGAGTGTTTATTCAAAAAATATTTTTAAATTAATCCAATTTTGTTGAAGCACTTTTTATTTATTAATATTTTTTAAAGAGCCACTTTTGATCTCATAAAATCACTCAATAAGTTATAGTAAACACATTTTAAATTATTATTTTTTTAAAGTACTTATACAAAAATCGATTTGGTTCAAAAATTATTTTTTTCACAAGTTATTTCGAACACACTAACATTTATGTAATTTATAAACTTTCACACTTATTTTAGTAACTATGAATCTATGACACTAAAAAAGATGGAGGCTATGGAAATTATGGATTGTCCATCCAACTCACTAATAATCACTTCAAAAAGTGCACCAAAGTTCTATTCAAGGAGACGGAGCGGGTCGATTAAGAGGCCACATGCGATCCTTTTAACAGTTTTTTCTTTTCAATATTGCATTATAAATGAGCCATGTGGATTCAATTATGGAATTTATCGTGAGGGGATATAGATTTATTTATTTATTTTGACAACAAGTGGGGATGGGGGATTCAAACCTCTGATCTCTTGGTCGAGAGTATACACTTTATGCCAGTTGAACCATGCTAATTTATTTATCATTAAAGAAAACTCTCGGTAATAAATGCATGTGTTTTAAAAATACACTACTTTATAATGCAAGTATTTTACTTTTTTTTTGTTTGAAAGGAAATATTTTACTTATTTAAATTAGTTTAGATATGTATATTTGACTTAGTCAAATGTTTGAATTTTCATCCTTACATGTTGTTGCACTAAAAAAAAAAAGAGTATTAACAAAAAAAAAAAACTCTAGAAAAAAAATTAAAATTTACCTATTAACTTGAACTTTCAATTTAATCAAATTGCCCCCAAAGATAAATGTTGCAATCTTAACCTTAAACTTTAAAAATTGTTGCAATTTTAACCCTTTGATTATTTTTCGTTTGAAAGATCATTAAAAAAAGTATTCTCATTTGTATTCAGTGAATTCTAAAATATATGTATGGTTCAAAGTTGACAGGGTTTCAAAAGAAAACTGACAATAGAGCTACATTTTTGTTGACATTCATGAATTTTGGTAAGGTTATACTATGGCTAATTTGTGCATTGATCAAACTTAATTTTGTGCAAATTTTGATTTTATTGAAATTAGTGAATTTATAGAGATTTTCACATTATTTTTTTTTGTTAAAATTAGTGAGTGAATTAGCGAAAATTAAATATTAAGTGAAAATTGTAATACTCATCTAAGTTTAGAGTTCAATTCGATAAAATTAAAAGTTTGGGGTGAAAATTGGTATATGATGACAAGTTTGGGAGAAAAAATTGAATTTTCTTAAAAAAAGAACTATAATTTTGTAATTGTTTCCTAAACAACAATAATTTACTTTTTTTTTTTAAAAAAAAGAAAATATATTATTCGTGAAATTCCTACTCTACCGTTTATGGGTCGCTTATATTTGGCATAAATGGCAGGGTATTTCAGTAAATCAACTCGCAGCTTAAAGAGCCAACTGGAAAAACCCTAATTCTCCTTTCATATAAATTTTGGCTGACAGTCGTATACCCTTCTCCTCGCACGAAGAATTTCTGCAGGCGGCAAAATCTCGCTAGAGCTCCACAAAGCGGAAGCTACTTCGTTCATCTGTTGGAAAACATGGTGAGTAGATCTAATCTTGTTCCAAATCACTGGCTTACTGGTCGAATCTATCATTTACGGTTATCGTTGGGTTTTTTCGATTACCATGCCAATATTCGGTGGTCTGTGGGGGATTTGTGAAGAACTGCTTTGAATCTTTTTTGTTCACACCATGAATGTCATGAAATTTTTCCGTCTCGTTTCCAAAATTTGTTGCAAATGGAAGTATGAAATCCCGAGTTTGATAGGGCATATGATTGTATGAGTATGGGCCTCATTATCAAGGTTTATGCTGTGTATTTTAGTTGGGGAACCACTATGAATGTAATGGTTTTACTTCATCTGTTCTTTGGTTTGCCTGAAGACTGGTTCTGTCATGTTTTGAAATTCAGGGCTTCTTTCACCTGGTGGGATTTATTAGGTTGGGAGTAAATTCGCGCTATTAAGCTCTGTGGTTTCGAGTCCCCTGTTTATAATGTGTGCCTTTACTTTCTCTGTTTGGCATAGCCAGAGAAAACCCATACTTGTTTTTGGGTTTTTGTTTATTTATAATGTTTGTGTTTACTTGGTGACTTTCGATAAGCTGATTTCATATGTGTATCTGTATGCATCACAATAGAAAGTTATCAGCATTTGCTTAATTAGAATCTCTTGAATATAGGAATTTTTACTTTGCTTTCGTTTTTGTTCTGGATTCCATAGTCTGGCTCAAGGAGGAAGACCAGGGAACCCAAGGAAGAAGCAGTGACACTTGGACCTGCTGTGAGGGAAGGCGAGCATGTTTTTGGCGTGGCTCACATTTTTGCCTCGTTTAATGATACATTTATTGTAAGTGGAAAGATGCATATAATTTGGTTGCTCATTCAGTAACAAATTGATGATTTTATTGTTTCAACCGCAGCATGTGACTGATCTTTCTGGGAGGGAAACCCTCGTCCGCATCACAGGTGAAACAATCAAATATTTTTTTTCCTTTTTCTTTTATACTCTTAAATTGAAGTGCTTGAAACTATAAATGTGGGATGTCCGCTTCTCTATTACCCAGTTTTTGTTCCTACCATGATGTATTTGCATAGATTGGTCCGTGTGAATAAAATGATATTTATATAAAATGTTGAAAACCATTAATTCAAGGTCTAGAACAGCATAGTACTTCTACCTTGTTTTGCATTGAAGTACGAGGAGCTTCTGCATTTGTGAATATGATGTATGGTATTAATTTATGCATAATTGTCTGTTAATCTCACTATGCTCACCTCAGAGTCTTCTAATGGTGGTTGTGAGATTGGTTTATTTAATCGTAGGAGGTCTTTTTCTTGCATGCGGAAGTGTGGATACAGTGCTTTTTTTCTTCTCCCTTGGTAGTGAGAGGGTTGGGGGGGGGGGGGGGTGTTAGTGGCCATTAAGGGTATTGTCATATATAAGGGCGTGGAACAATTCTTGATAGAAAAAATAGTCATGCTATTATTTCCTCTTCTTTATGTTCGTGTAGACAACTAAGTATGATTCCGTGTTGTGATGAACTTAGGTGGGATGAAGGTGAAAGCTGACAGGGATGAGTCCTCCCCATACGCAGCTATGCTTGCAGCACAAGATGTTTCTCAGAGATGCAAGGTTCCATCCTCTGTTTATATTCTTTCTTACTATTTTTCTCCATTTTTTATGGCTTGTAACTATTATATTTGACTGGTTCTTAATGTTCCCATTTTCTTGATTTCATCTGTACTTTTCATTTTGTATTGTCACTGAACAATATTACTTTGCTCTGGCCATATTTGTTTACAAAAAGGAACTTGGCATCACTGCCCTTCATATTAAACTGCGTGCCACCGGAGGAAACAAGACCAAAACACCTGGCCCAGGTGCCCAGTCCGCACTTCGTGCTCTTGCTCGTTCTGGAATGAGGATTGGTCGTATAGGTAAAGCCCTTGTCTCTATGGCATTGATGAATTCAGAACAAAATACTCACATTCATGAATGCTGTAAATCTAATTCCCATTTATTTTTGATATGTTCCAGAGGACGTGACTCCAATTCCAACAGACAGCACCCGCAGAAAGGGTGGAAGAAGAGGAAGAAGGCTGTAAGCTTGCTGCCGGATTCCTCCTTTTATGGCTATGTCAGTGGTTTCTCTATGGTTCTGATGCTCTCCTTAATCTTGCTGCCTTAGTTTTTCAGAACTCCAACTTGTTTTTTATTATTGCTTTGTCAGGGATGTTTTGTCTTCGATTTTATTTTATGTAGAACCGGGACTTATGAAAGAGGAATTTTTGGCTTTAGTTTAACAAATCAATACGATGCCCTTTAGTCTTATTATTGGAAGAAAATTGTGGTCGATGTTGCTAGTGCCATGAAATACTTATAAAACGTATTGTTAAGTTGATTATTGGCTATAAAGTTGAATTCAAAAATAATTATGATGGTGTGTTGGCTAGCGATGATTGAATGAGATTATGTTTAACAATTTTATTCTTAAAATTTTAACGCAGGCATATCATTGTAATTTTATTCTCATTCTTTACGTTGTTTGGCTACAGATTATAATTTATGGCCGATCGATATATACTTGATGGGTATCTTTTATTTTTGGGGCGTTTGACGTCATTTATGTGCGCGCTCTTTCGGCCTTCCGTTCCAGTAATAACAAATGTTTCTTAAACGTTTGCATTTAGGACAGTCTTGATTTGTAATGAACGAGGATCAAACTTAAGGCTCCGATTCATAATCTTTGTTTGATTAAGTTTATAAATACTACTTTTATCTATGGTTTTTTTTTTTTTTTTTTATTGTTTTGTTATCTATTTTGTACCTATGTTTAAAGTCATTTTTTGAAACTAAAAAGATAGTTTTCAAGTTATTTTTTCAACATTCTGTTTTTGTTTTTGGAATATGGTTGAGAATTTAAATGTATTGTTAAGAAAGATGAACCTTATTGAAGAAAATTGATAAGAAAACAAGTACAATTTTTAAAAATTAGAAACTAAGGTCTCATTTGATTAGAGATTAGTCTATTTTTTCCACGGGGCGATGAATTCTCGTTTAGGTGGGGAATGGGAAAAAAATTCCCTGCGAGCTAAACAAGGATGGAGTTGGGGAATTGTTTCACGCCCTGTTTAATTTTTTTTTTTAATATTTAATATTTTTTTTAAATATATATATGTATATATGTTTATAAGTATATATATCATTTAAAATTTTAGTGTTAATGATTTTGATAATTGGATATGTTTGAATTATATGTATGGATTAATTAGATAATTTGATATGAAATGTTGTTTTGTTTTTATTATGAGGTTTAAGAATTTTATCTTTAAATAGAGATTTTTTTAATTATAGAAAATTAACTATTTAAATGAAGATTTTTCGTGAAAAATAACAATGTAATTGAAAATTAATTGATATTTCCCATGTAAATTTATCAAAGAATTATTTGATTCTTAAAAAAAGAAAAAAGAAAAAAAACTAAACGAGGAATAATGATCCTTGCTAATTTCTTGCGAAGAATCCCTGCCTCGATCCCAGCAAAATTTAACAGAGAATTTTGCAGGGATGGAGATTCTCGTCCTCGCCCTGCCCCTTGGACATCTCTACGTTTGATAACCATTTGGTTTTTGGTTTTGAGTTTTGAAAATTAAGCCTATAAATACTATTTCTACCTATGAGTTTCTTTGTTTTGCTATCTATTTTTTACCTATGTTTTCAAAAACTAAGCCAAGTTTTAAAAACTATTGTAAAGAAATTGAGAGAAAACAAGCTTAATTTTCAAAAACCAAAAACCAAATGGTTATCAAACATGACCTAAATGTTTATCAAATGAGTTTTTTTTTTTATAAAAAAATTGTTGTTTAAAATGAGATTTTTAAACACTACCGCCACTTATGAATTTCTTTTATTTGTTATTTGTTATATACTTTTGACATGTTTTCAAAATTCAATCCAAGATTTGAAAATTGAACTGAAAAAAAAGTAGCTTTTAATAATTTGCTTTTGTTTTTGGAATTTGACTTGGAATTCAAATATTTTCTTAAAAAAGATGACAAATCATAATATAAAAATTATGAGGAAATAACTCTAATTTTCAAAAACCAAAAACACGGGGACTTAGATGTTGACTTGAAATGTAGTAGAAGCTTTTAAAAGTTTATGTTACGATGAGGACAAAGTACTGTAAAATGCAGTAATAAAAAACTAACTAAACTGCAATAATAAAAACTAACTTAAATTGTTAGTTTAGCTCAACTAGTTAAGACATATACATCTTCTTACTTTCACAAGATCTAAGTGTCTAAACTTTCATTTTTTTCTATGGACGTATTCAACATTTTTAAAAATTTATGCATTATTATGTAAAAGTCAATTTTGTGTCTAAGAAAGCTTTAATCTTTTAGAACAACTTATGAATTTAAAGTTTAGGGCTAAAATTATAAGTTAACCTAATAAACTATTGTTACTTTCAACTCAACATCATATAACTCAATTAATTACATTCATTGTTTTCAAATTATTCATATTTCTGTTTGATTTTTTTTTTTTTTTTTTTTTTAAAAAATTTTAATTTGGAACTACACCAATATTTCTAACTCTCTTTCTATTTCTACCAACGAAATCTTTATCAATTTACTTTTTAAAAGAAAGAGAAAAATACATTTTTGGTCCCTGAAGTTTGAGTTTAGCGTCTATTTGGTCCTTGAAATCTTAAAAGGTTAAATTATCAAAAATACCCCTGAACTATGGGGTTGGTTTCAATTATACCCCTGAACTTTGAAAAGTTTCATTTTAACTCTTGAACTTTGAAGTTTGTTTCAAAATAACCCTTGGAGGTTTTTTTCATTAAATTTATAGTAGAAAAATGACGTATTTGCATATGTTTTGATTTTTTTTTCAACGTATATGTTCAAATATGTTCACATAAGCAACAATATAAATGCAAAAACATCATTTTCCAACTATGAATTTAATGAAAAAAAACCTTCAAGGGTATTTTTGAAACAAATATCAAAGTTCAAGGGTTAAAATGAAACTTTTCAAAGTTCAAGGGTATAATTAAAACAAATCCCATAGTTTATGGGCATTTTTAATAATTTAACCAATTTTAAAATGGACACTTTAGTCCCCAAAGTTTGGTAAATGATTCTAAATAGTCTTTGGACCGTTAGTCAACTAACGAAAAATGATTTGGAGGTTAAGTTGGTGATTGTGTATGGATGAGTTGGCAAAATATTAATTTAATATTTTTGATGTGGACTTCCGTTTTCAATTCCTTGTCAAATACAACTGATCCTGATCCGATGTCGTATCCTTCTCCTTCCGACTCCACAACCTTTTGTACATCGTGCCGGAGCCGCCCGTAGCCGACGATGTTCTTGTCAACCATCGATTATATTATCTCTCTTGGGTCGAAGCTGATTTGATGGAAGCTTTTGAAATCGTATGAGAAAAATGATGAAGATAATGTCTCGTCCTGTTCCATTATTGATTTTTCTCTACTGAATCGTCGTAAATTTAATATACTACACAAAGTCGTAAATTGAAAAAAAAAAAGTTAAGGCCTTGTTTGATAACGATTTTTAGTTTTTGGTTTTTGAAAATTAAACTTATTTTCTCTCAATTTCTCTACAATGGTTTTAATCTCCCTTAAGAAGCATTTAAATTCTTAGCCAACTTCTAAAAATAAAAATAAGTTTTTGGAAACTACTTTTTTTAGTTTTCAAAACATGGCTTAGTTTTTGAAAACATAGGTAAAAATAAGATAACAAAACAAGTAAATCTATAGATTTGGAGTAGTATTTATAGACATAATTTTCAAAAACCAAAAATTAAAAATGATTATCAAACGGAGCCTAAAAATCTTATGTTTTTTTAGGTAAGTTAAAATCTTATGTTAGTTTTACAAATTTCATTCGATTTTATAAATACATCTGCATGGTTGGCATGAATGTTGTATTTTGGCATCACATACAAGTCTCGATTGGAAAAATATATAATTAATAAAGAATGAAATTAATAAAAAATTTTAAAAAATATATTTTTTTTTAGTTCAAAATTTTGAAAATACTAAAGATAATAAAACAGTATCACAGATATTGAAGAACAAAAAATGTCATAATGTACGTGAGAACGGAACTGGAGCTCCAATTCCGCCCGGTTTGAGCAAATACTGCCAGCTGTACAACTTCAAGTCATCAAAATCGGAAGATCACCGCCTTATTAAAAACCGGAAACCGCCATTGTCAAAAAAGAAAAAAAAAAAAAACCGGAAACAGCCACTCTCTTTCCGCCATAGCTCCGTCGCTCCAAATTTTCCGGCGAAACCGCAGAAGAAGAAGAGAAAAGCGACGACGGGACCCTCGCCGTCGCCTTGATATTCAAGATACCGTCTCTAATTCTTCTTCTGCAAATACTATGAGTGGCGACGGGAAAAGCAGCGCGGTATTTGGCGATCCACAGAGTCAATACCATTACGGTACGTTTCAGGGCGTCGCAAATTATTATTCTTCTGCCCCACAACCGCAGCCGCAGCCGCAGCCTCAATCTGTCGTCGGTTTCCCTCAGCCGGTTGCGCCGCCCGGAGTTTCCGGCCATTGTTACCATGGACATCTAGGTTATCAAGCCGTTCCAGGTAAATTACTCCCGTCACCGATTCATGAATTTGGAGGATTTTGTTACGGTATGAATTTTGGTTGATTAATTATGAATTCAGAAGCTACGGATCGATATTGGTGTTTCTCTAAGGAGTTTGTGCCGAACTTTTGTGCTTAAATGATCTTTCTTGAAGGGCATATGCGAATTGTTTGCTTTATTCAGGAATTGACTATGTTTCGTATGGTTTTTACCAATGATCATGATGATTTGCTTTGTTATTTCTTTCCACATATTGGTATCTTTTGGTTTGATGGGTATTAAATGCGTTTCTGATGCTCATTGTGGTTTATAATTGACTTTCTTTATCTGATATTTGGGCTGGGTTATTGATCTAATGGTATAAATGTATGAATACTATTCCAATGTTTAGTTTGATTATCGCCCTCTAATAATGTCTAGTCTAGTGGCGTGAGAAATAAGGTTGAAAATTATGTTCAGGATTAATAGGGACTGGTTTCTAGCTTACCAGTTGGGACTGTTGACATAATTTACCTAAAGAAGAAACATAGTCGCAGGTGGAGTTGAATGCTTCAAGAACTAATTTATTGAAATAATGATGATCTAGCCAGCAATAGGATAGGATTTCAATCTTGAGTTTTATCTGGTATGGGGACAAAACAATTTATTTGGGAAAAAGAATTTTTTTTTTTTTTATAGCATGAGGATGTGCAAGAGAGGAAGGAGGAGAGAGATTGAGAATGCTAGCCTCTCCTTTGTCATGGAGATTACAAAAAGTAAATTTCTGATCGACTTGAATTTTAATAGGAGAATACTTGAATTTTAATAGGAGAACAATTGCTGAACTCTCTACATTGAGATTACCAGTACCACCTAGCTTCCAAAGCCAAAGTGCCCCCATAAAAATCCAAAACCTCTTTGAACTTGATGGTTCTAATGGTCTCTTTCTTTCCACATCTCAATTCTTCCGTATTATGGATAGCATGAAATTCTCCTGAAGAGTTTGGAGAGGGGTGGTCTCTTGAGCATGCATAGCGTGCGTGCGTGTGTGTGTGTCTAAGGCGCCTGGGAAAGTGTTCTAGAGGATAGAGAAGATTCTAAGGTGGTCTGACCTTGGATGGTGGCTCGAATCTAATTAATTCGAAGACCTCTTCAACTGGAGAAAGAAGGTTTGGATGGTACTAGAGCCATTTTATGGGATGTATGGTTAGAGAGAATGGGAGAATCTTTTTAATAGAGGAAAAGATTGTGGGAAAATTGTGTTTTTGTTTCCTTCTCATGGAGCGCCTTGCATAAGGTCTTTTGGAATTATTCTCTTCCATGGTTTGTGCCATTGGGAGAGCTTCTTTTGTTTTTTCCCCATATTTTCCTTTCCAACTCTCTTGGCTTGTTGGCCCTTGCCTAAGCAGCTGGATAATAAAATCTCATGTATTATTTAGGGGGGCCCATTAGACGTTCAATTACCACTTTTTGGAAAACTCACACATCATGAGGAGCTGTATCTTGATCTTCGTTACTGGTCTTACATCATATGTAATGATGCACTAATTATCATAAATACTTGTACCTAAGTTTCTTTTCTGGTGCTAGCTTTTCGATGCAGCAGAGACGATACTAACAACTTAATCTTCTTTGGGACCACCCTCATTTTCAAAAGCCTCTTGGTCATCACCCAATGAGATTACAGCATCGAGATACCAAATTCTATTTTAAGGGTTTGCTTAGGATGTGTTGATCATGAAAGAAATCATCGTGATATTTCTTTGGAGACTGTAGTTGCGCAATGCTTCCAATTTAAACAGGGTATAAATTGCCACCTCCAATTTTATTTCTGGTAGAACTGAGTCTAAATCATGTAACGACTCTTTTTCACCCCAAAAGTGCAAGTGGTATCACGTGCCTGATATATCTGCCAACATGTCTTGCTAGTGAGATGATCTAGCACCCAGCATCTTGCCTATTGCAAGCGTTCACCAAATTAGTGACAATAAGATAATGTAATTCAGTTGCTTAGTACTATTGAGATTGATTAAAGATGGGCGTTGAAAGTTGAATGTTCTGTTCTGTTAGATTATATTGTAACATTATCAATCATGGCATCTTATGGTAAATCCATAAACCAACATGCAAATTGTGTTTCTAGAGTGATAGTTATGGACTGTGTTATAAACTTCTGAATATGGTTTTGGCATGTCGATTTGACAATATGTCTGCTTGATAATCCATTCTCATGCTTCCAGGAAAAGCCTTACAACATGTGTGTATCGTCTCACCTCATAATTTGGTTTGCTTATGTTAAATCTATGCAAGCGTCTATTTAAATTTCCTAATGAAATAACATTTTCCCCCCAAAAAAACTAAAAATTTAATTCGGTCAACCATGTGTGCGTATATTTGTGTGTGTAGGTATATGAATTTTTATATCTTTATGCTCAATGGTAGGGATATCTTTATCCATCATCTGCCTTAATACTTTTGTTTCTTGTAGTTCAAGGTTATGCGATTATTGAGGGAAGACCTTTTCAAGAAGCCCGCCTTCCTTGCTGTGGCATTGGGATGGGCTGGTTCTTGTAAGTTAATATTTGTAACTCCTCATATCTGTACACTCATCCCCAACATGTCCATGATCATAATAAAAATCATTGTCTTGCCAGGTTCATGATTGGTTTCTTTCTTGGTGGCATTCCCTGGTATGTTGGAGCTGTTATCGTACTCTTTGTACGGGTGGATTACCGAGAAAAGCCTGGATATGTTGCTTGTGCGATCGCTGTAAGTAGCTTTTATACGAATATGATTTCTCATTACCCATTTTCAAAAAAAATACTCCAAGGGGTACTCGAGATGATAAAGATTTGAGATGTTTGGAGAAATCCTCTAAAGTATACTACTAGGTTCAAGCCTATCGAAGGAGAATTTATTAACATAAAACTCTTGTTTTTTTTCCTACAGTTGAACTTGGTTGTGTGCTAAGAAGCACGGACACTTTAATTTGGCTAGTGTGTCCGTGTCCGACACGGACACTCCGACACTTGTTGGATACATATCGGACATTCGTTAACACAATAGATATGTGTTGACACTAGTTGACAAAGTCAAAATAGGTGCAACATTTGTTAAGTACACTAAATAGACACATAATAGTATAGAACAAAAAAAAATCATAAATTTTGAGAGCGAAATACATCAAACTCATTTTATTAAGCATATAAATGCATAACTTATTCACTTTGAATTTCCTTCTTGTATAAGAATGATCTATATTTTAAAAAATGTACACTTTTAATAAACGTGTCCTTATCGTGTCCGCATCATACCGCATTTGTATCCATGCATAGTAGGTTGTGTGAAGCCTCCCAAGAATGATTGGAGGTGAGCAATGAGCATAATGTGAGGGGCGGGCATCCAACACTTTGGTTATAAGAAAATAATAATAACAGTGAAAATGCACCCAAATTTTATCCTCCAGCTGGAAGTTTTAGGCCATTCTGCCTGCGGTTTCCTTCTCTTGGATTTGACTGTGTGCTGCTAAGATGTTATGATTTTCCTCCATTTCCAGATTTTGTAATTGTGCTTTCTTTTTTTTTTCCCCCTCTTGCTCGTGCAGTCAGTTCTTGCCGTCATTGCTATAACATTTGGTATCACCAAGGGAGCTGAGTCCTGGTGAAGGAGACAACATGTAATTAGCTTTGAAATTGTATTATTTCAATCTCTATATATCAACTTATTGGTTTCCTTTACTATATACTGAAATCTTCCTGACTTGCCAAATATGAAATGTTAATAGATTGAAGAAGAAATTAAAGTTAATTAATAGCTTTATTGGAAGGGTATTTTTTTTAATTTTTTTTCTTTTAAATATCTTTGAGTGTCTAGGTCAGATTGCACGCACCTCAACTATTCTTACAACCGTCTTGTCCTACTCTATTTGGTTGTTGAGAAAATTCTTTGGATGACTCATGTCTTGAACGTATATCCTTCAAGTCATTGCACTATTTATAGTAGCCTTTATGTTGCTATCTGCACTTTTTTGTTTTTGATTATATAGTTACAGGCAGCTTATTAATTCAGATTATCATGCATTTTTAAGAAAGTTGAGGATTACATTTTGTAGTTATTGCCTTCCCTCACCATTGATTGCGTTTCTGATATATTTTTATTTATTTTATTTTATTTTTGTTTTTTTAAATCTAATCTAATGACCTCTTGCCAAATTGAGCCTAGTTCAACTAGTATAAAACACGTGCTTTCGATCCAAAAGTTAAATGTTCGAATTCCTCCCACCCCAGTTCAATGATCTCTTATTTTTAAGGTTTTCTTTTTCCAATTTAGTCTTGAATTTTTAAAATTTTCCATTTTATCCTCAATGTATTAAAAATTCTTAATTAGGTCTTTATCTAAAAAAGATTTGTAAAATTTGTTTACATAGAATTAATGTATCATTTAATTGCTGATTTGTTAACATATATGGACACGTGGGCATACCACATGGACATGCTACTTGGAAGAAAAAAAAAGAATTTTGCTGATCGGTGGGTTGGATGTTGTTGATGGGCAAGTTGAGTTTTATGTGTAAATTTGAGTGACATGTTTATGCATCTAAATATATTAATAAAGCAATAATTTTGTGATTTATCCACAACTTATTAACAATTTTTTTTTTGTAAAATAACCTAATTGAGAATTTTTAATACATTAGGGGTGAAATTGAGAATTTCAAAATATTAAGGACTAAATTGAGAATTGACTAAAACGATAGTGACCATCTTGTATGTTCAGTCTTCTTTTTTATGCTCACGAAACAACTCAATTGGCTTAGGGATGGAGTAGGATCATGTCTTTTATGTTTCGTCTTAGGTTTTTTTAACTCACCAAACAACAAGTTATCAAAAAACATTCTCAAGTTAAAAACTAGAAAGGTGCTTTAGAATCAAACATCATTAAACAAAAGGATTCTAATTTAACTGAGGAACTGAGAATCTTGCTTTATGGAAAATTGTCTTGCCTTCATCTTCAAGCTGTTACCTCAACTAATAGTAATGATTAATTTTGAGATATTATTAAAATTTTAAAATACATATTATGTCTGAGATTATTTTATCGAGTTTTTCTGAATCAAATTATAATTTAATTTTACAATCTTCTTTTATTGAATAAAAAATAAAAATTTAGATAGGGCACTACATGTGAACTGTATTGTTATCAACTTTAAGTGTCAGCATTTTTTTTTTCTTTTTTGGGTTCGTGTCAGCAATTTTGTAAACATTATGTATAAATCAACAAAATTTATAATTATCAGCATGAAATTTTACTAAACCATTTTTTTTAAAAGCCTTTGTTTTATTCTTATAATATACAGAAAGAACAGCTTTCATCTCACAAGTTCCAGTACTTGTAAGTTATACCAATATTAGGAGGCAACAAGATAAATGACTAAAATTGAATAGTACAACTTAAAAAAAGGCTAAATTCATTAGAATTTGAAAAAATAGTTAAACAAAAATTTTAACAGAATATTCAAATTGTGACGGGACAAAAATACCTTGAAGTATATTTTCCACTTTTAACTCAATTATAAAGAGGCTAAAAAAAGGAGATTATTAAGGAAGAGAGAGAAATGACTGCCAAAAACAAAAACAACAAACACGTAAATTGGAATTATTTAACATTAATTCAAATTAGTGTTAAAACATAATCTGGAACGTTAACAACAATTAACATCCAAGGTGCGATATCATCTAATGTGTGTGTATATATGTATTGACACTTATAGCTACGTATAGGTAAGGGTATCATATGATGATACCCAAAATCCCTAACTCGTGGAAGGTTTGACAATTAGAATTCTGGAAAAAGTTTGGATAGTTGGTACCCTAAACCTATAAGTCAATTAACTTCGACTGGTACATGTTGAGTGTATCGAGGGAAAAATGTTAAATCAAGTGAAATGATTACCCGCAACCATTAAATGTGGAATTTGAAAATCTCCCAATTTCCAACAAATATTCAAAAGATGAATATACACGTAAATCCGTTTGCCTCTACGTCTCCTTCATCCTTCGGTGATTCTAAACCCTCCACAGAACTCTGTATAGACCTTTGTTTGCCTCTACGTCTTCTATATCTCCATCTCTTCAACCTTAAACTTCTCCCTCTCGTGATTCGAAACCCTTCTCACTCTACATTTACCTCAACTCTATACACATCACTGTTTACATCTACGACGAGGATACTTTGAATGAGGGGTTGTCGGTCGGCCACACCAAAAGCATAAAACAAAGGTTTGTAAATCTCCATTTACATCTCCGTCGGGGATACTTCGTAGGAGGGGGTATTGTTTATCGACAAGTTATAGATTACAATTTAACAAGGAAGAATTGCACTTTGCAATTGCAGTTGCAATCATATTTGACAATCGATTTTGAACAAGGCACAATTGCAATTGCAATCCAGAATAGCAATTGGAAATGACATTCTCCACATATATGAAAAATGCAGAATTTTTGGGATATTTTCGAGATTTTCCTCCACAATTCCAACAAGATCAATTGGCCATATTTATGCGAAGTCAAGGAAGAAAACCCTAGCTGCCATGGTCTAAAATGGAAGAAAAACACATAAAGAAGGTGGAATTCATCCTTGAGAAGAAAACCCATTTTTTCTGCACTTTTTTTTAGCTTGTTGTCTGTTCTTCTTCTTCTCAACCTCTGTGCCCCCTTGTGCTCAATCCAACTAGGGTGAAATCCTCAAGTTGTAAAGATTCAATTTGCCTTGAAAAAGGTTGGAGAGATTCGATTTAAGAAAAGGAAAGGAGGGGTTGTTGAAGAAGCTTTTTTTTTTTTGGTTCTTGTTCTATTTTCATTCCATCATTAAATTTAGTTTAAAGATTGTTCTTGCTACTGTTTTTCCTTTTTTTTTTTAATTCATTTTCGTCTTTCGGTTAATGTTGTATTTCATCTCCTTTAGTTTTTAGTTGTTTCAATTCAGTTTTGTATTTCATTCTTGGAACAAACTCTTGCCGTAACGTCTTTAATAAAGTCAAGTTTAATTTTCTAACATTTTTACTTTTTGTTTTGAGTTTTATTTTAGTACTTTTGGTCTTGCAAGTTCATCTCCTTCAAGTTATGAATTTTCTTTTAATTAAAGCTTGTGTATTTTTCCATTCTAGCATGAGCTAATTTTCTCTTAGGAATTCAAGTATGTGAATGCCCTAGAGGTGAGAATTAAAGCTAATTGCAAAAGTGACCTAGCTTAATATATTAGCTTGTTTGCTTTTGTTGATTAAATTGCAATTTTGTAAATCCTAGATTGATCAACTAGTGTTGCTTATAAAACTTAAATCTAATAACAAAAGGGTTAGATGAAGGTGGTTTTCACAAAAGCAATGGAAGAAAAAAGCTTAGACATAAGTTCTTAACTTTGACTCTAGACATAGGGCAAGACTCCAAAACTACTAGAACTGTATTCTAAATTTATCCAAGTATGATTGGCCACAGACATATAGGTCCAATCACTATGGTCAATCACTTAACTTCCTAAAAATTTTGGAATCAAGATTGAATAGGAATTGAATTCGGTTTACAACGTTTTTGTGTCAAGTTAGGATTGCAATTGCAATTAAGTTACAATTCTCACCAAAAGGATATAAGCATGTTTGAGTCCCCTTCTTTTGTCATTGTTATATTTTTGTTTATCCACATAAACCATCACAAACTTTGTTTCACTTTGGTTATCCTAGTTGCAATTTTTGAACATCTTTATGCTATTCTTAATTTTTGTTAAAATCCATTCCCTGTGAGATCGATACTTTAGAGTACTTCCAATTTTATATTACTTGCATCGATTGTCTGCACTTGCACTTGACTGAAATTCTTTCTTTTATTTTTAACCCACAAGTTTCATCCGATCAATATACCGCTCATTTTTTAGGTTTAATCGAGATTTAGTATCTTTTTCGTTTTGTCAACAATGGAAAAAGAAAACGTAGAGTCCAAAACTCGAGCTAGTGCAAGGTTACAGGCTGCAAGGGTAACACGAAGCAGAAAACAGAAGAAACAAACATCTCCCATCCATTTGGAGAGCGAGGAGGAGGTAATCCTCATTTATTGATGCATTTACCCCTTATCATTATATATGTAATAGTGTACTGTTGAAATTCTGTGTATGTACTATTATATACACATTATATGTATAATGCTTTAAGAGAGTCCTATTTTGATTATGTGTATGTAGTATTATATACAGTGTATTGAAATCTGGTGGAACGCCATTATTGAAATAATTTTGGTGGTGCAAAAAATGTATTTGAATCACCTAGAACTCAAAAAGATGTGCAACGTTTGGTAATGGCTGGAAACGTTCAAAAATCATGATGAGAGTGAAAATGTACGAAAAAATTGAAAATTGATGAGAGAATGAGTAAAATACGAATATAAGTTGTTGGAGAATTTTTTAAAAAAATCTTGGTTGTTGACTCAAACAATGTGTAGATTTTTTATTAAGATCTTGGCGGTAGAGTGAGTTGAATGTAAATATACATATACACTGGGATATAATGGGAATGAAATATTGTTGACTCACCTCCTTAAAAATTTGTAGCCATCAGTCCAATTATGAAATGTTTTTAGTCTTTTATCATTATCGTGATTTTTTTGTAGCCACCAGCTACAATTTCCTAAGTATTAGTGTGTGTTTGATTTGATGTTTTTTTTCCTTCCAAAATTTGTGGTGTTTGATTAACATTTTAGCCAATGATACCAATTACAAGCATTTTAATTTTTTTTGGATGATCCAAAGTAATTTGAAAAATTCTAATTATAGATACAAAGTACACTAAAAGGAGAATAAATGAATGAAAATAAAAGTTTTTATTTCCTTTGATAGCATTTACTAAAATGAAGGAATGAAGTCAATTGGTACGATGAGGACCAACCATCTATTTGGGAATCAATACCCATAAAAGGGTTGATTCCTTTTCTTTTTTTGAGAAAAATGAGTGATCTCATTTTATTTCTAGAGAATTCAGCAATTTCATTCTCATTAACATATACAAACAAAATTAACTTATATTTTCCTAATAAAAATTATTTTAATCTTTTTTAATTGATGTAATTTTGTTTTAGTTAATAATCATTTGCTAATATTAAATATATTATTCAAATATAATTCAGTATTATTAAATATCATAACAATATAATTTAATTATAATTTATATGTATGATTGTTGCTCTTCCAAAAATTATATTAATACTCTTAGTTGATAGTAATTTTATTTTAATTAGTTATTATTTGTAATATTAAATAAATTGTTGAATTAAAAAAATTACTATCAAATAAAATAGTAATAAAATACATTTCAATTTATTATTGATTATTATTATTTTAATTAAAAATTATATATTTTCTTTTAGATAATTAAAATTTATATTGACATATCATTTAGTTATGCATTTTAATTAGTTAAAAATATGAAGGGGGTATCCTAGTAATTATAATATATCATATTCATATATATTTCGATTTTTGACAGTCTCTAGCAAACACCATCAATAGATTTTTTTTTTTAATTCTGATTTTAGACAACTCATAGTAAACAACATCAATGGAATAACATTCTCATTCCGATTGATTTTCATTATGATTCTAGCTTATTATTCTGATTCTTGGTAAGTAAACGGAGTCTAAGTACTTTTTGGTGAAGCTTTTAACGTACGATGTTTTTAAATGCTTATGTACACTCTAAAACAATTTTTTAAAGGTATGTCAAACACATACTTTACCTGGTTTCTAACTTCCACCATCTTATTCAACATTTTTGTTCTAAAGGTATGTCAAACACATACTTTACCTTGTTTCTAACTTCCACCATCTTATTCAACATTTTTTTTTAGTTTAACATGTGAAGTAGGAGAATTCGAATTTTGGATTTTTTAATCGATGACATATGTCTTAACCAGTTGAATAATGCTTAGGTTGACCGTCTTATTCAATATTAAGTAAATTTTTAATAAAAAAAACATTCAATAGAGTTCAATAATTATTTAAGCACGTTACTATGTTTATTCCTGTAATCATGAAAAATAGACACTGTGTACAAATAAATTACAAAAAAAAAAAAAAAACACATGAATTAATTTCCCCATTTCTGAAATTGGCTCTAAAAACAAAATATCCGGAAAAACTTCCACAATCCCAAATTGTTCTCACACTTCCGCGAATTATTATTATTATTATTGTTTTGCAAATCAACCCTTTATTACTTTAATCAACATTTATGAAAGAGATGTCAACACATTGTACTTTATTATGCATAATGATAAATAAAATAAACAAACAAAAATCTGCATGAGATTTGCTTTACAGACAAGTAACAAGTTGCCCTAAATTCACGTGCCGCTCTGTTTCTTTAAACAAAGCCATTAATTTTTTAATTCCTCTAATAAATTATTTCCCATTATTATGCAACAACAGGAAGAAAAAAAGAATATTAAATGCCTCAACATGCAAATGTGTTCTCTCGCCGCCCCCGATGCAACCCACTTCCTCACCGTCCGATCCCCATCTCGATCACTAAATCAGAAATCCAACGGGGTAGCAACATTCTATCAAATCAATCCCATAAACCACGCCGCAGCGGATCATGCCTCTCTATAGTGGCATTCCGAGATTGTCATTTGTCTGTGAAGCCATGGCAGTGAGAAGAGCTCCATAGAGTGGGAGATCAGTGTGTGAAAAAACAGAGAGGAACTGAAAATTTTTGTGTTATGGGTTTCACAATGGGCTTGAATTTGCTTCTTCTCGTTGCGATGGTGGCCACCAATATTCTTTCTCTTTACCATCTTTCTTCTACGCTTCAATCCACTAAATCCCCTGTTTCTCAGCCAGTTCCCGATCACCTAATCCGGCAGCTTCAGACCATACGCGCCACCATCAATCACCTCACGCGCCTCCACCCCACGGCGGCGGCCTCCGCATCCAAAACCAAACACTCTATCCCTTCAGATCTCGTTCTGTACTCCCAATTTTCCCCAATTGCATCCTCTTGCCATAGTAATCCCGAGCTTCTTCATAGGTTTATGAATTACACTCCATTTTCGACTTGCCCTTCTGATTCTGATCTCGCTGAGGCTTTAATTCTTCGTGGGTGTCATCCACTTCCTCGTCGGCGGTGCTTTGCCAAAACCCCACAAAAACCCTCTTCTTCTTTGCCCCAAAATCCCTTCGCTTCTTCGATTCCGGAGTCCAACGTAATTTGGGGGAAATATTCGTGTAAGGGTTTTGGATGTTTGAATCGATTGAATCCGAATCTGGGGTTCGACCCTTCTCATGAAATCACCAAATTTATGACCTACAAGACCGAATTGGACCTCCCAATCCCTCAATTGCTGCAGATTGCGAAGGCGGCTAACTCTGTTCTTCGTCTTGGCCTTGACATTGGCGGTGGAACCGCCACTTTTGCTGCTCGAATGAAGCTTTACAATGTCACTGTGGTCACTACGACTATGAACCTTGGCGCGCCGTACAATGAGGTTGCGGCGCTTAGAGGGTTGGTTCCTTTGCACGTGCCGCTGCAGCTGCGGTTGCCTGTTTTTGATGGAGTGATGGATCTGGTTCGGTGTGGCCATGCTGTGAACCGGTGGATTCCTGTGAAATCGATGGAGTTTTTGTTTTATGATGTGGATAGAGTGTTGAGAGTTGGGGGTTATCTTTGGTTTGATCATTTCTTTAGCAAAGGGGTGGATCTTGATAAGGTTTACTCTCCTTTGATCACTAAGTTGGGGTACCGGAAGGTCAAGTGGGCGACGGCGAATAAGACCGATTCGGGAGGGGTGAAGAACGGCGAGGTTTACTTGACGGCATTGCTGCAGAAGCCTGTGCCAACATGAGGTAATGTTGATTTTTCTAATGAGGATGTTCTTTGTTCTGCTTTTTGGTTTTGAAATGAATGAGATGATTTGATTTCATAGCCTGCTGAGGAAGTGATTCTGGTTGTGTTGTGTGCTATGTCAATGGATTTGGGAATGTGGTGCTTGAGAGAAGTGGAAGAAATGAGAAAGATCTTGATTTAACATCTTAGGAAAACTTAGGATATGATTGAAAAGTTTAATGATTTAGTCTAATCCGTTCGGTTCTAGCTATGGTTATTTGTGTCATAACATGTTTTTTGGAGCTTGATGTAGGTCAAACATGAAGAAACTTGTTTGAAGTTTTCGCTATTGCCATTGTTGGTAGTACTAAAGACACCGTCTTCTCAGTAGCATTTTCCTATGTTTGTGTGTTTGTTTTTTTGGTTGTGTTCTTCTGGCTTGCATTCGAGTTTTTGAATCGATTAATGAATCTTGTTTGGTGAGGAAAAGGCATAGGGAAACACTATTAGTTTCCTTGGCTATGTTTTCAAAATCATCCATTTTACTCTTGATTGCCTCGATGGATAACCAGAGATTGAATTTAGAAGCCATGGTTCTCTGCCATTGGTCAAGATAAAAATGCCTCTTTTTTTTTTCTCTTATTCATAGTGCTATGGCAAGATCATCTCTCAAGACCTAGGATGATGCATGGGGAGGACCCGATTCGTAATGTTTCCATTGCTTGTTTCTTGTTTCCGTTTCTGATTTCATTTTTTCAAGAACATGTGGGTCAATACTGGTTCTTTTTATCTCATCTGAAAATTAGAGCACATAATTTGGGATTCCCCCCCCTTTCTTGTTCTTAATTTTCCAAAACATTAAGGATATTACTGTTTCTCATTAAAAAAACATGGAGAATATTGTTATTTTTATTGTTTTTATCTCATAAGTTGTATATATAAGATGAAAAAAAGCTAAATTAATCAATAAACATATTTCACAAAAAAATAATAATAATAATAAAATAAAAGTATATATTTAATAATTTGCTTCACACATAAAAAATAGAAATAAGAAAAAAAAACTGAAATAAAAATGTTACCAAATGCAAAGGTCATGTTTGACAACCGTATGGTTTTTGGTTTTAGGTTTTGAAAATTAAGCTTATAAATTGCTTCCACCCATTAGTTCCTCTGTTTTGTTATCTATCTTCTAGTGTTTTCAAAGTCTAAGCTAAATTTTGAAAAGATAAAATCGTTAATAAACGGGGGCTTAAGCTACTTGATTATTGGATTGACGTTCTCTGTTATAAGTTAAAAATATCTTAATTAGCGAAGAAATTAATAGCTCAAGTGGTTTCTTCTCACTTATCTGTTGCTATGAAATTGAGAACTTATTTGATTATTCTAGCTTCTGATCTCATAAATCTGACGTAAAACCAGAAAATTCAAATCATTGACAGGAAGTAGCAGAGAACCTGCGGCTTGGATTATACGAGGAAGCAATTATTTAATGAAATGGTCAAATTCTTGTGTAAGAAGATTGGATTTTACATCAAAACTCAAATATTTATCTACCACCATGGACTGCTCATCTGGCAAAGCTACTGAGTGTTTGAAGAAAAAGAAACAAAATGGTGGTGGCAGAAAGGCATCCAGATCGGATTTGTGGAAATTTATGTTTGAAATGGAAGTTGTTACAGACAGAAATGGTTGCTTTATTGTAAGTTCTGTCGGATTTATATATGGTTTTTGTTTTGATTCTCTAGAATTGTTGGTTGTATAATGTATTGTAGAAGTTAGGAATTGACTGTTCAAAACTGTAATAGTCAAAGTTCATAAACAGAAGTTCTTATTCCCCTTTTTGTTCCAGCATTTTGTTCCCTCTTTTAGAGTAGAATTTGTTATACTAAATTTATATTTCAGTAAATTATATTTGAATGTGGATCGTGTGGTCTTTTCATAATGAAATTATTGGTTTTTAGATTTTATCCTAATATTAATTTGGGGGCTAATTTTTAAGATAACAACGGTTAAATAAATAATGACAAAATTAAGGTAGTTTTGAAACTATTTTTTTTTTTAAATGTATAAACAAAATGAAATTACAAATCTATGGTAGAAAAGAAAAATATTGTTTAAAATAGGGTACTTAAATTATGTACATGGTACATGATTTACGTGTGGTGACACATTATCGAGTGGGGTGGAACTCGTGTACATGGTACACGTTTTATTTGAAACTCGTGTACCACGTACATGGTTTACATCTTATTATTATTATTTTTTTCCTACCGCAAATAAGATGTGGTAGGGACTTGTCTATTATTTTTTTAGTTCAACAATTGTGAGATGAGGCATCGAACCATTGATCTTTGTAATGATAATCGGTACTTTATCTATTGAGCTATGTTTGGATTGACTATTTATGATTAATTGATAAAGTGAACATGTTTAGTTCTAGAGTAGTATGGAAAAAATTTATGGTAACTCAAGTATAGATATTCCTTCGATTCACTGACGGCTACATTAGCATCATTTTAAAAAGGAAAAATTGCACAAACCACCCCTAAACTATGAAGTTTGTTACAATCACACTCCTGAACTTTTAATTTGATCAATCAGCTCCTGTACTTTGTTAAGTGTTGCAATCACACCTATGAGTTTTTAATTTAATCAATCAATCTCCTATACTTTGTTAAGTGTTGCAATCAACCCCTTCTATTAGTTGTTATTAAATCACCGTTTAATTGTGCTTCACATGTGTGACTCACACATTAGTAGGAAAGAATAAGCTTACTATTGACAAATCTGGAAAAAAAAAGAAAAGGAAAAAAGGAAAAAAAAGTACAAGGGGCTAATTGCAACACTTAACAAAGTATAGGGGATTAATTGCAACACTTAACAAAGTATAGGGGGCTGGTTCATCAAATAAAAATTTCAGGGGTGTGATTGCAACACTTAACAAAGTATAAGGAGACTGATCGATCAAATAAAAATTTTAGGATTATGATTGCAACACTTAACAAAGTATAGAAGACTGATTGATCAAATTAAAAGTTAATGGGTGGTTTTTGCAATTTTCCCTCTTAAAAATGATGTAGGCTCCCATCAACATTAAATAATTATTTATAAAAGTAAAACCACAATGTGAACAAATGAAGTAGGTACTTTCATAGTATTGGAAAAAAATTTCCATACTATTTCCATTCATTATTTTTCATAATAACAACCATAGTGGAAAATGTCGGTCGACATGTCGAAATGTCGACCGACATTTCGACAGGTCGACCGACATTTCAACATGTCGACCGACATTTCGACATGTCGACCGGCTGGACATGTCGTCGAGGGGGGGATGTCGTTTCCCCCCCCCCCCCATTTCGAAGACATGTCGTCCGCTTTTTCGTTTTTTTTTTTTTTTTTTAAACAAACATGATAAACTTTAAGGCACGGTTTAATCTTTTCTTTGTTATATTATTATTATTATTATATATATTTTTCGAATTTAATCTTTTCTTTGTTAATAAATAATAAGTTACGTCCACAGGTAGAGGGAGAGAAAATTTTATTATCTTGAGGAGAAATTGAGTACAAAATACAGAGAGCAATTAGATAAGAGTTTAAATGGTGTATAAATAAACTGATTTACATATCACTTAGGTTTCGGGGGCGTTGCCCTCGAACCCCCACCAGGGCGCTTCGCCCCTGGACCCCGACTCGCTTACCGGGCAGCGAGACTCCCGTACTTGGTCATTCGAAGAGCTAGATAATAGGTTCAAAGCATTTCTACACCCCAATTCCAATTATCTTAATTTCCCTCCAATTCTCTCAAATTCCCTCAAATTTTCTTAAATTCATTTCAATTCTCTCAAATTTCCTTCATAGTTGTCTAATTGAATATAAATATTACATATATTTAGATATATGATGTTAAGACTTAAGAGTAATCAATTATACTATAATTGAGTCACAACTCACAATTAAGGTTTCATGAAATAATTTTAATAATTTAAATTAATTTTCATATTTTTTTTTCAAATTCCTACTCGCATCGACATTTCAAATTTTCAATTGACATTTATATCTAAATGTTATCTTAATTTTTAGATGTGATGCTTAAAAATAGTCCATTATAGTCTAATTAAGTCAAAATCTAAGTTTCATTGGCTAATTCAAACAATTTCCATCAATTTCCACGATTTCCGTAAATTTCCACCGAAATTTCCATCGACATTTCCATAAATTTTGGACCTCGACATTTCCATCGACATCGACATTTCGAACCTTGATAACAACATTTAAGGATATTGTATAGACTACGAAATAAAATAATATATTACTTAATGGTGTGTCAAATTGTAAATGGAAAATGTGGATACTATTGCAAATAAGCTGGCTTAGCTCTGGCATCATGACTATTTAGGGGTTAAAAAAAAAGAAAACAAACAAGAATTTGTTAAAAATATTTTAATATTGATGTGACCAAAATAATTATTTTCACAATATAATTTTTATGTTTTTTTTAGTTCAACAACATGGAGGATAAGAGATTCGAACCTTTAACGTTTTGGTTGATGATATATCCCTAAACTAATTGAGCTTTGCTCATATTTACCAATATAATTTTATGTTGAGTAGGAAACAGAGAGTAATACTGTGTAACTTTTCCCTCTTTGTCCCTCTTTGTCATCACCTTGTTGCCTTCGACTTTTGTTTCTATGGCCTAAAATTGGCAGCCTTAAGGCTTTTAATACCTCAACAACATAAAGAATTGCCTAAATAAATACAACAATCACAACAACCAACCTGAGCATAACTCAATTGATTAATATGTTATAACCTTCGGAAGGTTAAAGGTTCAAATCTCCATCCTTACATATTATTGAACTAATCGAACAAATTATATATAAAGCACTCGTAACGTGATGATTTAATGACAAATGATTATTTAAATGCATTAATAGTTACTTTCAAGATGGCAACTCAACTAACTAAATTATTTTTAATAGTTAATATTATACTTATTATGAGTAATTTTAGATCTAAGGGAAAAGCCCAAAATGAACAAAGGAAATCAAGAACAAAACCAAAGCGAAATGAGCCCAATAATGATTGAGCTCAAGAAATAAAGGAGGAGTCTAGACTTAGAAGCAATAACGGACTTCTACAGGGTCCTGGCCCAATTCCTCGCTGTTGAGGCCCTAACGCATGCCCCAGGCCCACGACACCTTCGTTGAGCTTGAATTCCTTCTCCAATCCAAATCGAAGAAGGAAACATAAAACCCTAAGAGAATTTCCATATAAACACAGTCCGAGCTAAAAAGTAATAGGAAAGAAAGGAATTGGGTTGAAGCCCAATTCCCCTCTTTTGCCTCGGCAATGCCAAGGCCGAGGAGGCCAAATTCTTAAAGGGGGCATGCATGAACTCCTTGATTAACCCGTTTCTAATTCTACAATCCAAATTTGAATAGGGAAGGAGAAACCCTAGGTCATTCTCTATATCAATACCATTTTATAACCGTATTGAAGGTAAACTCTTCCTCATACTTCAAACCTTTGCTAAACTCAAAATTCTCTGATCCAACGTAAGCATCAAGACTTGTGTGGCAAGCCCCACACTGGTGTGCAGCTTCTTCTCTTTTGCAGCCCACCTCTTCCCTTGAATTATAAATTTATCGTTGACGTCGCATGAAGGTTAGGTGAGACTTTTCTCTGTCTAGATTTTGGCATCAACAATACTTTTTCATTAAATTGTAGCCTATTATTTAAGGGTTTTATTATAGCAACCATATAGTTCAAGGATAGTTCGTAAGTTTAGGGGTGATTGATTAGATTGAAAAATTTGAAGGCATAATTGTAACAATCTTTTTTTTTAAAAAGAAAATGTTGAAGGCCTACAGAGGGCTCTTTAAACTAAGTATGATCCACCCCTAACAAAGAAGCTCTACTTACCAACAATTCAATCTCCACATTACATCTACGATTAATGTGAGTGAATGTGATGTTTGGCCAATCTGCAGCCAATCTCTGTATCTCCAACACAAATTGACTAACTTTGGCATAATTTTCTTCTTGGTGATTGAGAAGCCTCATGGAAGTGAGGGAATCAGATTGAACTATTTAAGAACAAATCGATATGCAATATGTCTCAAATCAATTGTAATTGCATAGATCTTGAGAAGTAAAATTGACCAATGCCAACGAGCACAACGATGTCCAGTACAAATAAAACATCATTCCCAATCACGAACAATCCAACCAATTCTTCTTCGTCCCTTCAAATCACTCCATGTCGCATCGGTGTTCAATTTCCACCAACTTGCCGACGGTGGAGTCCATTGAAAAAAAGAATGATTGTCAATCGTTGAGTTCTTTGACCTGTCGTTTCCCTCGTTCTTAACATCTCATCGAGTAAAATTAATTTGTCCCAATCCAACCGCCCGCCCTGAAAGAAAGAATGATTGTAACAATCTCTATAGTTCATCAGTGGTTTTCACAATTCTCCAATAAAAATGATAATATAAAATGAAATAAGTTAAAAATCACTTTTGGTCTCTAAACTTTCATGAAAGTAACAATTTAGTCCCTGAATTTTGGTTTGTAACGATTTAGTCCCTAAACTTTAGTATGTAACAATTTAGTCCCTATATTTTAAAATTTGTAACAATTTAGTCCATATCGTGAAAATTATTGTTAAGATTTAATGAATTTTCTTACATAAGTAGATTAATAAACTAATTAGGGACTCAATATGTTAATAAGCTAAAAAGTATAAATCATTAAATAATAAAACTCGACATTTAATTTTGATAAAAAATTTTACCGTAGAGATTAAATTGTTACAAATTTAAAAGTATAAAGACTAAATTATTACATATTAAAATTTATGGACTAAATTTTTACTTTCATAAAAGTACAAAAGTACAAGATCAAAAGTGAATTTTAACTAATGAAATAATATCACGCACAATACATGCACCAAGAGTCTTATCTTAAGTTCTTAACCAATAATGAGAGAGAAAAAGGCGTCAAAATTACAAAGTTGTCCGAAACATAAATATATAAAGAACGAGGTAAAAGTTTAATTATGGAAAAGTAAGGGCCTCGATTTGTATTTCAGTGAACTTTGGGGACCGGCCGGAGTCGACGAAGTATTTGAACAGAGTCTCCTAATTTTCGATTTTCGTTCTGGCCTCTGTCAATAACGCGAGAGAGATCCGACGGCGTTCGAATTCCCGAACAATAATTTCCCGGGAAAAATTTTCACAAACCACATGGTCAGTTTCTTTCTTCATTTTGAACTAATCATGTCTTTGTTTCATACTTCTGTTGCTCATTCGCTGATTTCGGGCCTCCATCGATTTAGCTTGTAGTAACTATGTGTGGATTTTCGGGGATGAACATTGATGATAAGATTATGGCGTTTTGTTCTAGTTAGACAGTTCTGTTTTACAGTTTTGGACGTTTGATTGGTTGATGTCTTAGTAGATCTGACTTCTGAACTCATTTTAACAATGTGTTCGTAGGCACAGATCGATCTCTGAACTTACCAAGTCGATTCGGATTTTAGTCTTTGCTTGGATAGATCTTGTTAATTTCGTCGGAAGATTTCAATTGTCTGTGCATTACTTTCTTCGTATCGAGTTTGTGCTTTGTCTATGAATCTAACCGACGACTTCAAGATTTTTACCTCTCATAGGAAAACCTTGATTTAAAACTAATCACACATTATGAGACTCAATACAAATTAGTGAAAAAGCTTGAAGCAGCTGGGAGGATTTTGATTAGTATAGCGTATGCTTTATAAGAATCATTGTGGAGCTCTTTCAGAAGGCTTCACAATCCTCAAATTCTGATGTAGCTTATTTGCTAGTTTCTGAATTTTGCTTCGTGGATTATGTTTTTATATTCCTCAGACAAGATAGCTGAGACAACAATTATTTAGGAAAAAAACCATCTGGTGCGCAGACAAAGGCTATTTCCCCCCCTCAATCCTAACCTGTTTGCTTTCTTATATGCAGGAATCTTGCCCTTCCATTAAAAACATTCTTCTTTTGGATTCCGAAGGGAAGCGTGTAGCTGTCAAGTATTATTCGGATGACTGGCCTACAAATAGTGCAAAGGAAGCTTTTGAGAAAGCTGTTTTCACCAAAACTCAGAAGACAAATGCTCGAACGGAGGGTAGTTACTTTTTCATGCATTAGTTTTTAACTGTTTTTTCTGAGTATTTATCCCTAATCATGTCAGCTCCTCCTATTTAATTCAATTTCAATGCCATTTTAATCGCAATAAGGAAACTTCAGAATCTTGTGGTTGCCAAATTTGATTTGGTTTATCCATAATCATTCTGTTTGTAACATGAGAATAAGAATTATTTTTTCAACTGCATTCTCGTGATTAGTATGGATTAGTCATTTTCTACTTTGAAAGTTTATTTCGTTGTCTGCATTCTTATATTAAAAACAAAAAAAAAAAGTTCTCTGAATTCTGTAATTTCTGTTAGACCATCTTCTAGTGTACACCATTTTGAAGAATACGACACTTTGTTTTGTATCCTTATATGATTGATGAATTCCTTCTCTACATTTTAATTTGATATTTACTTTTAATATACAGCGGAGATAGCAATGTTTGAGAACAATATAGTGGTTTACAAGTTTGGTCAAGACCTTCACTTTTTTGTCACGGGTGGAGAAGATGAAAATGAACTCATTTTAGCATCCGTTCTTCAGGGATTTTTTGATGCTGTGGGCCTTCTTCTTAGGTTTTGACACTTTTTTTTTGGATCCTTATGCACTGGCCCAATACTACTGTTCTTGATCATAGTGTTCTTAGTTATTTATTTTTGTTTCTTGTACTACAGGGGTAATGTAGAAAAGAAGGAGGCACTTGAGAACTTGGACCTCATTTTACTATGTCTTGATGAAATTATTGACGGAGGGTATTTCTCATATGCTTCTTTCCTTATTACCTTTATTCTCTGCATTTAATTTTGTTACCTGTTCTACTTCCTTCTTTTGGTCAATCTTCTGTATTTTGTCTGTCATTTTTTTATCTACTACTGTCTTTAAGTTGATGGCCATGCCTATTCTTGTTAGACCATTTATGGACATGAAAACTGAAATATGAACCGTTAGATAATTATATCACAAGAATCTAAGGTTAGTATTTAAATGTCATTACTTGTCACTTGTCAGGAAAGAAGTAATAGTTTCATGAATATATGTGGAAACAATTTATTGATGAATGAGGAATATGCTTTCTAAACAATTGTTACCTTTTGAAGTACTGGTTAATTTTGACTTCGTGGATTGTTGCTGGATAAGGGATTTGGCTGTCTCACATCTTTATTTCGATTATGCCACTAGTGAATTGTTTACATTTGTTGATGGAGAAACTTTTTGTGATTATGATGATAGTGGAGATGACATTATGTAACGCAAAGCAAAAATCCCACCCAAGAAACCAGAATTCTAGAATTTGAAATGGTATAAATGTGTATGTTGGTTCGTTAAAAGTTATAGTTTGTGGCTGAACAGGTGATTGTTATTTGAGTAGATGTAAGTAGTCTATATTTGACTCTAATTGATCCTATTTATTGGCGAACCACTAGTAGATAAACTTCTTTTTTTTTAGTACAACAACATTTGTGGGTGAGGGATTCAAACCTCTAACCTTTTAGTCAAGAGTATATGCCAATTACCGCTAAGCTAAGCTCACTTTGGCAAATAGATAAACTTTATCCATGGTTAGTTTATTGATGAGATAATAAACTTACTAATTGCTTTTTCTAATTATTTGGAACTCCATCTCTTATTATGTGTACTGGTAAGCATATTTTGATGGAAGACTACAAACCGTTTAAAATTTGATTGATTTAATTTCTCACAAGGTTGTTCAAGAATATATTCCTTTTCATCGGAATATCCAAATGGTTTGGTGTTTTCATTACCACTATGCTTTTGTAAAATTGCAAATTTTATACTTCACTTTCTTTTTACAAACCATCTTGGCATTATGGAACACGTTAATTGCAGAAGAAAATGGCTATTAGAGAGTGTTTTAACCATTCGTGTGCGTATTTTTCAGCATTATTCTCGAGACGGATGCAAATGTCATAGCAGGAAAGGTCGCAAGCCACAGTATTGACAGTGGTGCTCCTTTGTCTGAGCAGGTACAATATTTCAGAATTTTTTCCCTTTCTTTTTTCTCCCTTTTACTTTCCAGTATCTTGAAAGGTATTTTCTTTTCTCTCTCTATTGCAGACAATAAGTCAAGCATTGGCCACAGCTCGCGAACATCTAGCAAGATCTCTTCTTAAATAACAAGTTTGCCTGAAAGAAAAAAAAAGAAACGTGAGTGGCAAGGACAATCAGCCTCCCACCCAAAAAAGGGGAAACGAAAATTCAGGTTTTGTTAGCCTTGTGTTTTGGTAAAAAGATGATTAATGTTGAGTTATCAATAGCCTCATGTTTGTATATTCAGCTCATACTCTGCTGCATGTCTTTGGGTAAAACTGATTTTTGGATTGGAGCAGATGTTGTTTTGCGGGATTGGTGTTAAATGTTATTATATGTGGAGTTACCAGATTTTCTGAAACAATGTTTTCTTTTTTGGCCTTTTGAGTTTTTTTGTGGATATTGGCTAAACGAAGATCGAGCAGGTTTCTAATCGTGGCGTTGCAAGATTTTGAAATTTTGCTAGCGTGGGTTGAAATTTGAATTAGAATTGCCAATAAACACTGCATTAGTAGTAACCGAGATAGAGGGCTCTAATTTGAAACAATAAGATCCCGTTTGATAATTATTTGATTTTTGATTTTTGAAAATTGTGTTTGTTTTCTCACAATTTCTCTACAATGATTTTCATCTTCTTTACAATAGTTTCCATCTTTCTTAAGGAAACATTTGAGTTTCTAGCCAAATTTCAAAAATAAAAATAAAATTTTGAAAACTATTTTTTTTTTTCAAAATTTGGCTTGTTTTTTGAAAATATATGTAAAAAGTAGATAACAAAACATAGAAACTCATAGGTAGAAGTAGTATTTATAAGCTTAATTTTTAAAAACTAAAAACTAAAAATCAAATGGTTATCAAATAGAGCCTAAAAGTATAACATTACTTGGCTACACAACTGATTTGTCTTTTTACACACTACCATTAAAATTTTGTCATTTAGAAGAGAGAAAAAGGTAAAAAATGAGAAATTTTAACTTTTTTACGTTCTCATCTAATTGTCAAAATTTTAATGGTGGTGCGTATATACTTGCACATTGGTATGTAACTAAGTATTGTTAATAAAAATATATAAAACCAGTGACATTGGTATAAAAATCAATGTAACTAATGTTTGATTTTGCTTTAGAAACTAAAACAGAACTTTCGAAGTAAAAAAAAAAACTAAAACAGATAAAAGATAATCTAACAATCGAGTCAATATAGAAAATTGGTGACTTGAAAAGTAGAAAAGTACGATCTCGTAGACGTGTTTTTAGTCCTACAATTCTGAGATGATGGATGAAACTTTCGACTTCAAAATAATATGCTATATGACCACATCAAAAGTAATAAATATTTTATTTATTTATGTTCAAATTGACCGTTTAGTTAACATGTTATATCAATATTTCCATAACAATATTAACATTCACAACCTAAGCAAAATAGAGAAGTTAATATTCACAACCTAAGCAAAATAGAAAACATAGGTTAAATAGAAGCATAATAAAATATTTGAAACTTATTGAGAATTTTTAAGTTCTGTGAACTGAAATATATAATTTGCACCCTATTTGATATTTTGTTTTTGTTTTCTATTTTAAAAAATTAAGTTTATAAACACTATTTTATTTAGTCTTATTGCTTTATTACCTACTTTGTAAAAATGCTTTAAAAAATTAACCCAAAATTTGAAAACTAATTTTTAAGACCTCATTTAATAATCATTTGATTTTTGATTTTTTGTTTTAAAAAATTGTGCTTTTTTTTTACACAATTTCTCTACAATGGTTCTCATCTTCCCTACAATAGTTTTCATCTTTCTTAAGAAAACACGTGAGTTCTTAGCCAAATTCCAAAAACAAAAACAAGTTTGTGAAAACTATTTTTTTTTTTTTAATTTTCAAAACTTAGCTTGGTTTTTTAAAACATATGTATAAAGTAGATAACAAAACAAGGAAACTTATAGATAGAAGTAGTATTTATAGGCTTAATTTTCAAAAATCAAAAACCAAATGGTTATCAAACAGTGCCTAACATTTGATTTTGTTTTTGAAATTTGGCTTAGAATTCAAATGTGTTTTTAAAGAATGTGAAAATTTTACCAAAAAAATTGTGAGGAAACAAATATAATATTAAAAATAAAAATAAAAAAAGAGAAAACAAAAAACAAAATAGTTATCGTACGGGCCTTTTTAACTCCTAAAACTTCTATGATGTCAACAGCAGTATAGCCTATAGGGCCACCCTCATACTTTAGAACTCAAAATTTTAAGCTCTTGGCAACACTAGATTTGCAGCCAAGTGAACGTTTGTTGTCAGTAGTTACGTTTGAAGTACCAGAACAGTTATAGCCTTGTTAAACTGATAATCAAGTCAGTTTCAGGAAATGCCAGATTTCTTTAAGAGAGAGATAGTGAGCCACTGGATGATATTTGATTATTTATGTTTACTACATGTACTACAACATTTCTGCTTATACATATATACTATATTTATGCTATTAACTAAACAATACCTTTCATAGGCTGTTATTCTCTTCTTTATAGCCATGAAATAAGCAAACAATGCTGGCCTCGACCATCTCTAATAGTCAGAAAGTTGCAGTTGTTAGACAATCTATCACTGTCAACAAGCCAAGCTCCATCTCTACCATTTACGGAGTCGCCATCTTCATTCGATGAGCACATAATCTGCATCAGCTGTGAAAAGATCTCTTGCAGTAGGAGGCATATTATTGCGAGTAATAGATTTTCGTACCTGAGCATGAGTTTCAGCCTCATGCTGAAACATTTTAACCAACTCTTGCAGTTCCAGCTTCCTGACTTCAACCATCTCTTCTGCCATGGGCTTCTTCAAGCCGAGGTAAACTAGCCCCCCTCCCATCAGTGCAATCCCTACGAAGAATAGGATTGCTGAAAATAATCCAAATGCATATGGTGTATTCTGCGCTCCGGGGATCCCATCTACGTTGATTCCAAACAGCCCAGTTATTATGGAAAGAACAAGGCCACAGCCACCAAAAACCGCCAAGTTATGAGTTACTCGGAGGCTTTTGTCCTGATTAATTGTTGTGAGAAAGAAAGTGAAATCTATCAGAATTCCATAAGAGTATTTAATTATAATTAGACATACCATTTGCTTGATTCATAGACAGGCTAAGGCTCCATTGATTTCATGATCCGTCGAAAGGAAATAATAAAATGAATGGACAACAGGCTTATAAAAAGAATTGATAACAGGCTTACAACAGAAAATAAGATTTTATTTGTTACAATTTGAGAATTTGAAAGTGTGTTTGGAAACAGAATTTGAAAAATGAATCTTGGATTTATAAACCGGGAACCTATCTTTGGCAGTGAATTTTGAAAACATTGAAAATAGAATGCATTTGATAGAATCCTTTTTTTTTTTTTTTTTTTAAAAATTGATTTTTTTCTTATTAATAAAATAAATAAAAAGTATAAAAACTTTATTATTTAAACCCACATCTGATTTTGATAGCGGCAACTCAGCAACCAAACAAATTCCAGCCGAAAATCAGATGAATCATCCTTTAAGCTTACTGTCTGAACCATAAAGATAAAGAATTATAGAACTAGAACCTGTAAGATCAACAATTCCTAGATTTCTATTCAGGCAATGCGAATCTGAAGACCCATCGCTTTGAGCTTTCGCATATTTGTTTATGGATTTGGAGAGGGAGGGTGAAGATATACTTCACAAGTACACGAAGTTCCAATTTTAAAAAAATCTCGCTTCATTTGTTCATAGTTTGAAATATCGAATTCGAGAAAAGGAAGACAGAGAAAGGATGTTCTCACGTAAATTACCATTAGTTAAAATCATTTTCAGAAATCTAGCTTGCCAAACATAAATTTAGTGCATTCTTAGTGTCCCTTATGTTAAAAAATATAAACGAAAACAGATTAGATACCAAATGGCCACTAAAATATCCTCATTAAATTATCATTTTTGTTTAGGATCCTCGTTGATTTATCATTGAATCAAATACCTGTAACCATGCCCGAACGTTACTCTGCATGACATCTTGAATGGTGAATAAACGATCACGAACTGCTTCTTGCTCTTCAATCATTTGCCTAGTACTCTTTCTTATGCTCTCCAATAAGCTTTTTGTCACATATCCCCGTAGATGTTGAAGAAGCTCATATACAATCTCCTCTCTTGCATGCAGCGACCATTTTACTCTGATAACCTGATATTGCCAACATTTGTTTCAAACGACTGCAGAGGTGTACGTGCACAAGATCATGCCTTCGTTCATTTACTGACCAAACGACAGAAAGAAAATAAAACTAAAATTCACTGTCACTAAATGAAAGAGGGAAAAACCCTTGAGGAAGAAAGGATGAGGAAATGTTTTGATATGTATTTTTCATATAATAAGGACAAGTAACAGACTGCTTTAAATAGCAGTGGAGTGGACAAGTAACAGACTGCTTTAAATAGTAGTGGAGTACAGCAAACCACGTGACTAGCAAATAAAAAGAACAAGGCTAATTAACAAATAATACAAAAATAAAAACATAAACAGAGAAAGGAAAAAGGCATTAAGTAGACTGTTTAACATCCCCGCAAGCGAATTGGGCTTGTGAGAACAGTGAGCTTGGTACGAAGATTCTGAAACCTAAAGGGGGGCAGTGCCTTTGTTAATATATCAGCCAACTGGTCTTCAGAGGGAACGAATTTGATGAGAAGCTGCTTATTTAGAACCTTTTCACAAACAAAGTGTTGATCGATCTCGATATGTTTCGTTCTTTGGTGGAAGACAGGATTTGCGGCAATGTGAGTTGCACTGATGTTATCACATAAAATCAGAGAACATTGAGGAGAGAATCCTAATTCTGACAATAAAGAGGAAACCCAAAGAACTTCAGCAGCGGCATTGGCAAGAGCTCGATATTCCGATTCTGCACTAGATTGAGACTATTAGATTACATGGAGTTCCATCTCAAAATCAATTGGCAATAGGAAGAGTAGCCCATGTATCTTATTAAGAATGTGAGGTCTCCCTATTTTTTCAATGTGGGATCCTCAATATGCCCCCTCAAGATGGTGCCTCTTTGGGTTCACCATTCTTGGATCGGATCCCAATTTTAATTTTTGGACCGAATGCACGTTTGGGTTTAATGGACTCTGATAGCATATTAGATTACATGGGGTACTCCTCCTATTACCAATTGGTTTTGAGATGGAACTCCATGTAATCTAATAGTCTCAATCTAGTATTTCGATTCTCTTGCCAATGACGTTGTTTTCTGCTTGGAAGAAGACCAAGAGACCAAGTTGTTGCCTAAAAAGGTACAATGACCTTCGGTACTTCGTCTATCATCAAGACAACTTGAATCAACATCAGTGAAGCATACAAAAGATAAAGGCGAGGGAACAAAACATAGCCCATGAGATAAAGTGTCTTTCAAGTATCTCAAGATATGTTTCACAGCAAGCAAATGAGTAGATGTAGGAGCATGAAGAAACTGACAAACCTTGTTCATAGCAAAGGAAATATCGGGGCGAGTAATCGTGCAGTATTGCAATGCTCCTACGAGACTACGATATTCTGTTGGATTAGGCAAAGGATTGCCATCATTCAAAGATAATGAAACACCAAAGGCCATGGGTGTGGCAATAGGTTTACAATCCAACATATTGGCTTGACACAACAGATCATGAACATACTTATGCCGAGATAAATGAAGACCTTTATCATAGTAAATAGCTTGAATTCCAACGAGATAAATGAAGACCCTTATCATAGTAAACAGCTTGAATTCCAACGAAATAAGAGAGTTGGCCAAGATCCTTTAGCATAAACTGACTACTTAAACGAGAAATTAATGAAGACAACAAAGCATAGCTGCTACCGGTAGCAATTATATCATCCACATAGATCAGAATAATTACAATGTCCGTAGCTTTGCGAAAGAAGAACATAGAGGAATCTGATTTGGACACTAGGAATCCCCATTGTAACAAAAACAAGCTCAACTTTAAGAACCAGGCTTTAGGACTTTGCTTTAGACCATAAATGGCTTTATTGAGTTTACAGACGTACCTCGGATTATCTTTATCAGTGAATCTCGGTGGCTGATCCATGAAAACATCCTCACACAGATCACCATTGAGGAAGGCATTGTTTACATCAAGCTACTGAATTGGCCATCGTGTACTCGTTGCAAGAGAAAGTACAATCCGAACGGCTTCACAACTAGGCTGAATGTATCAAAATAATTGAGGCCATGTGTTTGAGTGAACCCTTTTGCAACTAAACATGCTTTGTGTCTGTCAATATTGCCATCTGGCTTTAATTTGAGCCTGAAAACCCACTTGCAACCCATCGGTCGATATCCATCAAAAGGAGGAACGAGTGTCCAGGTCTGATTCCGAATGAGAGCCTCTATCTCACTATTCATTGCAGATTTCCATTCAGGGCACAACAAGGCTTTTTTGTTAGAGGTGGGTTTGGTTAGTTCTAGGCGAGAGGTGAGGGATCAGGTTAAGGCTTTAAGCTTGTGGATACCGAGTTTGGAGCGTGTGATCATTAGATGTAGATTGGAGGTGAGGGACGTCGATAGAGGATGGTTTGGAGCATCGGTGGATGATTGGTTGAGGGACGAAAAAGAAAGAGACGAAGGAGCGGGCGTCGTAGAGTGGCAGGAAGAGGACGCCAAATCAGTTTGAGTGGCAGCAATAGAGGGTCGGGAAGGGGACGCCGGATCGGAAGAAAAAGAGGGTGGGGGAGATGGAGATGACGTTTTGGAAAGTGTGGAAGAAGATGAAGATGAATTACTTTTAGCCGTTGGAGAAGAAATAGAAGACATGTGATGGGTGGGTACGGAGACAGATGGTGTTGGTGTGTCAAAGGGAAGGACAGTAGGAGGATGGGTTGTTTGACTTGTGGCAGATGACTGGGGAGCATATGAAGGTATGCGTAGATGGTGGGATAGGCACATGGGTGGGGTTAAAAGGGTGAGGAAGTGGAGCATTGGACAGTGAGATTGGTGGGTAAAAAGAATTGGGAATTAAGAAATTACTTGTAGTAAAGGAATTATGAGGAGTAGTCTGTGAGACCTCCAAATGTTAATACCTATGTTAGAAGGGGAAATTCACCAACTTCATAGGGAATAGGCCAGCATAGTCGGTCTAAGTGAGTCGGTTTTGTAAGCCGGTTCGTGAGTCGGCTGGAGGAAATCAGTTTGAAAGAATTCTGCTATAAGTATGTATTTTGGGAAGCTAGGAGGGGTATGGGAATTTTGGGTAAGGAAACTAAGAGTGGAAAGAGATTAACCACCTTCTCTAAGTGGTGGTAAACCCCCTGTATTTTGTGTTCCATCTTGAATTAAAAGACTAGTTTGAAGCAGATACCTTACAATTTGGTATCAAAGCAGGAACCCTAGGAAGGAATAGGAAGAAAATGTCACAACGAAGGATCGAAGAGAGGCTAGAGGAGTTGGAAAAAAGTGTTGAGACCGTAAGAGAAGAACTCGAGAGGTTGTCGGAATTGGAGCGATGGGTAACGAAAGTGGTTCGAAGCATCGAAAGGATGTGTATTCAGATGGAAGAACAAAGAGCGGCCACGGAGGAAAACCAGAAAGCACTGGCCACGCTATTGTCAGATGTTTCACGAAATCGATTGGGTTTGGATAAGGAAAAGGGGCAGAAGAGTAAGTCGTATGAAAAAGACTTAGAAGCGTCAAGCAAAGGGAAAATCGATGAGGAAGGGACGCGGATTGAGACGAGCAATCAAGATCGAAGTAAATTTAAAAAGGTAGAAATGCTCATATTTACCAAAGAGTTGGGTAACATTGATTTCATATTTACCAAAGAGTTGGGTTAAGCACGTTAAGGGTAATAGAGGTAAATTAGCGGGCCTTACCACTAACCATTGATGATGGAAGCTCGAAAGTGGTTTTGAAGGGGGACCCCTCCTTAACCCGAACCGCAGTTAGCCTAAAGTGTATGACGCGTACGTGGGAAGAGAACGACCAAGGATTTTTAGTAGAGATGAGAGCAATTACTGCCCTACCACATGAGGAAGCAATCGGAGATGCAGTCCCACCACCACCATGGCCAACAGAGATTGACCAGGTAATTACTGAATACAACGATGTCTTTCAGGTACCCACCCAACTACCCCCTCGACATGAATTAGATCATCATATTCAACTTAGAGAGGGACAGGGACCAGTTAATGTTCGGCCGTATAGATACCCGTATGTGCAAAAAGGAGAAATCGATACAGGAAATGTTGATGGCTGGAATAATTAGACCAAGCACTAGTCCATTTTCAAGCCCGGTGTTGTTGGTAAAGAAAAATGATGGTAGCTGAAGATTTTGCGTTGATTACAGAGCACTCAATGATGTCACCATCCCGGATAAATTTCCTATACCAGTAATTGAGGAACTATTGGATGAATTGCAAGGAGCCAAGGTATATTCCAAACTTGATTTGAGATCAAGATACCATCAAATCCGGTTGGTGGAAGAGGATATTCCAAAGACAGCATTTCGTACACATGAGGGACACTATGAATGCTTGGTTATGCCATTTGGTGTTACCAAAGTGCCTTCCACTTTTCAAGCCCTGTTGAATTAGGTATTCAGACCATTCTTATGAAGATGCATTTTAGTATTTTTTGATGATATTCTAGTTTATAGTCCCGATATTGAGACACATGCTATCCATCTGGATATGGTATTAAATGTTCTGCAAGAGAACTCTTTATTCGCCAACATGAAGAAGTGCCATTTCGCCAAAGAAAGGATTGAGTACTTGGGACATTGGGTGTCAGCGGCAGGAGTTGAAATTGACCCTAAAAAGGTTTGTGCCATGCTAGAATGGCCTTTACCCCAGAATATCTGAGAATTGAAGGGATTTTTGGGACTGACAGGGTATTATCGATGATTTGTTGAGAATTACGAAAGCATTGCCTATCCCCTCAACCAATTATTGAGAAGAGATGCGTTTGAGTGGACCGATGCGGCTACAAAAGCCTTTGAAAAGCTTAAACAAGCTATGGTCACCTTACCCGTCTTGGCTCTCCCTGATTGTAATATCCCTTTTGTTGTGGAAACTGATGCTTCCAGAACTGACCTAGGAGTAGTATTGTCACAACAAGGGTGACCAATAGCTTACTTTAGTCGTACCCTGTCAAATCAAGCTCAAACCCAGTCAATCAACAGAAATAGAATTAATGGCAATTGTTTTGGCAGTACAGAAGTGGCGACCCTACCTACTTGGACAACGATTTATAGTCCGTACCGATCAACAGGCACTGAGAAATTTGGTAAAACAACGAGAAATCCAGCCAGATTACCAGAAATGGGTTTCCAAACTTTTGGAATACAATTTTGAAATTCAATATCAGCCAAGACCTGAGAATAAGGATGTTGATGCCTTATCACGCATGCCTCTAACGGTACATTTAGCCAATCTGACTGCCCTAGCTATATTGGATGTGTCAATAGTCTAGCAGGAAGTAAGGGAAGATCCACATCAAATGAAGATCATAGCAGTTTTACAGAGGGAAGACACTAGCCATCCTAAATTCTCCCTCCACCAAGGTAAGCTTTTATATAAAGGTCGTCTTGTGCTCTCAGCCAGCTCCCGCTTAGTTCCCTCCATTTTACAAATTTACCATGACTCAGTAATCGGGGGGCACTCGGGGTTTCTCCGGACTTACAAACGACTAACATGTGAACTTTATTGGCCCGGAATGAAATCGATGGTCAAGCAACATGTTGAAGAGTGCATGATTTGTCAACAAAATAAGACTTTAGCCACAACACCTGCCGAATTGCTTCAACCTCTACATATTCCGGATCGAATTTGGGAGGACATTTCTATGGACTTTACAGAAGGATTGCTCCGATCCTGAGTAGATACCATATTTTTGATCGTCGATCGATTAAGCAAGTATGCTCATTTTGTTTCCTTGGCACACCCATATACAGCTAAAACGGTGGCAAATGCCTTCATCAAGGAAGTTGTCCGACTTCATGGATTTCTCCGGTCAACTGTGTCAGACCGCGACAAGATGTTTCTTAGCAATTTTTGGGCGAAGTTATTTCGAATTCAAGGAACGCAACTTAGGCAGAGCATTTCTTATCATCCTCAGACGAACCAAAATAGTAAACAAATGCCTCGAGACTTATCTAAGATGTTTTTGTGGGGAAAAACCAAAACAATGGGCGCAGTGGTTGCCATGAGCAGAGTATTGGTATAATACCACATATCACAATTCGTTGAATACAACCCCATTCAAGATCGTCTATGGTCGAGAACCACCCCCACTCATTCACTACGAAGATGAACGTACTACGAACACCACCCTGGACCAACAATCGAGGGATAGAGATCAAATGTTAGCAAATCTGAAAGGACAATTGGAGCTTGCACAAGACCGTATGAAAAAATTTGCGGACAAGCACTGGCATGAACAAGAGTTTGAGGTAAGCGATTGGGCGTTCCTCAAGGTAAGACCCTATAGGCAATTGTCAATTGCTAAACGACGTAATGAGAAATTGTCTCCGAAATTTTTTGGACCCTATCGAATCCTCGAAAGGATTGGAAAGGTAGCATATCGTCTGGAACTTCCTCCTGAAAGTACTATTCATCCCGTGTTCCATATTTCGCAACTGAAGCGTGCATTGGGATCACACAATGAGGTTCAACACAATCCACCATTGTTAACCGAAGAATTTGAATGGGTGGCTATACCGGAAGACATTATGGCAACGCAGAGGAATCCCGCAACTCAAGACCTTGAGTTACTGGTGCAGTGGCAAGGCCTACCAGAGCATGAAGCAACATGGGAAATATTGGATACCATCTATAATCAATTCCCTAACTTCCACCTTGAGGACAAGGTGGATCTTGAACGGGGTATTGTGAGACCCCCAATTGTTAAGGCCTATGTTAGAGAAGGGGAAATTCACCACCTTCATAGGGAATAGGCTAGCATAGTCGATCTAAGTGAGTCAGTTTTGTAAGCCGGTTTGTGAGTCGGCTAGGGGAAATCGGTTTGGAAGAATTCTGCTATAAGTATGTATTTTGGGAAGCTTGGAGGGGTATGGAAATTTTGGGTGAGGAAACTAAGAGTGGAAGGAGATTAACCACCTTCTCTTGGTGGTAAACCCCCTGTATTTTGTGTTCCATCTTGAATTAAAAGACTAGTTTGAAGCAAATACCTTACATAGTCTGCATGGAATTAATTATGTATGGGAAGGTAAGTTCATCAAAAACAACGTGTCTGGACACATATCATCTACCATTTTTTGAATCAAAATACAAATATCCCTTATGATTAGAGCTGTATCATAGAAAAATACACTCGGTGGATCGAAATTGAAGTTTGTGACAATTATATGGTCGAAGAAAAGGAAAATGCAAGCAACCAAATATTCGGAGTAATTTGTAATCAGGTTGTTTTTGAAAGAGAAGGAAGTAAGGAGACTAATTTGATAAAACGGGGGTGGGTAGGCGATTAATTAAATAAGCTGTTGTTTGAAAGGCAAAAGGCCAAAATGAAAGGGGAATATGAGAGTGAGCCAACAAAGAGAGTCCGACTTCCACAATATGTCAATTTTTACGTTCAACCCTATCATTTTGCTAGGCGTATAAGGACAAGAGACTTTATGAGAAATGCCATGAGAAGAGAGATAAGAGGAAAGTGATCTAAATTCACCACCCCAATTGGTTTGAAGAGCTTTAATTTTAGAATTGAATTGAGTTTGCACCATTGCATGAAATTGAAGAAATATGTTAAACACTTTGATCTTTAGTTTTCAAAAGATAAAGCCACGAACAGCGGGTATAATCATCAATAAACAACAAAAAATATCTTGCTCCATTGATAGAATTTTCTAGAGAAGGACCCTACAAATCAGATTGCACAATTTCAAAAGGAGATGAAGCTTCACTAATATTTAAAGAAAAGGATAATCTATGGGGTTGTGAGGAGTACATATGTAAGGTGTGCTGTTAGTAGGTCTTTACCAACCCTCTCAAATTGGTTGGGATCATCTTGTATGGCCCTAGGGCATATCTTCCTCGGTTTATATCAATACTAGTAAGGGAATGCATTAAACAATTCCACAAACATTATTGTTTTTTTCATTGCAGGCAAAGCACCGGTCAAATCCCAACCAAGGTTTTAATCAATGAGAATACTATTTAGAACCTACAGACATCAAGGAAAATTTTCCACAACCATGGAGTATAGTGATGAGACAGCATACCTGTCTTGATAATTTTCTGATTTCTTGATTCAAGATTATACTAAAAAGATGCATATCTTCATGGTTTCTCCTACATTTATTAGGGGAAAAATCAAGGAGAGTATTCGTGAGAAATATGCAGATACAAAAGATAAACTAACATGATATCACTTCAATAGATGGCATGCAAGATAAGAACCTGTCCATAAATTTCAACTCAATCTCATCTGCTGCTCCAAATATGTATTTTCGAAATAACCTGTAAGAAAAGAGATAACGGAATTTAATACATCAGTCGTAGTAATATTTGACTGCAGAATATATATATATCTGCAGAATATATATATATATATTTTGAGAAAGAAACAGAGAGATTTCATTGATAAATGAAATGCTAATCCCACCAAAGGTGGGTTACAACTTACAAGAAAGAAGTTCAAATGTTTAAGACTGCAGAATTTAAGATCAACTCAAGAAAGATGTCTATTGCTCTTGGACCTCTTGGTATCTAACTATCATGAACCTTTATTTTCAGACAAATGGTATACTCTTTTAGAGAAGAAGGCACATATTTCGAATAAATCATCCTGGTATCTTTCGTCAACTATACAGATTAAACTATTACTATACACAGCAAAAATAGCAGTATTATTCATGCACGTATGACTCAATAAGAAAGGGGATTAGATCAGTCATATGGTAAACAATATGACGAAGTAATATTAATTTTGTCCACGAATCTATAATAATTATTCTAGGGTCAACTATGCAGCCGCAGTTTAAACTTTTTTAAATGAAGTTGTTACCTATCATCCCATCTTGAAAGACGGCAAGTTAGATGCGCTATAACTTCATGCACTGTTCTTGGTGCATTATAACCTCCTATTATCAGAAGCTCCTAACCAGAGGTTGAACAAGAAATCAGAAAAATAATAACAAAATTGTCCAACTTTTCCAGCACAAAGAGGCAAAATAAATTATTTCTTTCATGGAAAACAACCTGAACTTCTGTGATGCCTAAAACATTTATGTCTGATATCGGTCCTTTAACATGCAATGACGTTATCAGGAAGTTCTGAGTTTGCCAAGATCGCAGTACAATGGGAATGTCATCCTCGTCACTCAATGGATCACCAGCAGATTGTCCTAGTAGTTCAAATAGCAGTCCTCCAGCCACCCTTACTGGAACCTGTCTAGAAGTCAAAAAAACAAATGGTTAGATTTTCCTGAGAACTTATATGGTATACCTAGAGATTTTGGTTTTGCCTCCAGAAATTGCAAAGAGACTAAGGGCTTATTTGGCAAACTTTTTTCAAAATAATTATATATTTTTAGTATCAAAATTGTGATTAGGTGGCATACAAATATTGTACATTTGTTATATACAAACCATGATTTAGAATGAAAGCATAATTTTATTTGTTCCCAAAATCAAGTCACCCATGAAAATACACCAAAGAAAAATAAGAAAACCAACTTTTAGAAAACAGCCATCGAAACATACTTTCTTTCAACTTTTTTTTTTTTTGATAATCGGGAGTCAGATTTGCTCCCCTATACCCGAGGACACTCGCGCCCGCCCCAAGGCCCGGACCCGGGATACTTTCTTTAAACTTTTATTTTAAAAAAATGAAAATTGTTTTAAAATGGTTTCCAGACAAGCCTTAAAGCACGAGTGTACACGGCTTTGTCTTCTAAATGATATGGGGGTTCTTGTTAAAGATAATTTTCTCTGCTTTATAACTTATATAAAGCAAGATAAAATTGTACCAAACTGAGTCAGGTGTAAAAAATTACAATTTCACGAGGGAATAAATAATATGCAATGTATGTAACAATGAATTGTCTCCCCTTGCAAAAAATTTGAACTATGGTGGAAGTTCTCCAATCAGCTACACACTTGTCATATATCTCATGTTACTTAATATTAACAATGAAATTTCTTTAGTTCTAATATTAACAGAGGTTAGTAACAAATGCTTCTTATTACTATATATATATTAGCACTCAAATAGCATGAAAACTGGGGAGATTTCCACCTCATAGAAAAGGTGCTTCATGCGGTCGCTTATGAGTCGACTTTCATCTCTTAAAGCCAAACTAATGGCAGGATGCAACCAGTGAGCATTTCTGAGCCACGCCTCAACAGAAGGGTGGTTTGCAGAGACATGGCACCACCATATAGGTCCAGCTGGACGCTTCCAATAAGGTGCTACAACATCTGCAACTGTAAGGTCATCTTCTTCATCCATGAAATCACATGATATTGAGGCCCATTCAGCATCTACTTGTATTGTTTGAACCAGCTCTGATATTCTGTCCCATCCTATAGGTAACCAACTATTGTTCTCAACTCTTTGTCTTTCACAAAACTGGCCACATTGGCTCTTCAGATCATCCGAGGATGTAGGTGCTAGTAATTTCTTCCCCTCGCGTGTAATGGCATTGCCATTATTCAGGTCAGTTGTAGGTATCCGCGTGGTTGGAAATTCAGTATCCATTTGCTGCCTATCAGGCATCTTGGATCTGGATTTTGAATCAATTGATTTCTTTGGTCTCCCAATAAATTCAAAAGCACAAATAAGCCCATCTGTCCAAAGATCACATCCAAGTGTGGCATCCTTGTTAAAGGGTTTGTGGGCTTCTGGTTTCTCCACACTATTTCCATGAGAGCTATGGTGGACATCCATTTCCTTAAATTTGTATCCTGCTAAGCATATGGGAAATAACATATCAGCGGCAAAACAAGAGTATTTTTTCTTCCATAACGTATGCAAAATTGACAGGATGGTGTCAGGTGTCAAGGATGCATGATAAAGACTGCTGGGTGAGTAATGGTAGTAATAGAAAATAGGATGAATATAACAATAGCTCATTTTAAATTTAAAGACAAGATAGTATAAAATCAAATTTGAAAGGAGCACTCCTTTCCAATACTTAGCATTTTGTCTTTCCCTTTCTTCTTTCATAGTGCCACTATTAACCGATTCTTATATGTCATAACGAAAAAGTTCAATACTTTGGACAAAGCATTATCAATTCCTGAGAACGCAGCTGAAATAATAAAAGCAGTTAAGCAAACTAGGATGATGCTGATGGTGACAAATAAAAGAACCACGAACATTGCATGAAACTGAAACATCTGCTAAGTTAACGAATACTAGTGAAAAGATTTTCTTACAGTTATGGAAGAAAAAATACAAGCAAAATAAGTTATCCATAGCACGAAGCATTCTGTTGATGGATACAGATAGTACTGATATTGGAAATTTCTGGCTGGAAGGGTATTGTTCTTTATCAGCATATTTTCAGATGTATGAAAAATTATTCGAGGAGACTGCTACATTGTGGCAATAGTTTTGCATCGTTAAATGTAAGACAAAGAAACTACAACAATACTTCAATTTTGTATCTAGTGGTTTTTAGGAGCATGGAGATTTTTAAATCCATATTCTACGATTATTAAGAGGCAGCTAATTTTTCCATATTCTAGGGGTTTATATTCTCAATGTGCTAAGATAGCAATTGTGGAAAGTAAAAGAAATTTTTAGTGAAATTGCAATTCAGACGAAAACGTTTCCCATCTATGTCAATAATACGAATGGAATCCTAAAAGGGTAGCATGTTATCCTCAAAATAAAATTTTGAGAAACAAAAGCATGTCAAAAGAAAGAAAAAATAGTCACAGAGAGGAGGAAACAAGACATTTCAAGGAAGAAAAATGAAGTAGTAACAAGAAAATACTATATTAAAAATAAAACACAAAATATATATAAAGATAAATCGCCATCATCTGGTGCAATCTATTAGATTACATGGGGTTTCATCTCAAAATCAATCAACAATAAGAAAAGTAACTCATGTATCTTATAAATTGTGAGGTTTTTTCTAACGTAGAATCCTCAACATACCCCACAAGATGGTGCCTCTTTGGGTTCACCATTCTTTGGTTGAATCCCAATTTTTTTTTTACCGAATACTCATTTGAGCTTAATGAGCTCTGATACCATATTAGATTACATGGGTTCCATTTGGCAATGAGAGTAGCTCATGTACCTTATAAATTGTGAGGTCTCTCTTAATTTTTCCAACGTAGAATCCTCAACACAATCACACACAATCTCATTCCGGAGCCACGTACTCTTCCGCATGAACCATGAGAACGACAGAAACTAGTGTCTCTTTTACAGGCTCATCTTTCGTTTTAAGTTTAAATTCACCAAAATTCTCATTGCCAGTGTTCGGTTCAACACAAATCACCAATATTGCACTAAAAAGAAGATACAGCCAGCCGAATCAACCATCAAAATCGAAGTACGCAAGTTTTTCAAGCAAAATCCCCTCATTACTCCGTCCAACCTATTTTCTACATTTCGAGAACTCGTATGATTGAATTACCAACCAGCAAGCTATACTCTGACTAAAGTGCGTGCTTTGCGGATCTAGATGCAAGCAAGTCGAACAAATTTAAGGAAAATTTGAACTCACCGGAAAAGTAAGGCGATGCGTCGAAAGCAGTAGATATACTAGGTAATGATCAACGTCGAGAGTGAGATGTCACTGGAAAACTGCCATTAAGGACTTCGCCATGTTGAGGCTCCGCAATGAGTGGATAATATGCTTCTGTAGCTATGCGCCGAAGCTCCGCTACTGACAACCGGAGCCGCCAGCTTCATCCACGGAGAAGTATGAGCTGGTGAGCGGCGGGAATTCAATCGTCGACGTCAGACTTGCTTTGTTCATCGTAACAATTGCCAGACATTAAATTAAGGCCGTGATAACCTTTTTTTTTTTTTTTTTAATTTGGTTAAAATTTTAGATTTTTTTTAAAGAAAGATAAAATCTATTGTAGAATAATTATAAAAAAATAAATATAATTTTTAAAAACTAAATGGTTAGCCAACCAAATCTAAATTAACACTTTTTAATCTCTTTTATTATGTCAAATAAGTTAAATTATCATTTTCTAAAATGAGAATAGAATATCAAATCTTGAATTACATGTATTTTCTATTAAACTATATCTGAATTGATAGATTAAATATTTAAAAAAAGAAGATAAACTTTTCAGAGCAAGTATAGTTCAACGGTATTCAACATATACCCTTAAATAACAGCTTAGAAATTTAAATCTCCACTCCCAATTAACATTTTAGGGTTAAAAATTATTTTACACGTTTTATTGTAGTTATATAATCTAATTAAATATTTCGAAACATTTTTAGGATTATTAAATACTAACAACTTTATTAACAAACATATTTTCTTTGGTCAATGTATTGACATTTAGCATCAAATATTTGTGAAAGACACGCCAGTGAGTTATATGAAAAAATAGAGGAAAAAGGCACCTTCCTCTCTGTTAGTTGTCAAAATTTTATATTGTTTAATAGTGGTGTGTATAGATACATACACATCAATCCACCCCAAGTATTGTTCAATGTTCGTTTTTCTTCTCTGGCATAATAATTGCCTTATTAATTGAAAATCCACTTAAAGTTTCCATTTTTGTTAATAGTGTTAACTTCAATTTAAAAAAAAAAAAATCAATTTATCCACTTGACTTTACAAGTTGAACAATTAAAACTCTAAACTAATAATTGTATCAATTAAAATTTTAAATTTTCAAAAGTTGATCAATTTAACACAATTTAAGATGTAAATTGATTCCTCCCCCTCCCCCGTAATACGAACCAATATAGCCTTTAAATGATGCATGCCTTATACTATAATATAATAATAATATATTTTTGGGAAAAAAAGCATTTTTGACCCTAAATTTTGCATGTTGTATCAATTTTAACCCTGAACTTTCAATTTCATCAATTTAAACCTCAAACTTTGCAAATTGTATCAATTTTAACCCTAAACTTTTAATTTCATCAATTTAAACCTCAAACCTGAATAAGTGTATCAATTTACACCATCGATTAAGTTTCCATTTCAATCTTTATTAGAAAAGTTTTCCACACATGTCCAAAGTCACGTGTTGCTCTATAATAGGTACATATTTGTTATTTTTTTAAAAAAAAATAAAAATTGGAATAGACTCTCCATAATGTCTTTCGATTTAGAGCATGACTTTTTTTCACTTTTTTTTTAATTTCTTATCTTATCTGATTCTGCTATATTTTTTTCATTTAATTAGCTTTTAGTAGAAACAAAACTTATTTGCACCATATTTTTTCTCAATGGAGTACTCTCCTTTTTGAATCGTTTGCCAATATTTTTTTTTAATTTCTCATCAACCTTTAGCTTGATTTGTCCTCCATCCACTGCAATGCCGTGAGACTTTCAGAATCATCACCCTAGTTAGAATTTTTGTCTTTTTTCTCTCCAACATCGATGTCACTTTAATCCCCTGAAAGATTATTGACAGGGCCGACAAGGTCGGCTAGACTAGTTCATTGTGTTCATGGGCGTCATTTTGTCTGCCAACGCCTTTTATGTTCTCTCCTGCATTTTAGCTGAGCTCAATCTTCTTTATACTTGTCGTCATTGGTATTGACACCAATAGCGAGGGATACACACAAGTGTTCATTTTGTGTGAGTCCTACTTTCGAAAGTCGAGTTCGTGGTTTTCATGATGGTGGTGATTCGATCTGGAATTGTTTAATTATTCTTTTAGTAAATTTATTTTTTTTAAAAATAACAAATAAATATCTATCATAGAGCAACATGTGACTTTGGACATATGTGGGAAATCTTTCTAATGGTGATTGAAACGAAAATTTAAACAAATGTGTAAATTGATACACTTATTCAAGTTTGAGGTTTAAATTGATGAAATTAAAAGTATAGGGTTAAAATTGATACAATTTGCAAAGTTTGAGGTTTAAATTGATGAAATTAAAAGTTCAGGGTTAAAATTGATACAATTTACAAAGTTTGAGGTTTAAATTGATGAAATTGAAAGTTCAGGGTTAAAATTGATACAACATGCAAAGTTTAGGGGTCAAAAATGCTTTTTTCCCTATATTTTTTTAGTTCAACAATATATTGTGGACTGTGAAGGGATTTGAACCTCAAAACTCATGGTTAAAAATATATTTTTTAACCAGTTGAGCTATACTTAAATTGACATTTAAAAAAAATTATATATTATAATAGTAATTTATCGTCTCTCTAGTAAACAATGATTAAAATATATGTCGATATGTCAATATATTCGTAAATCGGAAGATTTAACATCAATATTAAGGATCAATTGATATCTCATATAAATACCTATGAACTTAAAAAATATGATCAACTAGTCACTAATATGAACTTAAATACTAATAATACAATCCATAACTCATTTAAGAAGTGAAAAAAACTTAATTATTAATTATTATAATTTTTATAAAATGTTTTATTTATAGAAATATCCATCGACGTCGATATTTTATTGATGCATCTATCGATATATCCATAAAATTGAAATACTGATATCAACATCTATATGGTTATTTTAGTCCTTTCTAGTAAACATATGAAAGAAGATGTGTGACGTCAAACTTTTGTTAACAAAGTCATTTTCATAAGATTTGTCACTTTTATAATATATTGTTTAGCAAGAATGCGTGAGTGAAGGATTCGATAAAGTTTTGATATATAAGAATGTAAAGAATGATACTTCAAATGATCATGAAGACAATATTTAAAGAGACTATACATCTTATGAAAATGATTTTTTTTTTCAAAATTAAATACTTGAAAAGTCAATTCAAACACACCCTTAATAATGGAATAGTTATTTGTGTAATTTAAAAAAAAAATTGTTTTGAGAAGTTTAACCGTTCTATATGAATTAAAATCATCTAACTTCTAAAAAAATATGATAAACTAATGAGTCCACATGAATTACATAAATAGTTTATTATAATATTTTAAAAAAAACAATAAATAACCATCAATTTTGTTAGTGTGGATCAATAAAAAGATTCATATTTAAGTTGTATTTATAGATTAAATAGTTAAAAAAACACCCTTGGTCATGATTGAACTTTCATTGAAATAACAATTTAGTCTTTGAACTTTAATTTGTAGCGCTTTAGTTCCTGTATTTTAAATTTTGTAACAATTTAATCTATGTACTTTAAATTTTATAACGATTTAGTCCCCATCATAAAAAACACTATTAATATTTAATGAGATTTCTTACATATGTAGATCGAACCAAATTTATTTATAAATTGCAATGACTAAATCGTTGCATAATAAAATTGACACTTAATTTTCATGAAAATTTTCACATTATGAATTAAATTGTTACAAATTTTAATGTACTTTGACTAAATAGTTACAAAATTGAAAATACAAAGACTAAGCCCCGTTTGATAACCATTTGATTTTTTATTTTTGGTTTTTGAAAACTAAGCCCATAAATACTACTTTCACCTATGAGTTTTCTTGTTTTGTTATTTACTTTTTACATATGTTTTAAAAAATCAAGCCAAGTTTGGAAAACTAAAAAAAAAATAGTTTTTAAAAACTTTGTTTTTGTTTTTTAAATTTGGCTAAGAATTAAAATATTTTCTTAAGAAAGATGAAGCCCATTGTAGAGAAATGATAATAAAATTACAAGCATAATTTTCAAAAACTAAATGGTTATCAACACAGAGTCTAAATTGTTATGAACTAAAGTTCAAGGACTAAATTGTTGTTTTCACGAAGTTTATGAACCAAAAGTGTTTTTAACTTTAAATAAACTAAGGGCTTGTTTGGATTGCCTGTGAACAAAAGTGTTTTTCAAAAATGCATTTTTTTAAAACATCTTTTATAAAAACCATTTAAAATAAAAATACTCGTATATTTGGTTACATTTTCTCAAAAGTATTTTTATACAAAAGTTTGCTTGGTTTGCTCTACACTCAAAATATTTATACTAGTGTCAAATTACTATAAAGAACGACTATTAAACATTATGAACTAATAAGTTCAAATTTGTATTTAAAACACTCATATGTACGACCAGCTGACTACCACCAACAACAGCCGGAGGATGTCGCCAGAGGGGTTGTCGAAGTTATCACGGTCACTGAAGTTGTTGTCGAAGTGGTCGCAAAGGTGGTCATCGACCATAATGGTCGGAGGTGGTTGCCAGAGTGGTCGAGTCGCCAAGGTGATCTGGTCATCGGGCTGGTCTGGTTGCTGGGTGGTTGGGTCACCAGAGTGGTCGTTGGCGATGGTTGTTGAGTGGTCGGGGTCGCTTGAGTGGTTGATGGTGGTCTTTGGCTATTGTTGTCTGGTAGTCAGGTCGCGCGGAGCGGTCGAGTCACCAAAGTGGGTATCGAGTGGTTGTCGGCGGTGGTTATCGAGTGGTTAAGTTGTCAGGTAGTCAACGGTTGTGGTTTTCGGGTGGTCGGATTGCTGGAGTAGTTGCTGAGGTGGCGAGTCACCGAGGTGATCACCGAAGTGGCTATCGAGGTGCACGGGTTGTTGGAGTGGTCAGGTCACTGGGGTGGTAGCTGGAGTGGTCATCGACGATGGTTGTCTGGTGTTCGCCAACAGTGGTTGCTGAGTGGTTATGTTGCAGAAGTGGTCACCGAGGTGATAGTCATAGTGGACATCGAGGTAGTCAGATTATCAGAGTGGTCATCGAGTGGTTGGCGACGGCGGTTATTGGGTGGTCAAGTCATTGAGGTGGTCGTCAACGGTAGTTTTCAGGTGATCGAGTCTCTGAGGTGATTGTCAAAGTGAACATCGGGGTGGTCGGATCGCCGAAGTGGTCGTCAACGGTGGTTTCCAAGTGATCGTGTCATAAGTGGACATCACGGTGGTCAGGTCACCCGGGTGGTCGTCGTGGTAATTTTCGGGTAGGGGTGAGCATCTGTCGAACAACATCGGTTTTGGGCTCAAACCAATGCCTACCACCAACAAGTCAGTTTTGATCGGTTGGCATCCGTCAATTTGGAAGTGGTTATGGAACTGATCGATTGAACATTAGTCGGTTTTGGCCTTTTGAGGTTTGTTGGAGCTGTTGAAAAAAGGGGTGTTGTCCATGGCAATAGTGGGCTCTGGCAGGCGGTGAGGAAAGTTTTGATTAAAAAAAAGGGAGAGAAGAGGAGAAAGAAACAAGGGCAAATACGAAAAAGAGATAAGAGAGAAGAGTGAGTCAAAAAAAGTGGTCTGTTGGTGGGGCGTTGGGCTCCAACGGGCAGCAAAGAAAAAATTATGAGAAGAAAGGGAGAAGAAATCAGAGGGGAAAAGAGAGAAAGTGAATATGGAAGAAGAGAAAGAGATAAGGGAGAATGAAGAAGGGGTTTGAAAATGAGAGATAAAAAAATATATAAAATAATTAAAAAGTATTTTTTCTAAATATGTAATCATTACCTATTAAATGTGTAATAATGCCTATGACATTGACACAACAGTTTTGAAGAAACCATGAGCTTGTTTTCCTCTTCCTCCTTTCTTTTTTTTAATATAAAATCAATGTGGGTTGGCAAAATTTTTAGGCTCCCAACCGACCGACTATTGATTTTTCATTCATAATGAAAAACTGACCACCAAGCGATTGAGCCATAAAACTGATCGACCAATATCGGTTTGGTCGGTTTCGATTGGTTGGCTCGATTTTTCTGTTTGGTTTGCTCACCCCTATTGTCTGGTGATCGTGTCTCTAAAGCGGTCACTGGGATGATCGCTATAGTGGACATCGAAGTGGTTGGATCACTAGAGTGGTCATCGGAGTGGTTGGTCACTAGAGTGGTTGTCAGGTGGTCGTTGATAATTATCATTTATGAGGATTATTTACCCATATACTAAGTTGTTCTTATCATTTTTGTGTGTTTTGTGGTATGACGAGCAAGCTAAAAATGATGTTTATTAGATAAATTCATAAAAGTTTGTTGGAGTAATGAAAAAGAGGAAAGAAGTTGAAAAGAGATTAGAAATTATACTAATTTGTTGTTTTTGTGTAGGTTTGGATAAAGTACAAAAAATGCAATTGCATTCCATTTTGGAAATGCAATTGCATTTTTTCGGAAAAACAAGTTTGTGAACGAGCACAAAATGCAATTGCATTCCATTTTGGAAATGCAATTGCATCAATTCGGAAAACAAGTCTAGAAAACAAGCATAAAATACAATTGCATTCCATAAGTTACACAACTTTGAAAGTTGTTATTTATTTAGGATGAGCTTAACGAAACTTCTAATTTAAACATTTTTGTTATGTGTCAAAGTATAGCTTGTCACACGATCCAACATCCAGAATACACAAGCTCAGACATGCTGAGGTGAAGACTAGGCAATGTTGAGATTGATCCTGACTTGTTAGTGCGCGGGGACAATATCGGTGAAGGATTTGCCGACCCCCTGGGTATAATGTGACTAGCTTGGCAGAAAAGTGGGAAATTTGCACAGATGACTCACTTTCACGCGTATCGATGCCATTTGACCCGTGTTTTGAAATTAATGACATATGACCATTTCCGTACTTTGCATCCCGTCCAAATTACTGTGAGGGCATCGTTGCTCTAGCTTTTCTCGCTCTCGCTCTAGATCGTTCTCGCTCTAGCTTGTTTTCTCTCTTGCTCTAGATTGTTCTCGCTCTAGCTCGTTCTCGCTCTCACTCTAGCTTGTTTTCTCTCTTGCTTTAGATTGTTCTCGCTCTAGCTCGTTCTCGCTCTCGCTCTAGCTCGTTCTCGCTCTCGCTCTAGCTTGTTTTCTCTCTTGCTCTAGATTGTTCTCGCTCTAGCTCGTTCTCGCTCGTTCTCGCTCTCGCTCTAGCTTGTTTTCTCTCTTTCTCTAGCTCGTTTTCTCTCTTGCTCTAGATTGTTCTCGCTCTAGCTCGTTCTCACTCGTTTTCTCTCTTGCTCTAGATTGTTCTCGCTCTAGCTCGTTCTCGCTCTCGCTCTAGCTTGTTTTCTCTCTTGCTCTAGATTGTTCTCACTCTCGCTCTAGTTCGTTATCGCTCTCGCTCGTTCTCGCTCTCGCTCTAGCTCGTTTTCCCTCTTACTCTAGCTTGTTCTCTCTCTCGCTCTCGCTCTAGCTCGTTTTCTCTCTTGCTCTAGCTTGTTCTCGCTCTGGCTCTAGCTCGTTCTCGCTCTCGCTCTAGCTCGTTCTCGCTCTCGCTCTAGCTCGTTCTCGCTCTCGCTCTAGCTATGCTGCTCTAGCTCTTCTATGACGTAATTTTTTCTTGTCTTTTTTTTTCTCCAGATTTTCAACCACTCATTTGAGAAAGAGCGAGAGCGAGAGAGCTAGAGCGACAGCGTTTCCGCCTACGAGAGCGTGAACAAGAAAGACCACCTCATACTACCCTCATGTGTAATTTTGCGCACTATGTCATGTCAGAATGTGTCATATTTCATTATTTTCAGAATGCAGGTCATCAGTCATTAAAGCATTGGAAAACGGGTCATCCGTACAAAAACCCCCAGAAAAGTCTCTGACACGTATCCCTCTATAAAAGGTAGAGACCTCTTCTTTCAAGGCAAGCAAAAACCAAACCACTAAGGGGCCGTTTGGCCCATGGGTTTGGGTTGGGATGGGTTTGGGTTCCAAACCCAAAACCATGTTTGGCACAAGGTGTTTCAAAACCCTTGGTTTTGAAACACAACCCCATGGGTTACAACAGTGCAACCCCATGGGGTTTGTACCATGTTTTCCTCTTCCATTTGTCGTTTTCCATTTCCGGCGACCACTCCGACAACAACTCAGGCGACCACTCCGATGACAACTCCGGCGACCACTCCGACAACAACTCAGGAAACCACTCCGATGACAACTCCGGCGACCACTCCGACAACAACTCCGGCGACCACTCCGATGACAACTCCGGCGACCACTCCGACAACAACTCAGGAAACCACTCCGATGACAACTCCGGCGACCACTCCGACAACAACTCCCGCGACCACTCCGATGACAACTCCGGCGACCACTCCTACAACAACTCCGGCGACCACTCCCGACAACAACTCCAGTGACCACTCCGATGACAACTCCGGCGACCACATCGACGACCAGACCACCGCTAACGATTACCTCCGACGACCACTGCGATGAGAACTCTAAAGACTAGTTCCATTTACCATTCTCCATTTCTAGCGACTGCTTCGACAACAACTCTGATGACAACTTCGGCGACCACCCAATAACCACCGATAACAACAACTCTGACGACTACAACGGTGACCCAACCACCGCTGACGATTACCTCAGACAACCACTGCGATGAGAACTCGAGAGACCAGTCTGACGATTACCCCTGTGACTCGACCACCCCAACAACTAGACACCCCGATAACCCAACCACTTAAACAACCCAACTTGCCCGAACCACCTACAACAACCACTTTAATGACCCGATCACCCGACAACCATAGTTGACTATCACCTCGAAAACCTGACCACCTAGCAACCACCGTAGACAACCACCTAGTGACCACTCCGATGACCTGACCACCCTGATGACTACTTCGGCGATTACCCCGACGACCTGATAACCCAACCACCCAAAACCACTGTTGACAACTACCTGGTGACCACCCTGGCGACTCCAAAAACCCAACCACTGCCACAACCACCCAACGACCACTCCGGCAACATGACCACCCTGATGACCACTCCAGCGACTCGACAACTACTGCTGAAAACAACCCAACGACCATTCCAGCGACCTGACCACCGTGCAATCACCACCGGCGACCACCTCGACATACCCAAACACCCCATCAATCCAACCACCCCAACGACCACTCCAACAATCACCCTAGCGACCCAACCACCTAGTCAATATTTTAAAAGGGCCAGCGTGGAAGAGCTATATGCAAAACTAAAGGCGATCCCAGGGATGACAAGACAAGACTGAATGGCTGTTGCAAAGACTATTCTCTCGAATAGTATGATGTTGAACTCCTTCTTTACATTCACCCCAGATTGGAAGTATGATTACTATGTGAAAATTTTGGGGAAAGCACCTAGAACCTGACTCTCTTTTCATCACTTTCATCTACCACTCTTATGACTTACATTTGTGTTTGGACAACTACTTCTACTTTCTTGTCATTTCATCTTGAATGTGTGTTATGATATTTTTAGAACTAGATCTTAGTTCTAATTTTTGGTTTTACTTTACCATTGGCAACATCAATCTTACATTGCACTTATTAATTATCTGTTGCTACGCATAATCTTCAATTTTATGTCATCATGAGTGGAGTGAATGAGATAGCATATAGTTATACAAACTACACATAGTATAATTCAAATTGAACTATAGTTGTAACAATTGCTCTACATAAATGGTTAAATAGTTGGTATGTAACACACCAAAAAAATTATGAAGTTAAAAAAATGGAGTAGGAAAAAAAAACAGTGTAAGATTTTTTTTAAAAATACTAAACAGTTTGAAAAATTATAAAAAAAAAACAAACTAAACAAACCCAACCCAACCCAACCCTGCACCCCAAACACAGGTTTCAGTAAACCAGCCCAACACAACCATGTACCCCAAACACAGGAATCAGAACCCCAAGGGTTTCTGATTCCAGCCAAGAAACCCCAGGGTTCCAGAACCCCAGGATTTCTGATTCCAAACCAGCGCACCAAACAGCCCCTAAAAGCTATACATTTTATCCTTGCTCGTCTCGTTACAATCTCGAACTTAGTTATGATTTAAGCTTTAGAGTGTACACGGCTAAGCACCACACTAGTGCAATTTTTTTTTTTTTTTTTGTTTTTTTTTGCAGGTGGGATTAGACCTAGACCAAGACCCAACGTGGACAACAACATCACACGCAGGAGGAACATGCATCAACAACTTTTGAAATAAAAAATAATTTCAAAATAATTTTTAATTTTTTCCAGACACTTTTAAAAAAAATAAAAGAACTAAAAAAAAAAAAGAAAGAAAAATCTTTTGGCCCTACGAAATTACTCAAGAAGTTAATCCAAAATCATTCCGTTAAAATGATTTTAATCTATTCATGCATTTTGAATTTCACACCTAATAGGCATTTTCATCAATTTTAAATTAATTATTGGTTAAAGGTATATGTTTTAATTATTTGAGTTATACTCAAGTTGACAATAAAAACATTATTATTAGACACAATTTTAAAAATTTAGAAAAAAAAAGTAGTACAACAAATGTAACACTATAGGAATTTGAACTTCTAACTCAAAGTACATGCCAATTATAACTTACCTATACTCAATTATAACTTACCTATACTCACTTAAGCAAGTTTAGAAAATAAAATTGTATCTTAACATATATATATATATATATATTAGTTCATCTCTATATATATTTTTAATTATTATTATTATTTATTTGTTGTTGAGGTTGTGGAGCAATTATTTAGCATATAAAAAAACCAAACGCTGATATCCAAGCAGAGCTCTTCCTTAAACGAACAGACATCTCAAACCGCGCGAAGCAGGAGATGACGAATGTCATCTTCTTCTTCAACTCCTTCTCTTCCTTACATTTCCAGTTTCCCTCTCTGGTTCCCAAGCCTCCGCCATTTCTCAGCTTCCTCAACTACCCGAAGAAAAACTTCAGCAATTCCGTTAACTTGGTCGACAAAACACTAATTGGAGCTCTATCGGGAGTGCTCTCGTTCGGCTTTCTTTTCCATTCGCCTTTATCTGTTGCGTTAGACTATTCGTCTGTGGAAATTTTCTCTTTATCAGCTGATTCTTTCCCGTCTTCTTCGTCCTCCGATTCATCTGCGTCTTGTATTGAAGACGAGCTACGTGAATTTCCAAGCTCTGAGACTGTGTCCCCGCCGGCGACTAACGAGGATATTGTGCGAGAGGCTTGGGAAATTGTTAATGATAGCTTTCTAGATGCTGGTCGCCATCGCTGGTCCCCTGAAGCTTGGAAGGTATAAACTTCCCTGTGGCCTCTCCCAATTAGGCAAGTTTTTACGCCATGATTTTTGCCTATCGTGTGCCAGTTTATGCAATTATAGCGAAAATTAATACACGTACATTTTATATGTATACTTCGCTAAGTACAATGTTTACCTATATAATAGTTGATGTTCTTGTGTTAAGCTAGCTATCGGAATCCATGGAAGGTAATGAGTAAATTTATTCCAATTTATAAATCTAAATTCATTCGCATACGAATATGCGTGCAAGTTATTCGAAATTCTGCTAAAGTAAACAATTGTTAAAAATGAATGTCATTGCAAGTATGAAATAATGAGCACAGCTATTGATGCTTTCAGCAAAGGCAAGAAGACATTACGAATATTTCAATTCAAACTCGATCAAAGGCTCACAATATCATCCGAAGAATGCTGGCCAGCTTGGGCGATCCCTACACACGTTTTCTTCCCCCTACTGAGGTAACGCTTTTTCTCACTTTTATATTTTCAGTTGCCGAGTTTACTTCCTTGTACAATGTTTGGTGCTTCAAGAAAATAGTCAGATTCGGGCGATCCATCTGAAAGATGGTTCTGTCTTCCATTAAATTGAGTTCCTTATTCGTCAAACTTTTAATTTCTTATTCATGTTCTGCTTTGCCTTTTTGTTTCTTTTTTTGGAAGTTCTCCAAAATGGCGAGGTATGACATGACTGGTATTGGAATAAACCTTAGGGAACTTCCAGATGATAATGGAGGCATGAAAATAAAGGTACTAGGACTCTTATTAGATGGCCCTGCACATTTGGCTGGCATTAGACAGGTAACTGAAGTACAACTACTGGTCTAATTTTTAGAATCTGTTCACTTCAATGCTTTTCAGAAAAACATCTGATTTCTATGATTCTGCCAAGTTTGATCAATGACCATGGTCCCTGCAAAACCTATTGTCTCTGTTTAAAATTTACTAAAACATGTTGGGATGTCTGTATTTTAAAATTTGTTTTCTCTTGCTAAATTTGTTCGTGCTTAAGAATTACCTGTTCATTAGAATGCTTAAAGTTCTTCATATCACATTCACAAATTTGTAAATAATAATTTTAGGTGCATACAAAATTTAAACTCTACAAGCCACCGTACTATTTCTTAAAACTGTTCTGGAAACGATCTTTTGGATAGTGGATTCATCATGTTAGTTTCATCAGAAATGATGACAATCGAATTAATTAGTCTTTTCCCGCAGAAAGCTTCCTGATTTTTGCACGTAGTTATTTTCCTTGATATCACTTTCTAATTCAGGATCTTATAGTGTGAAATAGTGTTGTGCACTTTCAACAATTTCTTTTTTTGTTCCTTTTTCTACTTCTGTTAGGGTGATGAAGTTTTAGCTGTTAATGGAGTGGATGCGAGAGGGAAATCAGCATTTGAAGTATCTTCATTATTACAAGGCCCTAATGAAACACTTGTGACTGTTAAGGTTGTTATCTCAGATTTGTTTCAATTTGATAAAATGCCTTGTTAACTTTTTTTCTTTTTGTTATGTTTCTTTCAATCATCCAGGATGCATTTTTTATAGGTCAAGCATGGCAACTGTGGACCAGTAGAAAGTATTCAAGTCCAAAGACAAGTTCTTGCTCGAACCCCTGTCTTTTACCGCCTTGAGCAAATGGATCCTGCCTCTTCTGTTGGGTACATTCGCCTAAAGGAATTCAATGCATTGGCTAAAAAGGACTTGGTTACGGGTAATTGTCTAATTAATGAAACCACTTGATATGTAAAGTTTATTTCTAACTTATATAATTCCACATATTACTGATGGATCATAAAAGATTCATTGTAAAAGTAACATTTTAGGGCCAACATGAGCATAGCTCAACTGGCATCACGTACTCTCGACCAAGAGGTTAGAGGTTCGAATTTTCCATCTCAAATATTGTTGAACTTAACAAAAAAAAGTAACATTTTAGGAATTGAGTTCATTGAATTTAGGATTTTAATATAAAGATCCAGTTCCTTTAAAATAAGGCAGAGACTTGTATGGAATTTAATTATTGCAAGTTGAAACCTCCGTATACTTCTTTGCTTCTTTCTTTTCCTCGTGGAATATTTCTTCTCCTAAATTATGGAAGATATATTTTGATTTAGATCATTTTATTTTCCATAGAGTTAAAATGGTACAGGTATATTTTCGTTGAAATTGGGTATTATTTAAATGAAAGTTCATCTCTTTATTCTTTTTTTAGTTTTCTCCCTGAATTTAACATGGGTTTAAGAATCAATTCAATTCAATTTTATCGAGTGTATTCAATGGAAGCCCTTTAGTTCCAAACAAACCCCAAAGCAGGAAAGTCCCTCATATATAGGAAAGACAAAGGAACACCATTTTAATTTATTGGGTATTGTATTGGAGCTGTTAAAACAGAATAAAACAAACACTCGAAAGTTAATTATTGCTATCTTTAATGAATATTAGGTTCTTATATAGATCTGAATTGTTTCAATACTCCCTAATACATGGATGATTTCTGGTAATAATAAAAGGCATAATTGTTTCAGCAATGAAGCGTCTTGAGGCAATGGGTGCTTCGTATTTCGTTTTGGATCTCAGAGATAATCTTGGTGGACTGGTGCAGGTATTCGAAATGGTTTTGTTGGTGGCTTTTTTTTTTAATACTGCACTCCCTCTTGCACGAGGAATATGTCCTTTTCTGCTGGCTTTCTTTACAATGTATGGCTACTGCCGCCAGTTCTTTTTTTTTTTTTTTTTTGACTGCTGGCCAAAATTTTTCCCACTGTGAAATCTCGAGTAGAAGTAAAATTATGACTTTTTTCTTCGTATACCTCTTAAACTTCTTAACAAACATATATGTAATATATGTGTTTGTATATGTATGTATATGTTGTTGATTGAACTTACCAATTGCAACTGATGCATATTTCAGGCTGGAATTGAAATTGCAAAGTTATTTCTGAATGAAGGGAGCACGGTATATGAATTTATTTTCTACTTTCTTCTGTACCTTATTTGTAATATTTCCTAAGTATCAAATAAAGGACTGTTATATTTTTAGGCCCCATTTGATAACCATTTAGTTTTTTGTTTTTGAAAATTGTGCTTGTTTTCACATCATTTCTCTATAATTGATTTCATTTTTTTTAAGAAAACATTTGAATTATTAGCCAAATTCCAAAAACAAAAACAAGTTTTTAAAAACTACTTTTTTGTAGTTTTCAAAACTTGGCTTGGTTATCAAATGGGGCCTGAGGGTGTTAGTTCTGAGCATTCCCATGCTTGAAACCCTGGAAGTAATTAGATTGTATTTTGTTCGGTTGATGAAACAAGGGTAGCAAACGTAGATCATTTCAGGCCAAACCATTTTGTTGATGCTTGATTGCATTTATCACTTGCAGCCAGAGATGTTGCTGGTAGTATTAAAACAAGACTAGCTTAATGAGCTTACTTTCAGTTTCAAGCTTTTTTTTTGTAATGAAAAATCACCATTTGTGGCCAATAAATTCTCTTTTGATACTCTTCATGGATTTCTCTAGTATTGCTTCTTCAGAGATAAACCTGGTGTGATACTCTTTTTTGATAAAACTCCTTTTGATTTACAAAGAAAATGATGATATGATGACTTGCTCAACTACCTTAGAGGATGCCTTTATATATCGATTGTTTATTTGGTATTTTCTCCTGGCTGATCCATGTCCAGGTGATCTATACAGTTGGAAGGGATCCCCAATACCAAAAAACTGTTGTTGCAGACACTGGACCATTAGTTACAGCTCCAGTCGTGGTATCTAGTGTTTTCTTGTGAACTCTCTTTACTTTAATCATATATGAAGAACTGAATGGCTTCTCATTTTAGTTAGTTTGCTATTAACTGCTGGCTTCTAAAAGAGGTAACTCATTATTCTTTTTAATCTGTTTAACTTAGATAATGAAACCAAATTTCATTGTCTGATTACTCTGTTTCTGTTCGAGCCCTTTACAAGGTTATATGGTTCAGTAATATCCAAGGGTAACTTTGAAAAAATGGTTGTAATAAATCTTTCCCACCATGCTGGTCTGTTATTTAACAACCTTATGCTTGTTTTGATTATAAAGAGAGAGAATCGTACTTTGTTGTAAAAATTGGATGTGATAGATCCTGCCTGCCATGCTGATCTTTCATTGATGAACCTCATGCTTGTTTTGATTATGAGGATAGAAAAATTGTATTTGTTTCTTTCTGTTTACAATGAATTCTTTACAAAATGGGGAAAAGCATAATGATTGTCCTGACACTAGCAGTTCAGTGTTAGTTCTTCAATATGTACAGATGATTGAAAATGCAACTCGCTGAAGCAGACATCTAACCAGAATGATGAAATAAGTATTTGAATAGACCAGTTTTAAGAATGATGAAATGAGTAGTTGAATAGACCAGTTTTAATTAATCTTCTACATAAAAAAACGTTTAACTAGTATGCATGTTCTTGGCTAAAACGTTCGGTAAGTTGCTGACAGACATTCCTTGAGTAAAAACATTGAAAGTCAGCTTTATTAGAATTTCATGTTTTAGAAAACAGCTGAATCGGAACCTCCTCTTCTCCTGCAAAATCTAATTCTGCCCAGTATTTGATATTTAAATCATTAATTTCCACCAGTGTGAATATAATTTGTTTGATCACGGTTAGTTACATCATCTTTTACACTAAAAGATACACTGATTAATAGCCATATACTTCAATGTATGGACTTAATTAGAAAGCTCTCGACTACAATCCATGCAGGTTCTGGTGAACAAAAAAACTGCAAGTGCAAGTGAAATTGTGAGTACCTTGGTCAACTAAATAACATGTGGATACTTTTGGGACTTGGTATTTTACTCGCCGAGTTGTTCTTATTTCAGGTTGCTTCCTCGCTGCATGATAATTGCAGAGCTGTTCTTGTGGGAGAAAGGACTTATGGCAAGGTTTAAGATATTATCCTCGGCTTTAGCTGGTCTTTTTTTTCCTATGTTCTTATCAATAACTTGAAATTTTCATGTGAAGGAATTCTTTTCTATGTGCTGCAACGTTTACATGTGATTTCTTTGTACCTTCCGAATTATCCTTTACACCAATGTTTCTTGAGTTTCTTTTCTACTTATCTAGTTGAGCTAGCAATCTGAATTGCCATAAATTGAACTCCTAGAAATGACCTCAGATAGGCTCTGTTACAGCTGATGCTTTACCTTCATTGACAGGGTTTAATTCAGTCTGTTTTCGAACTTCATGACGGCTCTGGTGTTGCTGTGACTGTTGGGAAGTATGTTACCCCAAATCACAAAGATATAAATGGAAATGGAATCGAACCCGACTTCCAAAACTTCCCAGGTAGAGAGTAAATTACCCTCCAAAGAATGACAGGAATCTGGTCAACCTCACTTAACAAGAATGCCCCTTTATTGCAGCATGGAGTGATGTCACTGAACGTCTTTCACAGTGCTCCATCCTTCATCAAGGATAACACAGGTTTCCACGGGCGCAGTCAGTCTTCTTTCGCTTGGCTTTTCGCTGCTCTTCCTTCTTTAGAGTTTCTTGTTGTGAGATCTCTGGATTTGCAGCTCAAATTCATGAAAGTGAATCAAAATCAGTTTATCCACCCATGAGTTCATTAGGATTTGGAACAAATCTCAGTGTAGATTCACTGAGAGGAGCAGACAAGAACCATGGAGAAGTTTTGCATCTAATAAGCCCTTCTTTTAAGCAATTAGAGGCCATAGGAACATTTTTTGTGTTTTTTTAAGAAAACTTGAATCTTGTTAGTAGTGACAGTAGTCAAACGTTCTGGAACTTCAGATTGTTTGAGAATTCGTCAGCTTGAAGAAATGTGCAATTATACTTTCTTTCAGTCAGAAACGCCTCATTCATCCTCGCAATAACCATTTTGCTTGGTTTATACTCTTTGGATGTAATAAAGAAACTCTATTCATATCAGGAAGTGGGTTGGTGTTTTCCAATTAAGGGGAAAATTAAAATCTCATTTTCATCGTAAAGTTTCCAAACATTTTTGGTCCGTGTATTTTCAGTGAAGGAACAGTTTAATCTTTGAACTTTAATTTATAACAATTTAATTACTGTACTTTCAAATCAAGTAAAATGATCAAAGTGTTAGAAACTAAAATTTAAAGCCTACATCATTGACACAACGAAAGTGCATAGACAAAAATGTTTTTTTAACCTTTGAGTTATTTCAAAATGTATGTTTCAGTCAATTTTAAAAATAGGTATTTGAGTCTTTGCTATTATTCTTCACCTAATATCCTCTCATCTAATACTCGCTTCAACCAATTTATGTACTAGGAATATATGTCATGTTAGCATTACTACACATATTTAAAGCTATTTTATTTATTTATTTATTAAAAGAAAATTTAAAGTAATGACCAAAATAGTTATTTAAAGAATTTTGGATTGAAATAGATAGACATTTTGAAAATTTAAGAACAAACATGAAAAAAAAAAACCAACGTTCAGGACCAATAATATATATATATATATTTTAAGAGTTGGACCAATGATATTTAAACCTTAGAAGAATTGAAGAAATTTGTAATTTGGAGAGCAAAGAAGGTAGGAGAATATGCGGGCTGATATGAAATCAATGGGCTAATTTTTTATTTTGAATCTTATGAAATTGAACCATTTCTACTGACACTGGCAAAAAAATCTATACAATTTCAGAGATTATTAAGTTTGATTAATTCGAGAAAATGCTAAACTAAAAAAAAAAAATCGTGAAAATGCAACTATTCGAACCAGACATAGCATAACTTGAAAATTGGTTAACTAATGTGATTAAAGATGTGGGATTGTGGGTCTCTTTTCTCCAACTGCTGCTGCTTTTGCAGAAAGTGATTGGGGAAAATCGCTATTTTTGATTCTATTATTAGTTTTTAATATCAGGACTTTAGGCATTGGAAGAAATAAAGCAAATTCTTTGAGTTTTCTCTCTGACAAGTTTGCAGAACAATAACTATATTACACCTTTACAATGGTGGATCAAAAGTTGGCAAGTGGTAGTGTTGTAAAAAAAAAATAATAATAATAATAATAAAAATAATCAATTAAGTGATTTTTTTTGAAACTACATAAAAAAACCAACCAAACCATTACACCACCCGATCCTTCTCGAGAATGAGGGAGAGAATGTCCTCTGGAAAACCATCTTTCCATCTTAGAGAACACCCATAAGAAGATGCCAAAGCTGCCAACTCATGTGCCGCTTTGTTCTCCTCTCTAGGGATATTACAAAAAATGATGGAATTTACATCCTTTGCAACAAGGAGAATGCCCTCCAAAAAAAATAAAAATAAACTTCAGACAAGTCAATAGATAAACCGTTATAAAAGTTTGTGACTTCTTTTGAATTTGATTCCACACGCAAGAGATGACAACCTTCCAAGCCCCACGACTGGGCTTCCTTCAGGCCTTCCAGAATGGTGAAGGCTTCCAACATCTTTACAAGCCAACCAATATGCATGAATTTGCACCCTCCAATCAATGGTCAGCCTGTATTATTGCGAAACAACTAGCCCACACCACCTTTGTTAAGTTTACTAGACCAGGCTACGTTTGCATTCAGCTTCCAAACCCCGTGTTCTAGCTGCCTCCTATCACTTGGATCGCATGGAGAGCTGAGGAAGGGAAGAGTAGAGTCTTTCCCGTTGGGTCCACTCAAAGAAACCTCGATCAAGTGGATAAGATCTTTAGTAGACGACCATGCAATGTTGAACCGAACTTTGTTCCTATGGCACCAAATGCTTCCAAGAATTCTAAGGACTTGACCCAACTCCTCATTTAGCCACTCCCTTCTGATACAGTCCCAGTAGTAACAAGGAGTCCACGAACCCCTACCCAAATAAAAATACTGCAAATTAGTGGGATAAAAATGCTTCCAAACCTTCCTGGCCAACTTACATTCCCACATGATATGAAAGGTTGTTTCAAGGAAAATCTTGCATAATGAACAACATAAGTCAGTTGAGATTCCTTTTTTACTCAGATTGAGCGCCATGGGAATGAGATCATTAATAATTCTCCAGCAGGTTAATCTAGTATTTGGCATGACATCCACCTTCCACAAAGCACTCCACATTCCATTAAGAATCCTCTTATCAAATTGCGAGACCAAAATGGATCGAGAAAGTGAAAACCCTAAATGATATGCATTTTTTATTGAAAACTTCCCTTTTTTGTCTGGGTGTCAAATGATCTCATCCTCTCTGTTCGCCCCACCTATTGGGATGTTGACAATGCCCACTGCATCATGAGGGAGAAACGTCTGATTAATTAGAGCTTCGTTCCAGCTCCGGTCTTGCTTAAGCAAGTTAGCCACCCTCTTATCATAAAATGGCTCCGCAACTTTACTCGACTTGAAATCACCTATATTAGGAATCCAAGGGTCATTCTTAATATAAACATGATGCCCTTAGCCAATTTTCCATTTGTAGCCTTTCATGAAAAGGTTCCGGCCCCAAAGAATGCTTCTCCATGTTAGAGAAGGGTTCGAACCCAGCTTGACCTATAAGAAGTCTACATTCATAAAATATCTCCCTTTCAGGATCCTAGGCAAAAGGCTATTCATATTTTTCAAAATGGCCCAACTATGCTTAGCCAACATCGCTTGGTTAAAAACTTTGAAGTTCCTGAATCCCAACCCACCATCTTTTCTACTGCTACATAGACGAGTCCATCTCCTTTAGTGGATTTTCTTCTTTACATCAGAGGAGCCCCACCAAAACCTAGAGCACATCGTACTGAGGTCTCTACAAAGCTTGTCTGAGAGTTGAAAATAACTCATTGTGTATCTTGGTATAGCCTGCGCCACCCCTTGATAAGCACCTTCTTTCCTCCTGAAGAGAATAACCTTTCCTTCCATTCCTGAATGGTTCTCCAGACTCTATTTTGCACTTCTCTAAAAATCTAATCTTTATTGCGAGCATTATGAGATGGAAGGCCAAGGTACAAACCAAAAGACTCTCTATGTTGTATCCCTAAGATTGAATGGATAATTTAGATTTTGGACTGGTTCACATTCACGTTGACTATAAACATAGATTTTTCCCTATTAATAGACTGGCATGAGGCCTCCTCGTAGTCTTGGAGCACCTCCTTGATGATCAAGCTTTCCTGCAAAGAATCATTAAAAAAGAAAATACTATCATCAACAAAGAACATGTGAGTTAAAGCTAGACAATATTTATTAATTTGAAGACCAGAGATTCTAGAGAGAGAGACTTCTCTATTTAGGCTCGCTGATAGACCTTCAGCACACGGGAGAAAAAGTTAAGGGGAGAGGAGATCGCCTTGCCTCAGACCTTTAGTGGGCATAAACCACCTTCCAGGGTTCTCTTCATGAGAACTGCGAACCTAACAGTGGTTACACATCTCATGATTAACTCAATTCATTCTTGAACAAACTTTAGCTTCCTCATAACCTCCCGGAGAAAATCCCACTCCACATGATCGTAGGCTTTACTTATGTCAACTTTCAACGCCACCCAACCTACTTTGCCTTTCTTTCTATTTTTCAATGCGTGGAAGTACTCAAAACCAATCAAGGGATTATCAGTGATATGGCGCCTGGGGACAAAAGCTGATTGGTTAGGAGAAATCACCCTCTCCAGGACCTTTTTTAGACAATTAGCCAGCGTTTTCACGATCAACTTGTAAACTATATTACAAAGACTAATCGGTCTGAAATCCTCCATGTACCTCGATTTTTTGCACTTAGGGATAAGAGTTATATAGGTTTTGTTGAACTCCCTAAAGTCCATTCCCCTATTCAAAGCATTGAGGCATATTTCAACAGTGTCAGGGCCCACTATACTCCAGAACTTTTGGTAGAAAAGAGCATGCATGCCATCCGACCTCCTGCTCTGGTAAACTCATTCACCAACTTTGCATTATGGGCTTCCGACACTTTCCTCTCGATACAATCGGTTAACTTCTGAATTGCTTCTCGATTTGGGTTAGAGGTGGAAAATAACTTTACAAAGTAGTTAGTTAGTAGCAATAAATTAAGTGATTTTCGACAATTGAGCGCTTGACAAATTAATCTATTGAGCTTTTTTTGCTTGCTTCCTTGACTCAATTGTATTCATCTTATAAGTTATAATAAAGAAATATCCTATTTGACCACTTTTTTTTTTTTTTTTTTTTTTTTTTTTTTTTTTTTTGTATTTTCAAAAGATTATAACCGTTCTATATTTAATTTCGTTATTTTATAGTTTACTTTTCAAGATGGTATCCGGATTTTAAAAACTAAAGCCCCGTTCGATAACTATTTGGTTTTTGAAAATTAAGCCTATAAATACTACTTCCACCTATAGGTTTCCTTGGTTTGTTATCTACTTTTTACATATGCTTTCAAAAACCGAACCAAATTTTGAAAACTAAAAAAAAATAGTTTTCAAAAACTTATTTTTCGTTTTTGAAATTTGGCTAAGATCTCAAATGTTTCCTAAAGAAAGATGAAAACTATTGTATGAAAAGATGAAAACCATTATAGAGAAATTGTGAGAAAACAAACACAATTTTCAAAAATCAAAAACCAAAAATCAAATGGTTATCAAACTGGGCCTAAAAAAATTAATTTTAAAATATAAGTTTTCATTTTTAAAATTTAGCCAAATGAATCTACATACCTAAAAAAATTGAAAACGAAACATAGAAACTGTGAATGGATATTTCTAATTTTTAAAAAACAAAAAAATAGAAAATGTATAATTATCCAACGAAGTTTTAAAAAGTCGATTTTTTTTTTTAATTAACAAGAATCTTTTAGTGGACATACGAAAATTTTATTTAAAAATTGTGAGGAAAAAAAACCCCCAAATTTGGGGGCAATGGCACTCTTCTATTATCATTTATTAAAAAGAAAGAAAAATAAGTTTTGGAAATTTCTCTGTTTTCATTTCAATATATCCAAACAACTATGGAAATCTTTCATGAAACGAGATCCAAAATATATTCTTTTCAATATATATATATATAGATATAGATATATCTCAATATTTCCATAATTAAAAAAAATCCATATTTAAATTAGCCTACTTTTGCATGTGCCTCTGCATATTCTTTATTATAAGGTATCAATTTATTCCCATTTGAATGTTTGAAGTTTGTATTCTTCAATCGATCATTCAGCAAAGGTAGGAGACAATATTCTTCATTACAGACTCTAAGATGCACCAAAAACATAAAATTCTGTCACTTCACACTCCCAGCTTTCAATTGACTACTCATGTTGCTATTTTTGTTTTTAAAAACCATCTTCGAAAAATTATGATGGAATAACTTCATCGTAAAATTTGACGTGAATCAATCTTCACAAATTTATAGTTTTTGATGGAAGACAGAAACAACTTTTAAGATCGTATTCATCTCTATAAATTTTTTTGTTCAAATAATAGAAAAATGTTTTGAAAACATAAACCAGCTCTATATATTGTTATTTTGCCTTACTTTCTTAGTGTACTTTTTTTTTTTGTTTTTCTGCTCTTTCTATTGCTTGTGGTATCCAACTACTCCATTGCCTGCTTTCTCAAGTTTTCTTATATTCTTTTTCTTCTTGGTGATCCAAGAAAGCTTTGATTCTTAAGTTTTATGAATAAAAATAATTTACAGTGAAAAGATAATCACTACTATTCAGTAACAGTTTTGGTCTGCTCTCTCATTGGATCTATTTTATTAAAGCTTGACTTCTCAGTCATTATTACTACTAAATCCAAGACGAGGAAACCATAGACAACATACAATTCAGCAGCAACTTAGAGTGATGGGTTCCAACATTCTGAGAAATTTGGCACTATTGTTCTTACTCTGCTCAGGTAATGATGATTTTACCCTTTTTTCTTTGTAGCCATTCTATGCTCATTTTAGACTGTTAGTTTGAGAATAAAAGAGAGAATCAAAGATAAGTTTGTTTTGAAGTTCAACGTGTGGGGTGGGAGGATTTGAGCCTCTGAACTATTGGTCGAGACTCGAGAGTATATGTCTTGATCAGTTGAGCTGTGCGCAGATTGACATATCATATAATGTTGATATGTCAATGTTGGCAAACATAATGACATAATTGTTAGATATGGAAATGATTCCAAATCTTTCTTCATATTTTACCCTCATAGTAAATTGAAGATTGACAAAGATTTCTCCCTTTTTCATGGTTTTTTTTTTTATTATAGATGTTGTCAATTCCTTTGCATATTGAATTTCTGATGCAATTCAAATCCATGGAGGGTGTTCGTCTGGGTTGGATAGATCCATTACTTTTGGTTTAGACAATCCTAACTCTGTCAAACTTAATAACATCTAAAAAAGAGTCCAAATTTATGCTAAACCAATGCATTGAAATGAAAATCAAATAAACCAATTGAAATGTGTACAAGCATGCTATCCAGGAATGTAACTTGCTAATATTTCAGCCATTGCAGCAAACTTGACACAAACAAAGGTGAAAAACTGATGCATTTTTATCTCTTCAGGTTCAAGTTTTGCAGAGAAACCACCTATACAAGAAGAAAATCAACAAAACATACCTCTGCAGAATGAAGAAGGCAGAAAAATCTTCTCTCCTGTACATTTCACTCAGTTGGATGACACCCCCATTGTTAACCCAGCAACAACACCAGGAGGAACTCAAACTCCAACAGTAAATCCAACTTCACCACCACAGACTGTACCAAACTCAGTAGATCCTAATGTGAATCCCACCACAGGGCCTGGGAACTCTGGTGGAGGTTCATGGTGTATTGCAAGCTCTGCAGCTTCCCCAACTGCTCTGCAGGTGGCTCTCGACTACGCCTGTGGCTATGGCGGTGCAGACTGTTCAGCAATTCAGCCGGGTGGGAGTTGCTATGACCCAAACACCGCGAAGAACCATGCTTCTTATGCCTTCAATGACTATTACCAGAAGAACCCAGCGGCTACTAGCTGTGTTTTTGGAGGAACAGCTCAACTCGTTAGTACAGACCCAAGTATGGCATTTTTCACCTTTCTGAATCATAATTAACCCCTGTTGTCACCTGTTGTAGACAATTTTAAGAGATTTTTTTAACTAAAAAACTTAGCTTAAAACGGGATTTTGAATACAAGTGAATCCTACTAACAGTTTTTATCCAATAGAAATTGACCACACTACAAAAGTAACAAGAACTATTTTTTTTAATCACAAATTATGCTTTCCTTTGTAGTTAATTCATTTGGGTTGTACTACTGCTACTTTTCATTCAACCTTTTATGAGTGTGCCTAGTTCTCTCTCCCTCTCTCTCATCCTCCTTTCCTAGTAAAAAACTAGAGATGATATCTTGCAAAAGTGAAAGGAAACTTGCTGATAGTGACAATTTTCCCAAAAAAGGATCCCATCCTATTCATCTAGAGATAAATGTGATGTCTAACAAAGTCAAACCTCAAAGGTGAAATAAAATCTCAGAAATTGGTCTATTATAATTTTTTATTAGCTGTCTTTTCTATATTATTGCAGGTAATGGTAACTGTCACTATGCAACACCCAGAGCTGTACCAAGGTAAGTCCTTAAGCTCCATTCATTTTACTAGGAGAATATAATTCACCCCCCCCGCCCCCCCCCCAAAAAAAAAAAAAAAGAAAGAAAGAAAACCAGTTAGGTCATGTTTGATGATCATTTTGTTTTTTATTTTTGGTTTTTAAAAATCGTGTTTGTTTTTTCACAATTTCTTTACCATAGTTGTCACCTTCCTTAAAGAAACATTTGAATTTTTAGCCAAATTCGAAAAATGAAAACAAGTTTTTAAAAAATAATTTTTTTTAGTTTTTAAAACTTGGCTTGAAATTTAAGAACATTTGAAAAAGTAGATAACAAAATAAAGAATCTCATAGATGGAAATAGTTTTTATAAACCAAATGGTTATCAAACGGGACCATAGTTTTAAAAAATTTGTTTTTGTTTTTAGAATTTGGCTAAGAATTCAAGTGTTTTCTTAAGAAAGATGAAAAGTATGGAAAAGAAATGGTGAGAAAACAAGCACAATTTTCAAAAACTAAAAACCAAATGATTATCAAACAAGGTCTAAGTAAGCAAAATTAAAGCTATTTAGACCAAAAAAAAAAAACTAATTTCTTTATGTACTTGTCACAGCCCCACTCCACCAGCAATCCCAAACCCAACACCACCGGCGCCTGTAATCCCAACACCAACTCCGCCGGCCAGCACAATCCCCACATTGACACCGCCAGCCACCACAAACCCGACATATACGCCAACAGATTCATCAATTTATGGTGCAGAACCATCAGGCATGCCGAGCTCAGCCACTTCAATATCAAAACGATCGCTGCTGCTCTTGGCCATTACTTACCTTTTGGGTTCGCTCGTGGAAAATCATCTGTAAGCAGAAGAAATCTCATTTCTTCTCTCCACAGAGAGATGGCAATCGCTTATTTGCTGCACATTTTTGCATTGTTAGACATCAACACGATAAAAGAAAGATTATATAGCAAGTTATTGCTGTTACATCAAGTTATGTATTAGAAAACTAAGTCCACAGGAACATACATCAGTAGATTAAAGAAATAAATAGGTGATATCCTAGCTATACGATATTTTACATTGTTAGTCAATAAAATGATATAGATAAGTCAATTCCATTTTGGAACCTTGTTAGCAAATAAAAGGATATAGACAAGTCAATTCCATTTGGAAGCTTTTAAGTTGGTTTTCCAGGGAAGAGGCATTGTACTCAAGAGTCGATTCAGTTTTATCTATGAAACACAACTTTGTCAAATTTATGATTGTTCACTGTGTAATTTACAAATTATACAACAAAAATCCGATGATAGAAGGCGAGTTCACAAATTTGCATATATAACTAGGACCAATGTTATTAAAAAAAGTTTGCTCCAATGCAATTTTGTGATCACTAAAAAGGGCTGGAGGAGGATGATTGAGATCAAAATCTAAATAATTGTCTAAACAACCTAGATAACAAATGTGGCAATGGCACACTCATAATTCGAAGTTAAAAAAAATATTAATAACTTCTAAATGATCTCTCTAAACTGAAAGATTGATATTCAATCGATTGAAGCTCAGGAATAAAGTTTGAAATAATTTTAATGATTCGCAAGAAAGGAAAATTCCTTCATAGTCATATATCAACATAAAAAGGAAAGGTCTGTACATTGTGACTGTTGTGTAACTGTTACAAGTAGACCAGTAATATTTAATGAAGATTTAACCAATAAGGTTTACTTGGGAGTGACTGAGGAACTCAGATCACGAGCAGGAATGACACAGCAGTAACACAAGTGACTGCTACTGTTGGAACAATTGAATTCTGATCAAAAGCTCTCCGAAAGCTGCCAGCTCGAGAGAAATGCTGGAAAGCCAAATATGCTGCAATCAGTAGTGAGATAATGCTCCCTTCTTGAGTTCCCCTGCCAATAACAGATAATAATAAATGATGAGATTCAAAAAATTATAAAGGGCGATCCCATTAAGAGTTTAAATGTTTACCTTAAGTTTTGGACTTGATATGGGGCCACAATCACCAAAAGTAATGATATGAATGGTATCTCCAGTTCACCTGCATTCAAAAGAATCCAGCATCCGGCTTCCTATGAATTTTCTATTCATTCAATGGATTGTACAAAGTGGAATGCTTTCAGTTAATTGAATAAAATGAGGTTCAAACAAAAAAGTTTTGAGCTAAGCTATAAACTAAGTTCCTTTCGAGATGAAGTGAATGATAAAGCCAGCAACGAAATTCTTTAGATGATCCAGCGAGGTTAATCTGGAGACAGAATATACCAGGGATGAAGAAGAACAGTCGAACAAGAAGTGCCAAAAATGCACTCCATATGCCATATTCTCCTCTGAAATTGAAGTTAGAACCAAAACATTAATCCAGGCTCAGAAATCTTGCTGATAGCTACTGATAGAGAGCCTTAACCATTATATGGAAAAATTGGTTTTCGAACAACTTATATTAAACTTCTTGAAAATAATCAATGCATCTATGTGATCGTAAGGGGAAAAGGGATAGTATATAGAGAGCTTTCACGAGGCTTACTTAATCCACGAGATAACACTTGCAGGTGCCTGAAGAGCAAATAGCGGAACAATAAATGACTTCTGAATCCCAGTCCCCCTTGCGAGCATTAAAACCCTGGAGAAGAAATCTAGGGTTTTTAAATTATACTTCGATACATGCAATGGACTCTGAAACAGTAGAAAAAGGTAAACGTTGTGACGTCTTGACGGTTGCAGATATAACAGTAGCAGTAGCCACTGAGGGGGCATTTGGAGCACCGTGTTGGGTTTTGATGGTTTTGGAATCCAAACCTAAAACGTTGTTTGAGCCACTGTGTTCAAAACCCAATGGGTTTGAAACACAACCCCATGGTTTTGAACAATGCACTTCAAACCCTATTTTTTTATTTCTATGCTTCAGAACACTGCACTCCAAACACTGTTTTTTGATTTTCAGGGTTTCAAACCCTCCAGAACAAACCCCTAGGGTTCCGATTCCAAGGGTTCTGATTCCAAAACAATGCTCCAAACGCCCCCTGAATGTTATCAACTTAAGCGCAATTTGCGGAGTCAAAAGAATTTTAGCTAAACATTTAAAAACTCATCTGAGTACTGGTTAAAGTTGAGTATTCAGTCCTGATTCTACAGAATCGTGTCTCAAAGATTGAAAGTCGTAAAATCCATTGTTGAGAGAGCAAAACATCGATAATTAACAGCACAATTTGGAAAATATAATAAGATCGTATATTAAACGCGATGATGCTCATTTCCCGTATGCAAGTACACATGATTGAGAGAGAGAGAATAATTACACAGAAGAAATAGTGGAGACCCACTGAAGATTGCGAGCAGTAAGAGGCATAGCGTAACAAACAGCACTTAAACCACGGCTCCTCTTCTTGTTAATCGCCGCCGTCGAAATCCCCTCGCTACCGGCAGCAAACCTGGTCAAACAACTTTTCTTTTTGAACAACACTAACAAAATTTTAAACCAAAATCACTACTCACAGGAACTGACATGATTCCGGAGCCTGAAATTACCTGAGCGGATTATAACAAATCGAACTCTGTTTAGCGGCAGGATTGAACGAGAGCTTTGCATTCGGCGGTGAAGATCTTAGAGAGAGAGGGACGGAGAGCTTGGATTTGTAGAGAGAGGGAGTGTAAAGTGAAATAGCAGAAGACAGAGATGCACAAACCATTTTCCCTTTCTTCCGTTGCTGGTTCAGCTTCTACCTTCTCTCAGATTTGGACTGTAAACGATGCTTTCGATTCTCTAGTTTTTGAATTTTGACTCAACGAGCAAAGTGTCGCTCGCCTAACTGATAAACACGAAAAATCCAGAGCCGGCTCAATCTTAATTTCAGTTCATTCTTAAAAATTTGGGTAATTTACACATGTCGGTTTTTTTTAGTCCAACCACGTGTTCACCAATAACTACCATCTCAAAGTCGTCAGTTATTGTTTGGGGATTAAAATACCTTTTAGTCGGGTGTTTTAGGAGTTCGGATGACTCGTTTTCTAACGCTTTAATGACTGATGACATACGTTATGAAAATAATGAAATATGACCAATTCTAACGTGACATAGCGCGCAAAATTACACATGAGGATAGTATAAGGCGGTTTTACTTGTTCAAGCTCTCGTAGGCAGAAACGCTATTGCTTTAGCTCTTTCACTCTCGCTCTCACTCAAATGAGTGGTTGAAAATCTGGATTACAAAAAAAAAAAAAGACAAGAAAAAATTATGTCAGAGAAGAGCTAGAGCAGCAGAGCTAAAGTAAGAACAAGCTAGAGCAAGAGAGAAAACGTGCTAGAGTGAGAGCGAGAACGAGCTAGAGCAAGAGCGAGAACAAGCTAAAGCAAGAGAGAAAATGAGCTAGAGCGAGAACAAGCTAGAGCAAGAGAGAAAACGAGCGAGAGCGAGAACTAAAGAGCTAGAGTTAGAACAAGAATGAGAGTACGATGCCCTCACGGTAATTTGGACGGGATGCAGAGTACAGAAAGGGTCATATGTCATTAATTTCAAAACACGGGTCAAATGGCATCGATGCGTGTGAAAATGAGTCTTTTGTGCAAATTTCTCTGTATTTTAGGCTTCATTTTATTTTAGTCTATTTTTTAATATTCAATTTTAGTGTAATTGTTGAAAATGAGCTAAAAAAAGTTCTACTTTGGATTTTAGGCCCATTTTTTAAAACTTTGTTTTTTTAGACTCCTTAAGGCTCTTTGGAGCAAGCAGTTGCATGAAGTAGGAGTTGTAAAGAGTATGAGTTAGTATGTCTGGAGAGTTAGGAAGTCTGTGTTTGGGATGCATAGTTGTTTAGTCTGGAGTTAGAAAGTCTGTGTTTGGGGCAAGGAGTTCTAAGATTGATATTTTTTGTTTTTATTAATTTATGTATATTTTTAAATTTTCTTTAAAGAAAAACAAAAGAATTTTGAACAAAATACTCCACACTCTTTTTTTCAATATCTCTCACATTAATTATTCATTTGCCTTAGATAGTTTTCAAATAAAAGAAAGTCTTAAAATATTTTTTTTAAATATTACATGTGATTCAGAAAGATTTCAATCCATTAATTTAAATGATTCAAATAAACTTCAAGATTTTTATGTTTTTATCCTCTCAATTGTATAAATAATATAGATTTGTTTCCATCAATCCTAAAATGGTGGTTTTAAATTATATTATTTTATGAATATTTTACAATTTTGTTAAAAACTTGTGTTCGTCAATTTTAAAATTCTAATTTAAGATTTGTTTTTCGAGCTTAATAAAAAATATATATATATTTTTTTTGTATAATTTAATATTTTATTTTTCTAACTAATCAATGTAATGGATTATCTAAAGTTTGATTAATTTGAAAATAATATATTCTTTGAAGTTTAATAACTAAGATAAAAATAAAATATCAAATATTTATGCTATTTTAAAATAATTAAGTTCAAAATGAATATATATTATTTAACACTATGCAAAATGAATATCATATATATTTTTGTTCATATTACTATATATTTATGTTATTTATTGTAATAATTTTATTTTATGAAGTTTGGAAGGAGAAATCGTTTTATCTTTTAACTTTGAATATGATTAATTTGAAAATCAATTTTTTTAATATGTTAACGTTTTTAAATACTAATTTCGTAATTGTTATACGAGTTAGTTTAAAATATGTTTTTCTTATCTTCAAATCATAAAATTATATATATATATATATATATATATATATATATATATATATATATATATATATATATATATATATATATATATATATATATATATAGCTATTAATAAAAAAAATAAGCTAAAAAAAAAGATAAGATTGTTATTTGTTATAAGTAAATTTTGTTTAAACTTAAAAAAAAAAAATTTGTAGATGACATGTAGAGGAAGTAAGGTAGGGAGATTTTTATCAATAAAAAAAATTGTTATGTAGTACTCTAATTTACATTAAAATTTTGAATTTAAATAATAGTATCATATCTAAAACATTCTTATATAATTTATATTTAAAAAAATAAAATTATAGAATAAAAAGAAAAAATATTTTTGTTAAAAAATTATTAAAATTATAGGATAAAAATAAAATTTTTTTTTAATAATTATTTATATTTAATTATTAATTAGTAATAATGATGAGAAAATTTTTTTAAATTAAGAAATTAAAAAAATATATGTAATAAAAATAGAGAGAGAAAAGAGATGAGGGAAGAGAGAGGGGTAGGAGTGAGGTGAGGTAAATAAAAAATGAGATAGGAAAGTTGTGTGGCCCTACAATGGGGAGTTGGAGGAGGAGTTAATAAGTCTTTGAGACCCACAATAGGAAGTTTGATGAAGAGTTAATAAATATGTGGCACAATAAGAATTTAAAGATCTTTGCCAAACAAGGAGTTGGGGGAGTTATTAACTTCTCCTAACTCCACTCGTTCCAACTAGGGGTGTGCAAAAATCGACCCGAACCGACAAACCCAACCGATCCAAATCGAATCGACTGGTTCGGTCCAGTTTTGTAATTAAATGATGGGTTTCTCGGTTTAACCTTTCAAAAAATCAAGTTTTTTGGTTCGGTCTTCGGTTTATTTCTTTAAAAAATCTAAAAAAATCGAACCGAACCAATAGTTTTTAATTAACTTAAAAAAAACCTAAATTTAGCCCAGCTTAAATACCCAAAGCCCAAGGCCCAATTCCATTTTCAAACCCTAAATCTCACATGCAACTTTATCTCCTCACAAGTCACATCTCCCATCACAATCAACTTTGTCTCCTCCCTCACTCTCTCTCTCTCCCTTTACCTCTTCTCTCTCGTTCAAACATCTCCTTCAAGCATGAATCCACCGCCATTTCCTTCAAGCATCTCCTTCAACGTCCACTCATATGGTTTCATCTCCTCTTGCACTCGTCTCTCACTCTTTCTCTCTCTAAATTTTGGGTTTTCCTTGATTTTTCATCTCCTCCGCACTCGTCTTTCACTCTTTCTCTCTCTAAGTTTTGGGTCTTCCTTGGTTTTTCATCTCCTCAGCACTCGTCTCTCACTCTTTCTCTCTCTAAGTTTTGGGTGTTCCTTCATTTTTAATCTTCTCCCACACTCGTCTCTCTCTCTTTCTCTCTCTAAGTTTAGGATTTGTTGCTAGGTAAAATGTGAAAGCAAAAGTCGGTTAAAAACCAAACCGAACCGATTGGAACCAAAACTAATTGGTTCGGTTTTTAGTCGAAACCGAGGAAAACAACGGTTTCTTCAATTTAGAACAGTCCAAAATCGAAGTGTTCGGTTTGGTCATTGGTTTTGATCAAAACCAGACCAAACCGAACCGTGTACACCCCTAGCTCCAACTCCTCAATCTAAACACCCTCTTATTGATGATTGTTCACCAACCATATAGGTGAAATGATGTTTATGTCCCCCACTTCATTAAATGCAATGAAATTTAATTTCTACCAACTTTTCAACCAATTACACTCACTCTACATGTATAACCTAAAATATTCTCAATGTTCTTACTTCCATCCTTGATTCACTGTCCCCACATTGATCCCACAAGTGTTTTTCACGATTTTCACCTTCCAAACACCTAAAACTTGTTTCATCTTTGAATGAGGTATGTGACTATCTTTTTCATTACATTGTTGTTGTTTACATTTTTGAAAATTTATGTCAACATTGGCTACTGAGAGAGATGGTTGGAAAATTTTAGTAGAAAAAATGCTAGATTTCACTAAAAATCCCGGTCGTGATAGCATACATGCTATCACATTCGAGAATTTATCAGGTTTTAGTTTTAGTTAAAAAAAATCATATTTCTAATTTCTTATGTATATGTTTTTTCTTCGTGTAGAAAATGCCTCGCATATGGGTATGTGTTTGTGGTGTGTGGAATGAGAGCGAAAAGGATTATGGAGTTGGGGAGTTAAGAGGATTTGACGTAGACATTGAAATTACATATCATGAGTTCTTAAGTCTGGTTTATAGAATAAGTAATATAAATCCATATGAGTTCAACCTTGAAATAAGATGTATACTTTAATTGAGGTCAAAAGCTCCTGCTTTTGTTATCTGGAACGATGAAGACCTTCACACTTTCTTAACATGGGGGAAGTTCCCATAATACCCCTTTACATATCTACAGTGCCAAAGTTCTCCACTAACCAAGTCGTTCGTCCATTTTCCCTCTCATCTACAGTGCCAAATACTCCATATTTATCGTCGTCCACATCATTTTCATATAATTTAGGACAAGAAATACCATCAATATCTACATCCATCCCATACAACAAAGGACAAAATATTCCATAGCAACCATCAATGCCTATTGTGTTGCCACTTATGCCATTGTCAAATAATGTTGGGGCTTATAACTTAGGGGACGATGATGTTGATGTTCATGAAGTCCACGAGGATGAAGACCCTGATGATGAGGACCATGAGGATGAAGACCATGTTACTGAACATGAAGGTGTCGATGATTGGAGAGAAACGGGAGATAATGAGCCAGACGTACTCATGAATGGACCGATTGGGGTTAGAGAACACGATATACATGTAAAACAAACCGAGGTGTTTACACCGGTACCTGACCCAACGATCATGAATGGACCCAACGATCATCTGTCTTTGCCAAGTACTTCTACGCCAGATCTATCATGTAACTCAAATTATTTAGATAAAAGCATTAAGTGACATTAAGTGCTTTAGAAGAACCAAGACAACCAATTAGATAAAATAACTTTAATCTAATTAAGATGCTCCTTTAATTCCTAGAATTAAACATGCAAGCTATGCAATTATGGAAACCCATAAAACACACACATGTAATAATCCTATCACTACAAGGTTCAACCAACATGACAATTACAGATCATGCATCATGAATAGCAATCAAGCATATAAAGCAATCGATGCGTCAATTCAATAAAAAATACATGCTCATAAAATAAATATAGGAATCAAAGAAATACTTACAAATATAAGAAAATTAAATTCAAGTTCAAGCCTCACAACATTGCAATTGGTTTACAACCGACATCTGAATTGAAAACGTGGAGTTTAGCCAAGCATCGTGATAGTATATCTCTCGTTAAACATGGTTCAATTTGTTACAATAAAATTGTAAAAGTAGAAGGAAAAAAGCTCTCAAAAGCTCTCTCTAAAAGTCTAAGAAAAGGAGGCAAAAGTCTATGACCTAAAATGAAAAAGTGCTATAAATAGGACTTGGGCAGTGTTGAGACGCCAAAGGGAGGCATTGAGACGCTGCCCTCGCGATTAAGGAAAGAATAATCGCTTATTTTGTGTGGTGTCAAGACGCTACTGGCGTTGAGCAAAAATAGTAGCTTAGAATTGAGCAGCATCAAGTATGGCGTTGAGATGCTGCTGGCGTTAAGCATTACGTTGAGCGGCATTGAGACGCTACTCCCTAGACAGATTTAGTAATTTTGCTATAACTTTTTGTTCAAGTGTCCGAATGACCTCCAGTTTGGCTCGTTTGAATCATTATTCGACATAGAATCTCCAAATATGTCTTTTGTTCGAATCCCTACAAAATAAACATGAAAACACAAAAACTATTCAACTAGCAAGAGTTAAGTGTGATTAAATAAAACTTTATACGTCCTATCAATCATCCTAGGTCAGTCCCCATCTTCCGAAGACGTAAAAGTTGGACAAATATTCATGTCAAAAAAAGAATTGTGCATGTGATTGTCTGTTATAGCAATGAGAAAAAAACTTCGAGTTCATGGCCAAGAAATCCAACAAGAAATTGTACGTAGTTAGGTGTATAATTGATGCATGCAAATGGAGACTTCGAGTTGTTAGGATGAAGGAGTGTGATATATTTAAGATTATGAAGTATTCTAACACTCATACATGCATACACGAAATGATGACAAGCGACCATAGACAAGCAAGAAGTTGGGTTATTAGTCGTCTGATCGAGTCAAAGTTTGATGATGTTAGTTGTGTCTATAGACCAAAAGATATTGTAAATGATATTAGACAGGAGTTCGGTGTGAATTTGAGTTATGACAAGGCTTGGCGAGCAAGAGAAGAAGCATTAGTGCTTGATTAGGGGTCACTAGAAAAATCTTATCAGTTGTTGCCTAAGTATGGTGAAGCGTTGAAATTTGAGAACCAAGGTGCGATGTTCGACCTAGAACTTGAGGATAAACGACATTTCAAGCACGTTTTTTTTACCCTAGGGGCTTGCATTAGAAGTTTCTTGACTTCGCCCTGTACTAATAGTAGATGTAACTCACTTAAAGGAAAGTATAGTGGTAAGCTCATACTTGCAATTGGGGTTGATGCCAATAACCAAATATACCCGATCGGGTGGGGGTTTGCTGATGGAGAATATGATTCTTCGTGGACATATTTTCTCCGATAGATGGATCGTGTAATTGGGCAACTCCCTAGTCTTTTTATCGTGTCTGATAGACACCACAACATTCGTAAGGTAGTAAAAATTGTGTTTCCTAATGAATTTTATTGTATTTGTATCCACCATCTTGTTGAAAATTTGGGAAGACACTACAAGAACAAAGATGTTGTTGCAATCTATTTACTAGCGGCAAAGGTAGTTTGGGAATCAGAATTTAATAGGTACTGGGAGCAAATTGCAAGGTATCCAAGAGCAAAAACGTATTTTGAAAATGTTGGAGTTGAGCGGTGGGCTCGAGCTTTCCAGTGTGGATGAAGGCACAACTCATCTATTATGCCTGCAAAAGAAGGGTGTTGATCTTTTGTTAACTCTTCATTCCATTTGAAACCTCTTCGCATGCTTCGGCAGAAACGGTTTCATATGTTACTAAGTTAAATCCTGTCAGAAAAGCCCAATGATCTGTAGCAACTACTTACGAAGATATAGATGATTGCATTTTCTTGCGAAAAATTCTTTCTCCATGACAACAAACATGAATAAAGAAATTTGTCCTTCCGCCAAGCATGCGGAGGGCTACAAAATTGTAATCACATATTCAAATCGAGATGGGAAGATCAGTATACTCATCCCAATTAAAAGTAAGGTGCCCACCAATGCGATACTTTTCAATACAAAAACAAATTTCAATAGAACCCATGTCTTCATTATCGACAAAAGCGAGCATTTTGATGCATGTGTTTGTGATGATGGTCCAATCTTTCTTTCTCCCCTCGGTTAAATTCTTCTCTCATTTCATGAGAGTATTTACAATTCTCCCCGTAGTAACATCTCCCTACGGCATAATAACGGCATCGTTGTTGTTGCTTGTAGCTTTCTTGTGCAGGTTGATTCATTTTGCCTGATGAAAGTCTAGAATAATCCAACGAACTATGGTTTGTAAGAGTCATGCTAACAGAAGCAGCATGATTGGGCCTATAAATGCTGGGATGTATGTTGTAGCTTGCTGAATGATCGATTTTCATTTGGAGTTGGCTAAAGTAATTGTTTTGCAATGTATCCACCATGTGCTGAAGTTGAAAAGCCCATCTCCCCTGATCAAAGAACAGATCTGATTTTGTTTGCATATTTCGGTTTTCTGATTGTTGATGCTGCAGTGGTTTTCTTGGATTACCACACAAAGGTCCTTGTTGATGTTGAGGAACTCTCACTTTTCTTGAATCGATGGATAAATTTACCATGGATTCAGCTAACATACTTCCTGTTGAAGATAGATTTGATTGGGAGGGATTGTCACTCAATCCTTCTTCCCTTAATTTCCTGAAGCATAGAAACTCAAACATTTCAAACTATTGTCTTAACCAAAATACTGAGTAACATGTACCATATGGATGAATAGATGAATAAGTCTCATTTCAAGGATGTTTGATACAAATAATACCTATTTTCCTTGGGTACTTTTCTTTTTTCTTTCCTTGTTACACGTGCTTCCCTATTTGATCTTGCAAGTGATCCCCTAACATGTTTTTCCATTAAAACTTTCTGCCTTTCTCCTTCATCTCCCCAAGTCTACAATTGGATAACGTGGGTTATTTCAAAGAAAAGTTAAGACTATAAAAGAAAGGTTAAAGGAAGAAAGTGTTAACTGTACCTGTCTCATAGTCTTCATCCGGTAAAGGTTTCGACCCTTGATTAAAAGGGGATGAAGTGGAGGAAGTGATTTCTCACCCTTACTCCACAATACTTCAATCTGGCTCAGAAAAAGAAAAAAGAAAGGCTTGCTGTAATAAATACTGTTGAATGGTAAAATAATTCAAGAAGATAACTACTGAAAAATAACTAAGGTTCATCATTGGTCGTAGTTTAGTTAATATTAATTTAATTATTAATTTTAGATGAATTAGTATTTTTGGATGTAATTAGTTATTTGTCTATTTTGTTGTAAGGTTATAAATAGCCACTTTTTAGGATTGTAAGGCAGTTTTTGAATATCATTTTGAAATAGAACTTTGTTCTTTTTAGAGAGTTTTCTCTCAACTTTTGGATGAATTTCCCTTGTTTGGCCATGGGTTTGGCCTAATCTCAAATCCGCAGCATTAATCGTCATTCATCATAATTTACTTTTAAAAGCCACCCTGGCAATATAAGAAAGAAGAGGATTTGATGTATCTGATTAATAATTAAAGAACAGATTTTGTTGACTTCCAAAAACTAAATTGGATGTAGAGAGGAAACGAAAATCAAATAATGTTGCTATTGAGCAATGGTTCCAGCACTATTGCAATCTAAGTCATTAGCTCCAATTTCCAAAATTAGTTGCAGGCTTGTCTGACAGTTCAAATATTGTATTCTAAAAGCATTGTTGCGTCTTCTTTTCTACTATATGAGAAAAAATTACTAAATTATGAATTGTACTCACCATAAATCTATTCTAAAAGCAATGTTGCGTCTTCTTTTCTACTATATGAGAAAAAATTACTAAATTATGAATTGTACTCACCGTAAATGTATGTTGTTGTTTAGAAGCACCATAGCTTTCTTTTACAATGCGACCTGCAACCGTTCTTGTTCCACATGAAGGACCTGTGGAGCTCCTAGATGCTATATTGTACCTAAATGATGAATATCCCAAATAAGAAACCATCCATGATATGAACTGTAAAAGATCGAGTATGGATCCAGAAAAGAGAAATTCCATTGCTCCTAGCTACCAAGTGAGATTATTCAATCTCTATCATTCTTACAGATAAAAAGATTGCAATTGAATTCTTGGTCCTTAGCTCGTTATGGAAATGAAGGAGATAGAAGGCTAATTTTTGTGTAAAAGAACACTGAATAAGATACATTAAATTTAAATTCTTACATTTCGTATACTTTTTGTTCGAACATAACAACATCACCCATGCAGGCATCACCTGTATCAAACGAATATAAAAAATGAGAGAATAGAGATAGTTATACCAATTCAAGTATATTGGTCATAGGATAATCACCACGTACAGAACAAGAAGCCGTGTGTTATAGCTAGGCACAAAATGACAAGCTAAAAGAATTTCTCAAGAACATTTCGTCCAGTAGACAAATGACAAACTAACTAAAAGTAAAGTTAACGATCAATCATCAAAGAACCTCTCATCATTAAAAAAAAAAACAAATCAAATCAAAAATAAAATTTTAGCAACACATTAAATGAGTAAAACAAAATAAATTGTTCTACATGTTTAAACAACCACATCCTTCTCGCCGTTATAAAATCCTCATCATATAACTAAGTACCTTTACAATTCACTATAAAGCTATACTCTGGGTATTTCTTCTCCCCTCCACCATTTAAAATCCTGTAAATAATTAAAAAGGAAAAAGAAAAGAAATGTGCTGTTAGCCATAGACTCCTTTCAAAACCATTTTTATACTACCATACAATACAATATAAACTTACTCCAAATGCTCATTGATGCGTTGAATGAGTACATCTTTAGTTCCTGTCAGCCTCAATCCATTCTTTCTCAAATAAGCCTTACATTGCTCTACTTTGAGTTTCTCAAGCTTACCAGCTGGTGCCAAAGAATGACAGAGAGATGTGTTATATCACAAGGAGAGACTAAAACCAACGTTAACTCGCATTTTCTGAGTTCATATAGTCAAAAGAAGGGGAACATTTTTGAGTGCTTTTACTCCTCTCGACTATGTATACAAATGCATACATCCATAGAGGAACACATCTAATGCGTCAAAGGACACTTAACTCGACACGTGACACATATATAATAACCATACCTAACGTATAGAGTACATCGATTTTTTACAAGAAACTCAAGAAGAGGATAGGAAAGAAGTTTATAGAGTTCTGATTTCTAGTGGCCTTCTCTGTTCATAAATAAACCAAATAATAATATATTATGGAACAATACAAAATCTTTGACTAACCTTTAATGATTGTAAGCACTTCAGGAATATCCTTTTCATCATTTTCATTTAGTATTGGAACATTTGGTGCCATATCATCTCTGTCTGCTTCCGCGATCAGTTTCATATCTGCAACTTCCCTGCAAAATGAACACAACCTAATGAATTTCAGTTCTACATTGATTAATCAAATATTATAGTTGAATGGAGTGAAAAAGATAATATATATATATATTATGTTAAAAGACTCAAATACTACTTACAATTGCTTTGATTTACTCCGGATCATGGTCCTTGAAACCTTGGAATTGGTTTCTTCCTCAATGCTGAAACTCGGATCGCATTCTGAATCATACTCGTCGTCTGATTCTCCATCGTCGTCGATATATTCTTCTAAATCAAAGGGAGGAGGATTGGCATCGAAATTCCCAGAAAATGCCATCAAAATATATTACTTCTCTTTTCAATGCGGTTTTGGATAGGTATCGTTTCGTTGTGCTTCTAGGCACTATATAATGGAAAGATAATTAAATAAAAATAATATTAAAGGAAAATTTTCAAATTGCAACAGCTAGAAGCCTAGGACAAAGGCAGATGAAAATTGGGCCTCATACAGTTTTGGACTTTACAACAAAGATATGACCGAAATCATGGGCTTAGTATAGTAGCACATGAGCTCATTTCAGCCAAGATAGTTTGATATGTCCCCCAACTAAGGATAAAATCATTGTACCATGTCAGCCAAGATATCTTACAGAAGATGATAAAAACAAGCTGAGTATGATCGGAGTGTTTCCATGTAGATAACTCAGCTAAGTGTTAGAGTCCTTATATTAGTATTATTGTATTTTTGTAAATATATTAATTGGGTTGTCCTTTATTGTCTTTTCACTTTCTCCTACTTAGGTGAACCTTGTACACTTGTATATATATCTCTTTAGTGAATGGAATAGAATATTTCGATTCTCTCAAACCTTTAGCATTAACATGGTATCAGAGACCTAGGGTTTTCTAGGGAAATATTTTGTCCTTCGGGATTTGTGACCATTAGGGTTTGAGGTTTAGAACACATTCTTTGAGGGCTTAGTCTTGCTATGAGCTTTGTGCATCAATCAAATCTGCCATCATCATAGCAGAATCTGCCGCCGGAATCCGTCACAGCCGCCACCAATGAGGTCTGTTAACGACTTGGTTTTTCGTCACCGCCCGGTTCAACAGGAAGCCCAATTGCCGATTAGGAGGTTCGAAAAATTCAGTCGGAAAATACCCTGCTCGTGGGCCACACACGCCGCAGGAATATTTTCCGCCAGTCTCACGCGCCGGCGCATGTAGGTGCGTGCCCGCCGGTAGTTGCTCCGACTTGCGTGGGTCAGCTCGCCGTGGTCTGCTCTTTCATGTTTTGTGTTGGTTTGGGTCATAGAGTGTTCGGTTTATAGTGTTTGAAGCCATATAGTGTTTGGAAACTTTAGGGTTTGCTGTGATTCAGATTTTAATTCTTGTCGGTCTGTTTTTTTTTTTTTTTGAACTTATGGCTGAAAAGAAAGCTATCATGATGTCGGAGATGATTCCTATGGTGTCAAAGATTACGGAACATAAACTTAATGGATCTAACTTTTATGCATGGCGAACAAACATTCGTCATTATCTTCGAAGTCTTGATATGGATGATCACATCACCGCCAAATCACCACCGAATGATGAGACTAAGAAGACTTGGTTAAGAGATGATCCTCGACGTATTCTACAGATAAAGAACTCCATTGAGAGTGAGATAGTTGGGTTGGTTAATCATTGTGAATCCGTCAAGGAGCTCTTAGAGTACTTGGAATTCCTTTACTCTGGGAAAGAGAACATCAGTAGGGTGTTCGATGTGTGTAAGACTCTCTTTCAACCTGATCAAGGCGAAAAATCTCTGACGAGTTACTTTATGGAGTGCAAAACAACGTATGCAGAATTTAATGCTTTGTTGCCTGTTAGTACTGATGTGAAAGTTTAGACTGCCCAGCGTGAACAATTATTCATTATGAGTTTTTTGGTTGGTCTTGCCTCTAAATATGATATGGCCAAAGATCAAGTTCTGTCTAGCTCCGAAATCTCTTCGTTGGAAGATGCTTATACTCGAATACTTCGTACTGAGAAGTCGCACACGACCTTGCCATCTGAGTCTAATAGTGCCCTGGTTGGGCAGACTGGTGAGTATAAAGGAAATAGAGGGGTCGGACCTAACCCACCTAGAGGACATTCGAACAATTAGAGAGCAACTTCAAGAGATATTGTTTGCCACTATTGTCGTAAGCCTGGACATATGAAACGTGACTGCAGAAAATTGCTAAATAAGGGCTCGAGGTTTCCGTCTGCGCATGTTGCTTCTACTCCTGATAACCCCGACAAGTCTGTTTCGATTTCAGCTGAGGAGTTTGCTAAATTTCGCCAGTACCAAGAGTCATTAAAGGCATCATCTTCTACTTCCATTACTGTCATTGCCAACACAGGTAACACATCTACATGTCTTCTTTCCTCCTTTTCAAAATGGGTCATAGACTCTGGCACTTCTGATCACATGACAGGTAATCCCAGTTTATTCTCTAACATTAGTCCGTCTAAATCTTTACCTAATGTTACTATAGCCGATGACACCACCTCTCCTGTTTTAGGATCAGGTACTGTCAATCTTACCAACTCAATTTCATTGTCTTCTGTTTTAAGTTTACCACAGTTCTCCTTTAACTTGATTTCGGTTAGTAAACTCACTCACGATCTCAATTGTTGTCTCATTCTTTCCTGGTTATTGTTTATTTCAGGATCTTTTGACGAAGAGGACTATTGGTAAAGGGCGTGAATCTGGAGGTCTCTACATTTTTGAACTACAAGTATCTACAACCGTTACATGCTCTAAAGTGTCTTCTCCCTTTGAAGAACATTGTCGTTTGGGTCATCCATCTATTTCTGTCTTGAAGAGTCTTCGTCCTCAGTTTAATCATTTGTCTTCTTTAGATTGCGAGTTGTGTCAGTTTGCTAAATTTCATCATCTGAGTCTGTATCCTCAAGTCAATAAACGAGCTACTGTTCCATTTGAATTAGTTCATTCTGATGTTTGGGGTCCGTGTCCTGTCGAGTCCAAGAGAGGCTTTCGATATTTTTTTACCTTTGTTGACGATTTTTCTCATGTAACTTGGTTATATTTAATGAAAAATCGTTTTGAGTTGCTTTCTCATTTTCGTAACTTTCATGCTGAAATTCGAACTCAATTTAGCGGTTCTCTTAAAGTTCTACGAAGTGATAATGCTAAAGAATACTTCTCTCATGCCCTTAGTTCCTATTTAAGTGAACATGGTATTCTCCATCAATCCTCGTGTGTTTATACTCCATCTCAAAATGGGGTTGCAGAAAGCAAGAATCGACATCTCCTTGAAACAGCGAGAGCCTTAATGTTTCAGATGAATGTCCCAAAATCTTTTTGGCCTGATGCTGTATCGACGGCGTGTTTCTTAATAAATCGCGTGCCCTCTTCGGTTCTTAAGAGTGAGATACCTTATCGTACTTTGTGCCCCAACCTCCCTTCATTTCCTCTTACACCCAAAATATTTGGTTGTACTTGCTTCGTTCGGGACGTTCGCCCTCAACTCACCAAACTAGATCCAAAGTCCTTAAAATGTATTTTCCTTGGTTATTCTCGTGTCCAAAAAGGGTATCGGTGTTATTGTCCTAGTCTCGATCGTTACTTTGTCTCTTCTGATGTCACATTCTTTGAAGATTCATCTTTCTTTTCTCCATCTTCGGGTATGAGTAAGGGGGAGCATCAAGAGGACGAGGATGATTTTCTTGTTTACACAATTCTCTCCTCGTGTGAGCCCTCTAGAGACTTATCTCCGTCTGTTCCTATTTTTACTCACCCACCTATCACTCAGGTTTATTCACGACGGCCATCCTCTTCAGTTCCATGCCCTGTACCAAAGGCTTCTTCGTCATTGGATCCAGGAACAAGCGATGATCTTCCTATTGCTCTTCGTAAAGGTAAGCGCCAATGCACATATCCTATTTCCTCTTTTGTTTCATATACCATTTGTCATCTTCTACCTGTTCGTTCATTGCATCCTTACAGTCTATCTCTGTTCCTAAGACTGTTCATGAAGCTTTGTCTCATCCTGGTTGGCGTGTTGCGATGGTAGAAGAGATGACTGCTTTAGATGACAATTGTACTTGGGATTTAGTTTCTCTTCCTGCAGGAAAGAAGCCTATTGGTTGTAAATGGGTCTTTGCAGTTAAAGTCAATCCATATGGGTCTGTAGCTCGGTTGAAAGCTCGCCTTGTTGCTAAAGGCTACGCACAAACATATGGGGTCGACTATTCTAACACTTTTTCTCCTGTTGCTAAAATGGCTTCTGTCAGATTATTCATTTCATTAGCATCCATTCATCACCGGCCATTGCATCAGCTTGATATTAAAAACGCCTTTCTCCATGATGATCTTGGGGAAGAGGTGTATATGGAGCAACCTCCAGGGTTTGTTGCTCAGGGGGAGACTGGCAAGATATGTCACCTTCATAAATCCTTGTATGGATTAAAGCAGAGTCCACGAGCATGGTTTGGAAAATTCACTCAGGTGATTGAAAGCTTTGGAATGAGAAAGAGCAAGTCAGATCATTTTGTCTTTTATAAGCGGTCTGAGAGTGGTGTTATCCTATTGGTTGTATATGTTGATGATTTTGTTATTACATGCGATGACACATTGGGCATCCAATCACTCAAGACCTTTCTCCATAGTCAATTCCACACAAAAGATTTGGGAATGTTGAAATACTTTCTAGGAATTGAGGTAATGAGAAGCAAACAGGGAATCATGTTATCACAGAGAAAATATGTAATTGACTTGTTGACTAAAACAGGGAAGTTAGAGGCTAAGCCATGCAGTACCTCGATGATGCCTAATTTACAGCTCACGAAAGAGGGAGAATTATTGAAAGATCCTGAACGATATAGGAGGTTAGTGGGAAAACTCAATTATCTTACAGTAACTCGACCAGACATAGCTTATTCAGTGAAGTATTGTGAGCCAGTATATGTCTTCTCCTACCATTGATCATTGCGCTGCAGTGGAACAAATTTTGTGCTATTTGAAGGCAGCTCCTGGACGTGGTTTATTATATAAGAGTTATGGGCATATTAACATTGAATGTTTCTATGATGCTGATTGGGCAGGATCTAAGGAAGATAGAAGATCAACTTCAGGGTATTGTGTATTCGTGGGTGGTAATTTGGTTTCTTGGAAGAGTAAGAAACAAAATGTGGTGTCACGGTCAAATGTTGAATCAGAATATAGAGCAATGGCACAATCCGTATGTGAATTAGTCTGGATACGCCAACTTCTTATTGAATTGGGATTTGATATCACAACACCAACGAAATTATGATGTGATAATCAAGCAGCTTTGCATATAGCATCTAATCCAGTATTTCATGAGCGAACTAAACACATTGAGGTTGACTGCCATTTTGTACGTGAGAAGATACAACAAGGTTTGGTATCGACGGGATATGTGAAAACTGAAGAGCAATTAGGAGATATCTTCACCAAGGCATTGAATGGAGCACGAATAGATTACCTCTCTAACAAGTTGGGCATGATGAATATATATGCTCCAACTTGAGGGGGAGTGTTAGAGTCCTTATATTAGTATTATTGTATTTTTGTAAATATATTAATTGGGTTGTCCTTTATTATCTTTTCACTTTCTCCTACTTAGGTTAACCTTGTACACTTGTATATATATCTCTTTAGTGAATGGAATAGAGTATTCCGATTCTCTCAAACCTTTAGCATTAACACTAAGGATCAAGCATATAATAATGATGACAAGGTCATTAATCAAAGGGGGAGTACTGGAGTAGTAATGGGCAAAAAAAAAAATAAGAAGGTAGTTTTCTCGAGACATAATTTGTCCCGAAATTCGTTAAAAGTGTAAATGCAAGGTTGAAAGGCCTTTATTACAAATTCATCTTCTTAATTATCGTATTGTTCAAGTTCTAAATATAACTCCTTATAAACTTTATCTAGTACCATTAGCAGAATATTTGAGAAGGAAGTTATTCCAATTTCCAACCATTGCCCATTTTCTCTAGCATAATTCACACATTCCATTACTACACCGATACTACTCTTCGAATCCACAATGCGACCCCATTAACGTACAGAGATAACAATAAACGAAAGCAAGAGAACAGCAATGTAGATCTCTTCGTTATCACTCTAATTTGGTTAGAAATAGACGTTTCACATCAAGCATATGCATACCTGATCCCGGAGAATTTAACCATTTCTTTTCTTAGTACAATTTGAAAAGAAATCAAGTCCCAACAGTCATTGAATAACGCAGTCCAAAAAACTGATTAATCTTTTTCAATCTTTTTTCCTACGGGATACAATAGGAATCGTACCCGACCAATAAACTGATTAATCAATCTAATTTAAAACCCACAATTGTCCAATTACCTCAAGAAAACAAGCAAAAAATAGCAAATAAACAGAGAGAGAACACAAATTTAAGCGATGTTAACAGGTTATATCATTTGGGGGGGGGGGGGGGGGGGGGGGGGGGGTTCTTTTTTAATTTCAAAGATCCGAGGAACCGTGATGACAATCAGTGAATCTGAGAAGAAAGGTGGTGGAAAGAGGCGAAAGTAGGGTTCGTAAAAGGACATAAATCCGATGGATACTGTCAGCGGTGTGTGCTGCTCGGATCGAGTCTCCTAAAATTGAGTCATTGTTCTCACCACAAGTCAAATATGCAACCAATAATTGAATGAAAATAGCTGAAAAATAGTAGGATCAAAGTTTAATAGTTCCTACATACACTACTTTTTATACTGAGCATAATTAAGATGAGAAAACAATCAATATCAAACTACAAACACCAAACAAAAACAGAGTTAATATTCAGCAAGACAGCAAATATAAAGATCAAAGTAGAGTGATGAGTGATAACACAATCTCAATAGTTCAAAGCTTAAAAAACGATCAGAGAAAAAACCCATCAAAGAAAAGTGGAGCTGAGAGCATCTGAGCGAGCACACTGCCAAACTAACCTTAAGGACCAAAACAGAGCAGACAAGAGAAGGGGGAAATGAAATGCTGCAAAATTTGTAGTGAGGAAGAACAGGGAAGCAACTGCGAGCGGAGAAATTGGAACCACAAACAAAATCTATGGCCCCTGAAAAGCCAACACAATCAAACACGAGCAAACAAATCAAAATCAAAATCAAAATGGCGATACCATAGAAATCAAAATCGAGCAAAATCAAACTCACCGTTGATGGAAGAGAGGTAAATATCGAACTAGTGACAGCGTGAGAGAAAGTTAGGTAATCGATTCGGTGACCAAGAGATAGAGATTGCCCGAAGAGAGAATAGGTTAGGGCTTGGTGTGCTTGTGCATGGGTGAGAGAAGAAATCTGCTGAAATTTTTAGAGGAAAATTTTCAAATTGCAACGGCTAGGAGCCTAGGACGAAGGCAAATGAAAATTGGGCCTCATACAGTTTTGGGCTTTATATCAAAGATGTGACCGGAATCATGGGCTTGGAGCACTAGCCCATTTCAGAAATTTTGAGAAAGGACCTACTCATTACGAAATTATGTCAAATAGTTTATTTCCAAAATTATATTTCACAAATGTCATTTTATTGAATTTCGGCAGTATTTTTCTTCCACTTTTACTCTTCAATTTTATGCATATCTTTACATTAATGATGGGTTGTATTTTAGTTTTTTCATAATGAAATTATTCATTTAAGGTAAATATTTGTATGGATTTTATTATATTGTTGTTGTCCATCTCTGAATTTTGATTTTCCAATTCTTCTTGCAGTCATTGCCATCATTTTCGAACGTTCTCATCCTTTCTATCTGCTGCACTGCAATCACTTTTCAATTGAAACAAAAAAATAAATAAAATTGGCTATGAGAATGTGTTTTTTTTTTTATTGTATTAAATCACCAAATCAACCCAAAAGCTTAAACTAATGGATTATGATAAATTTAATTATATCAACACTTCTGTTGAATAATAAATTTTGGCCAATCACAAATTGTCACATCATTAATTTAAATTAGTGATAAAATAAATTTGGGACCAATTACAAAGTTACATGTGTCCTCAAATTAAATTAAAAGACATGAAAAATTGGCGAATCAAATAATGCCACATGTCTAGTATTGATCTCTTTGACGAATTAAGTCAGTCCAATCAAATTATGACACATGACAATTGGACCTGACAGTAGTTTAGTCCGAGATCATTAAAAAAAGGAATTGGGCCAAATTTAAATAATTCAAGTTTATTGAAAATTATTGAATTAAACTCAAATAAGCCCAAGTCAAAGATGGGCCTAAAGTCAACCAAGCTCAAACCCATGCAAGGTCCACCAAACTCTATAAATAGAGGAGGACACCCTTCATTTGAGAGCATTCAGAGGAGTCAGAATCCAGAGCATTCAGCCAGAGAGTTCAGAGTCTTCAAGAATCAGAATTCAGAAGTTTCAAGTTCAAGCATCATAAGATTATATATATTAGAGACCGTAACACTACTCCAAATTTAATAAAATAAAATTCATTCCACGACATCAAAATTTTCCGGAAATCTCGTGCGAACAACTTCAACATTTTGATTTATTTTCGTACTTTCGCTGCAATCACTTTTCAATTATTCTTGCCATCGTGGCATACATTGGACATGTTCTTTTCTTTTCTTTTTTCCAGCTGCTGCACTGATTTTTTTCTAGCCACCGTTGATTTCAATTTCAAAATTTTCCAACAAGCTGCTTTCTTTCTTTTTTTTCTTTCTCCCTTTTTATTTTTCATTTTTTGACTTCAACCTTTTTCAACATTCAGCTTTCTTTTTTTATTTGTTTAATTTTGTAATTCATGCCCTTTTTTTTCCTTTTTTTTTTTAAGTTATGTTAGACTGGTTATAAGATATATAATGATATGTATTTTCATACATATACATAAGGTATATAGTATACTTGTATAGTATATATGTATGTGTATATAATGAAGTATGAAAGTATTATAAGGCTCGTGCAGTTCATTAGATAATGATAAAAATATACTTTAGAATATATTATCGTACAATGAAAATATTGTATGCACATATATACAACCCGTATTTATTATATATACGTATAATATAATCATCTTATACCCATGCTAATTTGTTTCCAGCCTTGGTTGATTTGAATTTCAATTTTTTTCAACACATTGCTTTCTTTCCATTTTTTACTTTAATCTTTTTCAATCTTTTTTCCTTTTCATTTATGTATAATATATTTTTTATTTGCTTAATTTTTAAATTTATACTATATATATCTTTCGTCTTATGTTATGTTGGGCTCATTATACGGTATATAACGATATATATATTTTCATACACATACCTAATGAAAAAATTATAAGGTTCATACCGTTCATTAAAGAATGATAAAAATACACTGTAGAATATTGTATAATGACAATATTGTATACACATATATACAAATTGTATATATTATATATACGTATAATATTAAATACTATACGTATATATCTTAGGGTTGATTTTGGAGTCGGACGAAGGTGAAGACGAAAGTGGAAGATGTTGAAACCGACCGTAAGTTTGGAGGGAATTTTTGCAGAGTGGAAGACGAAAAGGTTTTGATTTTGAAATTGATTGTGCGTTTAGATTTGATTTTCAAATAAACTCCATTATTTGGGGTAGAAATAAAGCTAATGAACATATATGTAAATTCAAAGGTATTGGGCTGGACCGATTTTTATAGCCCAATGGAGATCCATCTTTGTTTTCACACTCCTACATCGAGAACGGGAGTTTCTGCTGGCTTCTTCCCCATCTGGCCGTTGCTGCCAAACCAGAGCTATTTCCATGGCGAATGATCTTCAACTTCTCAATAATTCAAGCACAAAAGCTCAACCAATTGAATCAGAGTCCGCAGGTGCGCGGTTTATGTTCATGCAGCTATTTTTCTCTTCAATTTTTCTTTTCAAATTACGGTTTGCTCGAGCGCATCATAAAAATGACGTTCTCTCCTGTACTTAAATTATGAAGACGAATAACCTTGAGATTGTAGCAGTGCAGATGAAGCACTGGATTTTTCTTACTTATGTTAGAATTCTAAAAGGTCGATAGAATTCGCGCAGTGTATTAAAACGTTTTTCACTCTTTCTTTTGTACTTCAATTGGCGATGGGGGAAAAAGTGAGAGCAGATGAATCATGGGGTTTCATCTATTTCTGTTTTTTTTTTTTCAAGCTCGAGGTATGGTTTTTTGGCTGGTTTGATTTCTTAGATTAGATGTATATAGCCCTAGCCCCCTGGATTTGCAATGTGTGTTTTTCACTGTATTTAAAGATAACCGGAACTTTTTCTGAAGTTTGACTTCAACTTTTAGCTGTTTCATTTTTCTTTTCCAGAGAAACTTAGGATTTTTGGTGTTATTATTTTTACAACAGTGTCAGGAAACTCCACCTTTGGGTCTGAGCAATACCTTCTTGCAAATGACTTGCTGAATTGAGTAGCATGGTAAAGGTTGTGTTTTCTTTATGCAGTTGGTTTAGATGAGTCCAAATATCACGAAGGTGTTTCCAAATGTGGATTAAATTTTGATGAATGGACTTCGCTTATTTCAGAGATTGAGAAAAAGTATCCTGTAAGTTTTCCATTTCTCTAAGAGGACTTCATGAGTCCTCGAACTGCTTCTTATAAACCAAATCTATCAGGCAATTGTAAACCTCAAATTTGATTGCACTTGCTAGCACACAACACTTTATGGTGCGGATGTCCCTTTTACAAGCCATATTCTCTATGCTTCTACTTGTATTCTTCAGAGAGTATTGATATACTTAAGCCATTTAGTTATTTTTTTCATGCTGAAGTTTGAACCACCGTCCACATGATACCATTTCTTCTGTTAGAAAATATTTATTTCTTGATTGACAGCCATGAAACAAATTTTTGGACTCATTTTATGCTATCTTGGACAATGGGCCTACTTTTTACAGTTATGTAATCTTTGTGTTTATTGTCATAACTCCTGCCACTACTTGGAGATACAGTTGATTAAGTCATTGAGAAGATTTCTGAGACCAGATGTATCATTTACAATAAATGCAGGATGTCATTGAGGAGATTTCTTTGGTGTATGATTCGTTCTTATCTGAGTTTCCTCTGTGCCATGGATACTGGAGAAAGTATGCAGCTCATAGAACAAGGCTGTGCTCCGTGGACAAGGTTGTTGATGTCTTTGAACGAGCAGTGCAATCAGCAACTTTCTCTGTTGGTATTTGGGTTGACTACTGTAGCTTCAGCATATCAGCTTTTGAAGATCCATCTGATATTCGTAGGTAATTTCTGTGAGCTGGAGAAGTTTCTCAAGTAGCATGGTCTAGAGACTCAGGGGTGTGCAGGATTGGAATGCCCTTTGAGGACTGCTTATTTCATGGAAACATAGAATTTAATTGGTCATGTTTGTCTATTGGCTTTTTTATTTCTCATTCAGTTGATTTTCTCGTGCTAGGTAGTGGAGGAATATAATGTCGTCATAATCTTCTTCTTCTTCTTTTTATTTGTTTTTATTGTTCTGCATTCAATTATCCCATGTGCTCTGCGAGGAGTTTTACTCAATATTAATGCATGTGACGGTGGTAGTGTAAGAAAAATCATTTTGTGCTTTGATCAAGAATTCTATTGCTGCAAATGAAAACTGTATGCCCCTGGACTGCATAGAATTTCCTCTTTTTGGCATATTTTAACTTTTCAACTATGCTTTTGGTGATTTTCCTTTTTCTTGCCTCTATTTCGCATGTCCATTTCCTTTCCAAGTTTTCATTTTTCTATTTTTGTCCAATTTAACCAATGGAGCAAACTAAACTCAATATATGATAATATTCCATATCTATCAGATTGTTTAGGAGGGCAATATCCTTTGTTGGAAAGGACTATTTAAGCTATAGCTTGTGGGACAAGTACATTGAGTTTGAGCTATCTCAACAGCAGTGGGATTCTTTAGCTCTGCTTTGCATCCAAACTCTGAGGTTTCCTACCAAAAAGTTGTCTTATTACCACAGCAGGTGTGTTGTTCTTCCTATTATACTTCTTGGTTCCTTGCAATGTTTTAGTAGGTCATATAACATTCTTGGAAGCCATGAAAAAGAGTTACTTTTCTGCAAGCAAGTCTCCCTTCTATATTGTTGGCGCAATATCTTGCTTAAATGTGCATTTACTTGGTAGTTGAGTTAACGGACATTATTGCATCTGTCAGCTTTAGAAAATTGACTGCTTCTCTGAGAGAGAATATCCAATCTGAGACTGGGTGCAATCCTTCATTGCCCATGGAATTAGAAGCTTTGCCTGATGGTGAAATTCCCGTCTGTTGTACAGACACTGAAATATCTTCTGTCATTAAAGACCTACTGGATCTGTCTACTGGCACTACAAGGTATAGTGCACTACAGAAGTATGTGCATGCTGGGGAAAAATTCTATGATGAAGCATGTCAACTGGAGGAAAAAGTTATTCACTTTGAGCATAAAATTAGGAGGACATATTTTCATGTAAAACAACTTGATGCTGATCAACTAAAGAATTGGCATTCTTATCTGGACTTCGTGGAAATGTATGGAGATTTTGACTGGGTATGGTCCTGAATTTTTCTGATGCTTAAACCATCATTCTCCTTGTGGTTATTTCGTTTCATTTGAAGATCCCTTTTCTATTAGGCGGTTAAACTCTACGAGAGATGCTTAATTCCCTGCGCTAATTATCCTGAGTTTTGGATGCGCTATGTGGAGTTTATGGAAACTAAGGGTGGAAGAGAGATATCCATGTTTGCTCTAGAGCGTGCAACAGAAACTTTTCTTAAGGTATACCTTTTTACAGTGGGGACTTGTATTCTCTATTCCATATTTATGATAGTAATTTATTTCTGCAATGAATATCATGTTAGCTCGCATGAGGAGCCTTTTATTTACTTTTTGATTGCCTGTTCTTGCATTGTTCCTCTGCAAGCATGAAAAACCTTGGAAGATTGTTAATTGAGCAATGCCTCCTTTTGTTGACGAGTTCCTACTCTTTCAACTTATCGAATGCCCTTATCCATTAGGGCTGTGTTACTTTTTGGCTGGAATGGTCTTTACATGGTTTTTTGGGAAATTTGGAAGGCTAAGAGTAAATTTTTTTTAGCATGGGTTTAGGATCGTTTACTTTTCAAATGACCTCTCTCTTAAATTTTGGCAAAAGCTTTTGAAAGTCCTTAATCAGAATGTAATTCTCTCGAGCTCCTTATAAAGGTTTTATGTCTAGCTATAATGCACATTAAAACTTTTTGGTTGCTTCCTTTTATAGGAAGGCTTGACTCAGTTTCTTTATACATGACTGGATATGTTTATGGCCATCCTTATATGTTGGTTGCAGAGAGTTCCTGTTATCCATCTTTTCAATGCAAGGTTGAAGGAACAAATAGGAGATTTATCTGGTGCACGTGTTGCTTTTCTTCAGCTTGATACAGATTTAGATTCTAACTTTGTGGAAAATATTATTTTGAAGGCTAATATGGAGAAACGAATGGTATGAGAAACAGAGTAGCGGTTGAATATAATTTAACTCCATGCACTCATTTGGTTTGATTGAATAATGACTTATGGATCTGTTGTTGCTTCTCAATGATTCAGGGAAAATCTACTGCAGCTTTTAATGTTTATAGAGAAGCACTGGAAATGGCTTTGATGAAGAAGAAATTGGATGTTCTGCCATCTCTATATATTCATTTTTCTCGACTTAAACACATGGTATGAAATTCATGAAATCAATAAAAGTTGATTATTTGGGTGGTTTGAACATTTTCTGGGAGATGCTTAAATTATTTCAGCTGGTAATGTGGTTTAACTGACTTTTAAGTTTGTTATTATATATCTTTGATCCTCTGAAATTTCTGCCATTTCCTTTTCATCCGTGAACACTTTTCTTCTTTATATTTGTTCTAGTGCGGTCAAGCATTCTCTTGTTATGCTTGTTAGAACAGCAGTTACTGAACTTTGATTTACAGATTACAGGAAGTGCAGATGCTGCTATGGAAGTCTTAATAGATGGGATTAGAAATGTACCTCTCTGCAAATTACTTCTTGAGGTATTTCTACTTCTTATGGAGCTAGTCTTATAGATTAGTATAAGAATTGAGTCCAGTTGCTGCTTCACAGTTTTATGCAGCTTCATATTTGGCTCCTGCCCCTTCTACAGGAACTTATAAACTTTGTAATGGTGCATGGAGCGCCAAAGCTTATAAATTTAGTTGACCCCATAGTAGCTAATGCAATATCTCTCAAACCAGACGCATCTCAAGGTTGGAGTGAGCAAGACAAAGAGTATATTTCAACTCTGTATTTAAAGGTCATATTTTCTTTAAGAAATATATGTGCATCCATTTTTTAATTAATTTTATTTTTTTTAATAGAAAAACCAAGCTTTCATTGAGAAAAAAAAAATAATACAACACAAACAAGGGCCAGGAAGCACAAACCAACAAAAAGGAAGGGCCTACAAAACAACAGCCCGAAAGGAGCCACACCGGACCTCGCCTAAAGGCCTAGGAAAAGGCTCCAGTCCAACAGAATAAGACATAACAAATAATTACTAGAGTCTTTAATTAGAAACAAATGTTTTGATTATCAATTTGTTTTTAATGTGATTCACAATATACTACTTGTCTATCATTTGACCTGGGATCTAGGGAGACTATACTTCTAAGTTTTTATCATTTTTGAGTGCTAAGAAATCTTTCCTTTAGATGTAATATTACACAAGCGTTTTTCCCCCGTGGAACATTTTATTGAGAAAGTCATGCAGAAAAAGGTTATAAAAAAGTTTAGACAGGTACACAAGAAAGAGCTTAAAAATTTACTAAAATCTCAAGATTCCTCAAAATCTCTGCATCAAAACTATTAAGGGAAGAGAATTGGATTTGGGTTCCTCTCTTGGATTCAATCACAACTATTTAGTTTTTCAAGAAACAAGGTCCAAAGAAAATTTTTGATTTTCTTAGGAGTCTAAGCTCTACAAACTGCACAAGGAAGAAGTTAAAGAATAACTTATAGGACTATTATGAAGTGTTTGAAAAGTGAATTGCAGGTCAAGGTGCAACAACTATCGAGATTCCACACTTTGATATCTGGACCAAGAGAGATTCCACACTTTACTCAGTTGATTTGGTGCAGTTTGTTGGATGTTTTTGCTGTCTCGATAGCGTGGGGTAGGGACTGCGAGGGATGTTTGAGGATATTTTGTTGCATCTCCCTTGATGGAGAAGGCTAAAATCCTTTGGTAGGCTTGGTTTTTTGCTATTGTATGGGTGATTTGGCTTGAGAGGAATGATAGAGTTTTTGGTGAGGGTGAGAGGTCCAAAGGAGAGTTGTGAGAGTTGATTAGGTTTAATGCCTTGGTTTGGACTTTTGTGACTAAGGATTTTTGTAACTATCCACCAGGTTTCATTCTTTTGGATTGGAGACCCTTTTTGTAGTTTGATGGGTTCCTTTTGTTGGGCCCTTTTTTTTTGTGTGCCCTTGTATATTCTTTCCTTTCTCTCTATAAAAGCTTGGTTTCTTATTTTTTTTAAAAATGTTGAAACCTTCCACCTTATTAGGGAGCAGATCCGCTCATTAGTCTCTTCTAAATCCAAGCTGCCATTCCACACATCACAAATACTCAGCAAAGGGTCAGAGGAAGGTATTAGAAAGCTTCAGATCATTTTTACCTGAACAGGTGTCTTGCCATGGTTTACTTCTACTTCCATACCCAACCTTGGAAAAGAAGCCTTTCTCAAAAGAATTGTGACCATCTAAAGTTCATGGAGTTATTGCAAGTGAGATAGTTGTTGGCCTGTAAACCAACCAAACCGATTGCTAATATGCTTGCTAGTAATCTGCTTCCGTGCTCTCTATTATTTCATTACCACAAAAAGTCCCTCATGGTCTGTTCTATAGCTTATACTACTTTGGAAGGTTTTCAAAATAGACGGTGGTTTGAAAATAACAGCTCCAACTGGACTAATTCCTCTCAATTTCAATTCAATAAGTCCATATTATCTCAAGTATCCTAAATCTAAATACGTGTCCCTATCATTAGAACAACTCTAGTTCTTTTAAAAATGGATGATAGATACTGTTTTTTCATCATTAGAACACTCATGTTCATGTTAACATATTTACCATGGATCACTTCTATATGGCAGCAGGCTGTTGACCTATGTGGAACCATCCATGATGTAATGAAGGTGTGGAATCGGCATATTAAATTGTTTCCACAGTCTATTAGAGCAATGTCATATGAAGATCCTATTCCAGGGACAAAAGCCTTAAGAATGACCGAGGGAGGAAAACAAACTACAGATTCTACCGTACCCAACCAGCCAATCGAAGATGGTGATTTTGATCTATCAACTCAGTTTCCTTTAGAAGAGAATAAACAGTCTTGGTTAGATAACCAAAACTTCCAGAATGACCAATCTGCTTATGGGAATGAACCAACATCCTGTTTACTGGGAAAGCACAATATTGATATGAAAGAGTCTACTATTGACCAGATTCATTTTGGAGGAGCTGAAATTGGTGCAGAGAAAAGAGTTGAGCAGAATTCTCCTAAATTTTCTGAGCATGTAGAAGGTGGAAATGGGGTTGAATTAGCACAAATGCCTATGGGCAACTCAAAAGAAGCTGAGACGGTAATGCTTTAGGACAGACCTTGAAAAATCTTTCCATTGGGAATCTTTCTTTAAGCCCCAAGAACAATGAAGATAATATATTTACTCCCCAAAATATCTCACGAAGGGGAAGCTCCCTTGGGAAAGTGTACGTCTAGTGAAAGTGCCTGCAATACAGATGAAGGGGCTTTAATGCACAACCCACAGGTTGTCAGATCTTCTGGTTCCATCTAGATTTCTAATGAAGTGGCTAGTCCATCATCATCTCCAAGGCGTGATAAACGTATACACACCCAAGTACCTTCACAGTTTCACATGCGTGCAACTGAAAATAGGAAGTGGCACCATAAATGTAATCAGGTAACTTACATCATGACTCCCAACACCATTTTCAGGGACATTCACGAAGAAGGCCTCATCGAACATGGCAAGATTCTCCTTGAGATTACCATGGAACTAGATCTAGTCAAACACCAGATAGTCAAGATTATAACTCTGAATCTATTGCTTCACAAAAACCACAAGTTGAACGAAGCAGCCAGGAACACAATCAGATTCAATCTGCACAGCAGCAGAACTTCCCCCACTACTTCTCAGTCTCAACATCCTTCTCAAGGTTTTACTCAAGAGAAGTCTCAATATATTAACCCAAAGGACGAGCAATATGGTCACATGCAGAGTGGTCAGGCCCCACATACCTACGAACAGATGTGGCAATATTATTACTACCAGCAGCAGCAGCAACGTCAACCGTCGCAAAATTTTCAGCAACAGTATCACCAGCAGCAACTGCAAATGCAACAGCATTATGGTCAGTCTCAACAACAATATCCTTACCAGCATGTGCAATTACAACAGCCGTATCACATTCAGCAGCAGCAGCATTTACTTGGCCTCCAGCCGCAAGAAGTCTCCCAGACAGATCAGCAATCGTTTCAACAACATGAGCATCAGCCAGAAGAACCGGAGGAAGAAGAACAAAAGCAACACACGAAACAGATTTCTTTGTTGTCTATTCAGATGCAGACCAGTGACCATGACCGTCCGGTATGTGTGTTTCTGTGTATGCAGCAGATAGATGTTTCTGCACCTTCCCTCTTGTTAAAAGTATTCAAGTTGCGTTAACAGGACCTTGAACTGTTCTTTCAAGGCTAAACTGTATGCTCCACTTCTTACATAGTTGAGTAAACATATATTAAATTGATTGTGAGATGGTCAAATTCAAAGAAATCCAAGCCTATCGTGGATGTATACAGCCACAATTTATAATTTCATACAAATTTTAATCCCTTTCTCATCCCCTACTCATTTCCTGACCGTAGATGATAATGTTGTCGGTGATTATTGATTATATGATGTAATGTGATCTAAAGTGTTCATGGGTCGACCAATCTCTACAAGATTAGCATTTCAGTTTCACATTTGGTTGTATTCAATTGGGAATCCTTGCAAGTTGAAGTTATCAGCTTGTTCTTGTATTGATATTAAACTAGGTAATCTAACATGTGGTATTCTGACCATCGCAGGATTCAAAATAGTGGTAGCAGCCGGTCGGGCAACCAAATGTGGCGCTGTGGCAGGTAAATTAGATCATCCACTGAGCTAATTGTATCTCAGGTGACGCTTACATGGAATGTCATAAATGTTTGCAGCAGTTAATCAGGATCACTGAAAGTGAAGGTGGAGCTCGTGGATATATTTTTTCCTTTATTCAATCTTACAATATTGAAAAAATGCGCAGTGACAGGATTTCCTCCTTTTCTTTGCAGTGCTTATGGCCTACTTGGCTTCTCAATCTCCAGTGAGAAACAAATTACAAAGTACGGTCTTTAATTTTACAGTACTCCACCTTCTCTTCTCAGCTGTCTTGTACAATTCACAATGGCAGGAATCTATGAAGCAAGATGACAGATTTGGCCTGTCATTTCTGAAGTTGAGAGAAAGAGAATGGGGAAAGAGAAATCAAACAGGTCGAAGTAATTCCTTTTAAAATATTACATTATAAATGAGAGCAAAGGTTCAGACCTACAACTTCTAAGAAGAAGTATTCGTATCTAACAAATATTCCAGCTTGGCAGGTGAAAGTAAACACAAACTTCAAATTAAGGAAGTAAACGTTGGGACATGTAAATCATTTGAAAATTCTGTGTTGGTAAAAGGACAAAGCAGAGCCATGAATAGCTCCAAAGGTTAGGTTGTAATGTACCCCATAACATTTGGTTATTTTGGACTGATCTTCCACCGAAGGGAAATGAAGGGCAAAAGAAAACCAAGTTCTTCAATTCCCAGAATGGATAGACCGAGCCTCTTGCTTCCTCGAGGGGCCAAGCTTGTCTGGTCAAGTTCCATTGGCGGCACCGAAGAATGAGATGCTTGGGCCATGTGGTTTAATCCATAACAAGGAGTGTAAATTCTTGACTAATAACAGAGGGTTTTAGGAATTGTCGACAAAGGCTGGAGGACAACAGAGCTGTCAATGGAGGAGACGTGTGAAGTAAATACAAGTGGAAAGCATCAAAGCATGGCGGTGAAGTTTAATGAAGGATTTTTTTTTTTAGTTCAACAATGGCAGGAGCATGGCATCGAATCATTGACATTTGAAATGGTAATTGGTATCTTATTCACTGAGCTAAGCACAGATTCAATGGAGGAGTTGCCTAGTTGCATTTCCTTTAAAAAACTCTAGAATTTAAATTTTTGTTAAGTAAACGTTTATATGAATAAACTACAATTAAAGTATTTATACTTTTGGTACAAATTGGAAAGTGGTTTGAATCCACATGCTTTCTCCAAACATTTGCCATGGGCTACGTAGCAACAATGAAAAAGGGGAGAATTGCCTTATCAGGAATCATAGGATGATAAGATAGGAAGAAAGGACCGTTGCATTCTTTTATTAGTTATTCATTGTCTTTGACGTTGAGAAGCAGCCACAGGAATCTATCAGTGTACCATCGGATCACTTTAGATTTGCCTTTCTAAAAGAAAACAGATTAAATATATATATATAAATGAGCAATTGAATGTAACATATTGTGTGGGTTAAATTATTAAAAATAACCTTGGACTTTGGGGTAAGTTTCAATTATGCCTCTAAACTTTGAAATTTTTTATTTTTATTCTTGAATTTTAAAATTTGTTCCAAAATATACCCTTAAACTTTGAAATTAGTCAAAAAACATATTTTCTATTAAAATAAATTATGAAAATTGACATGGCAACTGATGTGTAAAAATTAGAAGACGTACGTGATATTATTCACAACTATATAGAAAATTTAGGCCGTTGTTACCATTTATTTTATCTTAAAAAATATCGTTAAAATCATTTACATAATCAATTTGTAAACATCGCTGCTCAATTTACGTGAATGATGTTTTAAATGATGTCATGTGTCTTCTAATTTTTACACATTAGTCACTCTGTCAATTTTAATCTTATTTTAATAATAAAAAAAACTCTCCAAGGGTGTTTTTTGGAACAAATTTTAAAGTTCAAGAGTAAAAATGAAACTTTTCAAGGAGCATAATTGAAACTTATCTCAAATTTCAAAGGTATTTTTAATAATTTAACCTATTATGTGTTTGGGGTGCTTTTAGAATGAGTGTTTGTAGCAAAAATATTTTATTTATAAGCACTTTAGTAAAAAGTTTAATAAGAAACCATTTTGATGTCTGGCTTTCAAAAGTGCTTTCAAGTTAAGCTCTTGGATAAAAGTACTCTACAAGTATTTTTTTTATTATTTTTTTTAATGTTGATCTCAAGTATGATATTGTTGAGAATGGAGTGTGTTTTGTCATGATAAAAGCACTTCCAAACTTAATCTAAGTAGTTCAAGGTGACCCTATCGAGTGTGTTCCTAGTCTTTTATGATCTAATAACAATTTTAAGGGGAAAATTTTCTTCTTTAGTTTAAAATTTGTTTCAATTTTTAATTTCAACTTAATTCTTTTTTAGTCATTAAAAAATTTTCAAATTGATCCTGAGTTTTCACAAAATATTAAATGTAATGTCTATTTTTAACTTTTTCGAAAAAAGGATTAAGAGAATGAAAAAGTAATAATAATATGAAGTTTGATCTAAAAAATTGAACCAAAAACATGCCTTCAAAATTAAAATAATAATAATAATAATAGGGTAAGGACAGTTTGTATAGCTACATGTCATGTATCTACTTTGTACACAAACTGGCACTCGGTTATATTTTCTTAGTTACATATTTTTATAAAAAAAAATCAGATTTGTTCACCAATAATTTTATTTGTTTTATAATTTACTTCTAAATAAGTTTTTAAAATCGAGTTAGTTTTTTTAGAATAAATCATAGCCATTTTAAATAAACAAAAAAAAACTTTACTTTTTAAAGAAAACATAGCTTAAATTTTATTATTATTTTTTTTTTGTTCTAAGGAGTGAAGATTAAAATATCTAACATTTTGGTTGATAATATAGTGTCTTAACCTGTTGAGTCATGTTAGGTTGACAATTAAAAATAATTTTTAAATGCGAAAAATTATTAAAGAATGGCTAACTAAGAGGACCTGATTTTTTTTTAGGAAGAATGAAAGCCTTTCATGTTTTTAGAAAAAATAATTTTAAATCTTATTTTAGTTTCTTAACTTTTGGATTTGTTCTATTTAATTTTTTAACTTTTAGATTGTCTATTTTAATTATTAGCCTTAAAAAAAATCAATTTTAATGTCTGAACTTTAGAAAAAAAAATAACAAGTTTGGTCATTGGTAAGATCCACCTATCTAATACTCATCTCAACTAATTTATGTGGCTCAAATACATGTCCATGTCAACGCATTAATGTATAGACTTGAAGTTACATTATCAATGTTTTTAAAATAAGCCAACATGAACCTAACTCAACTAGCATAAAGTATATACCCTCGACCAAGAGGTCAGAGGTTGGAATCCCCTACCCCACATGTTGTAAAAAAAATGTTTTTAAAACAAAATAATAATAATGACCAAAATATTTATTTCTTAAATTCATAAATTAAACTAAACATTTTGAAAGTTTATGAACCAAAATGAGATTAAATTATTATGATTTAATCCATTTCTATCTTCTTTTTTTTTTTTTTTTGAGTTCAACAATATGTGAGGGAAGAATTTGAACCTCTAACCTTTGGTCAACAATATATGTTTCAACTAGTTGAGCTATGCTTATGTTGACCCATGTCTTTTCATTTATTTGATCATAGAGAGACCATTTACAACTATGCAACAAACTTGAGAGTTCAAAGATTTAAAGACATTTTGAAAATTTATAGACAAAAATGAAATATCTAGAGACCAAAATAAAACTAAAAGAATTTTTTGTTTAGTAAGTTCCTAAACGTACTAAAAGTTATAGACATAAATGAAATAACCAGGGACTATAAGAAAGTCCCTAACTTTAAAATTGTCAAATAGGTCTCTAAACGTACAATTTTGTGTTTAGTAAGTTCCTGACATATTTAACAATTTTTTAAAAAATTAACAAATCTACTAGGTATAAAATTGAATTTCGTGTCTAATAGGGCATCAAACTTTCAATTATGTATCCAATAGGTTTGTGAATTTTAAAAAAAAATGTCGAATAAATTAAGGACCTATTAGATATAAAATTAAAAGTTGAAAATAAAAAATTTAGAGACTTATTAGGGTGTAGGATCTAACGGCAACACTAGAGGGGGGTGAATAGGGTTGCTACCATTTTTTTTAAAAATTTTAATCCTAAAATTCTAAAACTAGTTAAACATAAAACACCAAGGAGCAAGTTTTAAATTAAATATAATTCGCAATCAAGATGATTTATCGAGCAATAGAACAATTGAATCCTAAAGCATGCGATCAAAAAAAATTGCAAAAATTAAAAACAAACGTAAAGAGTAAGGGAAAGGAGACACCAGAATTTATAGTGGTTCAGAAAATCGCTTACTCCACTCCCCAAGACTCATTCTTGGGTATTTTACTATGTGATCTTCTTGCGAGTGAGAACTAAACCGACACAACTCTCTTTTTTCTAGGCTAAAGAGAAACCCAAGATCATTTTCACTGGTTCAGGATCAAACCAATTTCTTTTTCTCACAACCCAAGATGTACCCATACCTTAATACAAATCTCAATTAACAAAGAAAAATAAATTTCACAGGAATGCCTCTTAATAGGCAAAATATACAAATTTATTACACAACAAGACACTCCAAAGATTCCTCACAAAACAACAATTAGTCGGTTCAAGAGTATGTGAGAAAGTTGAAGGATTTTAGAACTTTTTGGAGAGCTAAGAGTATGGAAGCTTGCTGGAAATTTTCAAAAAGTGGAGAGGAAGATGATATTTTTTTGGCTTAAAAGGTATTTAGAGCAAATTAAAAATGAGCCATTAGATCTATGTCAAAAAGGATGGATGGATGGGATTGAATGGTGAAATTTGGAAAGGTTAATGATAAAATTTGAGGAAAGAGAAGTGAAAAGATTCTCCTCCACCATTACGATGTGTGTCATTTTTTTTTTAAATGATCAAATGAATCCTTTTGAAATTCTAGATAGTGACAAGTGTTGCGATATGAGGCCTCCACATGTCAGCCCATCATTTTTTTAAATATTTCAAACAGTTCACCATGTGTGTCACCTTGTTTTTCGTCCACGTTTGCCATGTCATCGACATGTCACTTGGACATGTCATCGCCATGTCATCAAAATCTAGTCATTGGATGCCACATCACTTAACATGTCAGCTACCACATCACCTAATTTGACTGGTAACGCCAAGTCAGTTGCCACGTCGAATGCCATGTCACTCGCCATGTCAGCATTTTCCTCCAATCTTCTTTTGCTCATATCTTTTTTTATTTGAACTCCGATTCGAACGATTTAAAGTGCGTTGGAATCGTCTTTCCGAGCTCTACAAGATAGACTCTTTGAAATATTGAAATGGTTAGTCTAAAAAATTGAGTTTATTATCATCAAAATATTTAGTTTGGTTGAAGCTCTAAACCTAACAGCGTTTGGGGCAAGAAGTAGTAGTTATTAAACTTGAATTTGTTTAGTCTAGGGAGTTATTAAATCTGTGTTTGGGGTGCATAGTTGTTTAGCTTAGAGTTATGAAGTCTATGTTTATGTTAGCTGTTTTTTTCTACAATTTTTCAAAATTTAATTATTAAGGATTTGTTCCATGAATTCTAAGATTAAGATTTTTTGTTTTTATCATTTTATATATAGTTTGCATATTTCTTTTAACCATAAATTTTACTTCATATTAATATTTGTACACATATTTTGAAAATTTGAATGATTATATATATAATTACCATATACATATATATACCATTGCTCCCTTTAATACATAAACTAGGTTATGTTATCTCCCTTAAATTTTAAAAAAAAATTAATACCAAAATTTAGTTTGGATTTGGAATAGAATTCTAATGTAGACTTTGTGTAATTTGATGTGGGATAAGAATTGGATTATGTCCAAATTCAATTTGATTCAAATTGATTCAAATTTGAAATTTATCCTACTTATCTTTTGTTTTAAAGTTTGACCAACTTGAATTGGTCTATCAATTGATTCTTGATTGAATTATAATTTGAATCAAAATTTCTAATTTGATATGGATTCCAATGAAAATATGATCCAAAGCAAATTAGGATTTAAATCTAAAACCTCTAATAAATTGGGACAAATTATACATCTAATTTTTCTTGGTAAGTTTATTTAAAATTAAGTTATTTATTTATTTATTAATCTTTTTTTTCATGCCAGAGGACTAAGCCCCTTTCTTTTTTTCTTTTTCTTTTAATCTTTTTTTCCTGATTCTTCCGTTTCTTTCTTCTTCTTCTTGCCATTTTAGGCCCCGTTTGATAACGTTCTCGTTTTTCGTTTCTTGTTTCATGTTTCTGTTTCTCGTTTCTTGTTTCTGTTTCTTAAAAACTAAGAACAGAAACATGTTTGATAACTATTTCTGTTTCTTGTTTCTTATTTTTTGGTAAAAATAAAATTTAGTACATATACTATAATAAAACATATAACATGCATTAAAATAAATATAAAACAATTATAAAGATGTTATAATATTTTATTAAGGGCTAACACCTAATTAATAATAATAATAATAATAAATTTATCCCTTCAAATGTTGTTCAAATTTGATTTGCAATGTTATTTCTTACTTCAATCAATTCACCTTGAACGATTTTGACTTACAAGAGTTAGTTAAATTAGATGAATTTGTAAATTGTCTAAGGTCAGACAATCGAACATACCCACATTTCTTTAATTTAATAATAAACTTTATTTTTATTTTTTCTTTAAAAATGCATTAGCCAATAATACATGCAAGTAAAATCAGAAAGAGAGAGAGAACATATATATTTTTTTACATTCAATGGTAAACATGAAATACATTATTAGTTTATTTATTTAATAAAAAAAATAAAATCGTCCCAAAAGGAAAAATAATAGATAATTAAATAGAAAATAATAACTATAAGCTCGTTAATGTAAAGTAAAAGAAAATATGAAAATAAGAGAAAATAAAAACATAAACGAAAAGAGAAAAGTAAAAAGGAAAAAAGAAAAAAAATAATGAACTGTTAAAAGAAAAAAAATTATGATGAAAGAGAGAGAACAAAGAGAAAGAAATAAATCAAAAAATAAAAATTAAAAAGAAGAAAAAAAACAAAAAGATTAAAAAGTATTAAAAGAAAAAAAATAGAATGGAAGAGAGAGAAAGAAGAGAGAGAGGAGAGATGTGTAAAAAGAGAAATAAGAAAACATGCATGAAACCTGGAAAAAAAAAACAGAAACAGAATTTGAGAAACTACTTTTTGAAGTTTCTCAAAATCTACCTTTTTTTTAGAAACGTTTCTAAAAAATTTAGAAACAGAAAACATGATGGTTTATCAAACAGATCTGTTTCTTGAAAAATGAGAAACGGGAACAAGAAACAGGAAACATGAACGTTATCTGTCACACCCCTTCCCAGCTTACTTGCCTAACCTAGGAAGAGATGTAAAGACAGAGACAATCAACCCTCTTACTAGCTCTCCCTGACCATCCCAACATATACATGAAAATGAAGGCAACCCAACACGTTTGAACAAGTAAGTTTGAAACGCTCAAATACACATATGAGCAAGACACATTCACTTTCAGTACTATGTTCTTTAACAAGTCATAACATTTTATAGTTATTACAACCCCGCTAAAATGTTTTTACTACAAACTATATACATAAGAAAGTAAAACGGCGTGGTGGCAAACAGGTCTTGTCAAGGCTAAGCACCGGGAACTCGTCTGCTACAATCACCAAAGGGTTCCAAGGATTATAAGCTATTCCTATCTCCGTTTGCCTTGGGTGTAAGGTATATAGAAATGGAAGCACATCTCCTTCAATCTCTTGCTAGCAGTTTTTTTTTCTTGCACCTCAAAGTTTCAGCTTCTAATTCCTCCTCAAGAGCTCAAAAGAAACTGATTTCTTCACACTGTTCTGCTACCCGAGAACTGTGAACACCTCTCGGTTTTCTGCAATTTTCACCTCCTTCCTCTTCGTATTTTCAAAACAGCCGCCCACTGTCGTATTCTACACTCAATTTATGAGATTTTGACTCAAAAATCATCGAATTGGTGCAGTAAATTAAGAGATATGGCTCAAAAGAAACTGATTTCTTCACACTGTTCTGCTACCCGAGAACTGTGTACACCTCTCAGTTTTCTGCAATTTTCACCTCCTTCCTCTTCGTATTTTCAAAACAGCCGCCCACTGTCGTATTCTACACTCAATTTATGAGATTTTGACTCAAAAATCATCGAATTTGGTGCAGTAAATTAAGAGATATGGCTGTTTAAAGTTGATCCTCTTCCAAAAGCTTCCAGCTGGACAGCACTTACTTGCCAAAGACAAATCCGTGGCTCCACAAATTTTTGCCAGCTCCTACTTCCTCATTTACATCTTAATCCCCTTTTTTAAAACACCAAAACAAGCCAATAAATTCACCTAACACATTTAGCCAACTTTACTTAAGTTTGTGAGAAATAAGAACTTTCATTCAATACATAATGCACCTAAAATTTACCCAACTTGTTAATGACCTTAACTTACTTCAATTCAACTCTTAATATGCTTATTCAATGGCTTACCTATCTCCTTATGAAGCTTTATACACATTATAGTTCACAATCCAAAAGATTCCCAAATCCCATCACGACATCTTTTAGTGCAACCTATATCAATTTGCATATGTCAAAACATCATATATGAGCACAATATGATCAAAAGAGAGTTTAGGGCTTACATTATCAAACGAGCCCTTATTTTTCGATTCTTCTTCTTCCTCCTTTTTTTTTTCTTTTTTGATTTCTTTTTTTTTTTTTGAACAAGACAGTTAGGGTTTAGGCGATGGGGGTTTTGACAAAGGTGAAGGTAAATAGAAGTAAAAAATCAAAGAGGTCTACCAAACCAACTGATAGCACTCAATATGTGCTATCTTTAGGCTTCATTTTATGCTAGTTTTGAGACGTAAAAACATGCTTTTCACGTTCATAATTGTTTATTTTGTAGAAATTGAGCATTTGGAGCAAAATGAAGATTTTAGAAGAAATATGGTGATAAATGTGCTAATTCAGCAACCAATTTTGGGGACAATTTTTGGAGAAGAAAAATATTCCTAATTTAATTAGATTATGGATTCCTAATTTAATTAGGTTATGGATTCCTAATTTGATTAGATTTTGGATTCTTAATTAAATAATGAATTCCTAATTAGATTAGGATATGGATTAACCCATTATAAATACCCACATTCTCTTCACTTCAAGGCATTCAACTGTGGAGAGCACAACTCTAAATTTCTACATACGAGAGTGAGAAGAGACCTGAGGGAAATATTCAAGGCCAAGTTGTGGAGATCATACGGAGACGGAAAATCGACACACCAGCATAGTTTTTCTCTTCCTTCTTTTTATTTAGTATTTAAATGTTATTTAAGAGTTTAGATTTTGTGATAGTGAACATGAGTGGCTAAACTCTTTTCTTATTCTAGGGATTGATGTAGCCATTAGACCTTATGTTTTAATTATTTAAATTTCATGATTGATTGTCATTAATTTCATTCATGCTTTTATATTCTTAATGCTTTTAATCTTTTGATCACGGATTAAATGTTATGTTGGTCTAAATTCACGCTTGAGAAAGGTAATTTAGATTAGATCCTAATTGCATGACTAAAGGTAGTTCTAACTTGATAATGATTAGGCTCCTTTCGAAGTTGTTAATGAAGGAACTTAATGCTATGCATAACGTTAAAAATCATCAGAGATGTAGGTTTTGCCTTATTGCATAAGAATTGTTTGTCCTCGAGAGAGTCATTCATGATAAAAGACTTCTAGACTTATGAAATATTTGTTTGATCAATCTTGGATGTTTAAGTAATTTATTTATTTAAGTCTAATAGGTGAAATCAACCTCCCTAGGATATTCTCTCCTCTGATTGTTTCAATTTTTATTATAATTGTTTTATTTAATCTTGCATATTCCATCATTCAATTCTATTCTCTAAATAAAATTGGGCGATAATATTCATAGTACTTAAGTGAATTAGAAAACCAATCCTGAGGACGATACTCGAACACTCTTTCACTATATTAAAACTTGACCCGTACACTTGCGGTATTGCGCAAAAATTACGCAACACCAACTCACAACAGACAAGAATCAGTGAAGGTGAAGAAGAATGGAAGAAGAGAAAAAACAGAGAGAGCAAAGTACACCAACCTCCTACTAGAGATGAGTCGGAGAAGATGAAGAAAGATGGAAAAAGAGAAAAAACCAGAGAAATGCAAATGAACCTCATGAAGAGAGAGACGAGAGGACATCGATGTAGAGAGATGGCTGGAAGTGAGAAGTGAAGAGAGAAGAACGAGGGTTTACTTGAGGCATGTGCAGACTTCAGCAGTGTTTACTGATGAAGTTCGTGGAGTTGTTTTAAAAGATGTATATGGTTGTTAAATCCATGGGCTTAATAAGTCCACTCCTCCCAAATCTTCTCTTTGGGCAAACAACCTTTAGACACTCTTTAAAGTATTAGAAAAAAAATTTGAAAGTTTAGAGACTTATTTGATATAAACTCAAAAATTTAGGCCCCGTTTAGTTTGTGATCCAAAAATTATTTTAAAAAACAAAGAATTTAATAGAAAACGAAAACAAATTCCTTATCTTCACTATATCTGAAAATACGTTTAGTTCCAATTAAAAAAAATTTAAATTTGAATTCAAAATTTGAAAATTGTGTTTGGTTGTGAATTTGAAAATCGATTCATGTGTTGGGTAAAATTCATTTTTTTAAAAAAAAAATTAATATAATTATTTCTTATTAACAATGTTGATGAATAAAAGATAATTGGGTCAAATATGATTTAAATGGAGGCTTGGGATGAAATTGTAGGATGAAATTGGACTCGAAAAAGTAGGAGAATAACCAAAAGGAAGAAAGGCTTAACTCGGCCCGAACAGAGCCCAGTCAGGTCGAGCCGAACTGACCGACCTAGTTCTTGCTTACGGAGATGTGCTCCACGCACATCTCTGGCCCAATATACCCCAAAGGCACCACCTTGATCCTAGACCTAATCCAATTCGCAAAGGGGAAAACTTTAGGTCAACCCTCATATAAATACTGTATCATAACTCTATTGGAGGTAACTCATTCTCAGTCTTCAACTCTCTAATAGCTTGCTACACTTTTTCCTCTCTGACTTAAGCATCGGAGTAGTTGTGGCAAGCACCACACCGATGTGCAGATTTTTTTTTAATTTTTCAGGCCACATATTTTCCCTCACAAATACAAATTCACTATTGGCTTCATGTGCAAATCATGTGCGTACTCTTTGCTCGGATTTGTGCATCAACAGTTGGCGCCGTCTGTGGGGATCGAGAGGGTTTTTACTAAAGCAACTTGTATACCAACATCGAGGATGAGCAAGAAGGTCATAGATATGAATCATGCCATAGAGAAAGGGAAACTCAATCAAGAACGCCACCTGAGGAAGACGAGAGAGAACACTTCCCAAATAAGAATGAATCTGCAATTCGAGAAGAGCCCACCTCATCCTCAGACGGGGAAGAACTCACCTCACCTGCGGACTGGAAAGAGCTCACCTTGGCCTCATACTGGGGAGAACCGACCAAAAGAGATGAGGCATTGAAGAAGAAGGTCACCATGCTCTATTCACCTGGGATGAGATCACCTCGACCTTTTTGAAAAGAAAGAAGACCCGAGGCCGACCTGACCATCTTGGTTAAGAAACAACCTATATCAGATCAGATCTTCGATCACTATTAGAAAAAAAACTCATTCTCGATCCCGCCGAAGGAAAAGCCCCAATGGAAAAAGACTTGAGCGAACCATATGCTCATTGTCAAAATCCAAAGGAAAAGCTAATTCCAGGTAGAAACGAACAAGAAAAGTCGTGAAGAAGCTATAACACTCGTATCAGCTAAATCAAGGTGAAACCCTAGTACGTAATGAGAAGGTTGAGGCTGACTCGAGCTAAGCTGAGCCGAGGTGGAGCGGAGCCAAACCAAGGTAGAGCCAAGCTGAGTTGAGGTGGAGGTGAGTCGAACAGAGGTAGAGCCATGTTGAGCCAAGGTAGAGCCGAGCCAATGTGAGACCAGCCTAGGATTCGAGGCCGACCAGAGAGACCAACCAGCAGAAGAACTGGAATCCATCCCACTCACATCTGAAAATAAACAAGTAAACATTGGGAGTAAACTGGGGGTTGAACAAAGAGCAAATTTGATCAATTTCCTTAGAGCCAATGCAGACATATTCGTCTGGTCACATGAAAACATGTCGGGAATTGATCCTAGCATAATGGTACACCGGTTGAATGTGGATAAAGACTTTAAACCTATAAAGCAAAAGCGACAATCATTCAACCAGGAAAGAAACGAGATCATAGCTGACCAGGTACGAGACTTACTTAAAGCTAAGTGATCCGCTAACACCCAAGTGCACGTGATCGAAGTAATAAAAACTGGAGTATTCCAGAGTATCGTACCCAAGGGAACAGAGTTAATAAAATAAATTTCAGTTGGCACGAAATTGTTGGCAATTTGCAATTCAAAGTAACCACGGATGAAAATAAATTGAGAGGTGTTTTAACTAAAAATGTGTTTGAAAATTCAATGGAAATAAAGAGGGATTCAAGTATGCTAATGCCCCTTTGAAAAGAAAATGCAACGAGAAAGCAATTGCAATCGTAGCTAACTCAAGAACTAAGTAAACCGAATTCAACTCCCATTCGACCTTCTTTGAAGTATCTTTAGGAGACTAAGTGATTAAACCTATATGTCTATGGCTAATCTAACTTAGATAGTTTTGCGCACAATTCTAGTGGTTTTGGAGTCTCGCCCTATGTCTAGGGTCGATGTTTCAGACTTATGTCTAAGCCCTTTCCTCCATTGCTTTTGCGACATCCGCTTCCCTTAACCCTTTCGGTATTAAGTTTTAGCTTGACAAGCAACACTAGATGGCCAACTAGTTTTACCCAACAATTTACTCATCAAAAGCAACTTGATTCCAAGAGTTAGCTAGATTGTTTTTACTCTCGAGCTTTACATCTTTCCTCTAGGGCATTCACACACTTGAATCCCTAGAGGAAATTTAGCTCATAATAGAAAAAGTGAAAATCCCTAAATGATTTGTTGAAAATTTCATAGTTTCTAAAAGGGGAGAAAATTAACTTCAATGAAAACCTAAATAATTTTTCAAGTATAATAGCCCAATAAGGAAAACACCATTCCTAAAACATGCTACTGGACCTCAATTTGTGTTTACCAAGAGAAGAACCTACGGGTAATTAAACTTATAAAGGAAAGTTGACTTTTATAAAGGGATCTAATTCTGAATTTTAGGATCAAATCGAATTGTAGCTAAAAAAAAAAGGAAGAAAACAATTGTTGTAATTTTACTTACTGGTGTGTTGAAGAAAAGAAACAGTAAACAGAAAAATCCAGACGAAACCAATTGCAGAAATTCGAACCCTTCATTGAAGATGGTGTAAATTCTGAATCACTTGAGTGAAAACTACAAGAATGAAGTGATAGACCAACCAAAGGTCGAACGAAACATAAAAATAAACTTCAATGTTGCTGCCGGAAAGAAGAAAAACAGAAAGAAGAAGAACCCATAAAACAGAATGTAAAAACTAGAAAAACAGAGTACAAAAGCTAATGGAAATTCCTTGTTTGATCGATCCAAATACCCATTCAAAGGCACTTGGATCTTCACCTCCTCTAACTTTCGTTGAGGAGGGATCAACCTCGGAAATTACATAATAAAAATGAAGAGTAAACTGCTGTAAAATGACAGAAAAAACGTGAAGATAATTGTGGGCGAGCAGCAGAAAAAACCAGCCACGTTTTGCCTTGTTTTCTCCATTTTTATAGGCATTCCGAGGCTTGTGTTTCCATCTTAGGGCTCCTTAAATCATGGGTAATTGATTGAGCACGAGATTGGGCAGAAAATTCTCCAAAAATCGAGCAAATCCCATAGATTTTGGTCTTTTCCCGAAAATTCTGCACTTTCCAAAAATTCTGCATTTCTTGTTAAATCTAGAGAATGCAATTGCATTGCATTTGCATTCTTCTTCTTTTTTCTCCACCTTGCCTTCCAAATGGATCCTTAATTATTGGGTAAAATATGGACAATATAATCTTGCTAGAATTTCTCCATAATTGGTGTAAATCGCGTGAATCATGGTGATTTCCGTAAATTTCGAGCTTGCCTTGTTGTGTCTTAGAATGCAATTAGAATGCAGTCGCATTCTCCCTTCCTCTGTTCTTCACGTTACATTGCAAATGGAATGCAATTGCATTCCTTTTGCAAAGTCTTCAATTCTGCACAAAAGACAACAACTTAAGCTACTTTCTTCATCTTTTCTCAAAATTCTTTTATTCATCAAGTTTCAACAAGCTTGCATGAATTTATACAAAATGTTACTTTTATCTTGCTTGTTGGTCAACAAAATCCTCAAATTTAGCAAGAACAACTTGGTTTTAGAGTTGAATAATTCTCATAACTGAGAATTATCACTAAGTTTATTAGAGAAGTACACTATCCTCAATGGTTGTCTAACGTAGTATTGGCAAAGAAATCTAATGGATTGTGACATATGTGCATCGACTTTACTGATCTGAATAAAACTAGTCCTAAAGACAACTTTCCACTCCCTATGATCGATCAGTTGGTAGATGCAACAGCAGGACATGAAATGCTAAGTTTTATGGATGCTTATTCTAGATATAACCATATTAAGATGCATGGGCCTGACTAGGAGAAAACTTCATTCATTACTAGTAGAGGGCTTTACTACTATGCAATTATGCCATTTGGTCTCAAGAATGCAGGAGCTACCTATCAAAGAATAGTAAATCATATGTTTGCTCCCTTTTTGGAAAAAACATGGAAGTGTATGTGGATGACATGCTTGTAAAAAGCATCAAAGCCGACCGATTTGAGGCTGACCTCAATGATGCATTGATCGGTGGTCACGCAAGCGCACACGATCGAAGTAATATAAATTGGTATCTGAGTACCAAGTATCGAATCCCACAGGGAACGGAGTAACAAAGGTTTTGTTTTGCAAAAGTGTAAGGAAAATTGCAGGTTTGAAAAGTAAAAATGCAAAAATAAAGTTGGGATAGGTTGTTGGTGAAAAACAGAAATTGCTAAATCCAATTGCTAAATCTAGAAATGGAAATGTTGGAAATAACAGAAATTGCAGAATTGAATTGCAGATTCTAATTTGGCAATGAGCGAAATGACTAAAAATTGCAAAATTAAATTGCTGAATCTAAATTGGCAATATGAAATAGAAAATTGGATGAACTTAGATAATGAAATGATAAAGGATGGGGCTCAAGAATGTCATTGCCCTAAGTTGTAATTGCAAGCCAAAATTGCAATTCCAACCTACTCCACACTCAATTGTAAACCAAAATTGCATCTCCTATTTACCTTGAATTTAGGTTTTTAGGAGGCTAAGTGAGAGACCTATATGTCTATAGTCCCTCTATCTTAGATAATTTGGCTCACAATTTTATGGGTCTTGGAGTCCTTAATCCCTATGTCTAGGGTAAGGAATGACTTATGTTTAAGCTCTTTTTCTCCATTACTTGTGTGAAATCCGCTTATCCCTAACCCCGTCGGTATTAGATCTAAGCTTAAGTTGATACCCTAGTTGATCAATCTAGGATCTCAACAGAAATTAAATCAACACAAGCAAACAATTGAGATGTAGGCTTGGTTTTTATTGGAATTTTGGCTACATTTACTTCTTAGGGAATTCACATCCTTGAACCCCCTAAGAAGTTTTAGCTCAAATTAAAGATAAAAATCTTACAACTAATTGAAGAAAAATTCATATTAGAAAGTTGAATAAATTGCTAATTAACACAAAATTCTATTCTAATTAATATTTCTTAAATAAACAACTATGGTAATTAACATTGACACAAATCTAGGCAATTATTTCAAGGAATTCTAAAACCTTCAAATTAAAAACAGTGGGTCAAGGGCTTTAATAAGAATTTTCAATCTTCTTCCTTATTCCCTTTGATTTTTATGGCTTATAAATACTCCAACAACTCATGGAAACTTGAATAAAATGTAAATGACAGAATAAAAAAAATCCCAAAAAGTGTAAATAAAAACAGTAAAACAATTAATAAAAATAGAGCAATAAAAACAAATTGAAGACTAGAGATTGTTTAAATAAAAATCCAATTGTAAAAATAACAATTAATAAAAATCCCAAAAAGTGTAAATAAAAACTCAAGAAAAGAATTAATAAAAACAGTAACCAATTGTGAATAAAAAGAAGCAAGAAAACAGAGCAACGTAAATTGAAATAAACCCACCAATCTTACTTGAATTTAAAGTCAAACTTAATTCAAAATACATCAAATGAGAATAGAAAAAGTTCAAGCAATGCTTCTGTAATACAAACTGAAGAAAAATCGAGGTGGAACTTGAATAATTTGGCCAAAAAAAACAGCAGAAATTCGAAAAACAGAGGGTGCGAAAACCCACGAATATTTGCTTCTAAATTCGCCTCCAAATCGACTTCATTGCTCCTCCTCTTCTTCCCTATTTATAGGCCTTCATTAGGGTTGAAGAATGCCCAAATTTCGTGCTTAAATTCCTCCAAATCGGGCTGTAATTGAAGAATTTCGAAATGGGTTTAATGCAGAATTTTTTCCTTTTTTAAAACCCAAAAACCCAAGAAATTGATCCTTCAAATCGCCCTCAAAATCCGATTAATAGCTCATCTTCTTCTTTCCCATTTGTAGGCATTCATTAGGGTTGAAGATTGCCCAAAAATCATGCTCCAATTCCCTCGAATCGTGCGGAATTTGTTCTTCCCATATATGGGTTTTTCGTTCGCACCCCATAAATTTTCTGCCCATAAACAATTGCCAAATCAGATTTAGCAATTTTCACATTCCCTGCTCCAGAAACAATTGCAAAATCAGATTTGGCAATCTGATTTAGCAATTTCCATAATTTCTGCAAAAAGAATCAATTTATTTAGACTTCTATTCCAAATGCTATCACATTAAATTCTTCCTTAATTTCAAGCAATCTTCCACTATTTTCAATTAATCTTAGGACAAACAAAAATATTTTAAGCAATTGGGACTTAAATAAGCCTTAATTCTAAGGCTTATCATGCATTCTAGACACTTCGTAGGTATAAGATGAAACTAAATCCAAATAAGTATGCATTTGGAGTAACACCAGGAAAGTTTCTAGGATTCATGGTTCATCAAAAAGGAATAGAAGATAATCCTGATAAAATCCAAGCCATTATGGGGATGTCATCACCAACCAATCTCAAGCAACTTCAAAGCCTAAAGGACAAGATAGTAGCATTAAACAAGTTTGTTAGTAGACCAACTAATAGGTGTCTACCTTTTTTTAAAATCTTAAGGAAATGATATAAATTTGAATGGACCAAGAAATGTGAGAGAGATTTCCAAGAATTGAAAGAATATTTAGGATTAGCTCCCTTCCTTGAAAAACCCATTCCAGGACATGAGTTGCTACTTTATTTAGCAGCCTATGATACTGCAGTGAGCTCAACCCTAATTAAAGAGGAAAATGGTCATCAACGACCGATTTACTACACTAGCAAATCTATGGTAGGGGCTGAGACTAGATATCTACAAGTGGAAAAGCTTGTCATCACCCTAATCACTTCAGCCAGAAGGTTACGTCCTTACTTTTAAGCACATAAAATTACTATTTTGACTAACTTTCCTTTGAGACAAGTGTTGTAGAAACAAGAAGCATTAGAACGTCTCATGAAGTGGGCAGTAGAGCTGAGCAAGCATGACATCCATTATAAGCCGAGGACAGTAACAAAAGGTCAAGTAGTGGCTAACTTTATTGCAGAGCTGACTTCAGTCGAGGTCGAGCCGAAGCCGAGCTAAACCCGAAGTCTTATCCCTTCATGCAACTCACTCATACCTCCCTTGGACGTTCTTTGTTGATGGATCACCAAATTTGAAGGGATGCGAAGCAAGATTGTTGCTTGAATCTCTTGATGGAGAAAGACATGAGTATGCACTCAGATTCAGTTTCCAGGCTTCCAACAACGAAACTGAGTACAAAGACTCATCGCAGGACTGAAGATTGCAAACGAAATAGGTATTTCTAATCTCTTAGTCTTGAGTGATTCTTAGTTAATTGTAAAACAGATAACAGGTGAATATTAGTCTAAGGAACAACGCATGATAGCATATTTATTTAAGGTCATGGAATTGATCATCTCTTTCTCAAAGTATGAAGTTAAGTAAATTCTAAGATCTCAAAATGCTCATGTTGATTCCTTAGCTCAATTAGCAACATCATATGAAACAGAATTAAGAAGAACAGTTCCAGTAAAAAATTTATCTGAGCCAAGCATACTCAGGGAGAAAGTTTTGGATATTTAGGAACCAAATACCCGCGAAACTACGACTGAGGAGGCCGAGGTTGAGGCCAAATCTAGAAAAGAGCTTTCTTGGATGGATCCCATTGTTAAATACCTGAAAAAAGGAAAACTACATTTAGAAAGATTAGAAGCTAAATGATTGCAAAGCAGAGCAACTCATTATATACTGAGACAAGATCAACTCTACAAATGAAGCTATTCCATGCCTTTATTAAAATGTCTCAAACCAGATGAGGAAAATTATGAAATGAGAGAGATTCATGAGGAATATGTGGTAACCACTATGGACCAAGATCATTGTGTCATAAAGTTATTACACAGGGGTACTATTGGCCTACCATGCTTCAGGATGCTCGAGAGTTTGCAAGAGCATGTGATCGATACCAAAAGTTTGCCCCAGTCCCAAGACAATTGCCTGAACCATTGACCAACGTAATTAGTTCTTGGTCTTTTGCACAATGGGGGATAAACCTCATTGGACCTCTTCTTCAAAGCAAAAGATAAACCAAATTTGCAGTTGTAGCAGTTGACTACTTTACAAAGTGGGCAGAGGCTGAAGCACTTACAACCATAATTGAGAAGAAAGTAACTTACTTCATTTGGCAGAGTATCATATGTCGATTCAGAGTTCCCAATACCATCATTACAGATAATGGTAAACAATTTGACAATGTCGCTTTTAGGAAGTTCTGTTCAGATCTCAACATCAAGCATCAATGTTCCTCTCTATTTCATCCTCAAGCACATGGACAAGTAGAAGTAGTAAATAAAATTATAAAGCAAAACCTGAAAATGAAGCTTGAAGGATTAATGGGCAGAAGAGCTACCAAGTGTATTATAGGCATACATGACAACTACACGAACCTCTACAGGTGAAACCCCTTTCTCTCTTTCTTTTGGAGTTGAAGTAGTTGTCCTAGTTGAAATTGGTCTTCCCTCACCAAGGGTAAAGCAATTTGACCTTCAAGAAAATGAAAGTTCGATAAGGTTGAATTTGGATCTACTATAAGAGCACCGTGAAACAACACGCCCTTCATGTGGCATAATACAAAAACAGAATTGGTTAGTACTACAATACTATAGTAAGAAAGCGAAGTTTTAAATAAGGTGATCTGGTATTAAGGAAAGTTATGCAAAATACTCAAGATCCAACCACAGGGGCACTTGGGTCAATTTGGGAAGGTCCTTATCAAGTTGTGAGAGTGGTCCAACTTGGCACTTATGCTCTAGCAGAACAAGAAGGAAAGACTTTCTTGCATCCTTGGAATGCAAAACACCTTAAGATTTATTATCAGTAATCCAATTTTTTACATTATTATAATGACTTGCTAATTTTGATAGATTTATCTAAAATTCACTATGCATGAGTATTATTTTTCACTATCAAATAGTCCATGCAATTTGTATTTTGATAATCTATTCGTATTAAAGTCAATTCTTTCTACCAGCAAGATCCTCCTTGAATAGGGGGCTTAAAAGGGGATATGTCTCCCTATTAAACAAAAAGTAAATATTGGTTTAGAGAACAATTCCAAAAAAGCATAAAGAAAATAACTGGGGGTTGGCCGAGCCGGGGTCACCTAGCCAAGCCAAGGCCACATGGCCAAACCGAGGTCACCTACCTAAGTCGAGGCCACAATATAGAGCCAAGCAAAAGTGAAGCAAAAAAAAAAAAAAAAAAGAGGTCGAGCCAACCTCTGGTTAGCCACACCCAAAAGAGGAATCTGAAGTGTGTCAGCTTATACCAGACACATGCCAACACATGCCCCTGCTTATCAACAAGCCGCCGGTTGGGAACTTTCAAGGTATTTTTCCTATTTTTCCCTTGCTTTTTGATCGAATTTGACAAATAGACCAGTTTAAATACCAAACTCTAGAATTAATTCTAGATATGGTAAATTCTGAGCCAAAATCTAAGAGCCAACTCTAAGATATGACCAATTATGTCGTGCAATTAAAGCATGAAATACACAAAACTCTTGAACACTAAAGTGTAGAGGAAGCGGCCCTGAAAGTTGATTGATCTTAAAAGGGTTTGGTTAACTATTCTTGGCAGCCCAAAAATCTGAGGTACGTCTCACAATAGGTCCTGATTGTGCAAAACTCCCCTTAAATGCAGAGGATGCAAATCTTGGAGGTGGTTAATTGGGTCCTCAAAAGGGGCTTGGTTAATTGGTCCAAACATGACTTGAAACCCAAGAAAAATCTCACGGTTAGTCATAATTTAACCTGGGGTCAACTCTTGAAGTTTTTATGTTATAGATATTGGAAAGCCAAAAAATTAGCCTAATGGGCTTGATAGATCATTCCAAAATCAAATTTGGGGCTGGCCCCAAATCTTTTCCTTATAGATGTTGGAAAGCCAAAAAAATCAGCCTAATGGACTTGATAGGTTATTTCAAAGTTAAAATTGGAGTCAACCCCAAATCTTTTTCTTATATATGTTGGAAAGTTAGAAAATCAACCAAATAGGCTTAATAAGTCATTCCAAAACCAAAACTCAAGGAAATACATGAGACGCCTTGTACTTTGGTTAAATATTATTTCTCGAGAATAAATTTACAAATCAATACTCTCAAAATTGGACTTTGAATGTCCAACCCAAAAATAAGTTGAACTACAAATCCTAATATGGGAGTGGGGCCTTAATGTTATGGGTAAATTTGGACAATTAGATCAAATCTAAGATAATAGAAGACAATTGGGTCAAATAGTATTTAAACGGAGGCCTGGGATGAAATTGGGCTCGAAAAAGTAAAAGAAGAACCAAAAGGCTCAACTCTGCCCGAACTAGCCCGAGCCGAATCTGGCAACCCGGTTCTTGCTTAAGGAGACGTGTTCCACGCACATCTCTGGCCCAATATACCCCGAAGGGCCCCACCTCAATCCTAGATCTAATCTAATTAGCAAAGGGAAAACCCTGGGTCAACTCTCATGTAAATACTACATCATAACTCCATTGGAGGTAAGTCGTTCTCAATCTTCAACTCTCTAATAGCTTGCTACACTTTTTCCTCTCCGACTTAAGCATCGGAGTAGCTATTGTAAGCATCACATCGGTGTACAGGTTTTCTTTGTTTTGCAGGCCACCTCTTTGCCCTCACAAATACAAAAAAGTATTTCTAGCTTTCAAAAAAAAAAAAAAAAAGTTGAAGTATTTCAATCTGTCAAAAAATGAATAGACTTTATGACTTAATATCTTTGATTTTAAAAAAAAAATTATGCGCATGATATAATAAATTTTACAACACAAAAATGAAAATTTCTATTTCAGATTTTTTTATTAAATGACACAATAAAATATATTTAAATAATACATATTTAAATTTATATAACTTTCATAATTTTTACAAAAACAATATATTATGTAATTTGTTAATAGGACACTAAACCTTTACGCATCGTGGACATAAACATAACTCAACTAGTTAAAGTATATATCATCGATAAGAAGGTTAGAAGTTTGAATCCCCACCAGCACATGTTGTTGAACTAAGAAAAAAAACATTTACATATCTCAAGCAAAATTTTTTAAAAATGATCCAAAATACTCTTGAACCTTAGGGTATGTTTTAATAATACCCTTAAACTTTCAAAAGTTTCATTTTTACCCCTAAACTTTAAATTTTGGAAATATGATATGGCAGCAAGTTGCAAACAAAAAAAAAATCAAACAATTTTATTCACATTTGAAATGACATATAATATAATTTGGAGGTTAGGGGGAACAAATTTGGGGATTAGTGTAAAATATTGTTTTCCTCTCACCATAAAAGATTTGGGGATAAACAAAATTTTTAAGAGAGTAAGTAAACTACAAAGACAAACGAAATTGGAGGCCTTTATCTCACGATCAATTGGAGGCCTTTATCTCACGATCAACTATTTATTTCTTTTTTTTCCTCCGCTTTCTCTCTTTCTTTTTTTCCTTCCATTTTTTGCGGAGGAAAAAAAAAAGTTGAAAACTGCGTTCCACAATGCTCGAACCTAGGCTCCTTATGTTTTAGAGTAATCAGCTGACCAATATGCCAATTGGCATAACTATTAATATATCTGGGATGGTCGTCTCTGAACGCATTTTTTTTTTAAAACGAAAAGGCAAGAGACGACCATCTGCCGCGTACACTGAAGAGACGACCATCTCAAACGCTTGTACATGGTCGTCTCTTGAAGAGACGACCATCCGCCAGCTATTTAAAACTACAATATTCTTATAAATATTTTCAAAATAACAATATTTTTATAATAACTTTAAAAAACTACAATATTAATAAAAAAAAAAAAAAAAAACTCCTAACAATATATATATGAATTTTGTTTAAAAAAAAAAAAAAAGTACTAGGAATGCATGGGTGGGTAGTGGTCCTATACCACGTGATTGTGTTTCGTATTTTATTTATTTAAATAATAAAATATCCCAATTTTTCAACCACATAAAGTACATGAAAAGATGGATTTTTATTTTTGGAGAGTGGACGTATTATTATTATTATTATTATAAGTGGACCAATTTCTTAAATGCTTGAGTGAGCTGTCCAAATCTAGCCTCACCAGTGGACTGGTGTCTTATTTCAGTTCAATATATTTTTAAAAATAAAGTTTTAGTTTTAGATTTTTTTTTTATATTTTATACTTTGAACCTAATATTTATTTTGTTAAAATGGAATATTTGACTTATACAAAAAGTTTTTATTGTTTTAACTAGTGAGTTATATTTAAGTTGATGTGTTAATTAATTTTTTTTTAATATTTTTATACCCTTTAATTAATTAATTTATTTTTTGAGTTTATGGTGGAGAGATTCGGACTTCTTACATTTTAGTTGAAAGTATATGTTTCAATCAGTTGAGTTATGTTCAAATTGATTATTTCTATTTACTTTTTATGACTTACATTTGTAGTAGATATTGATGTGATATATCTACTATATATTCAAGCCAAAGACCATAGAAAATAATTTTTTTCTATAATTTTGATTAACTTATTTTATATAATTTGCGGTAGCAAACCAAATTTTAGAGTACACTCTAAAAAGTAGAAAGAAAGTAATTTTAAAAAAATGTATTTTCGTTTTTAAATTTGTTTGAAAATTTTGAAGTATTTTTATGAATATGAGAAAACCTTTTTTTTCTTTTTGACAAAGGGAAAACCTCTTTTATGTAATAAGAAAGAGAGCTAACTTCTTTTATTTTATTAGTGAGAGAAAGGTAGATAACTTTTTTTTTGAGTTCTTACTCATAACCTCTTTTGTTATCTATTATATATTATCCTGCTGTCAACATTACTATATAGATTAATTAAATAGTATTTAAACAGATTTCAAATCAAACATGAGCTTTGAACTATAAAAAAAAAAAAAACTTAGCTCAACACTGAACTCGAATCACCTTTATTGACTAAGATGAGTATTGAGTGACCGGATATATATTAATACAAGGATTAAAGTAATTATTTTCTTATTCTTTTTTTGTATCTTGTTATGAGTAAAATTTGACCATAAGGACAAATTTGAATTATAAAGAAAGTGGGAAGACAAATATGCAAATAAGAAATCAACACGAGACAAGACAAATCAAAATGGACCTAAAGGCGAAAAGGACCGAGCATCTAGGAGAGATAGAGGAAGGAAATTTGGGCACCGACCTCTATGGCCGACCCCATAAATGGGGTCGAGCCCAATTCTCCCTCGACCCGGGTCCTGATCCAGCATGTTTTCTGTTGGAATTTATGCTCTAAAGCCTCATAATTAATAACTTATTTAATAATTAATAATAATTTTGATTATTTTATTTGCAATATAATATTATCCATTATATGAAAAATTCAAGGTTATTAGTGTAATCTTGAACAATATGTGGTTGACATACAAGATGATCATGTTCAATAAATAACCTAAAGGGTCATAGTATATGAATAAGGTTGAGTGCCTTATCCTAGTAACACTATTGATACGACCCACTTTGTAATAGTTACAAATAATTTGATCCAAATCGTTCATGTGAAGACATGTGAGTGGGGATATCTTATACAAAGAGTTTGTATAAGACTGGACCATGAAATATTTAACCTCTTTTTATAAATTCGTTAATTGAGAAGATTAATATTTCATCAGGATGATCATATGAGACTCGATCTTAATCCTGAGAAAGTTATGAACTCCTGCCTGTGAGGGCTTGTCCTTTGATTTGCATGGGTGAGAGTGGCTTTTGTAGCCGATTCAATATGTCTACCATTTTGGGGACTTGACCAAATAGGGAGCTGGGAACATAATCTCACAAGATGGAATTTACTCCTTCACATATAGGGATGAAGAAGATGAAGAAGATAAGGATGAAGAGATTTTTATTTTTATTTTTTTTTATTTTTTTTACAACATTTCCAAAAATGCCTTTTCTCTCATTCAATTATTTTCCAAATAACCCAAATCAAACTTCTCAATTTAGAATTGCTCAAACTAAATTCCAAAATTTTGAAAATTAACGCCGCCGAAAAAGTCGGGTGTTACAGATGAAATCATGAATGTGGAACTACTTCCCAAATTTAAAGTTCCAAGGATCAAACCTTATGATGGAAAAAGGACTGAAGAGCATTTGGACATGTACAGATCATGGATGGAACTTCATGGAGTGCAAGATGCAGAGCCTTCTCATTCACTCTTGTGGGACTAACAAGAAAATGGTTCCACACAATAAAAAGAAGATCCATAAGTTCCTTCAAAGAATTGGCTCGAGCGTTCGCAACACGATTCTTGGGAGGAAGAGACCAAGCAAGCCAACAACTTATTTGCTTTCCATCAAACAAGAATCCAAAGAAACCCTACAAAAGTATATTGTTCGATTCAATAGTGAAGCTTTACGTGTTGAGGATTGCACTGTCGGAGCCTTGTTGATGGCCATAGTTAATGGACTCAGAGATCAAAGGCTAACACGATTTTTGGGAAAGAAAAAACCCACATCGATGTAGAGCTCATCACTTGAGCTCAAAAGTACGTGGGTGTAATACCATATTCTATCGTTAAGCATGGAAAAAGATATCATGAAGTGAAAAAGATAACATGAAAAAGTGAAGTTCAAATGCATTTCTTAATTGAATTTCGGGGACGAAATGCTCAAATGGGAGTACTAATTTGTAAAACTCGATTTCGATCTTCTAGTATTTGGTTATGCAATTATTATATGAGTTATTTGATTTTGAATATTTTGAAGTAGAAGAGTGTCTAGAACAAAAATAGAAATACAAGAAATTTGAAAATTTGAAAATGGGATACAACTTATATTATTTTGAGAAATTAAAAGGAGAAAGTTTGTATTATTTTAGAAAAGAAGCAATTTGAAAAAGTTGCATGGTTTTGGAAAGTTATGATATTTGTAATATGAAATGTGCATGTCTACCAGATAGTGGAATTTTTATTATGATTTCTGAACCATGTCTGAATGGATAGAGTGCAATGGGGCACACTTGTTGCAGTGCTGGAGAATAATTCTTTGGGAGTGTAATTTTCTAATTTCAGGTGTATTTTATTCGATTTACAGGCAAAACTCTGCCGAAATTTTTATGGAGTTGTTTTGATAAAGTATTTGCTAGCCACCTATTCTTTCAAAAATGTATTTTGTTTTGTTAAGTTTGACAATGGACTCTATAGTTTAGTTGGGATCTATTGTCGACACGTCACGTCCTAGGTTGGTTAGGGTAATTTGGGGCTGGTCATGACAGTGGGTGCAGAAGAATATTACTTCATACGAAGAAGAGAATTGATGAGCTTGAAAGAAAACCAGGTCAATTAAATAACAGAAGAAGACCAAGTTAAGAGGCCAAAAGACAGAGGATGAATGACTAGAAGCCACTTCACCTTGGCCATTCCTCCAGAAGGTTTGAGAGATACACTCCCAACATCAGTTCCCCTTGAACAGATTCTAATAGAAGTACGCCACTCAAACTTATTAAAGGGCTTGAAAAGATGAAAACATGATCAAACAAAAGAGAAAGACAAAAATATTGCCTCTATCATGAAGATTATCGACATATGATTTGAGACTGCTTTTAGTTGAAAGATGACATTGAAGTCTTAATTGGCAATGGATTTCTAAAGAAATACATTGCTAAAGTCGCTGATAAGAGGTTGAGGCCTACCCCATAAAAGGTCGAGGGCGACCCATGGAAAGCCGAGGCCAACTCCAAATTCTCTTCACACGAAGTTATCAAATGAGGTCTTAGTTTTAAAAATGTTAGCTTATAAACACTATTTTCACTTATGAGTTTCTATGTTTTATTATCTATTTTCTAAAATTATTTTTAAAATCCAAGCCAAGTTTTGAAAACTTTAAAAAAAATATTTAACTTGTTTTTGTGTTTTAAAATTTGGCTAAAAATTTAAATGTTTCTTTAAAAATTGAAAACTATAGTAAAGAAATTACGAGTAAACAAACATAAATTTCAAAAACAAAAAACTAAGAACGAAATTGTTATCAAATGGGTTCTTAAGGTCCGTTTGATAACATTTTCATTTCTTATTTCGTGTTATCATTTCTGATTTTTAACAAATAAACATATTTGATAACCATTTCGTTTCTTGTTTTTTTTTAAAAATTTCTAAAAATTGAGTAGAATTTCATAAACTATAAAGTAGTCTAAATTCTGTTTCTTCACAAGAGAGTTTTTGTTGTGCTTTCCAATCTTCTTACTGTCTTTCCATCTGACACTCTCTTGCTATCTTGGGTTCACCAACTCACAGCCACAATTTCTCCTCTCTTTGCGTTCTTTTTTTTTTTTTTTTTTCGGTTTCTGTTTTTTATTTTGTTTTCCTTTTAAAATTATGCATGGTTTTGTTTAAACTACTACTTTTTTATATTAAAAAATAATTATTTTATTAATTGTCTATGAATATGACTTTAATTACCATTTTCAAAAGGAAAAAAAAATCTTCTCTATTCTAGATTTTAGTTGATATGGTTGGAAAAATATAAAAAATGAAAAATTCATAAAAAATATTTAAATTAATAAATAATTATTTCACTTTTTAAATAAGTTTAGCATTCTTTTTATAAAATATTATTTTACATTTTTTTAATAAAAAATTATGTCCATATTAATGATATTTTGTTAATATATATATATATATATATATATATATATATATATATATATATATATATATATATTTTAATTTTTTAAACATAATAGAAATGTTGATTTACCTATTATTTCAATGAAAATATCGATGTGTTGACAAAAAGTTATTATTTCAAGTATTATTGATTAACGAGAAACACATGCATTTTTTTATTATTATTATTTTCAATTTTTCTTTGAGACTTGAATTGTATTACATATGCCAAATTGAGCCTAACTCAGCGGTAATTGACATATATCATCGACAAAGAAGGCAGAAGTTTGAATTTTTCCACGCTCATGTTATTGAACTAAAGAATAATTATTATTATTATATTACCTATTATAAACTTGTTATAACTACATTATGTTTGTTTTAATGCATATTATATAGTTTTTTTAATACTATATATCTACTCAATTTTATTTAAAATAAAAAACGAGAAAAAAGAAACAGTTTCCAAACACATTTATGTTTCTACTTCTTTTTTTAAGAAATAAGAAACATAAATGATTACCAAACGTAATCCTATTTTTAGTTCTTAAAATAATAAAAATGAAAAACAAAAAACAAGAAACGGAAAACGAGAAACAGAGGCCCCGTTTGATAACGTTCTTGTTTCTCGTTTCTTGTTTCCTGTTTCTGTTTCTCGTTTCTGTTTCTTATAAACTAAAAACAGAAACATGTTTGATAACTATTTCTGTTTCTTGTTTCTTGTTTCTTGGTAAAAATAAAATTTAGTACATATACTATAATAAAACATATAACATGCATTAAAATAAAAATAAAACAATTATAAAGAGGTTATAATATTTTATTAAGGCCGAACACCTAATTAATAATAATAAAAAAAAAAGTTATCCTTCAAAATTTGTTCAAATTTGATTTGTAATGTTATTTCTTATTTCAATCAATTCACCTTGAACGATTTTGACTTACAAGAGTTAGTTCAATTAGACGAATTTGTAAATTGTCTAAGGTCAGAAAATCGAACATACCCACATTTCTTTAATTTAATAATAAACTTTATTTTTATTTTTCTTTAAAAATGCATTAGCCAATAATACACGCAAGTAAAATCAGAAAAAGAGAGAGAATGTATATATATATTTTAAATTTAATGGTAAACATGAAATACATTATTAGTTTATTTATTTAATAAAAAAATAAAATTGTACCAAAAGAAAAAATAATAGATAATTAAATAGAAAATAATAACTATAAGCTCGTTAATGTAAAGTAAAAGAAAATAAGAAAATAAGAGAGAAGAGAAAAACATAAACGAAAAGAAAAAAGTAAAAAAAAAAAAGATAATGAACTATTAAAAGAAAAAAGATTATGATGAAAGAAAGAGAACGAATAGAAAGAAATAAATCAAAGAAGAAAAAAAAGATTAAAAAGTATTAAAAGAAAAAAAATAAAATGGAAGAGAGAGAAAGAAGAGAGAGGGGAGAGATGAGTAAAAATAGAAATAGGAATACATGCATGAAAACTGGAAAAAAAAAACAGAAACAGAATTTGAGAAACTACTTTTTGAAGTTTCTCAAAATCTGCCATTTTTTTAGAAACGTTTCTAAAAAACTAAGAAACAAGAAACAGGATCGTTTATCAAACATGTCTGTTTCTGAAAAATGAGAAACGGGAACAAGAAACAGGAAACAGGAACGTTATCAAACGGGCCCAGAAATAGAAGCATTATCAAACAAGCTCTATTTAAATAAAAAATATTAAACTCAAAAGTTTAGGCCTCGTTTGATAACCAATTTATTTTCTGTTTTTAGTCTTTTGTGTTTTTATTTTTTGTTTTTAAAAAATAGATGTGTTTGATAACTTATTCATTTATTGGTTTTTAGTTTTTTAAAAACGTTTTTAGAAATTTGAAGAAAAACGGAAAACGGAAAAAAAAAAGTGTTTGAAATCAGTTTTTCGTTTTCGAAAAACGGACCGCCTCCATCCCTCGTTCATTACCACACCGAAAAAACGAATTGCCTTGCAAAAGTTTCATATATTGTATGTACTATTATAATAATAATATTTATTATAATTACTACTTTTGCACAAAAAATGATGTTTTTTTACGTTTTCAAAGTGGGTGGTTTAAAATTATCTTTTTCTTTTGTTTTTGTTTTTGTTTTTGTTTTTGTTCAAACGTATTATTTTATTATTTTAAGTTTATACAAATAAATACTACATTTAGTCTCTATCTTGTTCTACATATTTTTTGAAAAATAAAATAAAATTTTACTCCAAAACCTCTCAACTTGTATTTTTTACTTGAACTTTCGATTTCATCACAAATTTAACTTTAATATGATTTTTCTTTGAAATCCTATCAATTTTGTACCATATATATGTTTTATAATTTATTGAAAGCATATGAGAATATTTTTTTAACAAACTTTCAAATAAAAACTTATGAGAGATAAAAAAAATCTTGCAACAATTTTTCAAGCTTAAGGTTTGAGGTGCAATTGGATGAAATTTAAAGTCCATGATAAAAATTGATATAACTTGACAAGTTTATGGATAAAATTGATTTTCTTTCTCTTATGTATATTAGATGGAAAAATATTGTAATAATAGTCCTGTTCTATTTTTATAATTAAAAACAGTCATCAAATGTTCTTTTAATTTTTATAAACAAAAAAAAATTATCAAACAAGTTCATGGAATCACAAGGAGGACCATCAAAATAGGTATGAACTCTATTATCTCGTAATAAGTTTAATTCTTGGTGGAGTTTGTGTGCTTTGTTTGCTATCCTGCTGTGATGGTAGCAACATAGTGGTGTTTAGTTATTGGTGGAATTTTTGCACTTTGTTTGCTATCTTGCAGTGTTGGAGGGTGAGGTTTAGATTAGTTTGTGCACTTTGTTTGCCATCTTGCAATTTGTGCACTTTGTTTATTGATATGTTTAATTAGTTGCTTTGTGGGAGTGTATTTTAGTTCTTTTGCATGCTTTTGGGCTAATTCATTTTAGTGGAGTTTGTGTGCCTTGTTTACTATCTTGCAGTTATGGTAGCAACATGCTTGAGATATACATGTTTAAGCATACATTGTGGTCTTTAGTTGTTGGTGAAGTTTGCGTGCCTTGTTTGCTATCCTGCAATGTGGGAGGTGTTTGATTTAGGTTGATATGTTTCTTAGTTTTGTTTCTTCATATGCTTAATTAGTTGATTGTGTGGGAGTTTCTAATTTTAGTTCATTTTGGATTTGCTTGGCGGGAGTTTGTTTTAGTTCCTTTCAACTTTCTTTGTTTTAGGTCATGTGTTAAGAAGTTTGCATGCTTTTGGGCTAGTTAATTTTGGTGGAGTTTGAGATATACTTGTTAAACATATAGGTTGTGGCCTTAAGTTTTTGGTAGAGTTGGTATGCCTTGTGTAGGAGGGTGTGTTTAGTTTGATGTTTGTCTGTTGAGATATACTTGTTAAGCATAAGTTGAATTTAAGTTCATATGTTTAATTAGTTGCTTGGTTTAGTTCTTGTGTATTGGAGTTTATGTGCTTTTTGTTTTTAATGTTTACATGTTTGGTGGAAGTTGGAATTTAGGGATCATTTTGAATTTGTAAGATTCTACTTGGGCTTTTGTTAGGATTTTTGGTCACTAAGTGCTCATTTGAAGACATTTGGAAGTTTCAAATTTTTAATATGTTTGGCTAAGTTAGAGTATGTTACTAAAGTTTTAATAAGTTTATTTTTGTCTTTTAGGTACTTGGAGGTCGAGTAAAAAAGTATGCGGGCGGAATTTCAAGCTGGATCTACAAGTGTTTTTTTTTTTTAAATGGTTTATGTAATTTTATTTTTTATCTCCAAATTTGAATAACAAAATATTTAGGAACATTTTATATATAAGACATTTGTAATAATATATTTCGGTTTGTTTAATTTAAATGATATTTCAAATGCAATTAGAATATGTTTTATTTTATATACATGTATATTGTACAACATGATTAAAAAGGCAGGATGCAATAAGAAAAAAAACTAATAAGCTAAAATTAAAAAATATATATATATATATATATATATATATATATATATATATATATATATATATATATATATATATAAGTAAAGGTTCTATCGACTCCAGATAAAACCAGCGTCGGCAGAAGCTAGCTTTGTCGACACCACTAAACAATGTCGGCAAAGCCAGTTCGCCAAGGCTATGCTGATGCGTGTAAATTGCGCGTTGACATAATGGTGTCGACAGGGAGTCTGCATGCTGGATCTACCAACACGGCAATTGAGGCATTGGTAGATCCAGCTTCTGCCAATGTTGGTAAATATATGCGTTGGCAGAAGCTCTATCAATGCGGTTGTCGATGCCGGAAACCAAATCGCCGAAAACCACATCGGCAGAAGCTTTATCGATGTTGTTTCAGCTTCTACCGACGTTTTTTCGCGTTGGTAAAATGTTAAATTTTTGTAGTGGTTATCCAAAAATATAAAAATTGTCTAATGTACAAGCCGAAAACAACCATCTAATATACATTGATAGAACGCTGAAAATGAAATAAAGCAAAGGTCTGCAAAATTCAAACTGATTTTCGAAAATAAGTCATTAATATGGATGAATAAATGGATTGTAGTGTGCATTTGTGTTTTATGTGTGGTGAATTTATTTATTTATAAAGAAAATAGGATTTTTGAAATTATAAAATCCCCATCTTCTTCATGGAAGAGAACTTCAAGAATTTTGTTGTGGACATTCCAAGAATTTTGACAACCCAAGGCCAAAACTAACACGTTTCCTATTCTTCCCCCTCCCAATTTGGCCCCTCTTTCCCATGCAGCTTCACTTCAATTAAAACACATTCCTATTATATTTATACATTTTATTCACCCACTCCTATAATATATATTCCCTTTATTATTCAGTATCTCCATTCATTCCTATCCTATCCTATATAACCTTCATTCTAATGGTAGAGAAAAGGAATTGGCCAAGGAAAGAATTTAAAGGAGGAAAGTCGTACAAGGAAGGACAAGATTGACGAGAACTCCTCAAACTTCATCGCCTTATTCAACCCTCTCCGAATCAAGCAATACACAATTCAATCGGTGGCGATTTTTCAATAATCGACGTGGTCGAAATTTCTCCAAATTAAATCTAAAGCCACCAAATGTCTTCAATTCGAAAATTTCGAACTCTTCGAAAATGTTTAAATCAAACCTACATTCAAACCACAGTTTTGCTCTCTACAGCATATCCAAATGTCTTCTCCACTAAACTCCTCACAAATCCGCAGAAGATACGATTATCAATCATCAAGTGCGACTAAGTGGAAGGTCAATTGGTGAAACTGATTTTCAGGTGACTATTTACATGTTCGGTGCTGATTGGTTGAAGCAATTGATTGATTTTGTTGTTTGGAGAATATGTTTTTTTGCGAGTTGAATAACAAATGCAATGATCAGGTGAATTTTCATTGATTCTCGTTAGCAGGTGGATTTGAAGAAAACTTTTGTTGAAGTAAGTGAATAATATTTGTTTGATAGAAATAATGTTAGATCTCGTATTTTCAAGATTTGTATCCTGTGTTTCCATTATTCTGAAAACAAAATTAAAAAACAATGAAAACAACATTTTATCGTTTTTGAAAATTGGCCATTTTTTGAGTTGTTTTTTAAAATAGTTTTTGATAACAAATCTATCAAACCCATTTTCATTGTGTTTTTTTTTTTTTGTATTATTTATTTTAAAAAAATTAAACCTGTAATTTAACCCTGACAATATATATATGAATTTTGTTTTAAAAAAAAAAAAAAAGTACTAGGAATGCATGGGTGGGTAGTGGTCCTATACCACGTGATTGTGTTTCGTATTTTATTTATTTAAATAATAAAATATCCCAAGTTTTCAACCACATAAAGTACATGAAAAATGGATTTTTATTTTTGGAAAGTGGACCAATGATTATTATTATTATTATTATTATTATTATTAGAATAAGTGGACCAATTTCTTAAATGCTTGAGGGAGGTGTCCAAATCTAGCCTCACCAGTGGACTGGAGTCTATTTCAGTTCAATATATTTTTTTAGTCAAATTATCAAAAATACCCTTGTATTATGGGATTGGTTTCAATTATACCTCCAAACTTTAAAAAAATTTATTTTAATCCTTAAACTTTGAAGTTTGTTTTAAAAATACCCTTGAAGGATTTTTTTTCATTAAATTCATAGACGGAAAATGATGTTTTTGCATTTGTATTGTTGCTTATTTGAACATATACGTTGAAAAAAAATCAAAACATATGCAAATACATAATTTTTTGTCAATAAATTTAACTGAAAAAACCTTCTAGAGTTGTTTTGAAACGAACTTCAAAATTTAAGGGTTAAAATGAAAATTTTCAAAGTTTAGGGGTATAATTGAAACCAACTACATAATTCAAGGGTATTTTTGATAATTTAACCTATTTTTTTAAACTAAAGTTTTAGTTTTAGATTTTTTTTAATATTTTATACTTTGAACCTAAGATTTATTTTGTTGGAATTGGAATATGACTTATAAAAAAAGTTGTTATTGTTTGTTTTTTTATTTATTTTATTTTATTTTAGTTCAACAACATGTAAGATAGAGAGATTTGAATTTCTAACATTTTAATTGATAGTGTATGTTTCAATCAGTTGAGTTATGTTTAGATTGATTATTTCTATTTACTTTTTATGACTTACATTTATAGTAGATATGATGTGATACCCTTAAATTTTTTTTAAAAAGTTCCAAAATACCCTTAAACTTTAAAAAAAAAGTTAAAAAATACTCTTATTTTTAGTATATGGACATAAATTGTTAATACCTCGTTTTAAAATATCCCTAAACTTTCAAAAATTGTATTAATACACTTAACCTTAAAGAAAGTTAAAAAAATGTCATTAACGTTAGTATATGGACGAAAAATATTTATCTACACTCCATTACCTCTCTCTTCCATTTATTTTCTCTCTTGATTTACTTCAATCTATGGCCTAACATTTCTCTATTTTTCCTCTTTTTTTCTCCTTTCTTTTTCAATACCCTCTTTACTCTGTTATTCCATTTTTCAATATCTAAAATTACCCCATTCAATCAAGGTATATAGACTATAGCGAGAAGAAAGGAGAAAATGGAACCACCAAAGGACCATAGGACTTAAATGCTTTAACAAAGTTGTACGTAGAGATGTCCACGAGGCGGGTGGGGCGGGGACGGGGATGGCGTCCCCGTCCCCGTCCCCTCCCCCCATTTGAATCCCCATCCCTGCGAAATTCCCCGTTAAATTTTGCGGGAACCGGGGCTGGGATTCCCCGCAGGGAATTAGCGGGGATCGGGTTCCCCGCGGGGAATTATTTCTCGTTTAGTTTTTTTTTTCTTTTTTAAGAATCAAATAATTCTTTTGATAAATTTTCAAATAGTTAATTTCTATGGAAAATATCAATTAATTTTTAATTACATTGTTAATTATTCACCAAAAAACTTAATTTAAATAGTTAATTTTCTATTTAAAAAATATCTATTTAAAGATAAAATTCTTGAACCTCCTAATAAAAACAAAACAATATTACATATCAAATTATCCAATTAATCCATACATATAATTAAAATGTTTAGCTATATGATTCAAACATATCCAATTATTTAAATCATTAACAATAAACTTTTAAATGACATATATATACTTATACACATATATACATATATATATTAAAATATATATATAAATATAAAAAAAAATTAAACGGGGCGGGGTACGGGGACAGGGAATACATTCCTCATTCCCTTCCCCGTTTAGCTCACGGGGAATTTGTTTCCCCCATTCCTCGCCTAAACGGGGATTCCCTGCCCCATTAAGGCAGGTCTCTGCGGGCCCCGTCCCCGCGGGAAAAATGGACATCCCTAGTTGTACGTTAGTAATTTGAATTAGTATGTTTGAGTTTAATACACAAAAGAGAGACATGTTGAGAATTTGGATCATAATTTTGAGGACATCTAGTGGGAGAGAAAGAAAGAAAACATATGCATTACCAAATTTGTAGCGGATGAAGATTTTATTAATCATTTTTGCATTTCAAATTAGTTTATTTGTTGTCATTGGTTAAGAAAGTTCCTCATAATTGAGAATTGGACAAATGCATAAAAAATTAGGGTATCTACATAAAAAGAAAATGAGGGTATCTATATGAGTTTTTTTCAAATTGGTTCTTTTTCAACTCAAAATAACTTCAAAGGCATTAACTATTTGGGTGTCTAAATTTCTTATATTGATGTTTGAGCATGCTTAGAAATGAGAGAGAGAGTCATTCCTGTTTATTTAAAGTTCTAATATTTAAATGAGGGAAGCTTTAGAGATTGAAAAATATAAGAAAAGAGAAAGAGAGTATTGAAAAAGAAAGGGAAAAAAAAAAGAAAAATAGAGAAGTGTTAAACCATAGATTGAAGCAAATCAGAAGAAAGATGAAATAGAAGAGGAAGGCAATCAAGTGTAAATAAACGGTTTTCGTCCATATACTAATAGTGAGGGCATTTTTAACATTGTTTTTTAAGGTTAAGAGTATTAATGTGAAAGTTTAAATATATTTTTAAAATGAGGTACTAACGATTTTTGTCCATATATTAACGGTAAAAGTATTTTAAAACTTTTTTGGAAAGTTTAAGGGTTTTAATGAAACTTTTGAAAGTTTAGAGGTATTTTTGAAACAAAGTACAAATTTTAGAGGTATTTTTGAAATAAAGTAATAACGGTTTCCATCCAAAATTAATGGTAAGGGTATTTTTGAACTTTTTTTTTTTAAGTTTAAGGATATAAATGAAACTTTTGAAAGTTCGGAGGTATTTTTGAAACAAAGTACAAAGTTCAGAGGTATTTTCTATAATGTAGCCTGTTATATACTATCCTGCTGTCAACATTACTACGTAGATTAATTAAGTCGTATTTAAACTAAGATTTCAAATCAAACATGAGCTTTGGACTAAAAAAAAAACTTAGCTCAATGGTGAACTCGAATCATCTATATTGACTAAGATGAGTATTGAGTGAGTGAATATATATTAATATTGACAAGAATTAAAATAATTATTTTTGTGTGTGTAAAGTTTTTATGATTAAAATAGACATTTTGACGGTTCAATGACCAAAATAATTAATTTTTAAAAGTTCAAAAACAAAAATGAACAATATAAAAGTTTAGTTTTTGAAATTTTAGCTTATAAACATTACTTTCACTTATGAGTTTCTCCGTTTCATTGTCTATTTTCTAAAATTATTTTCAAAATCCAAGCCAAGTTTTAAAAACTAAAATAATAAAAAAAAACAAAAAAAAAACTTGTTTTTGTGTTTTAAAATTTAGTTAAAAATTCAAATATTTCTTTAAAATATTAAAAATTGTGGTAAAGAAATTACAAGTAAACACGCATAAATTTTAAAAATAGAAAACTAAAAACAAAATTATTATCAAATGGGCTTATTTAATAACATTTTCATAAACAAACTTGTTTGATAATGGATCCTTCTAAAAAATGAGTATCTAAAATTCTGACAATAGAGGTCCCGTTTGATAACGTCTCGTTTCTTGTTTAAGTTTTTCGTTTCTTGTTTCTGTTTCTTAAAAACTAAAAACAGAAACATGTTTGATAACTATTTCTGTTTCTTTTTTTTTTGGTAAAAATAAAATTTAGTACATATACTATAATAAAACATATAACATGCATTAAAATAAATATAAAACAATTATAAAGAGGTTATAGTATTTTATTAAGGCCCAACACCTAATTAATAATAATAAATTTTATCCTTCAAATATTGTTCAAATTTGATTTGCAATGTTATTTCTCACTTCAATCAATTCACCTTGAACAATTTTGACTTACAAGATTTAGTTCAATTAGACGAATTTGTAAATTATCTAAGTTCAGACAATCTAACATATCCACATTTCTTTAATTTAATAATAAACTTTATTTTTATTTTTCTTTAAAAATGCATTAGCCAGTAATACACGCAAGTAAAATAAAATTAAAAAAAAAAAGAGAGAGAGAGAGAGAATGTATATATTTTTTATATTAATACATTATTAGTTTATTTATTTAATAAAAAAATAAAATCTTATCAAAAGGAAAAATAATAGAGAATTAAATATAAAATAATAACTATAAGCTCGTTAATGTAAAGTAAAAAAAAATAAAAAAATAAGAGAGAAGAGAAAAACATAAACGAAAAGAAAAATGTAAAAAGAAAAAAATATATAATAAACTATTAAAAGGAAAAAAATTATAATGAAAGAGAGAGAACAAATATAAAAAAATAAATCAAAAAATAAAAATAAAAAATAAGAAAAAAAACAAAAAGATTAAAAAGAATTAAAAGAAAAAAAATAGAATGGAAGAAAGAAAAAGAAGAGAGAGGATAGATGAATAAGAAGAAAAATATAAATATATGCATGAAACTTAAAAAAAAAAAATAGAAACAAAATTTGAAAAATCATGAACGTTATCAAACGAGAACAGAGTTTTTGTTGTTCTTTTCGATCTTCTTGCTATCTTTCAATCTGACACTCTCTTTCCATCTTGGGTTCACCAACTCCTTGCCCCAATTTCTCCTCTGTCTCTTTCTCTCTCTCTTTGCGTTACAGGGTTTCTTTATTTTTTTTCTTGGTTTCTGTTTTTTTGTTTTCCTTTTAAAATTATACATGATTTTGTTTGAACTACTACTTTTTCATATTAAAAATTAATTATTTTATTAATTATCTATTAATATGACTTTAATTATCATTTTCAAAAGAACAAAATATTTAAATTAATAAATAATCATTTCACTTTTTAAATAAGTTTAAAATTCCTTTTATAAAATATTATGTTTACATTGTTTTTTATGAACAATTATGTCCACATTAATAATATTTTTTTAATATTTTTTTAAACATAATGGAAATGTTGATTTGCCTATTATTTCAATAGGAATATTGATATGTTAACAAAAATTTAATATTTCGAGTGTTATTGGTTAACGAAAAACATATGCATCTTTTTTTATTATTATTGTTTTCAATTTTTCTTTGGGACTTGAATTTTATTATATATGCCAAAGTGAGAATAACTTAGCAATAATTAACATGTATCATGACCAAGAGATCATAGATTCGAATTCCCCCAACTCCAATGTTGAACTAAAAAAAATTATTATATTACCTATTATAAACTTTTTATAACTATATTATGTTTATTTTAATGCATATTATATAGTTTATTTTAATACTATATATCTACTAATTTTATTTGAAATAAAAAACAAGAAATAAGAACACAAATTTCAAACACATTTTTGTTTTTGCTTCTTTTTTGTAAGAAACAAAAAACATAAATGATTACCAAATGTATTTCTATTTTTAGTTCTTAAAATAATAAAAATAAGAAATAGAAACATAAACATTATCAAACGGACTCTTGAGATCCAAATAAAAAAAATCTTAAATTTAAAAGTTTAGGGCTCTCTTGTTTTTAGTTTTTAAAAAACGGTTGTGTTTATAACTTATTAATTTCCTGGTTTTTGTTTTTTAAAATGTTTTTAGAATTTTGAAGAAAAACTGAAAACCAAAAAAAAAAAGTTTTTGACGGCAGCTTTTCGTTTTCGAAAAACGGACAGCCTCCGTGCCTCGCTCATAACCACACTGGAAAAACGAAATTGCCTTGCATAAGTTTCATATATTGTATGTATTCTTATAATAAAAAAAAAAAAATTATTACCACTTCTTTTGTACAAAAAAGAATGTCTTTTTACATTTTCAATGTGGGTGGTTTAAAATTATTTGTTCCTTTTGTTATGTTTTTTTTTCAAACTTATTATTTTATTATTTTAAGCTTATACAAATAAATTATATATTTAGTCTCTATCTTGTTCTATATATTTTTTACCCCATAATTTTTAAACTCGTATTTTTGACTTGAACTTTCAATTTCATCACAAATTTAGCTCCAATATGATTTTTCTTTGAAATTTATCAATTTTGTACTATATATATATATTTTATAATGTATTAAAAGCATATGAGAATACTTTTTTTAAACAAACTTTCAAATGAAAACTTATCAGAGAAAAAAATTGCAACAATTTTCAAGTTTAAGGTTTGAGATGCAATTGAATGAAAATGAAATTGAGAGTCCATGACAAAAATTGATATAACTTGAAGGTTTATGGATAAAATTGATTATTTTTTTTTTGGAAAATATTGTAAAAATAGTTCAATTTTATTTTTATAAAAAAAATATAAAATTAAAAACAATAATCAAATGTTGTTTTGATATATATATATATATATATATATCAAACCTATCATCAAATTGAGACAACCTAGGATAAAAGTGGATTTTTTCCCCCATGTATGGATAAAGTTCGAGGTTCCGAGGCCGAAACCAACGGACATAATAATAAATTAATATATATAAAAGGGAGAGAGGAAAAAAAAACGGGAAGGAAGACATAAAGGAGACAGGGACCGGTAAAAATATGCTAATCCAAAAACTAAGCGAGTAAATTCCAAGCTAAACGCAGAGATGGATTATGAATCGGCGACAAGGGATGACGACGAGTCACTTCTTGGGAAGATAAAAGCCAAAAGCGAAGGAGCTCCTCTTTCGAAAGAGACGTACGGAACTTGTTTCCAGCGACGAATCGAGCAATACAATCACCAATTTCACCGATGAAGAAAAAGCTAATCCAGCTCCCTCCTTCGCTTCTCTGAACAAGCAATCCAACAATTTTCACCCGAAACATTGCAGTTACAGTCATGGAGAAGAATCGGAGCGGAGAAAGAGGAACGATGGCGTTTTCGTCGTCGGCGGATAGCAATATGAGGGCTCGTCCGAGCAACACCACTAGCACCGACTACAGAGCTGCGGCACTTGTGCAATACAATGCCGATGCTGGACTTTTGAACAAGTTTGAGCAATCGGATGCCTCTGGTGAGTCTTTTAACTATTCGAGGTCAGTTCTTGAAGCTCCTCAATCTGTTCCCGAGGAACAAATTACTGCTTATCTGTCTAGGATTCAGAGGGGTGGGCTGGTTCAACCGTTTGGTTGTTTGCTTGCGATTGAAGAATCTAGTTTTAAGATTATTAGCTATAGTGAGAATTGTTTTGAATTATTGGGGCTTAACGATCAATTTGAGTCGGCACAGGAGAAGGGTTTGATTGGGGTTGATATGAGAGCTCTGTTTACGCCTTCCTCTGGCGCTTCTTTGGCGAAAGCAGCTTCATCCAGGGAGATTTCGCTGTTGAATCCTGTTTGGGTCTATTCTAGGACTACTCAGAAGCCATTTTATGCTATATTGCATAGGATTGATGTAGGGATTGTGATTGATTTGGAGCCTGCACGGTCTTTTGATCCTGCATTGTCGCTTGCTGGTGCAGTGCAGTCGCAGAAACTTGCAGTTCGGGCGATTTCCAGGTTGCAGGCTCTACCTTCTGGTGATATTGGTGTTTTATGTGACACGGTTGTGGAAGATGTTCAGAAGCTTACAGGGTATGATAGAGTGATGGTGTATAAGTTCCATGATGATGAACATGGTGAAGTAGTGTCAGAAATCAGAAGGTCAGACTTAGAGCCATACCTCGGTTTGCATTATCCTGCCATTGATATACCTCAAGCTGCTCGTTTTTTGTTCAAGCAAAACCGCATCAGGATAATTTGCGATTGCAACGCGAAGCCTGTGCGGGTCATTCAAAGCGATGAACTAAAGCAGCCTCTTTGTTTGGTTAATTCAACCCTTCGATCACCTCATAGCTGTCATTTGCAGTACATGGCAAATATGGGTTCCTTAGCCTCATTAGCGATGGCAGTAATCATGAATAGTGATAACTCGCCAACAAAGTTATGGGGCCTGGTAGTGTGCCACCATACTTCTCCGCGATATGTCCCTTTCCCACTTCGTTATGCTTGTGAGTTTCTCATGCAGGCGTTCGGGCTGCAGCTTTACATGGAGCTTCAATTGTCATTACAATTAACAGAGAAAAAGGTTCTCAAGACACAAACTTTACTTTGTGACATGCTCCTTCGAGGCTCCCCATATGCATTGCTGACTCAGTCTCCTAGTATAATGGATCTTGTAAAGTGTGATGGTGCAGCGTTGTACTATAATGGGTCATGTTTTTTACTAGGTGTAACTCCAACTGAAGCACAAGTCCAAGATCTTGCAGAGTGGGTACTCAATAACCATGGGGATTCTACAGGACTGAGCACGGATAGTTTGGCTGATGCTGGCTACCCTGAAGCTGCTTCACTAGGTGATGCTGTGTGTGGTATGGCAGCTGCAAGAATTAGTTCAAAGGATTTCTTATTCTGGTTCAGGTCCCATGCTGCAAAGGAAATCCAATGGGGAGGAGCCAAGCATCATCCAGATGATAAGGATGATGGTGGAAGAATGCACCCAAGATCATCATTTAAAGCGTTTCTTGAAGTTGCAAAGAGCAGAAGTATGCCTTGGGAAGTTCAAGAAATAAATGTCATTCACTCATTGCAGCTTATTATGAGGGAGTCTTTTTCAAACACTAGGGACAGTGATTCAAAGGCAGAAATTTCTGCACGGCAGAGTGATACTGAGTTCCAGGATATCGACGAACTCAGCTCAGTAGCTTGTGAAATGGTGAGGTTGATTGAAACAGCAACTGTTCCAATTTTTGGGGTTGACTCAACTGGTGTGATCAATGGATGGAATGCTAAAATTTCTGAACTCTTAGGATTACAAACTAGTGAAGCTTTGGGGAGATCTCTGGTTAATGAAATTGTTCATGAAGATTCACGTGGAACTGTTGGAGATTTACTTTTCCATGCTCTGGAAGGTAAGTGTAGATATCACGGGCATTTAATATTAGTTGCTTAAGTCAAGAGGCATGGCAATAGAAAATTGAATATAGACTTAAAGTGTGATAGAAAAAGTTCTCAATCGGGACTTCTATGTTCTACCATTATCTTCATAGGGGAGAGTCAGCCTTCTAGTTTATGAAGCTAACTATTGATTCGATCACCAAGTATAATAGCATAGCAATAGCCCTCTACTTTTTCTTTTCCCCCCCTTCCCTTGTTATATGACTGTCCTTGTGTTTTTCAGGTAAGGAAGACAAAAATGTGGAGTTAAAACTGAGAAGTTTTGGATCTGATAAAGAAAACTCTACCATTTATATTGTAGTTAATGCTTGCACAAGTAAGGATTACACGAACAAAGTTGTCGGGGTTTGCTTTGTTGGGAAAGATGTTACATCCGAGAGAGGTGTGATGGATAAATTTATCCGCCTGCAAGGAGATTATAAGACTATTATTGAAAGTCTGAGTCCATTGATTCCACCAATATTTGCCTCAGACGAGAATGGTTATTGCTGTGAATGGACTGCAGCCATGGAAAAACTTTCTGGTTGGAGGAAAGATGAAGTTATAGGAAAAATGCTAGCAGGTGAGATCTTTGGAAATTTCTGTAGGTTGAAAGGTCTAGATACCCTCACTAGGTTTATGATCCTATTATATCAAGGTGTTGGTGGTGAAGAAACCGAGAAGTTTCCATTAGGATTTTTCGATAAGAATGGGAACTATGTGGAGGTGCTTTTAACATCAAACAAGAGAACTGATGCAGAAGGAAATGTCATTGGTTGTATCTGCTTCCTGCAAATTGTTGAGCCCAACTTGCAAGGGGTCTCTGAAGGACTTGGGCTGGGCGACAGAGAGGGAAATTTGCACCTTAGGGAGTTGACTTACATAAAGCAGGAGATGAAAAATCCTTTAAATGGCATCAGATTTACTCATGAACTCCTTGTAAATTCTGGCATTACGGAAAACCAGAAACTCTTCCTTGATACTAGTGATGCATGCGAGAGACAAATCACAACAATCATGGAGGATATGGACTTCAGAAGTTTAGAAGGAGGGTAAGTACCACCTTGGAAAACATCCACTGTATGTACAATTTTATTTTCTCTACTGCTGGTGATTCGATGTTTCTTTTTGGTTCATCAACCATGCCATGAACTTCTGAATTTGCTAGTTGTTTAACAATCACTTTATTAAACCCAATGCACCTGCATAAAAAAATGAAGCATCCACCGAAGTGAGTGCCAAAGGAAGATTGGAGAAAAGAAAAGTCAAAACTTGAGAGCTAAGTGAACAATTAGGGGATGAATGAATAAGTGTAAGCCACTGGAACACATTTCTGAGGAAATAGAACACGTAGCTAGCCTTGTTAAATATGATCTTACTTATCTACAAAAGTAGCATTTAATATTGTGCAATGGTTGTTGTAATCTACTTCAAGAAAAATAAAGATGTACACAGACACATCTGTTTACGTTGCTGGGCCGTTCCTAGGCAGAGCAGAACGGCCTAGCAACAAGGAAATTTCTTCATTGCAGCCGAAGATTAGAGTAATATTTTCCTCTCACGTATCATAGCCCCAATGTAAGTTATTAGTGAGAATTGGTTCTGGTTTCTAAGAAAAGATACAGATAAATGTTGGCTCCCTTTTGTGGGCTTTATTTTTGTATGCCCTTGTATTCTTTCATTTTTTCTCAATGAAAGTTCGGTTAGCCTATGGAAAAATGGTTTACTTGTTTAACAATAAAAAGACAATCCAGCTAATTTAGTACTCATAACATTTCCACCGGGGGCTGAATGAATCCAAGTACACCGAAGAATACATTTCTTCTGCAGATATCCCTTAGTTTCTTCTCCTCTAGAAAACACAAAAAGTGCACAGATACCTTAGCCTCTATTGAACTCGAATTGTCAATTATCTTGTTATGCATTTATATCTCTATAGTCTGCTGAACTCTGTTCTACGCTGCTCTGATTTTCTCCTTGTTTAACAGCCAAGTAGAGATAAACAGAGAAGAATTTCTCCTCGGGAGTGTTCTGGATGCCATTATCTGTCAAATCATGACTGTTGTCAGAGAGAAGAACATACAACTTTTTCATGAAATTCCAGAAGAAATCAAAATGTTAACTCTTTGTGGCGATCAAATTAAGCTTCAGCTGGTTTTGTCAGATTTATTACTTAGCGTAGTGCAGTACGCGCCTGTTCTGGATGGTTGGGTTGAAATCAAAATTTCAGCTGGTTTGAAGCTCATACAAGATGGAAATGAACATATTCACCTGCAGATCAGGTACTCTAGTAACTCGTCCATTTTGCTTTGGAACCACTCTTTTTTCCTGGTTTTATATCATATTTTCTTTGTATGGCTTTGTCTTGTATTTGTATGGAACTGGAAAGAGAGTAAACATATCACAATACTGCCATGGGTTTGATTCAGTAGATGTGAAGGTTGCTTGGTGAACTCAAAATTCTTCTTCGGTAACTATTTAATCCCTAAGTCTGTTGAGGTGTAATGTGAGTCTTACGTGGCAGCCACGTGTATACTACCAACCCATCATCTCTTTTCTACACATGACTTATCTTTTTGTACAGGTGGGGTCAAGGTGTTAATGAGATTTTTGTTTATACTGTAGGTACTAAATCATTATAAAATTTAAATGAATTCGCAACATATTAAAGATTAGAGGCTAAATCATTCTAAATTTTAAACTATAGGACTAAATCATTATTTTAATGAAAGCTTCAATGAAATGCACAAACAAAATGTTTTTTCTAAACATCATTTTAGTGGTCTAGATTTATCCATGTATGTTCTCTGTTTGATCATATCATGATTGAATTGTTTGTAGTGGTCATTTCTTTAATCCATATTTCTCTGTGATCTTGCTACTAGTCTTGAAAGGCAAAAGAACTGGGACAAAGATTTATTTTGGTTTCTTTGTATGTAGAATGTCACATCCAGGTCAAGGTCTGCCTTCTGAACTAATCCAAGATATGGTTGGAGGAGGACAACAGTGGACTTCACAGCGAGGCCTCGCCCTAAACCTGTCACGTAGACTTCTCCATAAATTGAACGGTAATGTTCGCTACGTTAGAGAGCAAACTAAATGCTACTTCCTCATCGATCTCGAACTCAAGTTAAGGCGCTCGAGGGGGTCAATGGAAGCTTCTACAAGCCAAAGGACATGAGTTTCTTTTCTTGAGCTGATGCACGCTTCTACAAACGGTATCGAGAACGTTGTTCTCTAAGATGCACCAATTCCAAGCCTGGACAATGCCGAAATCCAGCAGAGTCCCAACACATACATGTCACCTGATACACGAAAAGCATACAATTAGTCCATCATTTTTCGGTTGCGATTCCAAGGGTTCTTGACACGTTCAATGGTCAAATTTGATGTGAAATTGTATGCAATGTTTGTAAATGGCAAAGTCGGGTTTACAGGTTGTGTAGCTCTGTATGGGTTGTTGCCGCTGCTGGTGCATGTTTCAGCAATGTGGCAATGTATACAAAACATGCGGTTTTCTTTTGTTGTGTTATGGACATGAATAACCTACTCTAGTATTTGAGCATTCTTTTTTTTTTTTTTTTAAAGTACAGCAAATGAGGGTTATGGAGAATTGAATCTTTGACCTCAAGAGAAGGAGTGCATGTCAATTACTGTTGAGCACCGTGATTATTATGAAACAAAAAGGGCCGAGTCAATGTTGGTCAGAGTAATTTAAAAAAATAATCATTTTGGTTACTTTCATTATTATATGGTTGATTGCTTCTCCAATGGATTATATGGTTTTATATGGTTTTGATGTGGGCGTATTTGAAGTCATATAAATCGGTGGAGGTAGGCAATTGATCTGAGAGGATATTAGGTCTACTTAATATTAGATTTTAAATATAAATTAATTGTTGTTAAAAAGTAGAAATTTCTATTACATTAATTGAGATTGATTACACCGGCACAAAGGAGGAGAAATTGAGGGTGGAGGTTTGACAATAGAATAGCAGTAGCAATTATGGATAATTTGGAGTCAAAATAAAATAACTTTGAAAGTTTAGAGACAAAAGTGGTATTTAAAATTATTTATATTTTCTTTTTAGTTCAACAACATTTGAGAGTAGAACCTTTGTAAAAAAAAAAATGGGGGACTTATCCCCACCTCCTTCGTTGAACTAAAAAAATTTCGGACAAAAATTAATTTATTTTAATAATTGTATCAATTAAAATCACAAACTAATAATTGCATCAATTTAAATTTTGAATTTTTACAAGTGTATTAATTTACATTTTTTGTTAAATTCCGTTTGAAAAATATTAGTTCAATGTGTGAAAACTTATAATTGTATCAATTAAACTCCTTAACTTACATAAATAAATCAATTTAGACTCTTCATCTGAATATCGATCAATTCTTATGTGATTTTTAAAAAAATTTAGACCCTTTATTTAAAAATTGTCCGCACATTTGACATGGAGAGTTTAAATACATACCATTATTAATTTAGAGTTTTAAACCATACAAATTCTAAATATAGGCTATAAATTGATTTTTGCCCAAAACTTTACTCTTTTCTGTTCTACCAGAAAAAGATAAACTGTCGCGTGTTCAAAGTTTTAATTGCTAAAATATCTGAAAGATGGCGTTTATGAAACAGTGATTCAGAGCTCCCATTGTCGACCTCGCCGAGCCGAAGATAATGCAGAGAACTTCACCGCTCTGTTCATCGAGCTCATTCTCTCATTCTTTCCCATATATTTCCATTCTCAATCGATGCACCAACCCTTTTCGAAGACGTTTCGCTCTTGCTTGCAAGTGCCCGGTTTCGTCGATACTTCAGGTGACCTCGTATCATCTCCATAGTTTTCAAATTCCGCTGCCTTCCCGCCGTAGAGTTGGTACGTTATTCCAGTTCGATTATTACTTTAATTTATCTCGCCTAACTTAGACCCGACGGGAGGCGTCTGTTTTGGTGCTTTATGTGTCTATTATGTGTTTTCGTCGGAATACGGGTTAGAATAGAATGGATTTCTTGGTATTGATCAACAATTTGAAGGGAACATGTCATTAGATAGAGCTTTTTTTTGTAGGAGTTTGCTTGGGAGTTGAAGTAAGTGATTTCGATGTGAAGTGATAATTTGTTTTGGCATTTCAGCTGCTTCTGAGATTTTTGAAACTGTGGAGGCTCCGTTGGGATTTGTTGAAATTGGTTACATATCCAATGTTCACGGGACTCAGGGGGAAGTCCGAGTAAAACCCATTACTGATTTTCCGGAATTGCGATTCTCCACGGTAGGCCAATGGCAAAAATTCTCGAAAGAACTTATACATTTATACACGCATTAATTGAATGAGCTGCTCCTCGCATTTTGAAATGAATTCGAACTCTTTCATTATATGCCCTGTGCACCAATTATTTGTAGAAGGAAAAGAAAACCCTTCGACGCAGTGCTGTAATTTTGATATATAAATTGTAATCAATCCTTTTTTAGAAAAATTATTAGGCGGATTGTATCCTATCAAGTTTTTATACAAATACTCAAACCAACCAATTTACTTGCCCTCAAATCAATAGCAATTGATGCTTAACCCCTTTTCTTTAGCCCGGCACAAGATGGTTGAAGCAGCAAGTTTCAGGAAGGGAAGAAATCCGAGAAGTTGACCTGGAAGATGGAAGGGAACACCCTGGTCGAAAGAGTTGGATATTGAAGTTTATAGGAATTGATACTGCTGAACAGGTAAACCTATTTCCCTTTTTGTGTATGCTTAATCATGTTTTTATTCTAAAATTTTATTTTTCTTCTTATTATTACTTCATGTGACTGTTTATGATCAATGTATAGAAGCCATGAGATTATTTTTATTATTATTGAAATTATTGTTTTTTGACACACGAGTAGTAGTTAAAAGAAAAAAAAACAATGCAAGGATCTAAGTCAGCCTGGAAGATTTTACTATTTTCACCGATGTTGTTATAGAGTCATAATCAACTATTTGGAATTATAACATGTCAGTAGGCCTGATTTCATAATCTATTCAGGCCAAGCAACTCATTGGATCCACTCTCCTTGTGAGGGAAGAAGACCGACCAGAGCTGGAAGAAGGTGAATTTTATTCCCGTGATCTTGTTGGCATGAGTGTTATTCTAAAGGTATGAAAATGTTTTTGCATGTATAAATTATCTCTCAAACACATTCATTTACTTATTATAACATTATTATTATTAAGGAGGAAAGCCCCCTGCACCCCTTCAGGGAAGTGATCTAATTTATTGAAGTATGCAGTTATTCATTGTTTAGGTCTGGTCGTGGAGATTTATTGCTTTTCTGTATTTTAGAATGAGGATGTATTTGATGCGGCTCGTTGCTTGTTTACAAATTATGGATGATTGCTTCCTTCAGGGAAAATAGTTTCCCGAACTGCTATTTATAAGTATAGAACTTTTCATACACTACCTATCTTGAATTGTGCTTTGCACTAATAATAAATTTTTTCTTTCATTAATGGCTACTTTTGTTTTATCTCTTCCCAAAAATATGCTATATATATTTTTTCTTTAGTTGCCTTTGGTTGTTTGTAATACTGATTGCATACAACCCTTCAGGAAACAGGTCAATCTCTGGGAACTGTTGTTAATGTATTTGATAGTGGGGGGGCAGATCTTTTACATGTCATGCTTAATAGTTCTGAAGATGTTCTTGATACCAACGGAAATCCAACATCAACAGAGACTGGAGTATCTGGTCGACTCGTTTGGATACCTTTTGTCGAAGCTATTGTTCCTATTGTTGATCTCCAAAGACGAGAAATGAAAATTACCCCTCCAAAAGGTCTTCTGGAATTAAATTTGCATTCTGACGAGAGATCAAAGAAAGAACGACGCCAACTTGTGAGACATACTCTTTTTCACTCTGTTCCTGCTTTATACATAAATTAAGTAAAGATGCCAACTTATTTTAAGTAATTAATGCACTGACGAACTGTCTTCATATTATTCAAGCGCTTGAACTTCATGTTACATAAGTGCTTCTTTATACATGTTTTTGTTGCAATTTATGTATTTGATGACAGAAATATTCTGCTGCTGTTTTTTTTTTCCCAATCGTCTTTTGCTTGCAAACTTAAGTTCTTTTTCCTGATCTCGACTCTTAGTCTGGTAACCTAGCTTATCCATTGTAGGAATGGAAAGAAAGGAAAAAATTCCAAAAACGTCTGGTAGCTGCAAAAAAGAAACTGTCTGAAATGGAACAGAAACACGTATTTGATGGTTTCAAATTTGGAGAAAAAGCACAGGGAAGGTTACTCGCCGATCAGATAGTTGGAGTGAATTCTAAGTTGCTTCAAAAAGCTTTACGAGATATTGAGATTCCTCCAAGAAGGTGTAGTTTAATTTTGAATTAGATATAGTTTGTTCTCTATATTTTTATTCATTTTGTTTCTCCAAGAAGGTATAGTTTAATTTTGAATTAGACATAGTTTGTTCTCTATCCTTCTGTACATGTTGTTTTCTGTGTATCATGATTAAATTCAATTAAAGTGATGAATTTAAGTGATAGTTTATGCCTCCAGACTCTTTTGGAATCTGTACATAACCAATTGCTGGGCCAGGTGGCTAAGTCATTGATTCTTTATTTAATTCAGAGTTTGCTAATCATGTCATTATCTGTTCAGGATCTTAAATGTTACAAATGTTTATTCCCTTTTCTTCTTGTTCTTTTTTGAAAGATATCAATATGATTAGTTAAAATTCAGGAGTTTCTCCTTCATTTAAGATTCACTTTCAATGGGTTTTATGAAGTTTTAAGGTCATAATATATTTTTAACATTGTCGTTGTCTAATTTGAGAGTTTCCTTGAAGTCAATGAGTTCATGTGTGTTTAAATCCTTTTGTCTACTTTTCAATGCACCGACCCTTGTATTCTCAATTGACTCCTTGAATCAGATTGACGGATAACAAGCTATTCCATGCCTCTAAATTGGAGAAAATACGAAATACTTTGAGGATATCAGATGAATGTGTCACTTCTGGTGCAAATGAAGAGGAACTTGGTAAACATACCAATTTGCAGGAAGAGGGACTCAATCTCATATCTTCTGGAAAAACTGCCGTTGTTTTAGTTGTTAATGATGAGGGATGTTACTCTGACCTTGATATTGTTTGCGATAACTCTGAGCATCCAACATCTTCTTCCCTTCCTGATCTACTTTGTGATGATAGGAGGTTTGCGAAGGTTGTATTTTTTTTCTGGCCCTTTATATTGATGGATTATTTTAATTTTTTGAATAATAAGTTTGTCTGCTGTGATTCAGTGTGCAGTAGTTAGATGTCTAATCGAAGAAATTTACTAGGATTTACTTGCTGAAATGACAATATAGGTTGGTTACATTAGCTTTTAGGCATTTTTATGCATTAAGGTGGGAAGGGTATTACTTGGATCTTCATTGGATTCTACTAAGATAAATATTGAAATATTAATGAGCATGGATCTTTGAGAACATTTTCTGAATTAAACATGTGTACTGCGCAGATTGAAGACCGCTCATACGTGCCTCTGATTTTGGTATGCTCAGCTTCCAGAATTCATTCAATTGAACAGCTTTTTATGGACAATGATTACTTTGCCTTCGATTCTGAAAAGGTTGGTGAGCAGACTATAAGTGAAGTTTTTTTTCTATTATTTCATGATGGTAATTTATATTTTCAATATTTCATTTAGTAAATTGTTTTTCATAATGTTATTTGGGTCAATATCCATTACTTCTTTTTACTCTTCTATTGCGAGCAAGGTTTTAATTATGCGTACACAATGTGAACAGTGTTTTAAGCGCCTAGGCACGCTTTGACGTGAGGCACCCTAACTAAGGTGCACAATCTTCCAGAAGAGCACGTATGCCACAGCGCCTTTTGGCTGTTTAATACCTTTCAAAAACCCTTTTTTTTTCTTTCTGAATAATCTTCTAAAAAACCTCTATTTCTTAACTTTTTGATTAACTCTTTTATATATAAAAAAAAGTTATATACATTTTTCTATTTATATTGTGTACCTCTTAATGGGAAAAAGAAAACTTTTTTTTTTTTTTTGGCATCTTGAGCTTAAGCCTGGGAGGACCATTGTGCTTTAGTACGCCTCGGGTGCCTTAAAAAGCATTATGGTGAACATGTGAAGTCTACACAGGCCAAGTAATGGAGTCGTCAACGCTAAACGACTTATATAAGACGTCCTAAAAGTTTGGAATAATTGAAAACACCTTCCCCTAGCTTTAACATCTGTAATTAATCAGTGATATTGACGAAGGAGCAGTGTCTATTATGGGGTGCTTTAAGCTAGAGCAATCATTATGGAGCCGTTAACAAATTTCATGCTTAATAACTTGGAACCAATTTTCCAGATCTGGTTTTTGGAAGAAGAGAGACTTCCAGTTGTTAGCAATGTGGCAGATGAACAGAACAAATACAAGATTTTGATGAAATCACCATGGGAAATTCTACAAAACCCAGTTGGTTCTGGAGGAGTCATCAACTTGCTTGCATCGTCTAGCATTCTGGATAGTCTCACCGAAATTGGTGTGGAGTACGTCGAGGTTAGGCATTCGAGATGTTATCTTGTTACGGTTTATAGTCCTGAGTTTGCTTATCCATTGATTTAACAATGTACCTTCTTATAGATCTGCAGCAGCAGCCATAGTAGTGCTGGCATGAACACTCTACTTCTTGGGCGTATCGCATCGTGCGGCACTAATATCGGGATTCAGCTCCATAAAGGTGACAATGACTTTGAGAAAAGCTTTGACTTGATATTCTCAATGAACTTCATAAAGAAATTGATGAATAAAATTGATAAGCTTCAGTTCTATGCCATCCCCAAATCAAATGCACATGTTGAAAAGGTTGAGAAAGAGTGGGTTAATGTTAGCCCTTCCTCTCCTAACTCCTACCAACTCTGTTCTTCAATCTTTAGTTGGATAGACGAGTGTTCTTTTGATGAAATCTGTATGATGGAAATTGCTTAATAGATCACTGGTCTTATATATACAAAATGTCATCTTCTCTTTATATCTTTTACCAGCTTTCTCCTCTCCTCCTTACTCGTATAGTTACATTCAAATTTGGTTTCACTTTTAAGGGATTTTGTTTAGGTGATAACCTTTTCCTCTCCTCATTATTATTATCATTATTTTTTTATGTCCATAAACATTCTTCCATTTTTTTCGATGAAAGCTCGGCTTTTTACCTAAAAAAAAAAAAATTAGTATGGAAAGTTGATGTTCATGTTTTTTAGTGCCCTTTGGAGATTTCTTTTCGATCCAATCTTGATTCTATCGAAGTGTAATTGGAACTCGTTATGTGATTTATTTATTTACTTCTTTGTTGAATGGTTATCCACCTTAAGACCCATCTGGTTGTTGGTTAACTAGATGTCTTAAGTATCTCCATATATATGAGTTTTAGAGCATTAAATGTGAATAATTTTAAATTTTGCTTTTAAACTACATATGGTATCTTTCAAGAACTTTCATGTTTGTCTATTTGGTCTTTGAACTTTAAAAAATGTTTAATACATCTTTAAACTTTCAATTTATGTCTAATAGTCCTTGAATTTTTTATTTTGTGTTTAATAGGTCCTTGATCTATTAGACGCTATACACAAAATTAGAAGTTTATGGTCTTATTAGACATACAATTTAATTTTATATTTAATAGATCAGATAATTTTTGAAAAATTTAAATATGTCAAAAACCTATTAAACACAAAATTGGAAATTCAAAAGACCTATTAAACACAAATTGGAAATTCAAAGATCTATTAGACATTTTTAAAGTTCAAGGATCTATTAGATATAAAATTAAAAATTTAAAGACCTATTAGATATTTTTTTAAGTTTAAGAACTAAACTTGTAATTTAACAAAAAAAAAAAACAATATGTCTTGCATACTCCCTATGTTCACCCTATAATTTTTCTTTATAAATAATTTTAAGGAAAAAATCATTTTATATACTTAAACTTTGGGAGTTGTAGCCAATATGAGCAAGCTTGTTTAGGCATATACTCTCAACGGAGATGTCAAATGTTTGAATCTCTTACTCTCAAATGTTGCTGAACTAAAAAATAAAAAACTTTGGGAGTTGTACCAATTAAAACTTCAAACTAATATTTGTATCATTTTAAACCCTAGACTTTTATGAGTGCTTTCATGAAATTATTCTTAAATAAAGAAAGAGAATAGAGTTTTAATTGATACAATTATTAGTTTGAGGTCTTAAATGATACAACTCCCAAAGTTCAATGACATAAATTGATTGTTTTCTTTAATTTAAATATTGATGGATCTCATATTATTTTAAAATGGTATAGGAAAATTTTCTCTTCCCAACTGCATTATGAATGCCACTAGCTGAAGATCATTAGGCAGTAACCTATGTGACAAATATTCATCCATGATCCATCCTAAGGCCTACTTTCTCACAGAGAAAAAGGGTAGACATTTGAATCTATGATTTTTTAAGAACGTTACTAGTCTTTCTATTAGAACAATGTTCAAGTTAGCATGAAAGAAAAATACTTGTTAACCAAATAAATTTCTATTTGTATTTTAAAAAACAAGTTTGATTGCTTAGGCCTCATCTGATAACTATTTGGTTTTTTGTTTTTAAAAATTAAGCCTATACATATTACTTTCACATATACGTTCATTGTTTTGTTATCTACTTTTTACATATGTTTTTAAAAATTAAGCCAAGTTTTGGAACCTAAAAAAAGTAGTTTTCGAAATTTTGTTTTTGTTTTTGGAATTTAGCTAAGAACTCAAATATTTTCTTAAGAAAAATGAAAACCATTATAGAGATGAAAACCATTGTAGAGAAATTATGAGAAAAGAAGCACAATTTTCAAAAACCAAAAATTAAATGGTTATCAAATGGGGCCTTATCATTTTTTTTTATTTGTTTTCCATTAATTCACCTTATTTATTTATTTATTTAGAATTATACTTGTTAAATTCCATGAAACCCTTTAAGTTGTTTCTTAAATTTTAGAAAGTTTCAATTATGTTCCTACCATTTATAGTATGCTTCTTATTAATGCATACCAAATACTATAAAGGTGTTGTTTGGAATGGGCTATTTGGGTAAAAAATTACAGGGAGTAAGAGTTAGGAAGTCTGTGTTTGTGGTACAAAGTTATTTAGTCTGGAGTTATAAAAAAATAAACTAAAAAAAAAGATAAGATTATTATTTGTTATAAGTAATTTTTGTTTAAACTTTAAAAGAAAATTGTAGATGACGTGGAGGAAGTGAGATAGAGAGGCTTTTATCAATTAAAAAAATTGTTATGCAGTATTCTAATTTAGATTAAAATTTTCAATTTAAATAATAGTATCATATCTAAAATATTATTATATAATTTATATTTAAAAAACAAAATTATAGAATAAAAAGAAAAATATTTTTGTTAAAAATTTATTATATTATAGGATAAAAATAAAAATATTTTTTAATAATTATTTATATTTAATTAGTAATTAATAATAATTATGAGAAATTTTATATAAAAATAAAGAAAATTTTTAAATTAAGAAATTAAAAAAAAATTATGTAAAAAAAAAGAGAGAGAAAGGAGAGGAGAAGAGAGAGAGGTGTGAGGTGAAGAAAAAAGAGGTAGAAAAGTTGTGGAGCTCACAATAAAGAATTGTAAGAGAAATTAATAAATTTATGGAGTTAAAATATCTTTGGGCCAAAGAAGAAGTTGTTAAGAGTTATTAATCTTTTCCAACTTCTCAATCCAAACACCTCCTACATGTTCAATCTCGCATACATATTTTTTGACTCATTAATAAAAAAAAAGCTACAAATTATTAACTTGTCATTATGAAATTTGTTAAAAATGACTATTTGAAAATTGTAAATAGAAGTGCCCCATGGAAAGAAATTTGACTATAGGGACGATATAGATAAATGCTCACATGAAAAGGGCAAATGTGAAAATTTCCCTAATACAAATGTAATGGGCCCTCTGTTAGAGCCCATGGGCCAGAGATACAAAACCGAGTTGCCAAACAGGGCCCAAACTCTTCAAATCAAAAGAAAAGAAACCCTAATCGAACGGGCATTCTCTATATATACCATTCAGACCTTATGAGCTTATCGTCGAAGCTGGGACGGCCAAGAGAAACCCTAGTTTCTGTGAGTTCCTCTCTCTGATCCGTCGCTAGGGTTTATTTCGTTCTTATCCTATTTGAACTCTGTTTCTTTGCCTTTGAGTTAATGAGATTTCATTCTATTGCGTGAATGTTTTTCAATCGTTTTGGTTAATCCAGTTTAGTTCATCCAGCGTGTGAACTATCTGTTATTTTCGTGTCATTTGGGTTTGATTTTAAGTTTTCTAGGATTTTGTAGCTTTGAGCTGATGAATAATCGTACTCGTTATGAAATCTCTAGGTATAAGCGAAGATGGCGGTGCCTTTGCTGTCGAAGAAGATCGTGAAGAAGAGGACAAAGAAGTTCAAGAGGCCACAGAGTGATCGAAAGATCTCCGTCAAGGTATTTTAGTTTGCTCTGCGCCTTTTCATTTTGTGTATGTCTGTAGGTTAGAATGCTGAATAAGGAAGATGATGATATGTATTGTCGCCCCAGTCTTACTTGCATCAATGGATGCATGATGGTGACTGACAGAGTATCTGATTCTTGTTAGTGTTAGTTCCTCATTTACCGTGATTTGATTTTTGAAGATATGATTGCTAGGTTTTATTTCTGCATTTTCACTTATTTGATGAGGCTTGATGTCGTTTAGAAGGATCTGATGGTAAAATGACGCCCAGATTGATTTGTGTTTTCGGATGCATTCTTGCGAATCACAGATCGACTATCTGATCCTTACTACGATATTAAATATTAATTAGTTTCATGCGAGTAATTCAAACGATTTGTGTTGTGCGTTTTTCATTGTCCAATTTGCCTTTTCTTCCTTGCTTTTTATGTTATTTTTCCAGTCGAATATGGTATTTATTTTTGGGAGACGATGAAAATTTTTTTGACGCCCAGTCTTACTTCTGTCTCTTGACGGAAGATGGTGAGGCTTTATCGACCTTTTATCTGATCCCTCAAAACAGTTTCAAATATTGATTTCTTGGTGTCAAAGTCAAATTATTTACTTTCCAACCATAATCTTTAAGCACCCTTTTTTAAAAAAAGATATACAACACGGCGTGATGATGATAACCCATCATTTCTGCAGTTGAATGATGAATATTTTCATGCACTACCATCTGATCTAAGTTGTATATTCCATTCTGAAATTAGTTTTAACACCTTTTCTTCTCCATTTTATTTGCTTGTCAACTTTTTACTCAATGTTGCAATCTATGATGCAAACTACCCAAATTCCTGATTTGTTGTGATTATATAACCAAATATCACCATCTTTCGGCTGAGGTTGCAGTTTAAGTTTTTTTAGGTCATTTACTGTTTTCTGTAGCTATAAATCTGAAATTGCCCGTGGTATCTAATGTCCAGACTTTCATTTAAATGTCTGGACATTTCGTTTTTAGGGCATAGATCAATTCTATACAGGTCTTTGCGACACGGTTAGCTTATAATTTATAAGCTATTCTGTTACTAAATCCCTGCATACAGATATATTGCTTAATTGCCATTTTCTTTTTAAACCGTGTCACTCAATTAATTCGGGTTTTGATCATCTTGTCTTGAATCATCCGACAGGAAAACTGGAGAAGACCAAAGGGTATTGATTCCAGAGTGAGAAGAAAGTTCAAAGGATGCACGCTGATGCCAAACATTGGTTACGGCACTGACAAAAAGACCCGCCACTACCTGCCTAATGGGTTCAAGAAGTTCCTTGTTCACAATGTTAAGGAGCTCGAACTCCTGATGATGCACAACAGGTTTGTGGAGACCCCTAATATTGACTTATGTTAATCCATCGTCTTTGTATATGGTGCCTTTGTGTGATCCGTTTGTGTTTTTTTACTACAGGATTTACTGTGCTGAGATTGCACACGATGTTTCCACAAGGAAGAGGAAAGAGATTGTTGAGAGGGCAGCCCAACTTGATGTCGTAGTTACCAACAAGCTTGCTAGGTTGCGCAGCCAAGAGGATGAATGAACAATTTAGATCCTTTAATGCAGTTTTCATCATGTTTTGTAGTGAGATTTGGTTAATATATATTTTTTTTTAGTTCAAGAGATTTTGATATTTGATGAGCTCTGAATTTTACAACTGTCACTTAACAATATATTTGGAACTTTGAATTTTGAGGTGTTTAATGCTCCTGCATGCGTGTTGACAAGATTATTCAAAGTGTTTAATGCTCCTTCAAAACTTTGAAGTAGATGATACAAACAAAATGGATCTATTATTATTTTTATATTTCAACACATTTATTTGTAAATGAGATTTTCAATCAATAAGCTGGAATGAAAATTTCGCTGTATATTTTCCCCAAATGTAATTTTTGTACAGGCCTTATTTTAATTGTTTCATATGGTTGGCTGATATTAAACTGGATAGATGTGAACTGCTTCTGTTTCTTTTCCTTTTAACTGCGTCTGTTCAGGTAAAGTATTAATTATAATCAAGATTTTGTAAATTTTGGTTATGGCTTTGATTTTTTTTTTATTGATTACCAATTTTAAGTATGGTAAGTTTTCACGGATTCATAGACTAAATCTTATATAATCTTCGAAGTTTTAGTAGTACTACTAAATTATACTTATGTTCATTCCTTTACTGAAAATAAATAACTAAGTGGCATTTGCTAACAGTTTCAGATAGACTTGGACAATGACATGTCTTCAATTCTCTTGACTAAATATTGCAATTACTAATAATTTCAGATAGTAAAAAGCAATTTATTAAATTTAACAAGTAACGTGTAATTTTGAAACGTTTATTTTTTTTGAGTTCTCTATCGTTCTTTATTTTATTTTCCCATAAAAACTGTGTTTCAAAACAACATCGTAGATTCGTAGTTCATATTCGACATTTTAGAAGTATATTTCAAAATATTCAAACATTGAAGTATATGAGCGCCAACTCATGTTTTAATGAAAATGAAAAAGAAAGAAATAGAGAGAGAGACTAGAGAGAGAGAGAGAGGATCAATAGTGCAGTGCCTGATAGGTTCACATATCAGAGCTTGAATGAGTATAGTTTCTTGGTTTTATTTTTCTTGTTTATTTCCTACCCAATAAAATTTAAAACTTTTCACCAACATTTTTCATCAAAATTCAATTTAAAAGCACCCACCATAAAATTCAAACCAAAATTTTAGTCTGGATATGAATATTGCCTTTCTAATTTACCTATCCACCCTAGGATTATAGGTAGCACAGCAATTTTATCCCCTATGGCAAAGAATATCACTTTCTTAGCTTGTGCAACAGAATGTACCATTTTAAAAAGAAGACTTACAAATGTTGGCAAAGAAAGAATTTTTCTTATCCTTCTTTTGCCTTGAACATGAAGCATTATTCCTACCCTTTACAACTCCAAAGAGCCCTTTAGACACTGCAGCCTTAGCAAGTAAAGAACCAGAACCTTCCTTCCTTTTCATCCCCATTTATAAACCATCTCTGCCCCCCCTTACACATTACATTACAATTTTTTCTCTTCTCTTCAAATCCCAACTTTTGGGTCTTGATTCTTGGGAAACTTCTGATCTTAATTTTTCTCTTTCAATCAGCTTTTTCTTTCTGAATTCACTGCACAAATGGCTAATACACAGATGAAATCCATTGCCACTTTGCTTCTGTTGCTTAACTTCTGCATGTATGCAATTATTTTGGGCATTGGTGGATGGGCCATGAACACTGCAATTGATCATGGATTCATCATTGGTACAATCCAAAATTTGAACTTTTTTCACTTCATAATTTGTTTTTAACTCGAAATATATTGTCAACATTGTCTTAAAAAGATTATCGAGGGGAAAACCTCGGTACTACAATCATTTCACCGATAAAAATTGAAAAGTGACATGAACTTCGATACTATGTTCGTGTCAGCACATGTTGTCATTTCTTGTTTCTTGTTCATCTTAGACGTGTTTCTTTGTTGCAGCTCACTGATGTTACTGTGTGGGAATTTTGCAGGTCCCGGGTTACGACTACCAGCTCATTTTTCACCAATTTACTTCCCCATGGGGAATGCAGCCACTGGTTTCTTTGTGACATTTGCTTTGTTGGCTGCTGTGTTTGGAGCTGCCTCAGCAATCTCAGGACTTAACCATATTCGCTCATGGACTGCTGAAAGCTTAGGTGCAGCGTCCTCTGCTGCTGTTTTTGCTTGGACTCTCACCATCCTTGCCATGGGGTATGTCTTCCCATCTCCTTGCCCTTTCCCCCTTTTGTTCTTGAATTTTTACGTTTGTGTCGACTTTGTCTTTATACTTTCAAAAGTTTGCATCATTCTTGTAATGATCCATGTATTAAAAAATTATTTTTTTAAGTTCAACATGTGGGGTTGGAGGATTCGAACCGTTGACTTTTTGGTCGAAAGTATATATCTTAACCAATTGAGTTATGCTCATATTGACAACGTTAAAGAATTGTTAGGCACTATGTTTATTTTTTATGACAATTTATCTTTCTTCGTTAACGGGAAGGACTAGACTATTGAAATTAAAAGATCAAAGTGAATTACATTGAAAGTGTTTTCTAAGGAAGATCCACTTGACAAAATCTAGTTGATATCAAATCTTCATCTAAGATTTGAATCTCGACGAGATTAATTGCTCAACTAGCTAAGACATAATATACCATTGACCAAGAGGTTAGATGTTAGAATTTCCATGAACTCAAAAAAACAAGAAAGAAAAAGAAAGAAAGATAACTGGACTCTGAGGCTTTGCTATTTATGCAGCTTTGCTTGCAAAGAGATTGCACTGGATTTCAGAAACACAAGACTGGTGAGAAAAATAACTTTCTTCTTTACCCATCAACAATTTCTTTTCACAAATTTAATCTAAAAGAATTCCAATTCAAAATATATTGATATGACAAGAATTTGCATCTGTTTTTCTTTTTTTGCAGGTAACAATGGAGGCTTTCTTCATTATTCTCTCTGTTACACAGCTTGCTTACATCATGGCCATTCATGGTGCAATTTCCACAATATGAGAGCTGAATGATGGAACATTTGTTTGATTCATTGTCCATTTTCAATTGTTTTTGATGTTATTTTCCTTTGTTTTTATCTTACCATCTGCAAACCTTGATACTTGCAAGGAGCTTAATTTAGGAGATTATTTTTTTGTGACTTGTGTGATGTAATTTTATTTGTATAAATGTTGACAATAAACTTGGTTTGATATTCGTTTAAAAAAAACCTTGGTTTGATATTTGATTTAAAAACTTCACTCACACACTCTCTCTCTCTCAATTTTTTATCTGTTGGAGGATGAATAATTCAAAGCAACACACAATGAGTTGTGGGTAGACAAACAGAACATGAGAGAAGCCTACAAATTTTTCATGAAATACATACATGTACAATTGAAATATGTTAAAGTATTGATACAATTAAATTTACCGTAACCCATCAGCTTAAGCTTTTGGGTTGAGTAGTGATTTAGCATGGTATCAAACCAGAAAGTCCAGTATTCTTCAAACCCTATAATATCATTTTCTCCCTAATTAATATTGATTTTCACTTGTTGCGCATTCTACAAATTTCCAAACCCACAGATGATGAAGAGTGTTAAAGTATTAATATAATTAAATTTACCATAACCCATCCTTTTGAGTTGAGGGGTGAATTAACAAAATATGTTGAATTTTGAAATCTACATTAAATTTTATTTATAATAGGCAAAGTTAAATTATGAAAATAGATCCTAAAATCAAATGTGTAGTATGAATATTCTTTTACAATTGCTGTGAAATGTTAGTGAAGAGTAGTTGGCATAAAATACAAAGCAAAATCAATTAAAAGATTATTAGAATTATCTTAATTAGGAAGAAGCATCGATTGCATTTTTTTTAAAAAAAAAAAAAGATAATGTTCAAAGAAATCTTGAAACCAATGTATCTATAGCCAATATATTCATCCTCGCGAAATAGGAATTGGGTAAAAGAAATGCGAAGCAAGTGAAACAGGAAAACTGGTACACTGCAACAGGTGGGAATGACGGGCCAATAATTGTTACACGAGTTTTAAATTTAAGGTATTACAAGTTAGTCCTCAAACTTATACGTATCTAATAGATTTATGAACTTTCAATTGTGCGTCTAGCATGCCCAACTTCCAATTTTGTGTCTAATAAGTCTCTAACATTATTATTTTTTTTAAATTAACGGATCTAATTTTACGTTTAATAAGATCATAAACTTTCAATTTTGTATACAATAGATCTGTGAATGTTAAAAAAGTAGAATAGGTCAAAGACCTATTAGACAAAAAATTAAAAGTTTAAAGATCTATCAGACACTAAATTGAAAGTTACCTAACTTGCCTCATGTTTCAATGGAGCATTTTCTTAAGCTACCAAATTCTTTCCACGGTCCATCCTGTTTTTCACACCTAGCAGTTATGACAAACTGAAGGGACCAAATGCAAAACAACCTTAACTCCTCCATTGTCGGATACACATCCCTACACTTAAACCCTGCTACTGCTTCCAGCAATTGTACTAGGTACCTGACTCTCTACTCTCTAGATTAAGCAAAATGTAGGAAAGTTCCAATTTATTGGCGAAGTGCAAACAATAAGCTGAAGCAACCCAAGAATTCAAGGATACCATAGGTAATCTATTTCCTTCTTTTCAGTTTGAGGACAGGGTACAGTCTAAAAGGCAATGTATTTGATAGGCCGTAAGCGCAAATTGTACATAAAAGGAAAGGAAGGAAGATGACATAGTTGCAGCCGGTGGGAATGAGATGCCAATGATTGTTACACGATTACTGGGGTCTCGAATTTAGTTGGTACGGATTCAGTCTAATGTGGATAGTTAGGAAGAATAAGTAGGATGAGCCGAGATGGGGGAGAGATTGGAGTGTGGAGAGTTAAAGGGAGTCTCTTGGATTACTCCTCAGTGGTTGAGAAGCTTAAATCTTATAGTTTTCCTTATTTTCGAATGAGAATATCCATTGAAGACTGAAACACAGTCATCACAGAGCCTGCAGACCATGATAACATATGGAGATGGAAAATAAACAAATATAATGCTGAGATAAAGCATCCGTGGAGTGGTTGATGCCACCTGAACGATGAAACGAATCATGGTAAATGTTGCGAGTTTTTTTAACTCGTTTATATGCCCTTCCTTCATACTGAAACTAAAGTAAACTGAACTAGTTTACATGATCATACAAGTAATATAGAGAAAGTATAGTAAACTAAGCTGCCTGGTAATGATGAAATTACCACCAAAATAAAGTCAAGCATCACATCACAACTATAAATCTGTAGAGAAATACCCGAAGTTTCAAACTTATCAAAAGGCTTGCTTCTTTGATGAATTTCATTAGTGCACTGGAACTCTCCCTGGCGGTCTGCTTCTACTACATTAAAGGTTTAAAATAATGTCAGTTTCAGCTTACAAGATTAAAAAAATAAACTATTGGCACAACAATATTACAAGCTTACGAAGTGACATTAAATGAATAGACAATAAGATTCGATATTACAGAGAGAGGATACCGGATGGGGAATGTAACCAACCCAACCCCAGTGCCACTTGGGAAGATGTTATGATACAGATGATATGCCTTAAAGAAATCTCTATCAGGTAGTTGGCTTCAAAGAATAGACAAGATAATAATGGGCAACTAGGAATAGAATATGATGAAAATAAAATGGTCGGCCATTCAGGCTTTCCCTCAGCCTCAAAATCATAGTAACATATTAAGACTGCAACACTGTAAGATGCAGAAAGATTCAAAAGAAGCAAACGAATATGTCAAGAGCCAGAGGTACACGGCAAAAAAATTATCGATGAACTTTGTATAGGAAACAAAACTTTGTTTCATAAAACAAGGAGTAATAGAAAAGGAGAATAAGACTCTCCTGGCCCCCTATAGACAAGAAATTTGCCAAAAAAGCTTTCCAACTAGCACTAATGAGAAGCTAATAAAATTACAAAAATTCCTATCAAGTTAACTCCAAAGAGAAGAAACGAAATTCAGCAACATGAACTCATAGACATCTCTAATGAAACAATAACATTATTGCAAAACATTGACAAACAAAGGCTGGCGATTTCGACACATCACATGCAGTTGGTTACATAATAGATGAGTTATTCTTCAAAAGAACAAACCTGAATTTATCAATTGGAGCCTTTCAGCAAATCAAACAATCCACAACAATTGAATATAGAAGTCCTTTGTGCCACTATTGGTGCTGAAGCCAAGGTCTACACAAATGACGAAGCATGGTTATATACAATTTATTGGGACTTGCACCAAAGCACAACTGATAAAATAACTTAGCAATACCTGGTTTTTAGAGCATATTGGAATCTCAGAATCCTTAGTAACAGCATCGTCTTTACTAGCACCAACAGCAGGAGAAACCGATGAAAAAAAGGTCTTGCCTTCCAGATATTTGGACCCTTGTTTCATCATACTTGAAGACATCTGATCATTCTCCATTTTTACAGCTAAAACTTTGTCCTCATTTTCTTTTGGTGGTGAATCAAGATTAGTAAATGATGAAGCTCTAGTTCCATCGCATTGGTTGGATAACAAAGTATTTGTATCTTCCTTCAACCCAGATGCAACAGTTTCAGAAACCACTAAATTCTCACCAGCTGCAACTTTCACTAGGCAAATTTTCTCTGTAGACACAGGGGTAGTTTCAGATTTAACTGAATCAGCAACCAGAGTAGTTTCAACCAATGAGTTGATGCACTCCCTAACTGATGCAGATTCATTTATCCCAATGGTCGTGGGTGAAAATTTATCTGGTTTATCATCACAAACATTTATTTTACAAGATGAATTAGATGCTTCGGTTTTCTTATCAGTAATGCTACACTCCTCAGCTGAACTACTACTAGAGTTCTCATCATCCCTTTCATCAAATTTCTTCTCAGGCTCAATGTACTCGATGCTGATGCTTTGATCAGCATTATTCTTTGCGGATGTTAATTCCTTCTCAACTTCAACAACACCATTGCCATCAAATCCTAATTCATGGATAGTTTCTTTGTTTCCTTGAATTCTTTCTATATCCAAACATTTGTCCTCATCCACAGTAGACAAAACAGGTGATGCATCATAATCATTCTTCTCCAATCTGTCATTGTTCCCATCAAGCTGATCGTGACACTTGTGATGATCATAAGTGGCATTGACCTCACTACTCTCGGAACTTCTCCCATTCTGACTTTTCCAATCCTCGTCTCCTGCTAAAGTTTGTTTCAATTAGAATCTACAATCTGAATTATGCAGAGAGTGATGTAAATCGTCTGCACGAAGGGGATTTTTTCTCCCCACCAAGCACCCAGGAAAACCGAAGCACAAAAAGCCATGTCTAGAATAGATATCTAACAACCCAAATTGACAACAACCAGATTAATCATAGATAAAATTAAAGATTTTGGTTCAAGTAGAAAATAAGTACAGATGAGTTTGAAGGGATAACATGCAGCATGCGTGAAAAGTAGATAGCAATAACTTCATTTAACCAAAACCACGAGCATTAAAAGTAAAGCCGAAAAAAAAAACGCCATTCATAGCATAGCCAATAAGCAAGGAACGATGCGTTTTCACGGATGAAGAGCAACTCGATCGCAATGGATCAACCAAAGGAATGCAAGACGAACAAATTATGAAACTCCCATTAATCCAAACTAGATAAATCGATGAAAAACAAACGAAAATGCCGATGAAATGCAGTCTACAATTACTTGATCGAAGCAAGTTAGGTAACTGTAGATAGATTCCAGAGAATCATATTGAAAAAAAAAAAAAAAAAAAAATCCTAAACGCAACAACAACAATTATAGATACTTCGAGAACTATTACTTGATGAATTGATTTTAGCCTCCTGTTCCTTCTTTTTCCTGGCTGCTTTTCGCTTCTTTACACCCGACGGCATAATTGGCCCCTACTCGAGAGTGAATCAATGGGATTCTCTTACGCAACCTGCCTGTGGGCTGCGCAGCTAGGGAACAAAAATTATCTCAGTGTGTCTCTGCAATTGAGACAACTCGGTGAGAGACAGAGAGAGAGAAGAAGCGGAGAGGATGTAGGGTAAGAAGAGGAAATGGGTCGAAGAACTATGGGGAATTTCAATGGGGGATTCGCGAAAGCTCCATTAGTGGAAAGCAAGTGTGTTTATAAAGTGGAAATGAGTTTGGTTTGGTTTGTTCTTCTTCGCGGCTGTGTCTTTCAAATTAAATGAGAGTAGCGGACGCCATCTTTTCAATTTAAATAAATAAGACAAAACCGGTATTTCCATTCACTCGTTTCCACGTCAAATGCTTGTTTGGAAATATTTTTTTTTCCTTTTTTTGTAAAATTATAAAAAATACCTCTCAACTTTACACTTTATTTTAAAAATACCTCTATTATTTCAAAAATTATAATAATATTTTTGACATTTCATTAAAGTTTCAAAACTAACCTATAGTAATAATCAGTTAGAATGTTGGATAGAAAATCGATATAATGGTGACTTGAAACGATGTGATGGTGACTAAGACGTTTGTCTGGATTAAATTTGAAAGAATGACATTCTATCACGTCAGTTTTGAAACATTTATGAAATATCAAGAGTAATATTGTAACTTTTAAACAAATAGCAAAGTTTAGAGGTATTTTTTATAATTTAATTTTATTAGTGATGTTTTTAAAATTAAAATGTTATAATTTATAGTTTATGAAGTTTTTTTTTGTTTTTTCGTTTTTTTTTTTAAGTTTTAAGTTTATATCATTTTTAGTCTTTAAATTTTGTAAATATCATATTTTAGTCTGAGTTTTGAATAGTAAATTATTGGGAAGTTAAGATTTGGTTGATTTTGATTTTAAAAGTTTGAATTTATTTTCTATAGGTTCTATTTAATTTTAATTTGGTCCTTATAATTTTAAAACATTTAATTTGATCCCTCATAGTTACGTTTATGCAAACTTCATAAATCGTTGTGTGATTTTACTATTGACCCAATTCATTTTATGTCGCAATAAACCTTTGGTTTATGTCAATATGAGCATAGTTCATGATGACATCTTAATTACCATCTCAAATAACTCTCTCTCTCTCTATATATATTCCAAATATTGATGGTTCAATCCCCTACAAGCAATTGTTGTACAACAAAAAAGAGCTCTTGGCTTACTATGTTAGTTGACTATATTTGAATTTTGATTGAGTTAGAGAAGGAAAAAAGGTAGAATTTTTGGATGTGCAACGAAAAATTTATAGACAAACGACTTACAAGTTTAACCAAACCATAGGGACCAACTTGAAAATTTTAAAAACCACAAAGATGAAATTAAAAAATATATGTCAAAACTATGGAGACCAAAAATATAATTTATAGATTTAACATCTCAACCTCATGCTAAAAATTACTAGTTATCACTACTTAACACTTTTATGTAGTGTTACAAGATGCATAATTTACAATGCATCATTATTTTGTCTAAACCTACCATATGAGAAATTATTCGAGGAGGGCGCCACATTGTGTTTGACAATTTAGCATCATTGAATGTATGAGAGAGAAATTACAAAAATGATTCAATTTGGTATCTAATGATTGTTAGGTGACATCAAAATTTTTGAATCTATATCTTACAGTTATTAAGCGGTAGCTTCATTGAATAATCTTTCTTATAATACAATATAGAATGTATAATGCTAGGAATGCTCATAAAACTTTAACGACTAGATTAGATGCATAATTGGTCAAAATTATACTTTAACCTATTGGCTAACTTTCCATTACTATAAAATTCTATGTATCATTCCTACTCTAGATTGACCTAGTTTTTCTTTTTCCTTTTAAAAAATATTTAATAATGTCAAACCATGTGAAGAAGGTTAAAAACTTTAAAAGAATGAGTTCAAACTCCGTGTGAGATGTTATAAAATCATATCATCTATAAATTCAGTCGAGTTGCATATAAGTTGATCGAAATATAAAGTATCTAAAAGAAAAAGAAAAAAAATCGTATTATTGCTATAAAAGAAAAATCATTGTATTGATGTTACCCTTTTGAATATTTTACATCTATCAGACGGCGACGGAACAAGGACACGCTATTATGATACATATTGGTTCCAGCAGATCAAAGCTCAGTAGGAATAAGCTTGAGGGAGCAAGGTCCAGAGCTGGCTGGTGGCAATGCTCGCAGATCTTTGACGAGCGACGAACCACCGAGTTTTGAAGTCATCATTGCCACCGCTATTGACGTTTTTCCTGTTGAATTTTATCGCTCCTGATTCCTAGACGGTGAGACACCGGGGAATTTCGCCATGGATGCGCTCAGAAAGCAAGCCAGCAAGCTCAAGGTTCAAGTTGCAAAGCAACAGCAGGTGATTTGAGAATTACCTTGTATCTCAGTTTCTGATCTTATTGGTTTAGTTCTAAATCTGGTTTATGGTTCAATATTTCGTCGGGAAGAAAGGTCAGTGTGATTGTTGTTGTCATTTTACCCGGTAAAGGGGAGGAAAGTAGAAGTCAATGAGTTATCTTAGTGGTACTGATTCCTTTTCAGGGTCGTTATAATCCTGTTCTAGACTTGAACTTGATTGATTTAGTTGTCCATTGTTTTGTAAGATGCTGAATTTTCATTTTCCCTTTTTGATCTTCCATCTTTCCCGAATGGTAATGGCAGTATCATTTGGTGATTTTGTGGACTTATTTTTCCAGATTAGAACTTAGAAGGAAACATGCTGATTCCAAGTCTGAACTTCTGTTCTGTTTTCGTTCCATTCTTTGGTTGGCTGAGTTAGATGCAAATTATTGATATGTTTTCTGATGTCCGCATGTCAATGCAGTATGGTTTTGAACCCTGTTTTTGGTTCTGAAAGAGTAAGCTTATTGGACAATAGCTCAAATATTTTTCATGTTGGGAAGATACGACCATTGCGAGGCAGATGAACCAAATTCACAAGTGTTTTGAAGTATATTTATTTGGTTATACTGGTCACAACTCAAAAGAATTTGAAACAATGGTGATTTCTTCCTTATAAGGTTCTTACATCCTTAATTTAGCTGGAAAAAAGACGTCTATCTTTTGGAACTCAATCATCGTCTCAAGTTTCATAATTGCTATATGGAAAGAATAGAAAAGAATATGAAGTCTTAAAGGAAAAAAAAACACTTTTTTGTACTTCAGGCCGTAATAAAGCAATTTGGTGGGACCGGCTATGAGAGTTCAGATGTGATGGTGATAGATGAGGCTGAGATGCAGAGACATCAGCAACTAGAGAGACTTTATAGATCAACTCGTACAGGAAGGGTAACGTGTTACACTCACTTTTCTAATCATGATTTATCAGTGTCCAAATTCAATTGATGCCTCTCAATTATAAAAAACATTGATATGGTTTAATTATTGTCAATTATTGGTTGTGTTATTTTGAATATATGGTATTAAGCATATGCAGATTCCCCTTTTAAAATGATGCTAATAAATAAGATGATGCTTGCCAACAAGAGCATAGCTCAACTGACATGAAATATATGCTTATGACTAAGAGGTCAGGGGTTCGAATCCCACCACCCCCAAATGTTGTTGAATTAAAAAAATAAATAAGATGATACTTGACCAGAATTTAAAGTGAAGACATCTAGGATCTGTGGAGTACAATGGATTCATGTGATCCTTAGACCACTAGAGGCTTCGTTATAAAGTTGATAGGCATCTGAGTATCTTTGTTATGGCCCCATTTATATATATAAAAGATACTTATTTTGATGCAAGCTACGTATCTTGGGCATGAATGGCTTATTGAGTTGTGGGAGCGTCTCGTATGATATTAGGGGTGTTTTCATATCTTTTTTTTTTTAATAAGAAGCAAAACAAATTTTATGGTGGTTTTCTTATAAAAAAGGGAGTGTATGATGGTTTGGCGTAGTATGTTTTTAAATCGAACTAACTTGATTAATTAGTTTGGTTCATGTTTACTTACAAACTGAACCGTGCTAATGGGAAGTGCAAGGTTGGTTTACTGCTTCAATTGTAAGTAAACATGAACCAAATGTGAGTAGAGAACCATTTTTATGCTATATTGAATTGTTTTTTTTTAAAATTAGAAATACTATTTCAAGTTACTGTGCAATTTAGATTTGAATGGGACCAAATGTGACTAGAGGAAGAATAATGTCATATAATGCTTAAACCAAGGCATGGATTGATAGGAATGACAGTGGTTTGGGATAGGATGACCTCCTCATCCCTAATATTTCAGGTAATTCTTATTTTGATCCTTGTCCCCCCTCCCCCCACCCCCACCCAATTTTGGGAATTGGGGTGAGTTGGAGAAAATGATTTTATAAAATTCAGCTACTATATAGAAGTAAACTTTATTTGCTAAAGAATAGGGAAAAGATGAAAAATCTTTATTAGTGCAAACCATTATCTTTTAAAAAATAAACAATGGTTTTTATTAATGTAGAAACATGGATATAAATATAAATTATAAGATCAGGGCAAGGAATGCATTACCCTTCCCTTTCTCTAAAATCGTATTGAGAAAAAAGACTATTCTCAATCTTGTCATTGATCAAAGTCAGGATCTTCATTGTAGCTTCAGGGGCGATTTTGCCATCTCTAAATGGAACCTTAAGGTACAAATTCTCAGTCTCCGAACCATAAGTGACTGAAATGTACCATTTCAGAACTTTGTATCATTTTAAGTAATTAAAATGGTTATTCGTAGCTAGATGATCCCCTCCCCCTTCCTTACGTGGGGCCCACACTCATAATACTGACTGAACTTTTTTATAATCCTTAATGCTAAGCCTAGAGTTAAGCTCTTTCCTACTAGAGTGATCACACATGGATGATCCACTTTCTCCCTTCCTCTTTATTTTAGTAGTTTTTGTCCTTAGTAAGATGGTTTGTTCAGGAAACAGAGAGGAATTCAATGGAGAATTTGCACATTGTAGAGATAAGGTTCATTGTTTCGTCTTCCATTTACTGATGAATTAGAATTAAAAGTGCTAAATGCTCAATTGCTGGTATCAATGGTGATAGTCAGAAGCCACAAAGCCACATCTTCATCAATTGTTCTTATGCTGGCAACTTCTCCCATGAAGAAACTGCCATAGGAAACAATTGAACGTAGAGCAATCGAATTTTCTCCCATGAAGAAACTTTATGCTGAAAACTTTAATGTTTGTTTAAATCAATCTACTTCGAGTTATTTATTCTTAGATGATCTCTGTTTTTTAATATTTCAAATGAGTTTAATTGAAATCATTTTTCATGAGAGAAGTATTGGGATAAGTAACAAATGTTTAGGGCATCTTCTTGTTGTTCGGAAACTTTGGTTCAGATCTTTGGATGTGACAGTTTCTAATATCAATTATCTAAGATTAAAAGAATCACCACATAATGCAAGGATTTATTTTCTCTACTATTTGCACCAGTATCATGAATTTTCTGCTTCCATTTAAATTGATTTTGTTATACAACCTATTCATTTATTTATTTATTTCTATAGGACTTCCAAAAGGATATTGTTAAAGCAGGAGAAGCATTTACAGCCATAGGGTATAGGCAAATTGAGACAGGTGCAAATTCTGCAATGACGTTGTGATTTTACATCACGCGGTAGAGATATTTTACTGTGTAAAATACAAGACTTGACCTATTGGTCATTCTGTATCAACTCAACTTTATCAAAATTGGCTTTCATGTTTTCCTTCATATTTAATCCCTGTGTTTGTCAGGTAACAAGTTATCTGAGGATTGTTGCAACTATGGAGCTAATAATAACAATGAAAATATATTAGCAAAGGCTTCATCTATATATGGTGATGCTCGTAAGCATGTGGAGAAGGAACAGGAGGACTTGATCAAGCTTTTATCTTCACAGGTTGGTGTGACTGCCGGTTAATTTGTTGTGTTTGTCCTTGCATTTATATAGAAACTTAACGTCTTCCAATTTTATTGAATGTGTTCCTGATGCTTTTTTTTTTACTTGAATTGACAAGTTGAGGATGGTAGTAGAGTTTCAGTGATCATATTTTGTCTTCTTTTTTGTCTCTTCCACTTAAATTGCAATCTCTCGAGTTTGTGGAAATGGTCACTTTGAAACTGGTCAGAAGAATCCCTCTTGACCCTGGCATTTTTTTTATGTCAACTTCGTCAAATCATTTGAGCCATCTCACCATATATGTGATGTCAGTTTATTAGCTGAATGAAAGTTACAACTCAGTGAAATTTGTGGCTTTCCGTTGGTGTACCCTTTCCGAAGTTTTTGTAATTATGCTTCTTTTTTCTTTTATTTGTTTTAGGCAACTGGAGCAGTTTGTTAAGCTCCTATGGCTCCTCAGGTGGATATCTTTTCCACCATTTTTTTATTTTGTAAAATTTCTTGTCTTTTGCAATGAAAAATTTATTCCTTCTCAAATTTTTTTTAAAAAAAAATCAGAATGGTGTTGCTTTTAATAAGGAAAATCTACTTGGTGAATTATTTGGCCCACTCGTTATCAATGGCATTAGGGATACTTCCAGCAAGAAATATATTGAAGTTGAAAAACCAAGCTTTATTAAGAAAATTGAAAGAATACACATGAGCAAAACAAAAAAGAATCAGCCCACCACATTTGGTGCCTGAACAAAGAAACAAAAATTGTCCAATTTCTCTCTAACCCAATGTCCATAAGATAGCAAGAAAGCTTGCACTCAAAGGGCTCCTCCCTTGCCCCAAAACGGTAGTTGGAACAATACTTCCCCCATCATTGAGCAACGCTATCTATAATGAGCCAATTGGACATCAAAGGTCTCCAAAAGGAAAATATATCCTTAATCAAATTGCAAAATGACACCTCCATTATACACAATCCAAATCCTCAAAAGCATGTTTGCACAAAAATATCTAAGTATCTAATCTCTAAGTGTTATTTTGTTAGATTTGAGCCCCTTTTGTTTTAGTTTGACTCTTTTTGGCAGGGGCTTTCTTTTTGTATGCTCCTTGTATTCTTTCATTTTTTTCTCTAGGAGAGGTTGTCTTTTTCATTAAAAAAAAAAGGGAAAAGAAAAAGAAAAAGAAATACCTAAATATATATTGAGCAAAGAGTGAAAAATTTCTTAAAAGCAAATCGTATATATTTTTTTAAAATGCATATTTCCTTGATAAAGAAGATTAACGACTCTTGGTTTCCCTAGATAGTAGATCTATCATAACTGTAGCTCTCTATATAGTTCAGTTACAAACAACAAAGAGTCAACCATAAGCACATGCTTGTTAAGTTATGAAGTTTCTTTGTATTGGAATTATTACATGTTTGCCGTAGTATTTAGCATATTCCATATTGCACCTTCATAACTGAACCATACCGCGATCAAACATTGTTGAAGAATATGCTGTACCCGTTTCCTTTCTCATGAGTTTCCTTAAATTAGAAAGGAGTAACTTAGTCTTTCTTGTCATCTTGTGCACTTATGTCCTCTCTCTTCATGTTCATGTTTTAGTTCGACCTTTAACTTGAGTTAATTGTGGTTATTTTTTTTTTAAAAAAATTGATATAAATAACGTTCAAAATGAAACTGTCTTGGTTCGCACTGACTTATTTTTCCCTTTGTCTTTGTGTATGTTTTTATATTAATTAACAGTTGATTTAACATGGAACTTGTTGATTTTTCAGATTTTAGATCCCTTGAGAGCAATGATTACTGGTCCTCCTCTGGAAGATGCTCGACACCTTGCTCAACGTTATAGCCGAATGAGACAGGAAGCAGAATCACTGGTACTAAAAGTTCCATCCTATTCATATGTTTCTTGTATTCGGAAATATGTAAGTTTGTAAATTGTACTGCCTTCTCAATTTTTATTCAGGCAGCAGAAATTTCCAGACGACGAGCACGTGTGAGGGAATTTTCTAACCCTGAAAATGTTGCAAAGTTACATGCTTCTGAAGCAAAAATGCAGGAACTTAAAGCAAACATGGCGGTTCTTGGGAAGGAAGCTACAGCTGCGTTAGCTGCTGTAGAAGCTCAGCAACAGAGACTTACTTTGCAGAGGCTAGTTGCAATGGTGGGTATGGATTTGGTTTTAATTGGACAAAATACAATGTAAAGCATGCAGTAATTAGTTAATATATGTTAATTTAATGGTTGGAATTCTGCGATGAGTTTGTTATCCATTATGATGCCATTGTTTCTGAAGGTTGAAGGTGAAAAAACATACCATCTTCGAGTAGCTGCTATCCTTGGGGAGGTTGAAACAGAGGTTAGTCTCTCTTGAAATTTTTGCAACATCTACCACCCTAATTAATTTTATGCGTTGTTTTGTTATTTTTGTTCAGATGGTCACAGAGAAACAACGGAAAGAGTCGGCTCCTCCTTTGATCTCATTGGAAAATCACCCAGAGAAATCATCATTCTTTTTGGCTGAAGTATGCTTCTTATTTACCATTAGTATTCATAAGAATAAATAGATACTAACTGTTTGAACCATCCACTTTTTATTTTATTTTGAACTACTCTTTCTATCTTCAACTATGCGAATGAGAAACACAATTTGTTTGTAGGGTCCTGTGCTGTGTCAATACTTTACCCCATTTAAGCGCCACTTCTAGGTTTTTTTAATGTGAGCTTGGTTCTTGTATTGCTCCATATTGCCCTTCGAAGTTACTAGTTTATAGCCACTAAGAGGATGATTTAAGTTATTCTTGGGAGAGAAATTTGAATGTTTTAAACCCATGTTGACTACTGAATAATTATATTTGGGATCATATGATCTGTAAAAACTGGGTTGTATCAAGTTATTGTGCTGAACTTTCTTTCATTTGGCTAGCTCTTTTAGCTGCCACCCTATGGTGTGACTACTTCTCCTTTAACTTTGATAGAGAAAAATAGAAATAATCAAGTCAAGTCAATTGGGAAACAAGAATAATTCTGGATATGCATGCAGCTCCGAAGGAGTGAGATTGGTCCCATTTTCTCAAACAAGAGCTGGCAAACGTTCTGCAGTGGTCTATTTGGTTGATAAGCCTGGTGGAGATATAACTAATATTTTGCAAATCAATAATCTGTCCTTTTGTGCTGGGTAATCAAATTTATCCAATAATTGATTCACTTGCAGTTAGACATTGCTAAACCTTTTGCTCTCATTTTCCCTAATATAACCTCAATTTTTTTTTCCCTGAATGGTTCCTTAGATATGCAGTTTTATTAATTGTTCATGATTTATAAATCTTTTGTAATTTGTGCAGGTGGTGCATCCTTTTAGTGCTGCGTCAGAGAAAGAACTGAGCTTGTCAATTGGTGACTATGTTGTTGTGCGAAAGGTACTTTTTATCTCCTTGAGACAATTTTCTCAATTGTTTGTTTCCAAGTTTGTATGTTGCAAATTTGGACGGCTAGGAAATATCATAAACTGTGACTAGAAAGATTAATAAAAGAGAGGACATAATTGCATTTTTTTTCTTCAGAAACCTAGTGTTAGTTCAATACTATTGTTAGTTCTCTATCATCATTTTTTGCCCTCTATCTTGTTTATTCAACTGACCCAGTGACAGAAAATTGTCACGGAACTTCATCTTGTTGCTGGTCTCCAGCCCCTAAGATCTGATACTAGTTAATCAAATTATTTGTTGAGGGATCTTGATGACACTTGACTTATATTGCTCTTTCTCTTATTCAATGCATAATGTGCAGCGAGTTTTGTCATGTGCGAATTTTGTCAATGGCCGTGAGGTTTCCAATTTTGAGCAATAGGGACTATTGGTAATTGTTTTGGTCTATGAGCATCATGGATTGATGGAACTGGATAGATAGGCTCTTAGGTATTTCAAAAGTCCTCAAAATTATCATGTAGTAAAGTTTGGTCCCTTTGTCCTCTGCATCAATGTAGCTTCTCTTTGATTATAGGAGGATATGTGTTTGTTGAAATACTATTGATGGTCTCACTTCCCACTCATTTAGATGGGTTTCCAAATTTGGTTCCTTATTTCAGTGTTGCCAAGAACGAAAGTTATAATGGATATGAGTTATTAGTATTATTAATTTTTTACTCTTTTGGCTGTTTTGGGGAAAACTGAGGGAGAACTAAGATTTTAATATCAAGTGTAACATTATTGTTGTTGAGATGGAAATAAGACACTATAACAGAAGCAAGTGAGAGATAAATGACTCTCATACCGTTATTCATTAAACAAATCTCCTTTAAATACAAGCCTAGTCACCAAGATGAGAAACCAACATCTGTAACAAAACTAAGTAACCACCTGTAACTAAACTAACTTTAATTACAGTGAAAATAACAAATATCAGTAAAAAATAAACTGATATAACTGATACGCCCCCCTCAAGATGGACCATGGAGATTAGAAATTCCCATCTTGAGCATAATAGACTGAATAGCAGATGCTGGTAAGGCTTTGGTGAACATGTCAGCGAGCTGGAATGCTGATCTAATAGGCAGAAGACGCAAACGACCTCGCTGAATCAGCTCCCGAACAAAGTGGCAATCAATCTCGATGTGTTTAGTGCACTCATGAAAGGTCGGATTATTAGCAATGGACACTGCAGCCTAATTGTCACAATATACAACGGCAGGAGCTTGAAGAGGTACTTGTAAATCTGTAAGAAGGCTTGTTAGCCAAGTGAGTTCACTCGACACACTGGCAAGTGCTCGATATTCGGCCTCTGCTGATGAGCGAGACACGGTGGCTTGTTTCTTAGACTTCCAAGATATAAGTGAAGAACCTAAGAAAACGCAAAAACCTGTGACAGAACGACGAGTATCTAGACAAGAGCCCCAGTCAGAATCAACAAAAGCTTTGAGAGTAAAATCCTTTGATGTGCTAAGTAAAATACCTTGCCCTGATGTACCTTTTAAGTAGCGCAATAGGTGATGAGCAGCATCAAGGTGAACAGTAGTTGGTTTGGCCAGAAACTGACTAAGCTGATGTACAGAGAATGAAATATCCGGTCGAGAAATTTGTAAATACAACAAACGACCAATCAACCTCCTATATTGAGTAGCTGCCACAGGGGATAAAAGAGTACCAATAGCCATTGAGAGTTTTAAATTTGGTACCATAGGATGAGCAACAGGTTTCGCAGCTAGAAAACCAGAATCCTCCAAAATTTGTAAGCAATACTTACGTTGAGACAGATATATACCAAGAGAAGATCGAGATAATTCAAGTCCAAGAAAGTATTTTGCATTACCCAAATTCTTCAGAATGAAATTATCACAAAGAATAGCCTTAACAGAAGCAATCTCAGTAGGTGAAGGACCAGCAATCAGGATATCATCCACATAAACAAGTAACGCTATAAAGGAAGAACCACGCCCCTTAGTGAAGAGAGAATAATCAGACTTGGACTGTGAGAAACCATTGTCAATAAGAACACCACAAAACTTTGAAAACCATTGTCTAGATGCTTGTTTGAGACCATAAATTGACTTATGCAGCTTACAAACAAGTGGTGCAACAGTAGAATCATGAGAAAACAACTTATGATCAGAATAATAACCAAGGGGCAAGGACATGTACACTTCTTCAAACAAATCCCCATTTAAAAATGCATTATTCACATCCATTTGAGCAAGAGACCAACCAAAAGAAGCTGTAAGGGAACGTAAAACCTTAACAATTACTATCTTTGCAACTGGTGAGAAAGTATCTATGAAATCAATACCTTCTTGTTGGCTATATCCCTTAGCAACCAGCCGTGCTTTGTACCTATCAACAGTACCATCAGCCTTGTGTTTGACTTTGTAAATCCATTTACAGCCTATAGCTCGATGCCCTGCAGGTAAAGGAACAACACTCCAGGTGTTAGTACGTTCCATAGCAGCAATCTCCTCGTTCATGGCCGGTCTCCAATGTTCAAATTTCACAGCTTGATGGAAATAAGATGGTTCAAACTCAGTAGAGACATTGAAGAGAAAGGTACGCTGAGAAGCAACAAACTTATCATAAGACAAATAACTATCAAGAGGGTACGAACCACACTTGTCTGGAGGAGAATTATGTAGAAGTAAATGACAGTGATAGTCCTTCAAAAAACCTGGTGGATGATGTGAACGTGTAGAACGTCGTGGAGGTATTAAGTCGTCAACAACACCTGTAGGTGGATAAGAAGTTTGCTCATTATTAACATGAGCCAAACCGTCCTGAGATCCTTGAGAAGTAGAAGTATCATGACAATGAGTTGAAGAAGTGTCAATAGGCTGCTGTAAAACAGATACATCTGATGCTGGACAAGGAAGTACAAAATCAGAAAATATATCTTCAGGTGAATTAGAATCAGCCAATGTGTGAAATGGAAAAGTATTCTCAAAGAAGACCACATCTCGAGACACAAAAACATGCCGCTTATTGAGGTCATATAAACGATATCCTTTCACTCCAGGGGGATAGCCCAGAAATATACAAGAAGTGGCACGAGGGTCGAACTTAGAACGATTCGCGGTAAGAGTAGAAGCATAGCAAAGGCATCCAAAAACACGCATAAGAGAGTAATCAACTTTCTTATTGTATAACACATCAAATGGAGACTGATTAGATAACAATGGCATGGGTGTTCTATTTATGATATAAGCAGCGGTGAGAACACAATCACTCCAAAAACGAAGAGGTATGCGTGATTGAAAAAGTAAAGCGCGTGCAACATTCAAAAGATGCTGATGCTTACGTTCAACAACATAATTCTGTTGAGGACGTTCCACACAAGAATACTGATGCATAGTGCCTTTGGATGCAAAAAAATCAGTGAACTGGAGTTTAGGAGCATTATCTGAACAAAACACCTTAATAGTTTTCGAAAATTGAGTCTCAACTAGCTGAAAAAATCGTGGCACAATATTCAGAGCATCAGATTTATGTCGCATCAAAAATACCCAAGTAAACCGAGAGCAGTCATCTACTAAAGTCAAGAAATATCTATAACCAGCATAAGAAGATGTCTTAAATGGTCCCCACACGTCACAATGAACAACATCAAAGACAGCATCAGCCACATGATTATTAAAAGGAAAGGCAAGCCTTTTTTGTTTAGCAAGAGGACAGATATAACATGGTTCTGATTTGGATAAGGATTCAGATAAAACTAATGTATCCTTTAATAGAGAAAGACATTTGGGCGACAAATGCCCTAAACGAAGGTGCCAAGTGGTGGCTGATACCGAGCAAACATTAGCATTGACTGAACAGACAGTTGCATCAGATGAATGAAGCAGATAAAGACCACCCCAGACACAGCCCTGCCAATCGTCTTCAAGTTTAAGCTGTCCTGTATAACACAAAGTTGGCCAGAGAAATTAACTACAAATCCCCCAGTTTGGAGCAAACAACTCACTGATAGAAGGTTATAGGCAAATGTGGGAACATATAAGACATCATGTAGTATCAAGTTCTCAGTAATTTGAACATCGCCAATATAATCAACTGAGACTCGAAATGAAGTTGGTAGAACAACTGAAGTATTCGACACACGACGCCAATTACTGAACAAATTAGAGCGATGACAAATGTGCCTAGATGCCCCGGAATCAATGATCCAATGCTCATTAAAGGTTCCAAAAAAGGAGGAGGCTGAAGAGCAAATACCTGTTGCGTGTGAAGTAGTAGCAGCAGTAATAGGCTCCGATTTGGCAGCCTGAAGGTGATTATGAAGCATATCCATCAGCCGAGTGTATTGATCGAAACTCAAGCTGGAAAAAAAATCTGGAGAAGCTGCTGAATTCACACAAACTGATTTCGAAGCAGAGGACTCTGAAATATTTGGAGTATTGAAATTAGAATTCCTTGGCTTATATCCAGGGGGATATACGTGCAGCTTGTAACATCGATCAACCACGTGACCTTTGATGCCACAATGTGAGCATACAGGCCTCTGATTAGGAGCATTAGGCTTGCGAGAGCGATCGGCAGAAGAAGAAGAATTTTTCTTAGAAGTATCGACAGCAAGAAGAGCTATCGGATCAGTAGGCGGAACTAAATTTCCAGCAGCTCGTTGATGCTCTTCTTGGATGATGAGTGAAAAAACAGTGTTGATTGGTGGAATAGGATTCATCAATAATATTTGGGCGCGAACAGCAGCATACGACTCATTCAATCCCATTAAAAACGTCATAACATACTCGGAATGAAGATGATCTAAGAAAGACTTCAATCCATCGCATGAACAAGTAATGGCTGGTCGATAATCAACCAAATCCTGCCAAATCGTTTTAATTTTTGTGTAATATGTTTCAACAGACATATTACCTTGACGGATTGTCACAAGTTCTTTTCGCAAGTGATAGATGCATGGACCATTCGACTGTTTGAAGCGATCGCGTAGTTCATCCCAAACATCTTTCGCAGATCCAGAATAAACAATGCTCGCGGCAATTTCCTTCGATACAGAGTTAAGAATCCATGAGGCGATTATATCATTGTTGCACATCCACGCATTGAACAAATTTTGTTCTCTTTCTGGTGGTCGTTTAATCTTTCCGGTGATGAACCCAGCCTTATTCTTTCCAGAAAGCGCCATCATCATCGCTCGACTCCATGCGGTGTAATTAACAGCACCAAGCAAGGGTTGAGTTACAAGAATGCATGCTGGTCCAAAAGAATGATGTAAAAAGTAGGGATTCAATTGAGCGTCCCTGGCTGTTGAAGAAGAATCGCTATTTGCAATCTCTTTGTCCGCCATAGATGAATCAGGAAGAAGAAAGAGGAAATAGCGAAGAACAGCAAGGCGCGAAGAAAAATCCAGCGAAATTTCGCTCTGATACCATATAACAGAAGCAAGTGAGAGATAAATGACTCTCATACCGTTATTCATTAAACAAATCTCCTTTAAATACAAGCCTAGTCACCAAGATGAGAAACCAACATCTGTAACAAAACTAAGTAACCACCTGTAACTAAACTAACTTTAATTACAGTGAAAATAACAAATATCAGTAAAAAATAAACTGATATAACTGATAGACACAGCGAAAGATGTTCTTTTAAAAAAAAATTCATTGAAATGAAGTTGAATACAGTTTATTATGCAGCAATGATGAACTCGTAATATTTCCTTATTCCATGCAATTTAATGATGGGATATCTTCTATATTAGGCTGTCAAGTTAGGGCAACACATTTGTTTTGCAAACTCTATCTTAAACATTCCCTGAAGTGATAAAGGGGAATGGTATTATTCTGATATATGCCTTTGGTTGAGATGTGAAAATTGAGACATTTTCTTACTCCAACAAGAAAGAAATGACTATCCAAGCTTTGATTTTCTTTGTTAATCTACTAGCATTCGATCAGTCTTTTCATCCTAGAATACAGACTTGTGATTGAGTTGTTTGTCCATTGTGATTTTGAAGATAAAAAGTAGTCTTGAGCAGTAAACCTATTCCATGTCCTCCAGTTTTTATGCTCCAAGGGAAAACAAAACTTGGGGAAACTATTATATGTTCTGTAGCCTGAAAATCGGCATATTTGTTTAGGTGAGCGCTTCAGGATGGTCAGAAGGAGAATGCAAAGGTAAAGCTGGTTGGTTTCCATCATCATATGTGGAGAAACGCCAGAGGATTCCCACTATGAACACCGTTCCTGAAGCGTTTTAATCCACATGCTTCATTCAGGATGGTAAGCAATATTGGCCAAATTGTTCACATTTATTGGTTTTTTGTGTCAATTAAATTTTATGTATTCTTTTATCTACATTGTGATTTAGATGTGTACTTGTATAGTTATTCTTTTTGTCTCTTTTTTTTTGGAAGAGAGATGATATCATTGCATGAACCAAAGCAATCTACAAACTTAGCTATTCAGATTAGCAAAAACGATTAATGTGATCTATGGTAACTTGCTGTGTAATATGTCTATTATTATGTGGAGACCAGTAACTGAGTTATATTTAGCATTTATATTGTTTTGTTGTGTCTATCTTGAACATGAACTGAGGAGCTCAAGCATGAGTGTTTGAGAATAGGGACAATGAAAATAAACCATTTACAACTAAGATAAAATTAGAAGATGAATGGTGTGCATACTTCTTACCTTTTGCCACAATTCTCCCTAGTTGTATAACTGTTATCATATTGGCATTCCTTATGGACGTCAAGCAATGTGCAACAACTTGAGTTGTCCTGGTTGACAACATAAATTTTACTAGCGCATCTTGAACAATCCGTTCAGATTCTGCATCTAATGCACTTGTAGCTTCCTCAAGGAGGACAATTTGGGGTTTTTTAGAATTGCTCTTGCAATAACAATCCTTTGTGTCAAGTCCCTAATACATATCATGGAAAAGCCAATTCAATCTTCAATAAATCTTTGATTTAAAATACAGGAGAAATACAAGTATACCCAAGCCAAAACAAGAATTATACTGTTCACCTTAGGCAGATTGTCAATGAACTTTGTTGCATTAGCTAGCTCAATTGCTACTCTAATCTCCTCTAGAGTTGCATTTTCTTTTCCATATGCTATGTTTTCCTTTATAGTAGTTGCAAATAAAATAGGTTCCGGCTCAATCCTCTCACTTATCCATTTAAGCTCGAACTTCTTCAAATTAATACCATCTATGAGTACTTCACCAGAGTCTAGAACATAGAATCTCTCCAACAGACTGATTATAGTCGACTTCCTGCTTCCACTTTGTCCCACCAAGGCATGTTGGAGGGCAGTGGAGGATCTTGACCATATTCTTTGTAGCTGTGATTTGGCTTATGCAGTTGGGAGTTGCTTTTTTTAAGAGTTTGGTGTTTGCTTTGCTAGGCATAAGGATTGCATAGAGATGATCGAGGAGCTCCTTCATTCTCCCTTTTGTGAGAAAGGGAGATTTTTTTATTGTGGGGTCATTGGGGGGAGAGGAATAATAGAATCTTTAGAGGGCTAGAGAGGACTTCGACTGATGTTTGGTCCCTCGTAAGGTTCTATGTTCCTTTGTGGCCTTTGGTAGCAAAGCTTTTTTGTAACTATCCTTTCGGTCTTATTTTACTTGATTTGAGGCCCTCTTTATAGTTTGCCTCATTTTCTTTGGGCTTTGTTTTTTGTATGCCCTTGTATTCTTTCATCTTTTCTCAATGAAAGTTCAATTGTTTTTAAAAAAGAAATCGTCCCACTAAGGGGTTAATTGTGCCACTTATAATAAACAACGAGAATCCAGCCAAGATTTGCACATCAAGACGAGTACGGTATGTAAAGTAGAATCATAGGCATCAATTTTTGGCCTTCGTTTGATCGTCTTGAACATTTTGTGAGCAGCAGCTTGTCCAGATGCAAATGAGTTCAATGATGGTGATGCATGCCCAATTGACCTAAAGTCGAGAAGAGACCATTAACAAAACATGGATTTTGTTCAGCAGGATAAAAATTATGCGGAGTCCAAAAAAGACCAGAAGAAATACTCACATCCCACTAGTCATGATTGCAAACATCACATTAATTATTTGTCCACCATCATATTTCATTTATTAATGATCAGTTCGATCCATACCATACAGCAGGTCCAAAAGTGCTGAAGATAACAAGCATAATTATACCAAGCCCTATTGATACGAACCAAGGCATCTTAATCATGTTATATAGACTTCAAAGAAGATGTCGAGATTGTATCCTACACGTTATCCAAGTTTACAACAAAAAAGAGTTGCATTTAGCAACTTTGCTTCATTTAAGGCAAACTCAAAATGAAGTATAGTTACATTTATAGAGCTAAGAGTTGGAGTCAAGAAATGAAGCTAAGGTGCATTAAATGTGACACCATTTCGTTGTAAACTTGGATAGCATGTAGGGTATAATCTCAATATCTTCTTTGAAAGTCCTGTTTGGGATTGCTTTTGAAGACCGTAAAAGTGATTGTTGGAGAATTTTAATCGTCGTTTGTATTCGGTAAAACTGATTATTTAATAATTTAGATAAAATCACTTTTTGAATCACGTTGATTTGCAAAAGTTGTTAAGAGTAGCTTTTTAGATTTGGCTTCTATAAAAATGTGGTGTAACTGACAAATTTTTTTAAAAAAATTAATCTTTTTATATCTTATCTGCAACAAAAGATTTTTTAAATATTATTCTTTACTATTTATCTCATCTCATCTCATTATTTTAATTTTTTAATTTAATTTGTTGCTTTTATATTGTTTTTTTTTATTTAAACTAAAATTAGATTTTGTTTGAAACCAATTTTTTTTATAACAGTTTCTTGATATTTTTTCAAGTTATTTAAAGTAAACAAAATATACTTTCTAATTTAAATTATATAAAATTTTACATAATTATCTTATAAAAAATCTGAAGTTAAATATCATACTATCCAATGTTTAAAATGTCGATGTCGACGAAAATGTCGAAGTCTCAATTTTATGGAAACGTCGATGGAAATATCGATAAAATGTCGAAGTCGATGGATATTTCTGGAAAAAATTTAAAAACAAAAAATTCAAAAAAAATATTTAAATTAATAAATGAACATTTTACACTTTTTAAATGAGTTAAAATACTTGTTACATTATTATATTCACATTAAGTTACATTTTCTTGCTATTTTTTTTAATATTTCGTCAATTCTGTACGGTATAGTGGAAATGTCGATTCTCCCCTTATGTCGATGTCGAACCCATGGACATGTGGAAATTTCGATGGAAATGTCGACATGTCGACGGAAATTTAATACCCTGATACTATCTCTAATATATATTAAAAAGTCAAAGTTTCTAAAAAACATTTTTAGACCAAAATATCTCTTTAAATTTTAATTAATTACATCAGTCAAATCATCCTATTTCGATTTAATTTCAAATCCACAAGGATAACAAATATAACTTGATTAAAAAAATAATTTGAATTAATTCTAATTCAATTTGATAATTAGACTCAAAATAAATATCTGATTTAATTTTAAATTGATGAATTTGAATCAATAATCTTAATTTGATAAGCAATTTGGTTCTATAAATTGCATCCAATTATCATATAATAATTTTTTTCGCACACAATCTTCAGATATTATCTTTTTTAATTTCAAAACAAAAAACTACTGAAACATAGAATTTTCTTCAAATTGATATTCAAATATTTCCTTTTTCAAATTGAAGATATAATTTGATCAAATGCAATTAGGATTTGAAAATCAAATGCAATTAGGATTTGAATCTAAATTTTCTATATATAGGGCTAATTCCAATTGGTTTGCATAACACACCTTGTCCAACTTTTTTGTTTCTCCAATTTTTCCAATTTTCTGTTTCTGCAATTTTCGATTTCTCCAACTTTCTATTTCTCCAATTTTTCCTTTCATATATCTTATTTTTTCTTTTTCTTTTTCTTTTTTTTTTATCTTGATTTCGTTAATTTGTTTGCATATGTCAAATACTCTTCTAATTCTAATTTGTTTCCATCTCCATAATAGACCTCTCAAATTTTTTGTTTCAGGTATTTCAATTCTTTTTGATTTCGATAATTTGTTTGCATCTCCGTAATACACTTTCTAAATACAATTTGTTTGCATCTTCATATTACACTTTTTCAATTTATTAACTCAATTGATATTCCATTCTTATAAAAAATGTATAATTACGCTTTTAATTAACTTTGTTTAAAATTTGCTTCTAACTTATACCTTTAGTTTTATAGAAAAATTTACAAAAAAAAAAAGTCCTTCAATGTTTAATTTAAATAAAAATTTGTCTCTTAATTTTTTTTTTTAAAGTTATCTCCTAATATATATTTATTCTTTTTCATTATACTTATAAGTACCCAATAACTACAAAGTAATTGCACGATTTATGTAGAATAACTATACGGCCAAATGATTTTTTTTTTTTTTTTTGTAGTTCATATGGATTTTCACTCAAATTTGTTGTTTCATATTTACACTTGTCATTGCATGCAATTATTTTTTGTTCATATGGGTTTTTCAATTTTTAGTAATAAATATTGTCATTGCATCCAATTATTTTTTTCCTATGAGATTTTATTTTTTAGTAATAATTATTTTTTTTCAATTCTAAAAGTATCTCCATGAGGGCCATCTCCAATTTTTCATCAGGAATTTACAAAAAAAAAAAAAAAAAAAAAATCCTTCAATGTTTAATTTAAATAAAAATTTCTCTTAATATCTTTTTTTTAAAGTCATCTCTTAATATCTTTTGTTTAACATGTATTTTTGTATTATTTAGCATAATTACTATTACATTTGCTATGATATGTCACATATATAGATTTTTTTCAATTAAATAAAAAAAGAGTCGTTATAAAATTGCATTAATTAGGATTGCATCAATTAAACAAAATATATTATTACAAAAAGTATATATTATATTATATACAATAATAATTAAATTAAAAAAATCTATTATATTACAATTATGTTATATGTTATATTATATGAAAAATTATATTATAATACAAAATATATAATATAATATAAATATTATATTATATTAAAATTAGTCAGATTACAAATATAAAATCATAATAGAAATAAAAAAAATAATATAAGTCATAATAGAAATAGAAAAAATAATATAAGAATGTATAAAACTAATTTTAATTAGATAAATTCATTGTAAATTATGTTTCTCTTTTTTATAGTTCTTTTTATCTTTCAAGTTTTTTTTTTTTTATATAGTACCTCGTGTCTTTTAAGATGTTTTTCTTTTATGTTATAGAATTTTAATTACTATAATTTTCTAATGAATTTGTATTGACATTCCCAAATTTGAAAATTTTAATAACATTACAACAATTTATACCAAAAATAAATTTAATAGATAAAATATAATGCAACTTTGGCTAAAAACTAATGCTTAATTATAAAATAACAAAGATCTATAATAAGTCTTATAGTTTTATATGATTTTTTTAGAAGTTTTGTGTGGATTATTTTGTTTCCATTTAAATTTTAATTCAAATTAAGAACAGTTTGAGTGAAAAAAGTTTGTGTAAATATTTTAGGTTTGTGTGAATTTTCTTACTTCAATTAATTATAATTGTATTACATGGATTCGATTAAATTCAAACTTATATTAATGATTGAGTTGATTTAGTTCACATTTTTTTATTAAAAAAATAAAAAAAAATTAAATATTTTTATTATTAAAAAACTATTATTTCAATTATTTAAAGATAATATTTCAATAACTTATTTTAAAATAGTGAAAGTCTTCAAACTTTTATTCTCTTGAGTCTTAATCATTATTCGATTTTTTAAGAGTAATATTTCAATAACTTATTTAGAAATAGAAATTAAAATAAATCAATAAATTATATTCTATTAAGATTATGTTATATTATATGAAAAAATATATTAGAATAGAAAATATATAATATAAATATATTATATTATATTGAAATTAGTCAGATTACAAAATATATTCACTTTACTTCATAATATTTAAATTACACGTGCACGTGGTAAAATACTAGTCTTAAAAAGTGGCTTACTTGGAGAATCATTTTTGGACTATTATGTCTAAATGCTAATTTCGTAATTTCAAATATTTTCCATAATTTATTTTTAGACTATTATTTATTTTATTGTCCTTAAAAAGTGACTTATTTAGATAATCATTTTTTGGACTATTATGTTCAAATGTTAATTTCATAATTCCAAATATGTTCCATAATTTATTTTTAGACTATTATTTATTGTCCTTGCTTAATTTATAAATTTACAAATTAGGCCACTCACAGAGTGTGAGTGTGAAGGAACTTTTTTTTTTACCATATTATCCTTAGTTTTTAAAATATTGTCTTAATTATCCCTATTCAATTATTTTTAAAATTAAAAAATTGGGTACGTCTTTAACCATCTCCACCACTCACACACGCACTACATTAATTATTTTATTAATTTATTTTATTCATCTTGATTTAAAAATTTTCACTCCCAAGTCCCACCCACCACTTCCCTACAATTTCTTTCCCCGTCTCCACTCTTCATTTCTTCGGTGTTACATCTCTAACCTTTCCTCTTCCCTCTCTATATTTCTGCCATGCATTTATCAACATTTATTTTTTTTGTTTTTATTATTCTCCCAAGACAACAAACCTCTCATCTTATTTTAGTTGTTTCAAAATTGAATGAGGCTTTTCATTTCCATTTAATTTTTTTTTTGGTCTAATTTGTTTAGTTCTCAACTTTCTATATAAATAGGAAAATTTTTTTGTCATTTCTTCGCAGCTTTATAAGACAATTCGTTCACCCCACATGTTTATTACAAGCACATATCCTCTTTGATTTTGAAATGGATGACAAAAGTGTTAGCAAGCAGCAATGGCAACAATGAGATTCAAGTTGATAACTACAAAAAATGGTGGTGTAACATTTGAAAGATGCTACGTTCGAGAAGTAGAGGAAAACACTCATTTCTCTCGAGTGCAATTGGGAGCAATCCTCAAAATTATTTTGCTAACCTCCATGCATACAACTTAAAAGAATAAGAAGTCATGAGTGCAATTGGGAGCAATCCTCAAAATTATTTTGCTAACCTCCATGCATACAACTTAAAAGAATAAGAAGTTAGAGACTGGTTAAAAGCTCATACAGTTATGTAAAAGTTTATTATGTATTAAATTGTGCATTTGGTTCTTTTTGTTCTTCTAAACTTTTCATATTTATCATTAATTTTTATCAATTATATAACATAAATTTGAATTTATTTTTTAATTTTGATACGCATAGTTTTCTACATATATGTTCATGTAAACTAGTCATGAAATAAATCAACAAAACATAGATTTATGTTAATTTTTTTTGTTAAATAATTTTCAAATAGAAGGACATGGATTCTTTTTTAGTTGTAAGTTTAGAGGCTAAAATAAAAAATATAAAAAATACATGAATTAGTATACAATAAATATAAAAAGTTTTGAAATAAGATTTAAATTATTGCACATTTTTTGAAGACGGAAGAAAATATCAGCATGCTTAAAATTTTGACTCTACGAATAATTTTAAGAAAAAACGCATTGGGATCAATAATTTTTTACTTTAAAAAATGTTAGATAATTTTGAATTATAAAAAATATAAAAATACATTTATTCTTGAAATCTTAACCAAAATTTAAAACGAAAATGTAGTTTTAAAACTCCATTTATTTATTTTTAAGATTTCAAAATTAACTTTTAAAATGTAACATAAAATTTTTGTCAAATTAACTTTTAAATTTTTTTTTTAAAATGATATTTTAAAATTTTAAATTAAAAAAAAATATATATATATATTAAAATAAATTACACATGCAACGCACGTAAAACTTTTCTAATTAATACAAGTTCATATTTAATTGAAATATATATTTATTTTAGTCATTATAGCTATTTCACAACAATTTAGTATTAATTTATCAAATATTATAACATGACTTTTCATGTTTAAATCTGAAATTTACCAAACACTAATTTAATAACACGAGCTGATTTTTTTAAAATTAAAGCTTGACAACAATTATTTCAAAAGTTAAAGTCTCCCAAACTAAGCGAAAACCTATATGGCAATGATTAAGACGTCTTGCTTCATAACAGCTAACCCAGATGCCCACAGCCTTAGGCAATTTGCAGCTTCTTGTTGTACTGTTCAACCAGAAGATGAAGCAACCTTTATTTGGTCTGCCAGTTCAAGCCCAGAATCCTCCTGCAACGGTTATTTTACACATTTTCTATCAATAATCGATTTGTTTAAACATCAATTTGATTCCATTTTCAAGAATTTCAAGAACCTCCTAGAATCGAATTGGGATAGAATTGGAAGATCTTTAACTATATTAATCTTTATTATATTTATTTTACTACTTTTAACCCGTCAATTCACTATTCCTATCAATTAGAAGTGCAATAGGATGGTAGTTTAAGGTAACAAGTCTCACTATTAGAAATGGAAATTTCTAAGTCTAAAATAACAATCTTTCTACTATCTTTCCAATCTCACCTTTCTCTCGAACCAGAAGTTCTTGTGTTCTTGAATATTTTCCATTTTCTGATTTTGAGCATACAAACAATTGGCGGCTTAGCTACACACAAGATCCCTTAAGATTGTTGTATCTTTATAGTAGAGTGTCAAATGACTAAGTGCAGTAGAGACATATCTTCTCTATTGATAGTATTTATTGAACATGCCTCAATCTAAAAGTTACAATCTATGATAGCCTAATTTATGTGATTATTTCCAACGGAAGTGGCTTACGGTTCGAATGCTGCTGATTGTTCGTTCCACTACGGCGGTGGCGGCGGCGGCTGTATAAGCGAGCTTTCAACGGCTCGACAGTTTGGACAAAATGGTTAATTGGACGCAGTAACAACGGCGAGTAGAATTGTCGGAAGGCAGGAAAGCAATACGAGAGAGAGAAGCCATTCTCTGAGGAACCCAACTGGAAAGTGGAAACCCACCACCAACAACAACAACAAAGTTGAAATGAACCGTGTGAATTTCCAACCTGCAAACAGGAATCAAAAGTTGCCGGTTTAAAAGTGTGTAATGGTTCCTAAATCCTAACTTCCAATTCTGTACTGTTAATAAATTTAGGTGATTTTGAGTTGATTTTAAATTGAATCAAATAAGAATAGTTATAAATTTATATGGTCTAAATTAATTTACTTATGGAAATTTAAGGTTTAATTAAATTCATACAATTATTAGTTTGAGGCTTTGGATATAACCTCTAAAGTTTAGATCCGGTGTAAATTAATTTTTTTCTTATAATTTAAAAATGTCTTATAATTTTTTTTTTTAAAATTATCAATTATGTACCGTATAAGTGTTTGGATTTTTTTTTTAAAAAAGAAAAGCGTTTGACTTATTCAACATTTAAAAAAAAAATTATAGATGTATTTGTAGGGGTGAAATTGAACCAAAATATATCAAAGTGTGAGGTTGCCCTTGGCCGGCTAGGCCCAGTGTAGCTTGGACCACAATCTAGGCTTGGTCGTGTAAGCCCAAGCCGACCAGATCGAAAAAAAGACTGACGTCAATCCAGTTTGGCCCAATGCGCACTCCTTTTGAAACACTAAACCAACTACATAAAAATAGAAAAGGAAATACATCGAGGGAAGGTAAGCTCACAAAGCCTAATTCTCATTGCACCTATAACAAACCTTAGTTGACTTAAACATTAAAATTGTGTGTGGCAAGCATGCATCACATCGATGTGCAAGAAAATTCATGCATCAACAGTATTACACACAAAATGAAAGATGAATTCTATTAGAGACAAATTTCAATTTTAGTGTGTAATAATTTGGTCTCTATGGTTTAGAGAAAATTAGAATTTGATCCTTATGGTTTGATGAAACCTCATAAATAGTCTCTGTGGTTTGATAAAATCCTCATAAATATTCTTTATGGAAGGACTATTTTTTAGGGTTTCATCAAACCATAGGAACTAATTTTAACATTTAAAATCATATAGACTAAAGTCTAACTTTCTCAAAACTCTAGGGACCAAATTTGTAAGTTAACCCTTTTTTTTAAAAAAAAAAAAAAGTGAAATAGGTTAGGCATAGACACTTAATTGAAAATTTAGATATTTATTATATATAAAATTGAAAGTCCAAAATCTATCAGACACTTTTAAAATTTAGAGATCAATTAAATATTTAAAAGTTTAAAAACTTATTAAACACTTTCTAAAGAAAGACATATTAGACACCACCTTCAAAATTCATTGATTAAACTTGTAATTTAATTTGAGTTTTTTTTTTTTTTTTTTTTTTACATTTCAAGCTCCAAACCCTAAATTTGGATTGGTGTACACGACAAATAATTCAATAAGGTCGTTATAATGTAGTAATTTTTTAATAACTGTCGGATGTAGATCTCAAACATATATTTAACTCATAAAAATCATTAGATACAAAAGTAAAATACTTTTATAATTTATCTCTCACATACTTACTGGTGTAAAATTGTGGGCCAAGTTTGTGGCGGTCTTCTCAAACAATTGCTGGATGGGCGGTGTAAAAAAAGTGTGGAAATGACCTTTAAGCCCACAGTCAGTATCTTGAATAAGAATGGTGTCAGCAGACAAGCGGTGGATGAGCTCGCCGGCGGTGGTCCGAGTGTCGAAGAAAGCAATGTGTTGTCTTAATATTGGAAGTACAGTCCTCGAATCCGTGTCGATTGTCTGTCATGTTGCCATCCAACACGACATCTCTGCATCCATTCATCATTACTATCGTTTGCATCAAAAAGATTCAAAACCCCAAAACTAAATCCGTTCTTTCCAATTTAGTTTATTTCAAACTTTGTGTTACAAAATTACAAATACAATACAATAAGTGTAATATTTTCCTTTAGGCTAAATTATAAAAATACAAAAATATCCCTATTATTTTGAAAGTTACAATATTACTTTTAACCTTTAATAAATGTTTAAATCCTTGAAGTAAAAAAATCGTTAGAATTTTGAACAAAAAGTCAACGTATTTGAATGTCGTTATTTCAAATTTAATCAAGACAAACATCCTAGTCAGTCACTACCACGTTGTTTCAGGTTATCGTCACGTTGATTTTTTGTTCAACGTTCTAATGGATTTCTACTCCAAAGGTATTTTGAAACATCTATGAAAGGTCAAGGGTAATATTGTAATTTTTGAAAGAATATGAGTATTTTTGAAACAAGAGACAAAGTTCAAGAGTATTTTTTACAATTGAGTCTTTCCTTAAATCTCACTTTGGTTATTTGACAGTTTAGTTTGTTTAATTTTGATTCTTAACACTCCGTTTGATAATTATTTTGTTTTTTATTTTTGATTTTTAAGTTTTCATGAAATACAACTATGTTTTTCATTAAATTCCTTGTTTTCAAATCACCAACCAAATGCATCTCTAAAATTTAGGATAATATATTTAGGTTAAATTATCAAAAATACCCATGAACTATGGGGTTGGTTTCAATTATACCCTCAAACTTTGAAAAGTTTCATTTTAACTCTTGAACTTTGATATTTATTTCAAAAATACTCTTGAAGTCTTTTTTTCATTAAATTTATAGTTGGAAAATGATGTTTTTGCATTTGTATTGTTGTTTATGTGAACATATTTGAACATATACATTGAAAAAAAAATCAAAACATATGCAAATACGTCATTTTTCGTCCATAAATTTAATGGAAAAAATCTTCGAGGGTTGTTTTGAAACAAACTTCAAAGTTCAAGAGTTAAAATGAAACTTTTCGAAGTTCATGGATATAATTGAAACCAACCTCATAGTTCTGGAGTATTTTTGATAATTTAACCATATATTTATAAATTATAGAGACCAACTTAAAACTAAGCTCAAATCATAGAAACTAAATTGGAACTACTTTTAAAAATATAGGGATCAAATTGAAGTTAAGCCCAGACTATGGTGGCTAAATTAAAACTTTGTCCCAATTTTATAATTTAATCTATTAAAATTTAAGAAAAAATAAACAAAATTTATTTTATTAAATAAAATGTCTTATTAGTATTACGATACATAATAATTTGAGCATAACTTTTTAAAAATTGAAGATGGAAGTATGGAACCCCCACCCAACATTCGTTGAACAAGGGAAAAAAAAAATTCTTAATTTATACCTTTGACGCTTGGTTCATGACAGTATCCGTATGTTCTAAGAAAGTGAAGGAGTTGGCAAGCCTCTGTTTTTTAATTTTTGAAAATTAAATCTATAAATAGTACTTTAAATAATTTTTTTTTTTATTTTTGACTTTTTTCCTACATTTTAAAAAAATTAAACTAAAATTTGAAAACTAAAAGCTAGTAATTTCTAAAAATTTATTTTTATTTTTAGAATTTAGTTAAAAACTCAAATGATTCCTTGATAAAGATGAAATATATGATAGACAATATGATAATGTCAACCATCATAAAAACATAGCAAAAAACAAATAAAATTTTCATAAATTAAAAACTAAATAATTATCGAGACATAAGCTGTCTAAAACACAAGAGTCATGAGCGGATGCGATAGCCCATTCCCGACGGCAGCCACCATTCCGACGATCATCAAAACGACGTCGAATTTGTCTGCCAACGCAAAAAGCTTGACGAACGCCACCTTCATTGTTCATCTTCACTTACAGTACTCTTCGCCGTCTCTCTCTCCTTCTCCATCTCTCTTTTTTCTGTTTTAGAGAGAGAAAGAGAGATGTCCAAGTTCAATTCCAAAGACGAGCTATGAAAATGGGAGAAGGAAAGAGCCGAGTCCAAGAGGGGAAAGATATTCTTTTCCATATTTATTTCTGTTTTATTATTATTATTAGGTTAAAAAATACTTTTGTTTCCTGAAATTTTATGAAAGTAATAATTTAGTCATAAACTTTAGTTTATAACGATTTAGTCCTTAAACTTTTGGTCTCTAACGATTTAGTCCGTAAACTTTAGTATGTTACAAGTTTGTTCCTTTACTAACTTCTATAAGGATTATTTAGTCTCTATCTACAAAAAAATATTGTTAAAATTTAATGAGATTTCTTACATTTGTAGATTAATAAACTGATTAGAGATCACATTATTCATAAACTATAAAGACTAAAATATATTACATAATAAAATTAACATTTAATTTTGATGAGATTGCAGGCAGTAGAAATTGAATTGTTTACCCATGTTAAAATTTAGCGATAATTTGAAAGTACAATTAACAAAAACACAAAAAATTAAGACATTATTATTATTATTTTGACAATAATAATAATATTATTGGTCGAAGGTATATGTTTTATGTCAGTTGAGTTATATGCTCTTGTTGGCAATATATTATTATTTAATAGTTTAATTTGGTATAATTACAAATGGATTTGTGGAAGAGAAGCATATTCATATATCGAAGTTAGACCAAATTTATCTCATCCTTACTATATTGAAAATTCTCCATTTTTAGGTAATTTTGTGAAAAAAAATTGTTAAAAGTTTGATAATAAAAATTAGTTGATTCATCATTAAATTTATTCAATCATTGAATCTATGATTATACCATGAAGATGCTAATTAACACATGAAAACCCACTTGGTCCATCATCAAACATCGACCCACATGTATCAAATTACACAAAAAAAAAAAGCATAAAAAAAAAATAACTCGATCCACTTATCAACAAAACTCATTTTTTTTAGTACATGTTCAAGTAGCATTCTTTCCTGCATCTCAAGAATGTTAATATAAACAATAATTTTATGATATATAAGCTTTCTGTTAACAAATTTTAACATATTTTTATTTTATGAATGGATCTCATTGAGAAGTTCATATCCAATATACAAATGTACTCATTCTCTTGAAGTTCAGATCCAATATACAAATGTAGAGACTATTTGGTATATTTAGCCATCACCATTTGCCTTAGTCTACTTTCTATATTTATTACATATTGGACCTAACAAAATACTGTTTTTGTGAATTTGAACCTTGGAATCCCAATCCTTGTCTCCTTCTTCCACCTTGTTTTGTATTTTTCAATTATTTTTTTTCTGCACCCCTACAAAATTGGTCCCCAGGCGCAGGCCCTCTCTTTTACCTTCTGAGGGTTGAGGCCCAAAGATATTTGGAATTTGGATATTCTAATTGAGAGATTGGAAGGCTAGTGATAGATAATATAGAGTATGTTTGGAGGCAATATATATTTTGTTTGATGTTTTTTGATACATTGAATTCAATGAATATACGTTTGACATGTGTGTTTTCGAAAAATATCTCCAAATTATGTGATCCAAATAGATATTTTGAAAACAACATTGTTCTGTTTTCACTGTATCTAGATTTTGAATTTTAAATTTTAAAATTCAGAATTACATTAAAAAAACAAAAACTTGGATAAATATAATATTTCGTGTTATAAACTCAATTTATTTTTGTTAAACTAAAATATGTATGATATAATATATTATAAATGATATGATATTATAAAATAATAATTATACAAAATTTATAACAAAAAAACATGTTCATAAATTAATTAATCATAGTTTATATTCAATTTAATATTTAGTTTTGTAACTACAACTAATTTCATGGTCTATAAATATATTATAGTATAGGGTTTTTGGCAATATATTAGAAGAGTAGTTGTCTCACATCGGAAAGGTGCAAGGAAGTGATGAGCTCTAAGTACTATGAAAGGAGCCTATGCTTTGGTTTCAAATCATCTCAGTTAGAAACACTTTAAGGGTGATGTACTAACTCTAGTTAAATTTCCTCTTTGTATTCTCTTGTTTGAGATTTGAAAAAGGGTGAGTGATATAAAGCTTTGGGAGAGTGTTCTTGTAATTGGGGTTGGAGAGATAATTCTATGTGATTGTAATATTTTTTCACATAATGGAGTTTCTTTCCCTCCGGGATTTTTTTCTTCGATTTTGGAGTTTTTCCACGTAAATTCTCATGTTTTTATTTTGTTGTTTTCTTTTAATTTCTCAGTTATTTTTTTCTTATTCATGCGGTAGTAGTGAGAGGTTTTTTTTCCCAACATATAAAACACATTTTGAACAATTGTTTAAATTGGAATCAAATTTCTAAACTTACTACAACTAAACACGTATATGAAAACATTAAATACAACTCTATTTTCATTGAATCATTTATTTTTTAAAATATTGTTTTCAGATTGCCTACCAAACAAGCTCATAGCAAATCAACAATTTGAATATTAGGAATGTGAATACCCCATCTTTTGTTGGGAGGGTCACATTTAAAAGTAGATGGATATAATTGAATTTGTGATTTCAATAATTAATAAAAAGTTTGATTGGAGAAGTTATGTTTTTATTTCGGATCCATTATTTTTACATTGAAGGTAGTTACACTAAGTTGAGTATAATATATATTTTTTTAAAGTTCAACAATTGCAGGAGTGAAAGTCAATTCATTGACCTTTAAAATGGTAATTAATATCTTATCTAATTAGTTACACACTATTCATTTAATAGAGACACGTAGTAAATGAAAGAGGTTACTAAAGAGAGTGAAAGTGTTCAAAGGTAGTGGATGCACATTTTGTGAGACAGAGTGCTCTTTAATGATTGAGTTTCTACACAATACTTTTTTTAAGTATATTTATAAATGCACACTATTCAAAGTAAAAATGTCAAAATTGAAGAAATATAAAAATTGAGAGACCAATGATAATTCCATGAAATGAGATTATTTTACCTTCTTTTCTAGCTTATGTTCAATCAAAGTTGAGTGAATTGTGCACTTTTGTATCGTTTTTATTTGTTCCTCATCAAGTCTAGTTGAGAGTCGAGTTTCTTGTTTCGTTGGTTGTTTTCCTGTTTTCTTGTAGGCCTTAATTAGTCTTTTAGAATTGTTGGTTTAGTATGTTTTGCATGTCCTTTGTTTTGCAGCCTAAGGAGTAAAAAAATGCTCGTTGAGATGTTGATGCTGCAGCATTGCTCAGCATTGTGCAGCATCGACGTTCTGGCAAAAAAAGAAGATTCGGGGCCCACTTTTGATGACGTAAGAAGAGTTTAATCTAACAATATTTGCACCTATTCTAATGGGCAAAAAGTGGAAAGAAAAAAAAGATAAGGGGGTTATCGTTTAAGAAAAAAAGGGGAAAAGCCCCAATTTTGGGGGGTGACGTAAAAAGAGGAGAGAAAGCTATCGCAGAAGGTAGACCAGAGAGGAGGAGAAGAAGAAAAAAAATGCAGCAGAGGGAAAGAGAAGGAGCTTCTTTGGAATTTCATTCTCCAGCTACCCATTCCATTTCTCTTCTTCTTCTTCTTAAGTTTATGTATCTTGCTCTTAGTTTTCTTGAAACTTTAGTAGACTAAGTTGTTCCTAGTGTTGCTATTTGTGAATCTTCACTTTAACCTAAGATGTTTATGAATTGTAGCTCGTTTCTGGTTATTTTCTGTGTAAAAGCCATGGGCTAATTTTCTTTGGGCTGGAATTTATGGAGCCATAGCTCTAGTTTTGGAATACTATAGAAGTGTAATTTGCTTATGGGTCTTGTATTTCTTACTGTTCTTCTTGAGAATGATCAACTTGGGAAAGAATAAAAGTTTGTTTTAATTATGAAAATGTTAAAATAAATGGAACTAGCATAGGCAATGCAAGTAGGTTCATGTCTTGAATGAGGGATGAATTCAAGGGTATAGACATATACTTTTGGCTTGTAAACTTAGGGAAGTTGGTCTATCCATGTGTTTGAAAGCTGGGTTTTCATAGACATATGTTAAACTTTGCTTTAGAACTGTAATTCGAGGATTAGAATTAATTTTTAGAATTAATTATCAGATTTCTCGTTACTACACAGTGCAGTAATGCTGCACAGTGCTATAGCATCACACAACATTAGGGCGCGAAAATTAGCAGTGAGTTCATAAATTCCAGCGCCTTACTCATTTGATTCTTGAGTTGTTTGTTATCAGTTTTAATTGCCTATTTCCTTTAATTTGCTAGAGTTTAATTTTCTTATGTCGTGCTTGCTTTTTGTTAATTTAATGTCTCTTAAGTGCTTTAGAATTAGCATTAGTGATATTCAAGTTTACAAACTTTGCTTACTTTAGTCCTCGTGGGATCGACCTTGTCCACCAATTACTACCTACGATTGCGTATGCTTGCGTAGTGAGTTTTTGAACCAACAACCAAGATCCAATATCTAAGTCCATGACATTGAATTTTGTTTCCAAAATATATGTTTTCAGTTTCTAATGTAGTTTTTAATGTCTTTTGAATTTAATGTATACCATTTTTTATTAGTAAATGTTAAAGTTTACTTATGATTAACTTATATGACATGATATTTAGGATGAGTTCCACGTATCTTTTAATTAAAATTATTTCTAAAAATATTTATTCTTGAAACTTTGTTTTATATATAAATGGTTTTAACTAAATCATTTTATGTTTGATTATATTTTTTAAAAATTGATTTTAATCGTTTGCTTAATTGTGCTACATCAAGTGACCTTACAGATACCCTATCACAATAAAGTGATTATGGATCAATCACTTCGACTTTTTAGAAAATAAACTTTACATTGGTTGTTAAAAAAATTATTTAAAATTAATTTAATTATTTCAAAAGTAACTTTTATTTATTACCGAACTCAAAAAAAAAAACAACTTTTATTTGTTACCAAGCACGGTAGATTAAAAAAAATACTTTTGACACCACACCTCAAAATCACTCAGGGACTGTTTGGGGCACTGAGTGGGTTATAATAATATGAGTTATAATAGTCTGTGAAATAATATAATATTGTTTAAAATGCAGAGTTGTTTAGTCTATGGTTATAATAGTCTTTGTTTGGAGTGCAGAATTCTCCACAGGTTATTATAACACTGGTAATTATAACCCTTGCCCCAAATAGTCTCTCAACGCCACACAAATTTAACTATTTTTCCTTTTAAAAAGAATATCATGTACGTCTTTCCCAAAAAAAAAATCCTGTACTGCGTTAAATGTGGCGGGAAAGTGGAAAAAAAAAAAAGAAAAAAAGAAAAATCCGCTGACTTTACTTTACGACAAACGCCAGCGGGTTAGTTTTGTATTAACGCTTATGCACACTTCGATTGGGAGGTGCATCACACGCGCCACTTGCGCCAAACCTCCTCATGACTCCTCACGCGCCAATGGCCATTAGAGCGAGTGGTAGAAAAAACATAGAATCGAAACGCTGCGTTTAGAGAGGGCGGGGACTCGTTTTCAAAAGCAGACGAAACAGAGCCACCTCGGATAAGTTGAAAAACATTATAAACAAAAAAAACAACACCAATTGCCTCTCTCTCTGTCTCTCTCTCTCTCTGTTGCTGTGTCTGGGAGGTCGTGCGGTTGAACAACCCCACTCTCGCCTCTCTCCGCTGAATCTTCAAACGCCATTTTCCTTAAACCCCAAATCCCCTTTGCCCTCCTTTTCTTTTCTTTTTTTTCCTCTGTAAAATTTAGGGTTCAAAATGTCCTGTCTTTTGCAAGCTCAGGTCCGGTCCGGCCATGGAGTTTCCTGCTCTTTTTTGGAGTTTACTAAGCGGCGGTTTATGCCTCGAAGGTAGTTTAGTTGGGGTTTCTCTATTTTTTTTTGTTCTGTTGATTGAAGTTTTGTCTTTAGATTGTGTGGCATTTGTCTTGTTTTTGAGCCAATGCCCTCTTGTTTGAGAGTTGGGATTTTGTGGTTTTGGTTAGGTTTTACCTGTAATTTGTTGGGGTTGTTTTGTTTGAGGTTAAACTGTCTGATGAAATGCCAAGTGTGAAGAGAAAGTGTCTGCAGTTTTTTAGCTAGATGGAGTACTAAAACATTTTGTGTGTATGACTTTGTAACATTTGTTTATCTTATGATTTTTGTTTGTGTATATTTGAAATGCTTGGAGCTGAATTAGGTGTTGAATTTAACAATTTGTTGTTGTTGTTGTTTTCTTCTTGATTGGTGGTATTGTACATTTGGGGTTGTCTGCCTACTGGTTTCTGATTGTATGATGAATTTTTTTATGTTTGTCATTAAAAGGAATATGGGTTGCTAGCAGAAAGCTATGTAATTGTTTGGGAATTGGGATAAGTTTATCCACCTTGCTTGGAGACCTTCAGACCATAGTCTATAGAATGGAATGTCACAAGACATTTTTTTATCGCCAATGTGAGCATAGCTCAACAGTCATTGGCATTTACCATCAATCAAGAGGTCAGAGGTTCAAATCCCCTCACTCCCAAATGTTTTTTTAACTCAAAAAGACATATTTTTTACTGGATTGTGTTGTTGGTTTGTCTGCATTTAGTGTCATGATTCTAGGTGACTTCCTTTCCAAAGGCATTTGAGAGAACTGATGGAATTTTCTTTCTTTCTTACCTCAAGCGATGAGTTTCTAGGACACATTTGTTGTTCTGTTTTTTTTTTTTTGACAATATGTGGGGTGAGAGATTCAAACCTCTGACCTCTTGGTCGATGGTACATGATTTATGCCAATTGAGCTATGCTCATGTTGGCTAGGAGCCGGACACGGTTGTTTTGTCGCATTGTACATTGAAGCTATAATTCTAAATCTTCTATATGTTTCTCATTGTACATTGAAGCTAATGCACTATAATGGTTGTGAAAACAAAATCCAACAAAGAAGGACGTTTCTTAAAATACTTTTGTTAGAGAGTCATTATTCAATATCCAACCGGTTAATATCCTTGAGTTACCTTGACAACCAAATGTAGTAGAGTTTGGTGGTTATTCTGTGAGAATAGTTGAGATATGTTCAAGCTAAGATACTAATGGATGTTAAAAAGAAAAAAAGAAGTCATTATTCAAAAATCTGTTTTTGTGATCTCTCCTACTCTCATCTTGATTGGATTACATTACTGCTACTTTCAGAACTTTTGAGCGATTATCTTATGGTTAGTTTTTGCATTTAATGTGTTTTAGCTTTAGAAGGAGCATTTTGGTTCTTCTTTAGAATGGATTGCTGATAAAGTAGTTCTTAAGGTCTAACATAGGTTTCAAGGTATTTATGATGCTGGAAAAAACCAACTACTTGTTCGAGCAAAACCGAAAAAAAAAACCAATTGCTGATTCTTTACTTGTGCGTCGTTTTCTAGTGTAGTGAACTGCCATGGTTTTTGAAGTGCTTTTTGATGTGAATGTTGCCTTCTTTCCCATTACTGTTCTCCATGCTCAATGAACTGCTTTTGTAAACTCCTCATTTATGAAACTCAAATTCTTTCTGTTTCAATTCGGGCTAGGTTGAGATATGGAAGCCATAGTTGCTGTAAGGTTCATGAAGCTTCGAATCGCTGTTCGTGAAAGATTTGCCCGACTCGAAGGCACCGTAGGATTTTGTGCATCGGTTAATATTTGAGGTTTGGCAGAGGGAATGAAGCAACTGGTCCGCTGAGCATAGTGCTGTATGTAATACATTGATATGTTGTAAATTGATCTGATCTCTTCAAATCAATTTGGTTAGTAGATTCAATTTGCAATTTCCATTTCTTCATCTTTGAGCTTTTTCTTTGTCCATTGTCTATCAAATTGCAAGAATTTGGTAAATATAAAAAATCAATCGAGAAGCAAACACTATCGTCATGATCCTAACCATACTGCATCACAATTCTACTGTCGAGTCGACCTTGACTAGTCATAAGACTTCTCTCACCACAATGCAATTTTGAAGAGTTTCGAGTTCATCAAACATTCAATGAGGTGCATCCTCTATGAAACCAAGTGTATTTAGTGACATTTTGAGCTTTCACTTCAGTATTTTTTAACATTATTGACTTAGCCTGAAACTTATGTTGTCAGTTGTCACTTGTATGCAATTTGATAAAACCTTGGTTCATACATGTCGAATCTTTGGACTAAAATATGATTTCAACTCTATATATCCATGCATGTATCATAGTTGAGATTGTAGCTTAGGAGATAAGAAAAAATACTTTATAGTTTCAATAATTAGAGACTTTTTATTCAAAATATGTTTCCATTGTTTCTGAAATGGTATACAATACTTATTGAGACATGTCAATTTTTTTTTTTAGTACAACAAATGTGGAGTATGAGGATTTGAACCTTCGATCTCAAGAGAAGAAATACTGTTGAGTTATACTTATTTTTGCCAATGTCAATTATTTATTAAATAATGAATGTGTGAAATATTAACTCATTGCATCAATTTGGTCCTATATGATTCTTGACATTTTTTTTAAAAAAGGAAAGTAATTATTTAAAGAGAAAAAATCAATTTTACCCCTAAACTTGTTAGGTTATATTAATTTTTATCTTAAACTTTCAATTTTATCAAATTACATCTCAAACTTAGATAAGTGTTTCAACCTTAATTTTAAACTTTAAAAAGTATTGCAATTTTAATATTATAATAAGTTTTCATTTGAAATATCGTTAAAAAAAATATCCTTATATGTGTTCAATGAATTATAAACTATATGTATGATACAAAATTAATAAGATTTCAAAGAAAAACGATAATAGAGCTATTTGTTTTTATTGAAATTTATGAGTTTTTGCAAAATTCAATGGTTACATTGTGCATTGATCAAACTTAATTTTGTGCAAAAGTTGATTTTATTGAAATCAGTAAGTTTATGGAGATTTTTACACTATTTTTTTTTGTTAAAATTAGTGGGTAAATATGGAAAAATGGAACAAAGGATAAAGATTGCTATAATTGTTTAAGTATAGTGTTCAATTTGATGAAATTGAAAGTTTATGGTAAAAATTGATATAACTTGCCAAATTTAGGAGTAAAATTTGATTTTTCTCAAATTGTATATTTGATAATAATTAAAAAAAAAACATGATGTCATATTTTAATTGGACCAACGTTAGTAGTTTTCTTGCAATTAAATTCAAATGTAATAGGGTCAGATAATTGTTGTTTTCTTTTTTTTTAAATAGTTGTTCTATGAGAATAAAAAATTGATATATTTTTTGAAGAGGACAAAAATTGATATATTAATTAAGAAAAAAACAAGGTTAAATTATAAAAAATACTCTTGAACTGTGAGGTTGGTTTCAAATATACCATTGAACTTTGAAAAGTTTTATTTTAACCCTTGAATTTTGAAGTTTGTTTCAAAACAACCATTGAAAACTTTTTTCGTTAAATTCATGGACGAAAAATGATGTTTTTGCATTTGTATTATTGCTTATGTCAACATATTTGAACATATGCGTTGAAAAAAAAAAATCAAAACATATGCAAATATGCCATTTTTTGCCCATAATTTTAACGAAAAAAAACCTTCAAGGATTATTTTGAAACAAACTTCAAAGTTTAAGGCTTAGAATAAAATTTTTCAAAGTTCAGGAGTATAATTGAAATCAACTCCATAGTTCAAGGGTATTTTTGATAATTTAACCATAAACGTTTAAAGTCCAAAATGCGATGGAAGAAAAGCCTACGAAAGGCCAGAAAATCCGAGGACGGTGCCATTCTTCCTTTCGGTTGCTTCCATTGACTCGATTCTTCAGACACGCTCAATCCCACAACGAAGTAGTGAAAGCAAAATGGTAGTCGAAGTGATCAAAGCTTCATCGACGGAAGAACTTTCTAATTCCATCGCAAATCAAAGCCCTAGGGGACGTGGCGCTGAGGAAGATGAGGAACTTGAGGAAGGCGAGATCGTCGGCGATGACGACCTCGACTCGTCCAATTTATCGGCGGCGATAGTGCACCAGCCTCACCATCTGGAGCACTCTTGGACCTTCTGGTTCGATAACCCCTCTTCCAGATCCAAACAGGAGCCTTGGGGTGCGTCTATCCGACAGGTCTATACCTTCTCTACTGTTGAGGAGTTCTGGAGGTAGAGTTTATATTGAAGTGTTTTACCTCTTGCTTTCGATTCTTATGTTTTGGGCGTTTCTTGGTTCGTTTTTTTTTTTTTTTTTTTTTTTGTGGGAAAATTTAGGAAACTTCAGGTGCAAAGTGTTCGATATATCTTTAAGGAATTGAAATTTCTTCTATATTTTTTAGAGTTTTAGTTGTCTTGGTCTTGTTCTATTTAATTCGAAGAAAGCTGGGACAAAGAATGGATTGTGATTGTGAGTGCTGGAGGGAGGGAACTTATTGATGGAGAAAATTTGGAAGAATATTTTCTTGTTGCGTGTATTGAAGGAATCGAGTTGATGGACTAATGTTCTTGATATATGCTTGCAATTAAGTGTCTAAAATCTATGCAGCGATGTTTCTGCTTGTTGCATTTTCCTGTTTTTGTGTGTATTTCGCAACCCTCTTAGGTTTTTGTTTGGGAGCTCTGTTGAAGATTTTATTTTTGACGTTCATATAGATGGTCTTTGTGAGTATTCTCAAATTTAGTATAAAATACTTTGATGATCTGTTTCTGACGTCTAAACCTAAGAATCGGATAGGAGAAAGATATGCTTGCAATTTTACCAATTATGGTACTAGAAAATTGCTTTGAATTTATATAAACAGTCGCTTCTGCTAATTCATCTGTGGTGTAAAGTGTAATATGTCTCGGCTATTTTATTTCAGCAACTAAAATTTGGACGAGGTTGGATGTTCATTTGCTGTTAAAGTTTTCAAATCGTTTTCCCTTATTTCTTATTTTGCAGCTATGGTTACTGGTTTAGCTTACTGTCTTTGCCTCCTTCCCTCTTGTTCGCTCTCTTGTGTGGTGCTCACTGATCACTAGAGTTTTTAACTTCATAAATCATACTTTTTGAATAAACTACCATGGGTTGGCCTAGTGGTCAATAAAGACACGTGTAAATAGTAAAGGCTTTATAATGGAATGGGTTCAAGTGGTAGTGACCACTTACTTGGGTTTGATATTCTATAATTGTCTCGTGAGAATAGTTGAGATACATGTAAGCTGACATGTACACTCACAGATATCCAAAAAAAAAAAAAAAAGGTTAAATATTTTTTGAATAGAATAGAAAGTTGGTGAAGCATTTGCATTCATCATTTGCTTCTGAAACGTTTCTGTCTAGATGCTTATTCTGTTTGCTTTTTATAAATTATTGAAAATCCTTCTTTTGTTTGTGAATGGAATATTTGGTTTTAGGGTCCATTCATTACTTAAAATTGTAAATGGTTGCTTCATGTAGACATTTCCATAATTTTTGACAAAAGTTTCTACTGGAATGTTACTTTGTCTTTTGTTTTTAATTGGTTGTTAATTTATCTATTTGTCATTTTGTTTTCATTTTCCCTCAGATTGGTTGACCAATTTGTTCATTTTTTTCCCTTCTTTAAGTGTTTACAACAATATTCATCATCCAAGCAAATTGGCATTGAAGGCAGATTTATACTGCTTTAAACATAAAATTGAGCCTAAATGGGAGGATCCTGTTTGTGCCAATGGAGGGAAATGGACTGTAAACTTTCCAAGGGGCAAGTCTGATAATGGCTGGCTGTACACGGTACTACCCTGAATTGCATGTTCAATTTGACACACAAGCAAAGTTATTCAAGACACTTTTTATTTTTATTTTTTTAAAATTCTAACAATCAATTACGTCCATCAGCTGCTTGCTATGATCGGAGAACAGTTTGATTGTGGTGATGAAATTTGTGGAGCAGTTGTTAATATTAGATCTGGGCAGGATAAAATATCGATTTGGACAAAGAATGCTTCCAATGAAGCTGCACAGGTAATAGCCACTAGACCAATAGTTTACATCCGGCCCACTAGACTTTCTCCAACATAATATTCTCTACTTCAATACAATATTGAATACTCCTTTCTGGCACGCAATGAACTTTGGGTATATGAGCGATAAATTTCAACATGTTTAAGGGTGGAAATTGTTCACAGTCGGGATTCTAATTTGTTCATCAGTTAATATCTCCGCATCCTATTTCCTTTTTTCTGGCTAGGCGAGCATTGGGAAGCAGTGGAAGGAGTTCCTTGATTACAAGGACAGCATTGGCTTTATATTCCACGTATGTATGCTGCTATATAGGTTCCATTTGCATTTCTTATGGTTTTTCCTTGACCTTGTGTTTCATCCATCTGATACCAAGTTGTTTTCTTGTTTAGGACGATGCAATAAAATTAGACAGACATGCGAAGAACCGATACGTGGTATGATCTGTATGGTTTCTAGCGCATACCATGGCAGGAGGATACTCGGCCTATTGGTGCAAAGCATGCTCTGCATCAGCATGATGTTAGGTTGAATTCTTCTTCCTGTAGTTTCAACCCCCTCCCCTCAAACAAACACACCACCAAGAGAAAAAAGAGGTTCTATTCGTTGAACAATGTTTTGTGCGATTAGGAATTTTATATGGAAGTCGCCATTGCACATTACAAGCACCTGAATCTCAGATTCTTGTTCTGTATCTGACAGTTCCAGCATGAGATGGAACGGGATGCTCTTCTATAATCAAGCGATATTAGTTTCATCAGAATTGATATTCGTTTCTTTTTATCTGTCGTTTAGTCTCTAGTAATTCAATCTCAATGACAAATTATACAAAATAACATTACATTGAGTCGATCTTTGTGTTAATCTTTAAACTAAAATGTCAGTTATCTAACCTAGAGTAAACTACTAATGAGATTTGTTTAATTGACATGCTGACATGCACTCTCGACCAAGAGGTTTGAATCTCTTTACTCTCAAATGTTGTTGAACGTAAAAAAAAATAAAAAAATAAAAAATAAAAAAATAAAAAAAATCAGTTATGTAATCGAAATAAAATTAAAATTAAATGATATATATATAGTTATTAAATTGTTTCAATTTAGCCTCACAGACAAAGATAGTACTTTCAAATTTTGAAAAAAATAAAGTGTATGGACCAGATCAAGTTAGAGAGAGTCATTATTCAATTTCCAACCGGTTAATATCCTTGAGTTACATTGGCAATCAAATGTAGTAGAGTTTGGTGGTTATTCTGTGAGAATAGTTGAGATGTGTTCAAGCTAGTCCAAATACTCATGGATGTTAAAAAGAAAAAAAAAGTCATTATTCAAAAATCTGTTTTTGTGATCTCTCGTACTCTCATCTTGATTGGATTACATTACTGCTAATTTCAGAACTTTTGGGCGATTATGTAGGATCGTATGTCAGCACTAGAGGGAAAAAAATTAAAACTTTTTAAAGAATTAATCTAAAATAATGTAATCCAAACTAATCAAAATAAACACCCTAAAAAATTCTAGAAATATAGAACAATTTTCCTAAGCATGCAATCTACTCACAAAAATATTAAGCAACAAAATTTAAAAGAATAGAGAGGAAGAGATAACACCGAAACTTTTTATAGTGGTTCGGAAATCCCTACTCCACTCCCCAAGACTCATTCTTGGGTATTTTATTGCGATGGTTCTCTTACAGGTGAGAACCAAATCGATTGGCACTCTTTTTAAGGGTTCAAGAGTCAACTCCCAACTGATCCTTTTGTATGTTCAGGATCCAACCTATATCGATCATTTTAACGGGTTCAGGATCAAACCACTACGATCCTTTTACTGGTGCATGATCAAACCACTACAAATACTTTTTCGGGTTTAGGATTAAACCGCTCACTCAAAATCCCAAGGTGTACCCACACCTTAATACAAAACCGAATTGAAATAGTGAAATAATTTAAAGACCCACAAAGAAACTCTCACAAAGAGTAGGTTTACAAGTTTTAGCTCAAAAGAAACAATCTAATCTCTCATATAAAATTCTCTTACAAGAAAAATAGAAAAGGATGGAGCTTTGAAGAATGATCAACAATGGAGAATGTTTGATAGAAAATTTCAGCAATTTTTGGGGATGAGAGTTATGAAATGAGAAAGAAAATGATGTTTAAATGGAGTTGTAAGGAATAAGTTTGATCCATTAGATCTAGGTTAAGATGGATCAAGGGTGGAGAAAATTTTGGAGGAAAATGACAAAATAGTGATTAAAAAATAATTTTAAAATGCCTCTAACGGCTATTTAAAAATGCCACGTGCCGCAATATTATTCGTCCACGTCATTGCTAAATAGCAGTTTTTCTCAATCTTCTTTTGGTCATAACTTTCTCGTTTGAAGTCTGATTTGAGCGATTCAAAATGCGTTGGAATCGTCTTTTCGAGCTCTACACTGTAAACACTTTAAAACATTAAAATCATTAGTAATTAATAGGTTTGTTATCATCAAAATATATAGTCGTATGATTGAAGCTCATAAAGCTAACAGATTATCTTATGGTTAGTTTTTGCATTTAATGTTTTTTAGCTTGAGAAGGAGCATTTTGGTTCTTCTTTAGAATGGATTGCTGATAAAGTAGTTCTTAAGGTCTTACATAGGTTTCAAGGTATTTATGATACTGCAAAAAACCAACTGCTTGTTCGAGCAAAACCGAAAAAAAAAAAAACGAACTGCTGATTCTTTACTTGTGCGTTGTTTTCTAGTGTAGTGAACTGCCATGGTTTTTGAAGTGCTTTTTGATGTGAATGTTGCCGTCTTTCCCATTACTGTTCTCCATGCTCAATGAACTGCTTTTGTAAACTCCTCATTTATGAAACTCAAATTCTTTCTGTTTCAATCCGGGCTAGGTTGAGATATGGAAGCCATAGTTGCTGTAAGGTTCATGAAACTTCGAATCGCTGTTCGTGAAAGATTTGCCCGACTCGAAGGCACCGTAGGATTTTGTGCATCGGTTAATATTTGAGGTTTGGCAGAGGGAATGAAGCAACTGGTCCGCTGAGCATAGTGCTGTATGTAATACATTGATATGTTGTAAATTGATCTGATCTCTTCAAATCAATTTGGTTAGTAGATTCAATTTGCAATTTCCATTTCTTCATCTTTGAGCTTTTTCTTTGTCCATTGTCTATCAAATTGCAAGAATTTGGTAAATATAAAAAATCAATCGAGAAGCAAACACTATCGTCATGATCCTAACCATACTGCATCACAATTCTACTGTCGAGTCGACCTCGACTAGTCATAAGACTTCTCTCCCCACAACGCGATTTTAAAGAGTTTCGAGTTCATCAAACATTCAATGAGGTGCATCCTCTATGAAACCAAGCGTATTTAGTGACATTTTGAGCTTTCACTTGAGTCTTTTTGAACATTGTTGACTGAGCCTGAAACTTATGTTGTCACTTCTATGCAATTTGATAAAGCCTTCTTGGACTAAAATTTGGCTTGAACTCTATATATCTATGCATGTATCATAGTTGTGGTTGTAGCTTAGGAGATAAGAAAAATTACTTTATAGTTTCAATAATTAGAGAATTTTTATTCAAAATACGTTTCCATTGTTTCTGAAACGGTATACAATACTTATTGAGACATGTCAATTTTTTTTTAGTACAACAAATGTGGGGTATGAGGATTTGAACCTTCGATCTCAAAGGAAGAAGTACATGTCAATTACTCTTGAGTTATATTCATTTTGGCCAATGTCAATTATTTATTAAATAATGAATGTGTGAAATATTAACCCATTACATCAATTTGGTCCTATATGATTCTTGACATTTAAAAAAAAAAAAAGGAAAGTAATTATTTAAAGAGAAAATTTTTGTTTTGCCCCTAAACTTGTTAGGTTATATTAATTTTTATCTTAAACTTTCAATTTCATCAAATTACACCTCAAACTTAGATAAGTGTTTCAACCTTAATTTTAAACTTTAAAAAGTGTTGCAATTTTAACTTTATAATAAGTTTTCAATTGAAATATCGTTAAAAAAAAGTGTCGTCATATGCGTTCAATGAATTATAAATCATATGTATAGTACAAAATTAAAAAGATTTAAAAGAAAAAGGATAATAGAGCTATTTGTTTTTATTGAAATTTATGAGTTTTTGCAAAGTTATTCAATGGTCACATTGTGCATTGATCAAACTTAATTTTGTGCAAAAGTTGATTTTATTGAAATTAGTAAGTTTATGGAGATTTTTACATTATATTTTTTTTGTTAAAATTAGTGGGTAAATAAGCAAAAATGGAACAGATGATAAAGATTGCTATAGTTGTTTAAGTATAGTGTTCAATTTGATGAAATTGAAAGTTTATGGTAAAAATTGGGAGTTTATTTTATTTTATTTTATTAATATTGTAGTTTTTGAAAGTTATTATAAAAATATTGTTGTTTTGAAACTATTTATATGAATATTGTTGTTTTAATTAGTTAGCAGATGGTTGTCTCTTCAAAAGACGACCATGTACACACGTTTGAGATGGTCGTCTCTTGAAGAAAAGACCAAGTGTACGCGGTAGATGGTCGTCTCTTTAAGAGACGACCAACTCCCGCCTTTTCATTTAAAAAAAAAATGCGTAGATGGCCGTCTCTTAAAGAGACGACCATCTCTTGCATATTTAAAAAAAACACACGCGTAGATGGTCGTCTCTTCAAGAGACGACCATCTGTGGATTAGACATGGTTGTCTCTTTAAGAGACGACCATCTTTTGCATATTTAAAAAAAAATAACACGCGTAGATCGTCTCTTGAAGAGACGACCATCATGCGCTTCCAAAACCCAAGGGCGGGTCCAAGAAGGGGCCAAGAGGGGCACGTGCCCCCCCTTAACTTGAAACATGTGTTGTATATATATATATATATATATATATATATATATATATTATCTTCCCATAAACAAATATTACCTTTGGTTTAATTGGCTTCTTGCACTCAATCCCACTAGTTTGCTTATTTTCATTTTGATGCAAATTTCGTGCTGCAGGTCCCACCATTTGCATATTTAATTTAAGTAAGTAAGGGCTCGTTTGATAACGTTCCTGTTTCTTGTTCCTGTTTCTCATTTTTCAAGAAACAGACATGTTTGATAAACAATCTTGTTTCTTGTTTCTAAATTTTTTAGAAATGTTTCTAAAAAAATGGCAGATTTTGAGAAACTTCAAAAAATAGTTTCTCAAATTCTTTTTTTTTTCCAGGTTTCATGCATGTATTCCTATTTCTCTTTTTACCCATCTCTCTCCTCTCTCTTCTTTCTCTCTCTTCCATTCTATTTATTTTCTTTTAATACTTTTTAATCTTTTTGTTTTTTTCTTCTTATTTATTTATTTATTTATTTTTTTAATTTATTTCTTTCTATTTGTTCTCTCTCTTTCACCATAAACTTTTTTCTTTTAATAGTTCATTATTTTTTTTTCCTTTTTACTTTTCTCTTTTCGTTTATGTTTTTCTTTTCTCTCTTATTTTCTTATTTTCTTTTACTTTACATTAACGAGCTTATAGTTATTATTTTCTAATTAATTCTCTATTATTTTTCCTTTTGGTACGATTTTATTTTTTTATTAAATAAATAAACTAATAATGTATTTCATGTTGACCATTAAATGTAAAAAAATATATACATTCTCTCTCTTTTTCTGGTTTTACTTGCGTGTATTATTGGCTAATGCATTTTTAAAGAAAAAATAAAAATAAAGTTTATTATTAAATTAAAGAAATGTGGGTATGTTCGATTGTCTGACCTTAGACAATTTACAAATTCGTCTAATTGAACTAACTCTTATAAGTCAAAATCGTTCAAGGTAAATTGATTGAAGTGAGAAATAACATTGCAAATCAAATTTGAATAACATTTGAAGGATAAAATTTATTATTATTAATTAGGTGTTGGGCCTTAATAAAATACTATAACCTCTTTATAATTGTTTTATATTTATTTTAATGCATGTTATATGTTTTATTATAGTATATGTACTAAATTTTATTTTTACCAAAAAACAAGAAACAAGAAACAGAAATAGTTATCAAACATGTTTCTGTTTTTAGTTTTTAAGAAACATAAACAAGAAACGAGAAATGAGAAACGAGAACGTTATCAAACGGGGCCTAAAATTTCGAATTTCATGTGCTCTTGCTCTGTAGATTTAAATAGGCTTTTCATTTTAAAAATAAAGAAATATACATTTGCTTTCAAACTAAATAATTTAGACTTTTTATAGTAAGAAAATATTGTTGTGTTTTTATTTAAACTTTTTATTATCGATTAGCTTACCTAATAAATAAGATTTTCAATGCTCAAAATAAATAAATAAATAAGATTTTTATTTCTATAATAAATTCAAATTAATCTATGAGATAAAAAGAATGTTAAAATACTATTTTGGCCTCTAGACTTCAACACTCATTCTATTTTAGTTCATGTACTTTTAAATATTCAAATTTAGTCTATGCATTTTCAATAAAGCTTCAGATTGGTCCTCTTTATTAATTTGAAGTAACTTTTTATAAAACTTGGTAAAATAATAATAATCATTTTCACTGAACAAAATACATCACGTTAATATATTTTGAAAATTTATAAAGTAAAAGCTAATGGAGACTAAATTTATTTTTCAAAAGTTAGATTAACAATAGAGACTGATTTTAAGATGATTAAAAGTACAAGGATTGTATTTGAATATTTGAAAGTACATAGACTAAAATAGAATAAGTTCCCAAAATACAATGACCAAAACGATCTTTTAAACTATAAGGAATATGAAATGAGTTTATATATATATTATCTATTTCTCTCTCTCTCTCTCTCTCTATATATATATATATTTATATAAACTTGATAGAAATAGTTTCAAAATTTTTTAAATTTTTCATAAATTTTTTTTAGAAAACTAATTTCATATATAGAAATTTAATTCAATTTTAGAAAAACTTTGCTGCCTATTCCAAGTTTTAGTTTTTTTTTTCCTATTATATTCATTTAGATAATTCGATTATATTTTTTTTTAATTTAAAATTATGTATATATAAAGTTGTATTTTTAGTCTCTATATTAAACAGATCTATATAATATACAATGGTTTATTATAGTTTGATAATCAATATTACATAATTTGAATATTGCATCAAATTTACAGTTATATGAATTGTGCCCTCTAACGTAAAATCCTAGATCCGCCACTGCCAAAACCCGTTTAAAGATGGTTGTCTCTTGAAGAGACGACGATAATAGAGAACATATACACCCATTCTTCAAAATAAACATAACGCCCCACACATTCGACTTTTCAAAGCCAAAAACCAACCCCACACCTCCACTTCCCCATTTTTCTCTCTCGTTTTCTACTCGTTCTTGACCCCACTTGAAATTTTTGTCGCCATCTCAGTAAACAACATTGATCTTTGTCGGCATTAGAGTAAAGAGGAGTATTTTGTGGACAAATTATTCAATGAGATCGCCACAATGTGGCTGCTTCATAATGATCGTTGGATATGGATTCAATAATTTCATATTCCTTCATAACCATTGGATATAAATTCGAGATACTTCTCTCTCCACATCCAACGATGAAAAACTGCCAGCCACACTGTGACGGCCTCACCGAATAATTTCTCGTATTTTGTGGGTATTGAAAGGTCTAAACAGCAAAAACGTCCACCATTTCGAAGGAGTACAAAATCTGTCTGATTCGTGAGTTTTATTATCTTTCTCACTATTTTGTAATATTTTCACTTATTTTTCTTGTAGTTCTGTTGAATGAATATGAATTTGGTTAGAATTGTTGAATTTGATCATTGTTGGATATATATATATATATATATATTAATAAGATTTGTTAGTTTTACATAATTTTTTAAGATATATTGGATTTAATTTTAAAAAAATGGTAGGATTGAGTTTTGTTTAATTTGTTGGATTTAATTTTTTTCAAATATTTATGTTATTTTTAGATTTTAGGGTTTATAAATTGGGTAGTTAAATTTTAGAAATTGAATTTATTATAGAAAGAAATTATTATTTTTTAAACTGGAAATTAAGTTAGATAATTTTTTGTTTGATTATAAAATGTTATAGATTTAATAAGTTTTAGAAATTGAATTTAATATAGGAAGAAATTAGTTTTCTTTTGGTTTTTAATCTATAAATTGAGTTAGATAATTTTTAAATTAATATTCGAAAATATTCTAGATTTTGATTTAATTTTAGAAATTAAATTTAATATAGGAAGAAATTATTTATCTTTTGCTTTTTAAACTATAAATTGAGTTGGATAATTTTTTGTAACTGATTATTAGAAAATGTTCTAGACTTTGATTAGAATTGGGAAACTACTGAAGTATGTATTAGTTAGATTAGTTCAAATTGATATCTTGTTTACTTCCTTATAGAAGTTGGAAGACAAATGTTTGGGATTTGTTTTGCATACAAATGGATCTATGATTGATGGGGTAGATGGAGTTGATTATGACCAACCGGCATGTGGAGGTTTTTCTATAAATGTGAATAGTGAGGTCATCTTTGAACAATTTGTTGAAATGGTAGGATTATCACTTGGTGTAGATGTGAGGACAAATCAGTTAGAGATAATATATAGACACCCTGAGTTAACACTATATGGATCGATAAGATATACACCAATACCAATTCCTAACCAACAAGCAATGAACTTAATGTTTTCAATTGCGATGTCAGTTTCGACTTTAGTGCATTTATACATCAGTGTGAGAAAGGTCGACATGAATGTACAAAACTTGGGAGAAACCTCTGGCCAATGTATTGACCCCGAGCCTGAATCAGTTGCCCCACCATGTGATGGTGAAGATATGGTAGTGGATAATACGTATATGGATTTCAAAACTGAAATAGATGATGAGTTTGAAGAACTGGACTTTGCTGGTAATGAACATGTTATCCCTTCAAATACATTCACTGAGTTGGATAACAATGTAATAAATAGCACTATGGAACATGATCTCATCCAAGAACCAGTGGTTATTGAAGGGAACCAATTATGTAAGGGGTTAATTTGTAACAACAAAGAGATTCTTCAACATTTGGTAAAATGCTTTGCTGTTAGGTGTCACGCACCATGTGAGGTTGTGGAGTCAACACATGCAATATGGGCAGTACGGTGACAAAAATGGGAAGATGGTTGTAGATGGCGGTTGTTCACACGAGATTTCAGGAGAAAGAAATTTGATTCGTGGAATGAACTTGATTTTATTGATTTTGAAGTGTTACAATATCTAATATTTATCCTCTGATTCTTTCTCTCGAATATGTAAGCTTGTTGATTTTTGTTTAGATCGGCCTGTTGGCTTGTTGATCTTGGATCGGTCAGCTGGCTTGTTGATCTTGGATCGGCCTGCTGGCTTGTTGATCTTGGATCAACCTGTTGGCTTGTTGATTTGGATCGGCCTGTAGGCTTGTTGATCTTCTTGAAGTCTTTTAGTCGTTGAATTTTCTGAATTCTGAATCTTGGGTCTTCTGAATTCTCTAGACTAACTTGAAGCTTCTAAATTCTGACTCTTGGAGACTCTGAACTCTCTGGATGAATGCTCTAGATTCTGACTCCTCTGACCGCCTTCAAATGAAGGGTGACCTCCTCTATTGATAGAGTTTGGTGGACCTTGTATGGGCTTGGGCTTAGTTGACTTTAGGCCCAACCTTTGGACTTGGGCTTATTTAGGCTTAATTCAATCCTTTTTTTAATAGACTTGAATTATTTAAATTTGGCCCAAATTTCTTTTTAATGACATCGGACTAAACTAGTTTTGTGTCCAACTGCCATGTGGCATAATTTGATTAGACTGGCTTAAGTCGTCTAACAGATCAATACTAGCCATGTGGCATTATTTAACTTGCCAAATTTTCATATCTTTTAATTTAATTTGAGGACTGATAACACTCAAAAGTGTGATATTTATCTAGGCTTAGATTTGTGTTGGTTTTGTTTGTTTATAGTGAACTTTCAGGCATTTATTTATCTATATTGTAGATTTCACTCAAATTGGAGCTAAACCGGACTTTTGAAGCTATTTGAGCTTAAAGACACACTTTGGAGCAAAGAAGATAAGTAGAAGAAGCATTACAAGTGAGAAGAGTCGAGAGGGTAGGGTTGAGACACTATTCATAGCGTTTCAACGCTATCCTTGCAGCTATCCAATTTCAATTTCCCGCAGAAGCAGCGTCGAGACGCTGCTTTATAGCGTCTCGACGCCAGAAACGCGAGCGCCAGAAGATTTCTGTCCGTAGCATTGAAACGCTGCTTATAACGTCTCAACGCTACCCCGTTTTACCGTTTTTTTTTCTGCGAATTAGGGTACAACGTCGAGACGCTATCCCTAGCGTCTCGACGCTGTCCCGAGGTTTATAAAAGTAACATTTTGGCTTCGATTTTTGGGAGCCGTTTTTGAGAGCCTAGAACCCTAATTTCGACAAGAATCATTGTTTTGGGACCTAGAGAGCACTTTGGAGAGGTAAGGAGGAGACTCAAAGCTCGAGATCACGAGACATCACGACGGGAACGAGTGTTGGCATGCGACGTCCAGTTTTTTTCTCTTTTCCCTTTACTTTGTTTCTTGAACTTTAGGATTTATTGGACTGAAATGTAATTTTGAGTATCTTAGACTCTTGGATGATTGTACTTTTAAACTTTATTTGATTTTTTTGAATGGTATTATATCGTAATGCCTTTTATGCATCTCGAATCAATTTTCTAAGCTTTTGGCCATAGCTTTGCATGTTAGGTTAAATTTAGCTTGAGAAAGTAAATGCATGATTATGACTTGCTAGAGTGATGTGAATAATTATGCAATATTATGTTGTCTATGCACAAGTGTACACATACTTTTGTAGCAAGCGATAAGTAAATTATCGTATCCACAGAGACTATTAATTCTCCTATTTACTAAATCAATTCCTAGTAACTCAAATTGTAACCAGTCAAATTCGTCAAGGAAATGAAATAAAATAAGTCAATATTGCTGGAACAAAATTAATGCTAAAGCAGGGAAAACAGAGAAATCGTAACTGAACAAATAACAACTGGTCTAAATACTTTTAGCTAAAACAAGGCTCGGATTAAAGGTAAATCATGCTTTAATCAAGTTACAACTCAAGTACATATCCATTCCATTCGACCCACTACAGAATTCATGGCATTCTCCCGAATCACCTAAATATACTGTTTCATTTTCATTACTTCAGCACAAATTAACCCTCTGTATTTAGTGTGCGTTAGGTGAGTGATTATCCCTAACCTACTCACTTAGCTAGCGACTAACTCTAACAAGGAGCTAATGTGGTTTTTAAGTTCTCAGCCCCTCCTATTCTTCCCAGAAATCAAATGGACACTACTCACATCGGCTGGCCAAACGGACATGAACTATGAATAAGCCCTCTTAAAAACCAAATCGAATGAAATAAAATATACTCAGCTATAACATTAATTAAAAGCAATCATCCTCTAATCCTCACCTTATGGTGATTAGTTCATATTACAGGAAAAACAGAAAATAAATCGAAATGTAGACATAATGGAAATGATGCAGAAAATAAACTAAATAAAAGCAGTAAATGAAGCAGAAGAAATCGGAAAGCTGCCCCAAAATATTTGACTCAGCTTCGACGTTTATCCCCTGAAGAAACCTTCCTTTTTGGGTAAACTTCCGTTGATGGCCTCTCGAAAATCGGAGCTCTCTGCTGAAGGAGTCTATATCAGATTAGCGGAAGCGATTTATGGATCTAAGCACTCTAATTAGATTAATTTTGCAAAATAAAACACATGCTCAAGCAGAAAACAGAGGAGAGAAAAACAACCTTTGTAGCTCGAAATTCTCCTCAACCGTGGGCAAATTCTGATCACGAACACTTCATGGACCACCATAAGTGTCTTCCCTACTATCCTCAGGCCTTGGAACAGGTTGTGGGACCTTTCCTTGAGAGAAATTGGAAGAAATGTGAGAATGGTTCAAAACCGAGAAACAGAAACTTTTTCTGAAAAATCCCCCTTCTCTTTGATCTTTCTCCTCTATCTAAATAGATCAATTTTGCTTCTCAAGCAAGTGGAGTTATGACATCAAAGAGATGAGAATGAATTGAATGTAGGAGGTGAGTCATAGAGTGAAGGAGAAGCTCAACACTCTTATTGGACCAACATGAAAGTAAGAGGAAGTGGATAGAACTTCCCATTATCACTCTCTAATTTTTAATTCATAATTAAAAATTAATTTAATTTAATTTAATTAATTAAACAATTTAATTAATTAATTAATTATTTAATTTAATATCAAATATCAAATTAAATAATTTGGTCCAATTGCGATTTCTCAAATCGTATGTTCGAATATGAATGCCTATTCATATTCCAAACCGAAACAATATTTAAATCATATTTAAATATGTCCTCCATTAATTTATCATAATTTAATTCATAATTAAACTATGAAACGTTAAGTATATCACATATAATTAACGTTATCTCCCAAATCCGGAATTTGAACAATTCAAATTCTTTTCTCTCAAATTGTTACAAGGCTAAGTCCGAGCTAGTAAGGGGACCTTATGGACCTACAGATCATGAGCTCCAACGATTCAAGATTAACTAGCCAAACTCTTTAGGCGAGCTAATCAACATTCGTTAACCACCGGGTCACTCCACTATAGCCCAGTGGCTGCACTCTCCTCACTGTAGATATATTTCTGTCCACTCAATATAACCATGATTAGTAAGTCGATCCTTCACAGGTCGTTCGTAATTACAGCTGGGTCAAAAGAACCGTTTTACCCCTGTAATTACATCTTTGTTCCTTAAGTCCCACTGATCCTCTAATGAACAATTGGTTTGTGGTCTAACCAGCAAACCGAATCCCTCTCAGGCCAATGAGAGGGTGGGCCCATTGTTCAAGACCTGGAGTCAGCACTTAAGGGAACAACCTCTCTACTAATCCCTAAAATGGGTAGGAGTGAATTCCATCTTGCCGGACTATGTCCCCAGCTATCTACCCGGTCTTATCCCTGAAATGGGAGGCATATTGAGTCGGAAAACTCGGGCCACTCTCACCCATGCAAATCTAAGGATAATCCCAAATAAACAGGAGTTCATAGCGCGCTCAGGATTAAGATCGAGTTACCTAGGTCATTGTATGAAAATAGTCAGTTAAGACAGTAAACGGTGTTAACAAGTCTAAGTGACTATCTCACGGTCCGGTCTTATGCAAACTCATTGCATAGGACGCCCCCACTCACATGTCTGCACATGAATGATTCAGGATCACATCGTTAGTACTATACTAAGTGGGCCGCGTCCATAGTGTCCCCAGGATAAGGTACCCAGCCCTATCCCTATACTATAGACCATTCTGGCTATAACTTGAACTTGATCCACTTTTATGTCACACATATAGTTCAAGTATACATCCTATAGCCAAGGGTTCTTCGTTTATTGGATTAGGGTTATGACATGAGCAATTCACTTTATTCAATAACAACTTTACTGAATAAACCTCAATAACAAATTTATTGCAAAATAGAATATATATTCAGTTTACAAAACACGAGTTTTAGGACATTAAACCCAACATCTGCTTCCTTCTCTCTCTCTCTCTGTTATTTCGGGATTTCCACCTCTCCAACTCTCCCTTTTCTAAAACGACGCCCAACATATATATTCCCTTCTTTATGAAAACCAGGGCTGATTAGACAGGTCCTGTGACGTGGAAGGCTCCTAATGGCTGAAACACGCTGATTAGACTGACATTTTCCAGCTCATTTAATGAGCAACAATTTTCACGTGCGAAATTCGCGCTGGCTGAAATTACCCAAATTGCTCCAGCAGACTGTTGTAAAACTGCTGCTCTTGACTTCAGACGTCTTTCTTAATCAAGCCCTAAATTAATCACATAAAGCTCCTTAATTAGGATAATATTGCTTTAATAATAATGTTACTATATCAAAATTAATCGTAGAGCAAAATACACCAAAGCTAGGAGTTTTCCACAACATAATGAGAGAAAATATGACAATTAAGTCCTGATTTGCTAGTTTATAACTCTAAATTTTAGAGTTATCACATGACTAGGATTAATTTATTGCATGAGAATGAATAGGTTAATATTAGAAGCCATTAAAAGAATTTCATAATGCCATGTTTAGGTGTAGAAATAGACCGAGAGGATGATTTACTACTTTACATGAGTTCAATTGGGCTTGAGAGAGTCAATTGCATATTTTAGTAATTCTTGGCTTAAGGTTGTTGCATATTCTACAATTCTTTAATCAAATTCATAGTTGCACTCATGTAATGCAATCTTCACTAGTCTCTCTAAATGGTCTCCAACATTTGTAAATAGTTAATATAGTTTAATCTTGTTCCAATCTAAAGTTAGGTTCTCTATATAAAATTGAGCATTGGTAATTGTAGTACTTAATTAAGTTAAGAAATTCAATCCCTGAGATCGACCCTGGCCATTACTACTACAAATTGTAAAGGTCTGGTTAATAATTTTATTTGATAGAGCCTTCGACAAGCTCTTTATCAAGGACACATGTAAATTTGTAATTGGTCCCAAATTTATTTTATCACTAATTTAAATTAATGACATGGCAATTTTTGATTGGCCGAAATTTCTCATTCAACAAATGCCCCCTTTTCGAGATTTATACACAAGTATGTAGTGGATGGATCTCGAAAAAAATACTTTAGAATATGTGATGATTTTGACTTCCTTGAATGAAATTTAGGATGTCCCTAAATTTTGGTTTGAGTTTGGTTTGAGTTTGCTCAAATTTTGATTTGAGAAATTTTGCCAAAATTGTATGGATTTTGGCTTGAATTTAGAATGGAATTTGAACTTGAGACTCAAATTTTGATTTGGGAGAAAATCTGGAGTATGCCCAAATTTTGATTTGAGAAATTTTCCCAAAATTATATGGATCTTGGCTCGAATTTGGAATGGACTTTGAATTTGATACGCTTACTCAAATTTTTAATTTGGGAGAAAATTTGAAGTATACCCAAATTTCAATTTGAGAATTTTTGCCAAAATTATATGGATATTGGCTTGAATTTGGAATAGAATTTGAATTTGAGATTACCCAAATTTTGATTTGGGAAAAAATTTGAAGTATACCCAAATTTTTATTTGAGAAAATTTTGCCAAAATTTTCTAAATCTTGGCTTCCAACTTTGTTTGATTAGGCCAAAATTTCCGATAAATCTTTTCCTTAATATCAATTGTAGAGATTCCCAAATTTGGCTTGTCAATTTTGTTTGATAAAGCCAAGATTTCCCTCAGTAAATCTTTTCCTTAATAGCAATTGTAGAGATTCCCCAAATTTGGATTGTCAATTTTGTTTGATTAAACCAAGATTTCCCTCAAATAATTTTGGAGATAACTCTTTTTCTTAATATCAATTGTAGAGATTCCCAAATTTGGCTTGTCAATTTTGTTTGATTAAGCCAAGATTTTCAATCTTTTCCTTAATAGTAATTGTAGAGATTCCCCAAATTTGGCTTGTTAATTTTGTTTGATTAGGCCAAATTTTTTTGCCAAATCAAAACTCTCCCTATATGTTTTGTCCTAATCTCTCCCTTTATAAATTGTAGAGATTGCATAGGCCAAGATACAAGAACATTGCACCAAAAAGTCTTAGATATGTGATGAATTCTTCTTCTCAATCTCCTTTTTTTTTTTTTTTTTCATTTGACTTCTAATGTTCATGTACCTTCTTTCTTGTATAGATCTTGAATTTGAGCAAAAATCCTTCTTCATCACTTCACTTTTTCCAGCCTCTGCTGCATGCATACCTCAAATTTATGTGATTTTCTTTTAATTGTCGTCACTGCCGCTTCAAATTTAGGGCTTTTTATTTTTTATTTTTATTTTTTAATGTTTTGTAGCCTTATCACATATATGTATATACATATATGACTTGACGGCAACTAAGCAACTTCACGACAACTTGACCATTCAAGTTTTATATGTGTACTGTACTGTCGCAATTCAATGCATGAAACCACCTCAAAGTCAAAACACATTGATCACCATCTTGAATATATATATATATATATATATATAAATCGTATTGTGCACTTGTGCTGTAATGATTGTTTTTTCCTTTTGTTAAGTTGCCGCCTCATGTCCCTGAATTTCATATATATATATATATATGAAATTTCAATCAAATCAAGTTTTAAACTTTTTTTCTTTTGAAGTTGCCGCCTCATGTCTACTCTTATATATATATATACATATATAACTGGAATGTCAATCAAATATTTTCAAGCTTTTTTTTTTTTAATTTGCCCCCTTTAACTCCAAACACATATGTGTGCTTCTACCTTCTGATTGATTTTCTTTTTTTTTTAAATTTTCAAATACTGATGCTTCCATATGAACTTCAATTTCCAAAGTGTACTGCTACTTTTTTTTTTTTTAGTGATACCCCTGTTGACTATGCATGAACTGCTTTTATTGCACCATAGATCTTTTGCTATAATTGTTCTTGCTTCTTTTTTATACATCTTATTATTATTGCTCTTAATTTGCTGTTAAGATGCCGTTTGTTCAATGATGCAACCATTCTCCACCTACAGTGATGTCACTTCTGCTAGACCAATCACCTAATTTATTGGGTGACTTGAGTAGCCTACAGCGGTGGTCACCTCCACTTACAGTGATGTCACCCTGCTAGATCGAGCACCTAATTTATTGGGTGGCCTGAGTAGCCTGCAGCGGTGGTCACCTCCACTTACAGTGATGTCACTCCTGCAGCAGTGGTCACCTCCACTTACAGTGATGTCACCCTACTAGACCGAGCACCTAATTTATTAGGTGGCTTGAGTAGCCTGTAGCGGTGGTCACCTTCACTTACAGTGATGTCACTTTTGTTAGACCAGACACCTAATTTATTGGGTGGCCTGAGTAGCCTGCAACGGTGGTCACCTACACTTATAGTGATGTCACTCCTGCTAGACCAGACACCTAATTTATTGGGTGGCCTAAGTAGCCTGCAATGGTGATCACCTTCACTTTCAGTGATGTCACTTCTGCTAGACCAGGCACCTAATTTATTAGGTGGACTGAGTAGCCTGCAGTGGTGGTCACCTTCACTTACAGTGATGTCACTTCTGCTAGACTTTGAAGATGAAGCGACAACCTCGACTTTGAAGATGAAGCGACAACCTCGACTTGGAAGAGATAGCGGCAACCTCGACTTCGAGAGAGAGAGCGAGAAGTTCGACTTAGAAGAGAGAGACACAACCTCGACTTTTGGAGAGAGAATGACAACCTCAACTTCGGAGAGAGAGCGACAACCTCCACTTTGAGAGAGAGAGAGCGACAACCTCGACTTCTGGAGAGAGAGCGACGACCTCGACTTCTGGAGAGAGAGCGACGACCTCGACTTGGGAGAGAGAGAGATAGAGAGAGAGAGAGGCAACCTCGACTTTCGGAGAGAGAGCGACAACTTCAACTTCGGAGAAAGAGCGGCAACCTCGACTTCAGGAGAGAGAGCATCAACCTTGACTTGGGAGAGAGAGCAACAAGCTCGACTTGGAAGAGAGAGCGACAACATCGACTTTTGGAGAGAGAGTGGCAACCTTGACTTCAAGAGAGAGAGCGACAACCTCGATTTTTTGGAGAAAGAGCGGCAATCTCAACTTTGGAGAGAGAGCAACAACCTCAACTTCGGAGAGAGAGCGACAACCTCGACTTCGGGAGAGAAAGCGACAACCTCGACTTCGGGAGAGCTGCAACCTTGACCCTGGTGAAGCAACAACCTCGACTATGAAGATGAAGCGATAACCTCCATTTTGAAATTGCAACCTCAATTTTGAAGATGAAGTGGCAACCTCGACTTTGAAGAGAGAACAACCACATTGAACTTGGAAAGAGAGTTGCGACCTCGACTTTAAAGAGAAGCGACAATCTTGACTTTGGAGAGAGAGCAACAACCTCGACTTGTGGAGAGAGAGGTAACCTTTGAAAGGAATGAACTTTTCATCCCGCAGCGGAAGCATTGGATCGTCTTTGATTTATTTAGAATTAAACACAAAATATAAGGTTAAGCAAACATACCTTAGGATTATCATGGAGATATTTCTGGCGGGTCTTTATCTCTTCCACAAAGTCTTCCTAGCTATGACTCGAACACATGACCAAGGCTTGTGGGAGCCTCTTGAAAGAAAATCCTTAAGGGATTAAAGAGGAAGAGGTTTAGAGAGAATTCTATAATTCTCTCTTTGAGGAGATGTGTGTTGTTCAGAATCAATAATGGCTCACTCCTAGGGTCCTATTTATAGTGGTCTAGGGAAGATAATAAAATAATATATTTTAATATCTAATATATTAAAATATATTTATCTAAACAATTTGAATCATATTCAAACTTTTTAAAATTCTCCTACGACATTTATTTCCTAATTTGAATCCAATTCAAATTTAATAAATATCTTTTCTTTAATGTATCTAATATACATTAATTATTTTCATATTTAATGTATCAAATACAATAAATATATTTTCCTCTTTTATATTTAATATATCTAATATATTAAATATTAATTTGAACACTTCAAATTAAATATTAATTTGAACATTTCAAATTTCTCTTTCAACTAAATTGATCTTTTAGTGCTACTGTGAGCTAGCAAGGGGACCTTATGGACCTACAAATTATAAGCTCCAATGATACAAAATCAATTAATTAAACTCTTTAATTAATTAATTTTCATTCATTAACTATAGGTCACTCCACTATAGACCTAGAGTTGCACTCTTATGCACTGTAGGACAAGTTGTGTCCATAGATATAATCATTACATGCAAGTCGATCCTTCACGAGTTGTTCGTAATTACAGTTGGGTCAAAAGTCCGTTTTACCCCTATAATTACATCTTGCACCTTAAGTACCACTGATCCTCTAATGAACAATCAGTTTATAATCTAATTATAAACTAAGTCCCTCTCGGGCCAGTGAGAGGGTGGGGCCCCATTGTTCAAGTCCCGAAATCAGCACTTAAGGGAACTACTCATCTACTTACCTTATATGGGAAGGAGTGAATTCCATCTTGTGAGATTATGTTCCCAGCTCCCTATTTGGCCAAGTCCCCAAAATGGTAGGCATATTGAATCGGCTACAAAAGCCACTCTCACCCATGCAAATCAAAGGACAAGCCCTCACATGCAGGAGTTCATAACTCACTCAGGATTAAGATCGAGTCGCATATGATCATCCTGATGAAATATTAATCTTCTCAATTAACGAATTTATAAAGAGAGATTAAATATTTCGTGGTCCAGTCTTAGACAAACTCATTGTATAAGATACCCCCACTCACATGTCTCCACATGAATGATTTGGATTAAATCATTTGTAACTGTTACAAAGTGGGCCGTATCAATAGTGTTACCAGGATAAGGCACCCAACCTTATCCATATACTATGACCCTTTAGGTTATTTCTTGAACATGATCCTCTCGTATGTCAACCACATACTGTTCAAGATTACACTAATAACCTTGGATTTTTCATATAATGGATAATATTAAATTGCAAATAAAATAATTAAAATAATTATTAATTATTAAATAAATTATTAATTACGAGGCTTTAGGGCATAAATCCCAACAACCTCGACTTGGTAGAGAGAGCGACGATGAAGCGTCTAAACTTGAAGAGAGAGTGATAACAAAGCCTTCGAGCTTGAAAAAGACGACGAATCCTCCAGACTTAAAAGTGGAGCGATGACCAAAGGAAGCCCTTTTGTATGTATTCAATTTGTAGCATCCAGTTGACTGGTTGTGTCACCACCTTTAATTGGGTTGAGCATCTTGATTTGTTGTGTTGCCCCCAGTAGGGACGAACATCTTCAATTTGTAGTGTCATGCTTCTATAGTCGTGAAAGTCTTTTTTTTGTTTGGAGAGACTGAACTTAAAGTTTTCTTTAAGTTGCCTACGTACCATTCAATAGAAGGGATCAAGTCATAACGTAGTTCAATGATTTTTTTTTCCTTTTTTTTTTTTTACCATTCACGTTTTAAACTCACGTGGGCAAGGAGCATCATGCAGTTTAGGCTCTTGCGATAAGGATCATTTTCATTTTAAGTGCTCTTTTTCGCTGATTGAGCTATTTCATCGAGATCCAACTCAATCTTCCCTTCTTGAGCCAACTTCAAAACTAGTTCTTTTAGGACAAAACATTTTTCCACAGGATGACTGATGACTCGATGATACTTGCAATAGTTGGGATCATTAACTTTTTCCATATCTTCTGGTCGTTTACACTATGGCAGTTCAATCAATTGCATCTTTAACAGTTGTTCCAACATATCAGGAACGTCAGAATCAGGAAAAGGATAGATTTTTTCTTGCCTTTCCCTCAAAGTTATATGACGCTTCCCATTCCCTTGTTGCTTCTCAATCAGCTTGCCTTTTCCTTTTGAAGATGACTTGAAAAGAGTTGTATTGACAACCATAGACTCTTCTGAAGGTAGCTCGATGTTATTTCTTTCTTCCTTTAAGTTACGGACTAGAAGGTCTTTGTCTCTCCGACTAGCAATACTCAGCTCCATATAGTGGGCGGTTGCTAGTTCTTCAAAAGTGCGAGGTTTTATACCTTGGAGGATATAGAGTAGTCCCCAGTGCATGCCTTGGGTGCACATCTCGACAGCAGATAGCTCAGTGAGTCTATCTTTACAATCAAGACTTAAAGCTCTCCATCGATTTATGTAGTCAACAACTGGTTCACCTTTCTGTTGTCTAATTTTGGTGAGTTCAAGTGATAAGTCTTAGAATTAAGGCTTATTTAAGTCCCAATTGCTTAAAATATTTTTGTTTGTCCTAAGATTAATTGAAAATAGTGGAAGATTGCTTGAATTGAAGGAAAAATTTAATGTGATAGCATTTGGAATAGAATTCTAAATAAATTGATTCTTTTTGCATAAATTATGGAAATTGCTAAATCAGATTGCCAAATCTGATTTTGCAATTGTTTCTGGAGCAGGGAATGTGAAAATTGCTAAAACCAGATTGCCAAATCTGATTTTGCAATTGTTTCTGGGCAGAGAATTTATGGAAATACCGGCGCGAACGAAAAGACCCATTATGGAAAACCAAATTGCAGCATGATTTGGTGGAATTGGAGCATGATTTTTGGGCAATCTTCAACCCTAATGAAGGCCTATAAATGGGGAAGAAGAAGAGGAGCTATTAATGGGATTTTGAGGGTGATTTGAAGGATCAATTTCGTGGGTTTTTGGGTTTTAAAAAAGGAAAAAATCTGCATTAAACCCATTCCGAAAATCTTCAATTACAGCCCGATTTGGAGGAATTTAAGCACGAATTTTGGGCATTCTTCAACCCTAATGAAGGCCTATAAAGGGAAGAAGATGATGAGCAAAACAAGGCGATTTAGAGGCGAATTTAGGAGTCAAATTTCGTTGGTTTCATTGTTTTAGAACTCTGTTTTTTCTGCAACTTATTTTTCTGTTTTTAGCCAAGGATTTCAACTTTAGTTTCATTTTTTCTTCAAATTCTACTTGTATTATGGAGAGTATAATTGTTGTTCTTCCTTTCGATTTCTTCTTGTATTCATTTTAAGTTTTAATTCAATCTCAATTTCGTGGGTTTTTGTCCAACTTTTCCTCTGTTTTCTATTTTTTCTTTTCCTTTCTTTGTTCTTCACCAAGAGCTGCTGCTATGTCAAGTTTATTTTTGCTTCAAGTGTTTTGTTTTTACTCTATTATGATGGTATTTATGTTGGTTCCATTTTTGCTTCAATTGTTATTTCGGGGATTTATTTTTTTGATGTTCATGGTTTAGTTTTTAGTTTGTTTGATTCAGTTTTGGATGGAAAAATGCATTAATTTCCTTTAAATCTTTGTTGAATTTAGCATATTAATATATTCTTTTAATATGAATTCTTCCTTCAAATTTAGTTGTAGAATTTTTATTTTCAATTTGAGCTAAACTTCTTAGGGGGTTCAAGAATGTGAATTCCCTAAGAAGTAATTGTAGCCAAAATTTCAATAAAAACCAAGCCTACATCTCAATTGTTTGCTTGTATTGAATAAATTTTCGTTGAGATTCTAGTTTGATCAACTAGGGTAGCAACTCAAGCTTAGATCTAATATCGACGGGGTTAGTGACAAGCGGATTTCACACAAGTGATGGAGAAAAAGAGCTTAGACATAAGCCAATTCCTTACCCTAGACATAGGGATTAAGGACTCCAAAACCCATAAAATTGTGAGCAAAATTATCTAAGATAGAGGGACTATAGACATATAAGTCTCTCACTTAGCCTCCTAAAAACCTAAATTCAAGGTGAATAGGAGATGCAATTTTGGTTTACAATTGAGTGTGGAGTAGGTTGGAATTGCAATTTTGGCTTGCAATTACAACTTAGGGCAATGACATTCTTGAGCCCCATCTTCATCTAGAATTCATTTTGCAATTTCATTTTCTAAGTCTTTTTAGTTATTCCAATATTGCCATTTTAGATTCTGCAATTTAATTCTGCAATTTCTGTTCTTTCGATTATTGCCAATTCTAGATTCTGCAATTCAATTCTGCAATTTTTCTTTATTTCCATTATTGCCATTTCTTGATTCTGCAATTAGATTCTGCAATTTTTCTTTTTATCAACACACCATTCCAACATTATTTTTGCAATTTAGTTTTCCATTTGCAATTTTCCTTACACTTTTGCTTTACAATATTTTTGTTACTCCGTTCCCTGTGGGATTCGATACTTGGTACTCAGATACCATTTTATATTACTTCGATCGCGTGCGCTTGCGTGTAATAGCCGATCATCAAGCATGCTGACAATTCTTCTTGTGCTGTAGAAGCGGTTGAGGAACTCTTTTTCAAACTGCTCCCAACTGTCAATAGTCTCTGGCTCGAGGTCAGTATACCAGTCGAAAGCGTTTCCCTTCAGTGTTCGAACGAACTGCTTAACTAGTAGATCCCCTATGGTACCGACATTTTTGCATGTTTCGAAGAAGTGAGCAATGTGTTGCTTGAGATTGCCCTTTCCGTCGAATTGTTGAAACTTCGGTGGTTGGTATCCACTAGGCATCCTTAGGTGGTCAATCCTTTTAGTATAGGGCTTGGAATACAAGAGGGAATTCTGACTAGGTCCACCATATTGTGCTATGATAGAGTTCATGATCATATCTTGGAGCTGTTGGACAGACAGTGAAGCAATTGAAGTGGAATGTTGTGACTGATCTTCTTGTACAGTGGTATTTCCATTGTTTTTGACGGCAGGGGTCTGACTTGATTCAGCAGCATCCCGACTTTCAATTTGGTTCTTGAGAGAAGCGATTTCGTAGTCTCTTTCTTCAATTGCCTTCAGTAGCATGTTGATCTTCTTTTCAACTTCAGCCATTCTTTCCTCACTAGTGCTCGCATCAGTCATCATAACGGACATCACATCAGGATTTGATGTTTCGCTTGGTTGAAGAGAAGGAAAAGTAATTCTGCCAAACACAAGATTTTCTGCAATGGCGGTATTAGCTTGAGCAGATTCTGTCATGCGTCTCTGCATTGGACTTTCTTCATGTTGTATTTCTCTGGAGCGATTGCGTGTGATTGGCCCCATGTAGGAGTTACTTGAAGCAGCAGGCTTTGAATAAACTTCTTTGGATGTCATGACTTCTTGGAATGAGAGAAAGAGATGAGAGGTAGAGACAGTCCCACTGGGCGTGCCAATTTGTTCACACGAGATTTCAGGAGAAAGAAATTTGATTCGTGGAATGAACTTGATTTTATTGATTTTGAAGTGCTATAATATCTAATATTTATCCTCTGATTCTTTCTCTTGAATATGTAAGCTTGCTGATTTTTGTTTAGATCGGCATGTTGGCTTCTTGATATTGGATCGGCCTGTTGGCTTGTTGATCTGGATCGGCCTGTAGGCTTGTTGATCTTCTTGAAGTCTTTCAGTCGTTGAATATTCTGAATTCTGAATCTTGGGTCTTCTGAATTCTCTGGACTAACTTGAAGCTTCTAAATTCTGACTCTTGGAGACTCTGAACTCTCTGGATGAATGCTCTGGATTCTGACTCCTCTGACCGCCTTCAAATGAAGGGTGACCTCCTCTATTGATAGAGTTTGGTGGATATTGTATGGGTTTGGGCTTAGTTGACTTTAGGCCCAACCTTTGGACTTGGGCTTATTTAGGCTTAATTCAATCTTTTTTTAATAGGCTTGAATTATTTAAATTTGGCCCAAAGTTCTTTTTAATGACCTCGGACTAAACTAGTTTTGTGTCCAACTGCCATGTGGCATAATTTGATTAGACTGGCTTAAGTCGTCTAATAGATCAATACTAGACATGTAACATTATTTAACTTGCCAAATTTTCATATCTTTTAATTTAATTTGAGGACACGTGTAAATTTGTAATTGGTCCCAAATTTATTTTATCATTAATTTAAATTAATGACATGACACTTTGTGATTGGCCGAAATTTCTCATTCAACAGCGGCTTCGTGCCATAAAAAAAAATCACATGGCTTTTTCGAGATAACTCAGTATGGTGAGCAACATATCTGTTTTTATTCAGAATTAAATCAGAGTCATGTGTAGTTGGATTCTACGATGATTGTCATTGAAGTATGTGAAACTGTGAAAAATAAGCCTTCTGTCAGTGTATCAAAATTACAAACTGACATAAAAGAAAATTACAAACAAAAACTCAATTTCTAGTTTAAAAAACAACTAATTTCTTTTTATATTACTCCCAATTTCTAACATTCATTAAATGTAGAACATATTCTAATTCAACAAAAAATTATCTAACTTAATTTCTAGTTTAAAAAGAAAAAAACTAATTTCTTTCTATATTGAACTCAATTTCTAGAAATTATTAAATCTAGAACATTTTAATCCAACAAAAAATTATCTAACTTAATTTCTAGTTTAAAAAACAAAAAACTAATCTCTTTTTATATTACTCCCAGTTTTTAACATTTATTAAATCTAGAACATTTTATAATTCAACAAAAAATTATCTAACCTAATTTCTAGTTTAAAAAGCAAAAAACTAATTTCTTTTTATATTACATTCAATTTCTAAAATTTATTAAGTCTAGAACATTTTCTAATAATCAGTTACAAAAAATTTTCTAATTCAATTTCTAGTTTAGAAACCAAAAGAAAACTAATTTCTTCCTATATTAAATTCAATTTCTAAAATTTATTAAATCTACAACATTTTATAGTCAAACAAAAAATTATCTAACTTAATTTCTAGTTTAAAAAAAACAAATAATTTCTTTATATATTAAATTCAATTTCTAAAATTTACCACCCAATTTCTAAACCCTAAACCCTAAAAATAACATAAGTCCAATAAATATTTGAAAAAAAATTAAATCCAATGAATTGTTAAAACAAAACTCAATCATACAATTTAAAAAAAAATTAAATCGAATATATCTTAAAAAAATATGTAAAACTAACAAATCTTATAAAAAATAAAAAATATATATCCAACAATGATCAAATTCAACCATTCTAACAACTTCATTCAAAAGATCTACAATAAAAATAAGTGAAAGTATAACAAAATAGTGAGAAAGATTTAATAAAACTCACGAATCAGACAGATTTTGTACTCCTTCGAAATGATGGACGTTTTTGTTGTTTAGACCTTTCAATATCCACAAAATGCTCCTCTTTACTCCAATGATGACAAAGATCAACTTTGTTTATTGAGATGGTGACAAAAATTTCAAGTGTGGGTCGAGAATGAGTAGAAAACGATAGAAGAAAGTGGGGTTGGTTTTTATTTTGAAGATGAAAGGGATGAAAAGTTGAATGGTGGGGCTAGTTTTTATTTTGAAAATGAAAGGGAAAGAGTTGTCTCGGTTATGGTCGTCTCTTCAAGAGACGACCATCTTTAAAGCATTAAGTGATGGTTGTCTCTTGAAGAGACGACCATGTCTCGATTTGTGCAACTTGGCAAACATGCAAGAGATGGTCGTCTCTTGAAGAGACAACCAAGTGTACGTGGCAGATGGTCATCTCTTGTCTCTTCAAGAGATGACCAACTCACACTTTTTCATTTAAAAAAAAACGCGTAGATGGTCGTCTGACGACCATCTCAAATGCGTGTACATGGTCGTCTCTTGAAGAGACGACCATCTGCCAGCTAATTAAAACAACAATATTCATATAAATAGTTTCAAAACAACAATATTTTTATAATAACTTTCAAAAACTACAATATTAATAAAAAAAACTCCTAAAAATTGATATAACTTGCCAAATTTAGGAGTAAAATTTGATTTTTCTCAAATTGTATATTTGATAATAATTAAAAAAAAACATGATGTCATATTTTAATTGGACCAACGTTAGTAGTTTTCTTGCAATTAAATTCAAATGTAATAGGGTCAGATAATTGTCGTTTTCTTGTTTTTTAAATAGTTGTTCTATTAGAATAAAAAATTGATATATTTTTTGAAGAGGACAAAAATTGGTATATTAATAAGAAAAAAAACAAGGTTAAATTATAAAAAATACTCTTGAACTGTGAGGTTGGTTTCAAATATACCATTGAACTTTGAAAAGTTTCATTTTAACCCTTGAATTTTGAAGTTTGTTTCAAAACAACCATTGAAAACTTTTTTTCGTTAAATTCATGGACGAAAAATGATGTTTTTACATTTGTATTATTGCTTATGTCAACATATTTGAACATATGCGTTGAAAAAAAAATCAAAACATATGCAAATATGCCATTTTTTGCCCATAAATTTAACGAAAAAAACCTTCAACGATTATTTTGAAACAAACTTCAAAGTTCAAAGGTTAGAATAAAATTTTTCAAAATTCAGGGGTATAATTAAAACTAATTTCATAGTTTAAGGGTATTTTTGATAATTTAACCAAAAAACAATGAATATGTTTTCGTGCATGGAAGGCCGAAGCCCAAGCCATAAAGGTTTAAAGTCCAAAATGCGATGGAAGAAAAGCCTTCGAAAATCCGAGGGCGGTGCCATTCTTCCCTTCGGTTGCTTCCATTGATTCGATTCTTCAGACACGCTCAATCCCACAACGAAGAAGTAGTGAAAGCAAAATGGTAGTCGAAGAGACGATCAAAGCTTCATCGACGGAAGATCTTTCCAATTCCATCGCAAATCAAAGCCCTAGGGGACGTGGCGCTGAGGAAGATGAGGAGCTTGAGGAAGGAGAGATCGTCGGCGATGACGACCTCGACTCGTCCAATTTATCGGCGGCGATAGTGCACCAGCCTCACCATCTGGAGCACTCTTGGACCTTCTGGTTCGATAACCCCTCTGCCAGATCCAAACAGGCCGCTTGGGGTGCGTCTATCCGACCGGTCTATACCTTCTCTACTGCTGAGGAGTTCTGGAGGTAGAGTTTCTATTGAAGTGTTTTACCTCTTGCTTTCGATTCTTATGTTTTGGGCGTTTCTTGGTTCGTTTTTTTTTTGGTGGGAAAATTTAGGAAACTTCAGGTGCAAAGTGTTCGATATAGCTTTAAGGAATTGAAATTTCTTCTATATTTTTTTAGAGTTTTAGTTGTCTTGGTCATGTTCTATTTAATTCGATGAAAGCTGAGACAAAGAATGGATTGTGATTGTGAGTGCTGGAGGGAGGGAACTTATTGATGGAGAAAATTTGAAAGAATATTTTCTTGTCGCGGTATTGAAGGAATCGAGTTTATGGACTAATGTTCTTGATATATGCTTGCAATTAAGGGTCTAAAATCTATGCAGCGATGTTTCTGCTTGTTGCATTTTCCTGTTTTTGTGTGTATTTCACAACCCTCTTAGGTTTTTGTTTGGGAGCTCTGTTGAAGATTTTATTTTTGACGTTCATATAGATGGTCTTTGTGAGTATTCTCAAATTTAGTATAAAATATTTTGATATATTTCTGATGTCTAAACCTAAGAATAAGATACGAGTAAAATATGCTTGCAATTTTACCAATTATGGTACTAGAAAATTGCTTTGAATTTATATAAACAGTCGCTTCTGCTAATTCATCTGTGGTGTAAAGTGTAATATGCCTCGGCTAGTTCATTTCAGCAACTAAATTTGGACGAGGTTGGATGTTCATTTGCTGTTAAAGTTTTCAAATCGTTTTCCCTTATTTCTTGTTTTGCAGCTATGGTTACTGGCTTAGCTTACTGTCTTTGCCTCCTTCTCTCTTGTTCGCTCTCTTGTGTGGTGCTCGCTGATCACTAAAGTTTTTAACTTCATAAATCCTACTTTTTGAATAAACTACCATGGGTTGGCCTAGTGGTCAATAAAGACACGTGTAAATAGTAAAGGCTTTATAATGGAATGGGTTCAAGTGGTAGTGACCACTTACTTGGATTTGATATCCTATCATTGTCTCGCGAGAATAGTTGAGGTACATGTAAGCTGACCTGTACACTCACAAATGTCCAAAAAAAAAAAAAAGGTTAAATACTTTTTGAATAGAATAGAAAGTTGGTGAAGCATTTGCATTCGTTATTTGCTTCTGAAACGTTTCTGTCTAGATGCTTATTCTGTTTGCTTTTTATAAATTATTGAAAATCCTTCTTTTGTTTGTGAATGGAATATTTGGTTTTAGGGTCCATTCATTACTTAAAATTGTAAATGGTTGCTTCATGTAGACATTTCCATAATTTTTGACAAAAGTTTCTACTGGAATGTTACTTTGTCTTTTGTTTTTAATTGGTTGTTAATTTATCTATTTGTCATTTTGTTTTCATTTTCCCTCAGATTGGTTGACCAATTTGTTCATTTTTTTTCCCTCCTTTTAGTGTTTACAACAATATTCATCATCCAAGCAAATTGGCATTGAAGGCAGATTTATACTGCTTTAAACATAAAATTGAGCCTAAATGGGAGGATCCTGTTTGTGCCAATGGAGGGAAATGGACTGTAAACTTTCCAAGGGGCAAGTCTGATAATGGCTGGCTGTACACGGTACTACCCTGAATTGCATGTTCAATTTGACACACAAGCAAAGTTATTCAAGACACTTTTTATTTTTATTTTTTTAAAATTCTAACAATCAATTACGTCCATCAGCTGCTTGCTATGATCGGAGAACAGTTTGATTGTGGTGATGAAATTTGTGGAGCAGTTGTTAATATTAGATCTGGGCAGGATAAAATATCGATTTGGACAAAGAATGCTTCCAATGAAGCTGCACAGGTAATAGCCACTAGACCAATAGTTTACATCCGGCCCACTAGACTTCCTCCAACATAATATTCTCTACGTCAATACAATATTGAATACTCCTTTCTGGCACGCAATGAACTTTGGGTATATGAGCGATAAATTTCAACATGTTTAAGGGTGGAAATTGTTCACAGTCGGGATTCTAATTTGTTCATCAGTTAATATCTCTGCATCCTATTTCCTTTTTTCTGGCTAGGCGAGCATTGGGAAGCAGTGGAAGGAGTTCCTTGATTACAAGGACAGCATTGGCTTTATATTCCACGTATGTATGCTGCTATATAGGTTCCATTTGCATTTCTTATGGTTTTTCCTTGACCTTGTGTTTCATGTATCTGATACCAAGTTGTTTTCTTGTTTAGGACGATGCAATAAAATTAGACAGACATGCGAAGAACCGATATGTGGTATGAACTGTATGGTTTCTAGCGCATACCATGGCAGGAGGATACTCGGCCTATTGGTGCAAAGCATGCTCTGCATCAGCATGATGTTAGGTTGAATTCTTCATCCTGTAGTTTCAACCCCCTCCCCTCAAACAAACACACCACCAAGAGAAAAAAGAGGTTCTATTCGTTGAACAATGTTTTGTGCGATTAGGAATTTTATATGGAAGTCGCCATTGCACATTACAAGCACCTGAATCTCAGATTCTTGTTCTGTATCTGACAGTTCTAGCATGAGATGGAACGGGATGCTCTTCTATAATCAAATGATATTAGTTTCATCAGAATTGATGTTCGTTTCTTTTTATCTGTCGTTTAGTCTCTAGTAATTCAATCTCAACGACAAATTATGCAAAATAACATTACATTGAGTCGATCTTTATGTGTTAATCTTTAAACTAAAATGTCAGTTTTCTAACCTTGAGTAAACTACTACTGCTATGTTTAATTGACATGTTGACATGCACTCTCGACCAAAAGGTTTGAATCTCTTTGCTCTCAAATGTTGTTGAATTCAAAAATAAAAAAAAAAATAAAATCAGTTATGTAATCGAAATAAAATTAAAATTAAAAAATATATATAGTTATTAAATTGTTTCAATTTAGCCTCACAGACAAAGATAGTACTTTCCAATTTTGAAAAAAAATAATGTGTATGTTTTTTTTTTTAAGTAATACAAAGAATATGGATCCTCAAGAGTTTAAATTATATTTCAACGTTTTTATAATAAATTTATCCCACTATAATTTTGTATGAACTATGTTTTTTGACAAGCAAATTATTTTATAATTTTAAGAAAAAAGATTAAACATCAATGTACATCTACATAAAAATTTCTTAAAACGATTACCTTTTGAAAGAAATAATTGGTGAAAATTGAATTTTTTTGAAGGATCATCCATGGCGAGGTTTTAGTTTTTAGCGAAATGATAAAAAATACTCATTTTGTCATTTGTTTAAAAAATACTCGTATTATTTTAAAAGTTGCAATATTATTCTTGACTTTTCATAAATGTTTCAAAACTACTAGTAGAAATTTGTTAGAATGTTAGGCAAAAAATCGATGTGGCAATGACCTAAAGAACGACATTCATACTTATCAAAAGTGAAAGGCAATGTTGCAACTTTTAAAAGAATATGAATAGTTTTAAAACAATAGACACAATTATGGGTATTTTATATAATTTAGACTTAAATTTCCCCCCCCCCCCCCCCCCCCCCCCCCCCAAATTTGGTGGAACGAAAACATTCTGAGTGGAAAAAACGAGTCTCGGGGCGCGGCCCCACTTCAGAACTATGAAAATTTCCCGCCATTTCCCTCTCTTCCTCCCTGAGATAACCTCCTCAATGTCCAGGATTAGTTTGGCTTCTGAAGCAAACCAACAAATTCCCTGTAGAGCTAAAGACTAAAAATAGCAATGGGGATTCAGGGGCTGTTGCCGCTACTGAAGTCGATAATGGTGCCGATCCATATCAAGGATTTGGAGGGTTCTTCTGTGGCGATCGATACCTATTCTTGGCTCCACAAAGGCGCTTTCTCCTGCAGCAAAGAGCTCTGCAATGGCCTTCCCACCTCCAAGTATCTCCATTCTCTATATTTTCTTCTGGATTCGTCTTTTTTTTCTTCTGGGTTAAAAATCGGCTTCTGTTTCTGTATTAGTTACTTTACTTGCATCTTTACCCGATATATCGGATACCAAGTTCGTGAAATTGCTCTACGACGGCATTGTTGTTAGCTTGATAGTTGATTTCTTATCATTGTTTTGGTCGTTTTGCTTTTCTGGTCATGAAAACACGTGTTTCTGTGGGTGAAATATGTAAATTGAAAAACAATAGAAAAGAAAGAGACGAGGAAAGTAGTTTTGTTAGCAGCATTGTCGAACTCATAACTATCATCAAGAGGTTTATCGTATATGGGAATGGCTGGATAGTAGTTTAGGTAAATAAGCAAAAAAGAGTACTCGTATTTAGGATGTTGGTTGTGACTATTTCTCTATATTCCATTCGGTTTTATAGGCACATTGGTTACTGTATGCATAGAATAAATCTACTACGGCACTATGGAGTAAAACCCGTTCTTGTCTTTGATGGAGGTCTTCTTCCAATGAAGAATGAGCAAGAAATCAAGCGTGCAAGGTATGACAAGCATCAACTCTCCTGCAGTTTAACTTTCATTAGAGTTTTTTATTAATATTTTTTGGAGGTCAATGGTGTTGGTTATTTCCCTACATTTTTCTTTTTATTGACAGTCATATTGAAAATTTCAAGTTGAGCTTATTGTAAACAATAAACATCAGTATCTAAAGAGGATATTGGAGATTTTCTTCCTGAAAACCTATTATTATTTGGACTAGATACAATTCTTCTTATATTTAGTTTCCCCACTTTGTTTTAAATACATGGTTTCCATGCTTTTAAAGTCATGCCTCATCTGAAGAAACTCACTTTTCACCACAGGACGAGAAAAGAAAATCTTGCACGTGCAATGGAACATGAGAGAGATGGCAATTCTGCTGCTGCCTATGAGTGTTACCAGAAGGCCGTTGATATAACACCTTCGATCGCCCATGAACTAATTCAAGTAATAACTTTTTCATAACTGTTATGCTAAATTGTTAATATTGTCCGAGGGTTGTATGAATTATATTTTTCAGTGCTCAAGAATGTTACGTTGGATTTGACCATGAATTCATTCTAAAGGTGTTGAAGCGAGAGAATATATCATATGTTGTGGCACCTTATGAGGCAGATGCTCAGATGACCTTCTTGGCCATCAGCAATCAGGTTGATGCTGTTCTTACTGAGGACTCTGATCTAATACCCTTTGGCTGTCCAAGGGTGAGCTATACAGAAAGACATTCTTGAATTCTTTTCATTTGCCAATCCACTTTGATAGTTGTAAACTGCTTTTACTTTATACTAAATGGAGAATTCTAAATGGTTTTTGTTGCTCTGCTCCTGTACAAATCAGATTATCTTTAAAATGGACAAATTCGGACAAGGAGTTGAATTTCGATATGACATGTTACCAAAGAACAAGGACTTGAGTCTTGCTGGATTTACAAAACAGATGATTCTTGAGATGTGCATTTTGAGTGGTTGTGATTATTTGCAGTCACTGCCAGGAATGGGACTTAAAAGGGCTAATGCACTTATTAAGAAATTTTCAAGTTATGACAAGGTGAGTTTGAATATTTAATGATTTTTATATTTCAAAAGAATGTTTTGGCTTTTTGAGAATAGGGTGAGTTTTATTGGTCTTGTTTTTGTGTAGAAAATAATGACTTTATGACTTTGTTTAGGTGATTAGACACTTGAGGAACAGCACAGTTTCAGTTCCTCCTCTTTATGAAGAATCATTCAAGAAAGCAATATTGACTTTTCAGCATCAACGGGTTTACGACCCTATCACTGAAGATATCGTACATCTCTCTCAAATATCCAACAATATAGGAGAGGACTTGGACTTCTTGGGCCCATATCCTTTTCTTTTGAGCTCATTCCAATTTTCTGTATATTTTTGCAGCATATTCTTCTTTAAATGACCAGGGGCAGTAACTTAACATATAATACATCGATACCGCAACATATAGCTAAAGGTATAGCAGAGGGTGATATCGATCCATGTACTAACTTACCATTCCAGGTACACCATCTATTTATTATCTTCTCTCTTTATCAGATCAGTGACAATTTTGGCTCCAGATTCTGTGACATGGATAGGCAAATATTGCAGAATTTCCTTGTTTTCATAATACGTGGACGTTGCATGTGACAATTCCTAAACCAGAGCAGTCTATAATTTAAATTTCATTCAGTTATTAAGGGCAATGGATTTGATGAAATTAGTTAGTTAATCAATAATAGGATGTCCTGTTTTAGGCATTTTTATCCATATGACATTCGGATGCTAAACAAATTTAAACAAAATTGTAATTATCTATATAAATGGATTCACTTGTCCAAAGAACTTACAATGAGGTCTATGATATAAATAATGCAACGACAATAATAAAATAGGAATGGAAATAATATTAGTGCTTCAAGTGAGAGTTATACCTTCTGAATCCAATATTACGTAGCTTAAAAGTCCCACCTTCCTCTTATGGGGATGGGGTTATCAGAGTTGGGGGACAGTGATGAATAAGATTCGCTACTTACGTTTGTTATGTTGTAATACTTAAAGTTCTTTGCTTTCTTTACGTGAACAGGAGCAGAATATCAATGCCGGAGTCGTGCATGAAAGACCTTACCAATTAAAAGAATTTAACGCTGGAAGCGTAAAGAAAAAGTTGGATTTACCTGTGCAGAAGAATGTCCTGACGAAATACTTTTGTATCCCGGGAAATTTGAAATCCATTCTTCTTATTCTTTGTTGCATTTGCTTAACTCTAGCTTCAAATGTTATGCTTCATGCAATAGGCAGAGGTAACAAATAATAATCATATATGAGAGGATCCTTGCAGGATTGAATTGGGTGGATGATCTGTTAATATCTTATTATCCCTTTCTCATGAATATTTGGTGACTTTTTGTTTTTTTTACACTGCATTTAGGTGATGTATCCTATATTCATATGTTCAACATGAAGGCTTTCCATTTTAAACGGGATTCACAAATTGTATCATTGACCAAATGAATGGCATCAAGTCGTTCAAAAGTTTTGAAAAAAAGATATATGGTGGTAGATCCCAACTACTTTGAAGTACAGAAGTAATTCAATGGTAGAATTAAGGGTTTATGTTCTAAACATATGTCTGGTTGTGAGGTGTGAAAGTGTGGATACTTGCTTTATCAATTATTAAGCAACTGAAAAGGGAATGCCAATTAACTGTCTCTTAATTGTAAGTTTGATGTCTGACTGAAAGTGGGATTGTCAAGTATTTCTTAACACCAAAAGGTTTTGCCTCTCTTGAGGCCAAGAGAAAATTTAGGGCGCCAAAACAATCAGCTAATCACTCAAGCTTCAGGGATGACTCCTCAAGTAGTGCCGAGGAGCTGGTTGGTCCTGAAGATAGGTGCCCGCCAGCTTCTACTCATCGCTGTGAAAATGTAGAGGCATGTCTATCTACTTATCCTCTAAGAAACTGACTTTGGTTCCCATAAATATCATGTGAACCATGCTTGTTGGTTGAAACTATCTTGATCTTTTTTCTTTTTTTTTTTGAATTGATCAGGTAAGAAATGATAATGCAGATGGATTTCCTCTTTCTGATTCTTGCAATCAGAGTAAGGGTATGTATCTCTCAATTCTAAAGAATCACTTTTGACTTGATTATGTACTTATTGCTGTTCATGAATGTGAAAGACATGGTTAACAAGAAGGAAGAAGCGGAGCATATTTTACTACAGCAACATACTCAATCAATTCATAAGCCTTGTGTAACGCTGCTTAAGGGACCAGATCGTGAGAATCTTCCTGATACAACTGGAGAAAAAGTGAGGAAAGAGAACAAAAGGGTCATTGTAAGGAGTTCTTACTTTAAGCATATGCCGGAAAACAAAGAAGAACAGGAGAACAACCAAAAACTCTCTGGCCAGAATAATGCAGCTGTTTATATGCATGAGACAGCCACTCCCGAGGTTGCCACTTTTACTAGAAATTCTTGTGACAGTTCAATCACGAAAAGGAAAGCCTCCCCAAATGAAAACATTCAAATGGTATGTGCCTTTATGCAACTCTTTAATAAAAAATGGCCTACTTATCGTTGGTATCTTTTTCAGGACAATGTGAAAACTAAGTATTTGCGGAAGGATACATTGCCCCCTGATCATGGTAAGTGTTTAATAAAAGCTTCTTGCACTCTATTGAGAATTTTGGGGACTGGGTTGAAAAGTTTTGTTTTGAGCTGATATTCATTATGCCCCTTGAGCTGTGGAATCCTTCCAGACTACTTTTAGTTTTATGTTTTTCTTTAAATATAATTCTTTGTTCTTTTTCTTTTGCTGGAGTTTAAGTTACTTTGCTCATGCACTAGATGAAACAAATTTGGAGACAAAAACAGAAGAGAGAAAATTCGGATCCAACATTTCTCATTTAAGTCATTACTCAGACATAGCAGAGAGATCAATGGAACGATTTGTTTCAGTAATATCGTCATTTCGATTCTCTTCGGGGTCTCGAGCCAGTGGTCTCCGAGCCCCTTTGGGAGATGTTCAGAACAGCAACACCCATAGGTAAAACATATATCCTATCTTGATCTTCAAGATCATGAACTTTTTCATCTGTCACCAGATTCATCATCTTGGACTTGTTTTCCAATTCCATTGAAGGTCTGCTACTGCAATGAACTTGAGCCAATTTGCTTATGTACCAAATAAGAACAAAACTCCCTTGCAATTCCGAAAAGGGCGGCGTTGATCGGTATTTAAGCAGATCCTTTCGATTGCCTGAGAAGACTGGACTTTTGTTGTAGATATCCACTCCATCGTCCATTTTATTTTATTTGAATGTGAGTATAAACATTATCATTTGTTCTTGCTACTCATCTGCTACTTATATTTCTAGACTGATATGTTTGATTTGATTTTAGAGCCAACAAGAGTTCATAAGTGGTTCATCTTGGACAGCACGGGGCGTTTCGGCTACGTTCAAACGTGCTGCTTTTCCCAGCTTCAAGTCTCATCTGTGAGTCCACATGTTTCCTAATCAATCACATTCTTGAAATATCAGTTATAGGAATAAAGTTACTCTGTCACCATTGCTCCATATCCTTTTCTTTGCTTTACTGAAAATTTATTTTCTGGGTATCGATGTTCCATTAATGGGATGCACATGTAAACAATTGAGGTGATATGAGGAAAGTGAAGCAAAATTTTCTGTTTGCAATTTTGATAATGCTGCTACAAAAGGAAAAACCAAAAACTTGAAACCTTATCACATTCACATGCACATTTGTTTCAAAAAACAAAAACATTCAAAAAATACATAAATATTACCATTATTAGATATCAAGCCATAAATTAAGGACTTTAATTCAAGTTACTAGTGGGGTGGGTTAGACGTGTGTCTCAAGTAAAGAAATCGAGTTTATGTTTTGACTTGCGATGATACTTTATTTTTTGGTTTGAATACTATTTTGGCCTCTAAACTTTTACGTTCGTTCTATTTTAGTTTTTGAACTTTTAAAATGTCCACTTTGGTTCTTAAACTTTTTAGTTGGTTGTATTTTGGTATCTAAACTTTTAAAATGTCTATTTTAGTCTCTTAACTTTAAATAACTATTTTGATCCTTACTGTATTGTTTCTCCATTTAATATTGACTTAGCAAAAGCTTATCTCTAACTTATATGGTTGGAGTTCATGCTCATATTAACATGCTAGTACACGTACTCAAAGCTATATAATTAATTTGTTAAAAAAAATAAAGTTGAAGGACAAAGAAATGGTTACTTTTTGAAGTTCAAGGACTAAATAGACATTTGAAAAGTTCAAGGATGAAAATAAAATAAAATTAAAAATTTAAGGACTAAAATGAAACAAACTTCAAAGTTTTGTTTGTTGAATGGTCGGTAGTAGACTGTACTTGATTTCTCTTTGGAATACATTTTTTCTTTTGCCGATTTGAATTCTTGTGTATTTGAATTGTAATACTAAAAAAATAAATAAATTAAAAATTAAAGACATGAAAGTTGAAAAAAGCACCAAATTAGGATGATTAAAGTGTTACCAATCATATTCAATGTAAAAAGCTTAGAGTACAAATAATTGTGAATTCCTTTTAGCAACACGCAACTCTCTGTGTGGCTAATCTGCTTTGATTCCTTCTTTTTTGGTTTAAGAGTGAAAGCAACACCTCTCCAGTCCACACGATAGAATCCGTTCATTTTCGAAAAAGAACCATTCTAGTTTTTTCTGGGGTTGATTTGTAATTTTCATGAAGTTTGTGACTTAATTGGCAAAATGCGACCTTTGTCTTTACGTGAAAACTCGGAACACTGGCTGTGCTGACTGTGAGTGACGAAGGATTTGCAAATATCGTTTCCTTTGTTAAAATTTGAAACAATTCAATTCGATGAAGCAACTTTTTGTACGTAAATTCTTACAATGGGGCTTGATTCTGAATTTCTAATGTGTACAAGTTTAATTGTGTAATTAGAAGAATTTCAATTTTATTTTTCAATAATTCATTAAATCACTCGAACTCATATTCAATAACGACTAAGTATAGCATAATGGTAATTGTCAAGTACTCTTTCACTTGAGATTGGAGGTTTGAATCTCATATCTCTACATTTGTTGTACTAAAAAAAATTCATTAAATAACTTGGATGAGGGAAAAAAACATTACGATCTCTTTTTAGATGTGCTCCCATTTCAAGTCCAAATATAGATAAATTGCAGTGTCTGATGAGGTCGATGACCAAGAAGAAAGTTATATATTTCATAAATGTTCTTACTTCTTGATCAACTTCATGGTTCCGTCCACATTTGAATTGAATTCTTTTGGTTAAATTACAAGTTTAGTTTTTAAACTTTAAGGTTTGTGTCAAATAAATTCCTAAACTTTGAATTTTGTGTCTAATAAGTTTAGGTCCTTGACCATTGACCTATTCGATATTTTTTTAAAATTTATGAATTTATTAGATATAAAATTGAAAGTTTAATGTCTTACTAAACACATAATTCAATTTTATGTTTAATAGATTCATTCATTTTAAAGAATGTTGAATATGCTAGAGGCCTATTAGACACAAAATCGAAAGTTCGGGTATCTATTTGACATGTTTAAAGTTCAGAGACTTGTTAAACACAAATACATGTTCAAAAATCTATTCTTTTTAAAGTCCAGAAACTAGACATAAATATGAAGGTTCAGATCGATTCTTTTTTTCTTTTATTTATTTATTTATTTATTTAAGAGAAGTGTAATAAAAGAAAAATACTACTGTTCACATGTAATTTCAACAAAGGAATAAGACATGTGGAATGCACTTTATATTTGTATTGATTTATGTGGGTGTAGTACAATCTATAAAGTTTGATTATCTGATTCTTTCTCTCAAATGTACATTTGTCTCGAGGGCTTTGCAGCTTGTTCTCGAACGTAGATTTGTCTCGAAGGTTTTGCAGCTTATTCTCTAATATGAAGTTGTCTCGAGGGCTTTTGCAGCTTGTTCTTGAGATTGATCTTCAGTTTATTGAAGAGTTAATTGTTGTCTTGAGGTCTTCAATTCTTCAAAGAGATTTTTGATCTTCAAAGTCTTCTGGTCTTCAAGACTTTGATTTAGAGAGTTTGATCTTCAAGAGCTTACAGAGTTTTCTGATTTTTGTTTTCAGAATTCTCTTTAAGTTCTCTATGAGATTTTCAACTTCTAAACCCTTCAACGAATAAGAACTCTCCTATTCATAAAGCTTTCTAAGGGTATGTGGGCTTGGCCTTTAATGCTTTGGGGCCTAGCCATTTGGATATTAGTTTTGTTTAACTTTGACCCAAATTTTATATGACCCAATTTGACTAAAATAAGTTTAATTATTAAATGATTATATTAAAGACATATGACCTTATAATTTAAGATTTGTCAACTTTTGTCTTCAAAATAAATTTAGGACACATGTCAATTTATAATTAGTTCTAAATTTAATTATTTATGATTTTGTCGTTAATTTACAAATCATGACATAAAAATCTGTGATTGGGCAAAATTTCTCATTCAACAACTACATTTAAAAATTATTCTGGCTAGAAATTAATTTTAAAATGCAGCAAGAATAAGTGTGAAATTATGTATATAAATTGGGCAGTTATCATTTATTACAATGGGATTTGTATTTTCAAGGCGCTGTAAATTAAAGAAGGCTCACTTCACTTTTTGTCACACAAAAAGAAATGTTTTGTTTGAAGTTTGCACTCTTTCTTTTATTTTTGAATGTGATAACTGAGAAGGCTTCATGAGAACCACGTCATTCATCTCTCTTCTTTTTTCCAATAAAACGGAACCGAAACAAAAAAAAAAAAAAAACGCCCCACGCCTCATATTATTATCTTTCCCATGCAAAAATAAAATATTACACGCCTTGGATTTTTCAATGGCTCTGATTTTTCCACGTCATCTTTAATTGTATCCTATTGGGCCCCACTCCAATTCTTATCCAAATTAAACTCTTTTTTTTTTTTTTAAACATCGCCAAATAAAACTTCAAAATTAGCTTTTGCTGATGATTGATTCATTCTTTACGGTTTTCCATTGTGTATCGTTTCATCATAATAATCATAGGAAATTACCAAAATGAAAGCTTTTAATAAATTCCTGATATATTAAAAATTTTAAAAATGAACTGATTTATTATATACAACATTGAATTTTCTATTTAATAGAATCTAAACTTTCAGTTTCATCATAATAATCATATGAAATTACCAAAATGAAAGCTTTTAATAAATTCCTGATATATTAAAAAATTTAAAAATGAACTGATTTATTATATACAACATTGAATTTTCTATTTAATAGAATCTAAACTTTCAGTCTTGTGTCTAGTAGATCCATCCACTTGAACCTATTAGACACAAAATTGAAAGTTTAAAGATTTGTTTGGTAGTTTATAAAGTTTAGGGATCTATTAGACATAAAATTGAATGTTCATGAACCTATTGCACACATTTTAAAGTTTAGTGACTAAATAAACTCAAATCTCAAAGTTAATAGACTAAACGTATAATTTAACGTAAAAAATTTAAAGTTTTAGTCCCTCGATTGCTAATTTTATTATTTTAGTTTCTGAATTTTTGAAAATTTAATTTTTAGAATATTTCATCACAATGCAAAAATAGAAATTCATTTCTTTTTAGATCTAAAATTTTATTAGACATAAATTTTGATTAAAATATAATATGATACTATAAATGTTAGTAGAAAATTCAAATATTTGAGGCAAACCTTGTTAAGAAATAATATCTTTAGTCAAGAAGCCAAAAATTCAAATCCCTACCTTCACATATTAACTAAAAAATAAAAAAATTCAAATATTTGATTTGTATATTAGGCTATTAATATGCGAAAGTGAGCATAGCTCAGCGCTAACTGACATATAATCCTTTCTTTGGAATTGAAAGTTCGAATCTTCATACTGTTACCTCTTCAATTGTTGAGCTGAAAACAAAATCCTATTAATATTTTAATCCTTTAGGTAAGTTCAAGTTGACTGTTAGATATAATATTCTTAAACTAATTTAATAAGAGTTATAAAACTAGAATTGGTATTTTATAAATTAAAGAATTAAAATAATCACAATAAAATTCCCAAAAATTTAGGAAGTACAAACAAAAGGAAATTGATAGAACTACAAGTAAGCTACATTCATACCTTAACAAAAAATAATAATAAAACAGAGCGTTTTAATTTTCTCTATTCGCCGTAATGAACAAGTCTTCCATTTGGACACAAAGCCGAAGAAAAAGTTACAGCAATGTAATGCTTCGTTCTTTTGAATTCAAATCCCTCCCACAAAATTTGACAAACTGAATTTTTTCATTTTCTTAATTTAAAATACAACTTCAATTTTGATTATTTGGTAAAATCGATTATTTCACCAAGAACAAATCCCCAAAATTATAATTAAAAATCGAAGAGAAGCGTTCATCGCGCTTTAATTTTCTGGTTTCATATTTTCCACACAAATCCAATTTTGCGTATCGAGAAAGAGATCGGAGATTCGATCGCCGTCGTTCCGATTCCGATCACGTTTCTAAGAATCCGGTCATCCGAAGGATCGAATTCCTTACTCGGCTCAAATCTCGTCCCTTCAACGTTCTTCCACTGCCGGTGCAAACAGAGAACGCCATTTTTCCGGCTACTCGCCTCTCCGCCACCACGTGCGGCGGAACCATTTCCTCTCCGTCCATCTCATCGTCTTCCTCCGCCATCCTCCGGCCGATTCTTTCCGGAATTCCTACCGGAAGCGAACTCGCCATTTCCTTCTTCGATTGCCGTCCGCCGTCAAGCATCGTCCGGTTATGATACTTACTTCGCGGCGCCGCTACCATTCCGCGGCGGCAGTTGAAGTAGTCCTCGCTGCCGAATCCGCCCCCGCCGTCGTCGTCACGGCGGAGGTAGCGGCAGTGGTCGCGATCGGAGAAAATCACTTCGGATTCCTGAAATTCTTCAGCCATAATATGAGATTTAAGTGAAGATAAATGGAACAGTAAAACCAGACGAAGGCGAAAATGGAGGGGGCCCGTATTTATAGAGGGAATCGGAAGAGACTCGGCTCGGCTCCGAGTCGTACTGAGTACACATTCAATTTCTTTTTTCTTTCTTATAAAAAGGAGAAATGACGTCACATTATTATTATTATTATTATTAAAGTAAAACTAACCTTATTTGTCATTGAGATTTAAATTTAATTTTCATTTAGTCATTGAAATTTTAAAAGTGATTATTGATTCAAAAAGTTTGAATTTAATTTTTAATTGGTCCTTAAAGTTTGACATTGATTTGTAATTGGTGTTCGAAGTTTAAAATTAGTTTCTAATTTGTTCATGAGTATAAAAAATAACAAATATTCAAATCATTTAAAAAATACATATCATCAAAATTTAATTAGCATATGTTAACTACTATATCATCATTTTATTAGATCAATTGATGTAAACTTTACTTAAGACCTTTTAAAAGTCAATTTTAAATGTTGGTATCTTAGGCCCCGTTTGATAACCATTTGGTTTTTGATTTTTGATTTTTAAAAATTAAGCCTATAAATACTACTCTCACCTATGATTTTACTTGTTTTGTCATATACTTTTTGCCTATGTTTTCAAAAATCAAGCCATATTTTGAAAACTAAAAAAAATAGTTTTCAAAAACTTGTTTTTGTTTTTAGAATTTGGCTAAGAATTCAAATACTTCCTTAAGGGAGATGAAAACCATTGTAGAGAAATTGGGAGAAAACAAACTTAATTTTCAAAAACCAAAAACCAAAAACCAAATGGTTATCAAACGGGGCCTTAATAAATCAAATTCAAACTTTTGAAAGACCTAATATATCACATTTAAAATCAAATAAAAATAAAATTTAAATCTTAAAAATAAAAGTATTAATTTAAAAAACTCAAAAACTAAATAAAAACTAAATTCAAATATCATAAGCTTTAAGTGCATTTTACCTGTCGTTATTATGGTTTTTTTTGGGTGTGTAGTTTTCATTAACATTGTGAAGCGTCTCCGTTACTTGTGGGCCACGGAGTTGCAAGCTGTTGGCTTGCAGAGGTAAGATACTGACCTGACAGAAATTTGCTGTCTACGTGTCCCATTTTTTCTGCCCTTCACATTAATTGTTACTTTTTTATTCCCAAACACGTCCTCCTTTCCCCAAACAATTCCATTTTTCAATTCATTATTACTTGCTTAGGGGTTGTTTGGGGCACTGAGTGAGTTATAATAACATGAGTTATAATAGTTTATGGGTTATAATAGTCTGTGAAATAATATAATATTATTTAAAATGTAGAGTTGTTTAGTCTGAGGTTATAATAGTCTGTGTTTGGGATGCAGAGTATTCCACGGGTTATTATAACACATGTTATTATAACCCTTGCCCCAAACAGCCCCTTATAAATTATAATCTCATTTATTATACATTTACATTTATTAGATTTTTTTTTAACGATTGAGTTCAACAGCATGTTAGGATAATGATTCGAACTTTTGATGTCTTAGTTGAAGATTTATGTCTTAGCTAATTGAACTATGCTCAAATTGATAAAATTAGATTAAGTTACTAATAACTTTTTCTAAATGTTCAATAATGTAGGGTAGAGATTCGAATGTTTGACCTTAGATGTGTAATGCATTAATTAGTTGATTATGTTTATATTCACAATTATAATTGTAGCCTTTAAACTTTGATGTTTATGTTTATTTTATTGTTTTAACATGAAAATTTTTAATTACATCTCTAAATTAAACTTTTGATTATGATTTTAATAAGTTCATTTTGTTAATATTGTTTCTTACACACTCAACATGATATGGTACAATACAAGAGAATACGTCAGTTGGATAAAACAAGGGCAAGTAGGACCAAAAAATTAATGGGCGAGCTTGAATTGTAGGCAATCAAAATTGAAGGTTTAGTCCATGGTTATACTTTCAATTAAAGTTAAACAATTTTTTTAGTACATTAAAGAAACAATTTGGTCTTTAATCCTTGGTATGTAACAATTTTGTTATTATACTCTAAAATTTGATTCGATTTAATTCTAGAACTTTAAATGTTTAATGTTTTAGTGCTTATAGTTTAAATTTCGAAATGATTTAGTCCATACAATGAATATTTTCCTCCAAGTGAAGGATATATGTATGTAAGAGGTCATCATTGCACTTTAACGAGATTTTTCATGGTAGAGACTAAATCCGTACAATATAGAGACTATATTATTATATAAAAAAATTTAGAATTTTTTAAAAAAATACAATTACAAATGTAGGGGTGGATTCTATAGAGATTTGAACTTTTAACCTCAAAGTAAAAAGTAGATGCTTTAGGCCTCGTTTGATAACCATTTGGTTTTTAGTTTTTGGTTTTTTAAAATTAAGCTTGTTTTCTCCCAATTTCTCTACAATGGTTTTCATTTTCCTTAAGGAAGTATTTGAATTCTTAGCCAAATTCTAAAAACAAAAACAAGTTTTTGAAAACTATTTTTTTTAGTTTTCAAAACATGGCTTGGTTTTTGAAAACATAGGCAAAAAGTATATGACAAAACAAGTAAAACTATAGGTGGGAGTAGTATTTATAGGCTTAATTTTTAAAAACCAAAAACCAAAAACCAAATGGTTATCAAACGAGGCCTTAATTGTTGAACTATGCTCACGTTATGAAAATTGAAAAACTAAGACACCATTTATTAACCATTTTATTTTTGAAAATTAAACCTATAAATACTATTTCCACCTAGAGTTTTCTATGTTTTATTATCTACTTTTTATAATTGTTTTCAAAAATCAAGTCAAGTTTTGAAAACTACTTTATTTTGTTTGAAAACTACTTTGTTTTGAAAACTAAGAAAAGTAGTTTTCAAAAACTTGTTTTTGTTTTTGGAATTTGGTTAATAATTAAACTGTTTTCTTTAAGAAAGATAAAAATCAGTGTAGAAAAGAATAAAGTCATTTTAGAGAAATGGTGAGAAAACAAATATAATTTTTAAAAATTAAAAATAAAAAATCAAATGGTTATCAAACGGGGCCTAAACTATTACAAATTTTAAACTTTAAAGATGAAATCAATATCTATTAAAGTTCACCAACTTAAATCGGTAAATTGATGTTCACAAAAGTGTGTGAGGAGAATTAAAGTTTTTTCTTTTTTAAAATATGGTTTGATCACAAGGGTAATCGAAATGAATGAAGAGAGAGGAAAAAAGAGAAAATATGGGGAGTGAAAAAACATGAACCAAAAAAATTTGGAGAGTGAAAAAACATGAACCACATAGTTTTAAAACAATCGTGACGCTAAAAGAGATTTATGCGTGAGTAGATTTATTACTTTTTGCAATTTGATAAAAGCGTTTCTTTTTTTCAAATTAAAAATACTTAGAACAAAATAAATAAATTATATATATATTATTGAAAATTTTGGTAGTCTACTGAATTAGTATTCTCAAATACGCTATTATTATTATTATTATTTTTTTTTTTGGTAGGCAATTACCTAAGAAGTACAAATTAAAATATCATAAACAATATATATTTGATTAAATTTAGAAACGGTTGCTTACACAATTTTATTTGAGGAATGTGAATTTCTTTTGCGCCAAGGAAGACGTGGGAATGACAATTTTTTTTTTTAAATACAATAAATTTCAAGGTAGGAATTTAAATTTAAATTTCCAATCTCCAAAGAAAAAATAGATCTCTTAATTGCTAAACTATGTTCATATTGAATAGATGAAGGAATGAGAATTATTCTTTCTTATTTTGATTTTCCTTATTTACTAATTTCGTTGCCATATTAATTGTTTGAAAGAAAAAATTATGTTAAATTATATAAAATATCCTTTAATGTTGAGATAGATTTCAATTATGTCTCTAGAATTTGAAGAGTTTCTTTTTAACCTTTGAATATTGAAATTAATCGAAAGAAACCCTTGAAGAGTTTTCTTGTTAAAATGACTAATGGCAATTGATGTAAGAACTGTGCTACATTATTTACAAATTACAACTCAATTTCAACTATATATAAAATTAAGATCATTGTTACCATTCATTATTTCAACTTAGAAGATATCGTTGGCATCATTTATAGTATTATTCCCACAATTTTTACATATTAATTGTTACGTTAATTTACACGAGTGATGTCGTAAAATATGTCACATATATGCCTTTCAAATTTTACATATCAGTTGCTGCATTGATTTCCATCCATCATTTTAACATAAGAACTCTCAAAGATTTTTCTTGGAACAATTTTAGGGGCTGTTGGGAGCATGAGTTATAATAGTCTGAGCTATAATAGTTTGTGGAGTACTTTGCACCCTAAACATTGACTATTATAACCTAAGACTAAATAACCATGTATCCTAAACACATATTATATAACTCCACAGATTATTATAACTCACAGACTATTATAACTCATTCAGTGTCCCAAACAACTCCTTAGGGGCTGTTTGAGACATGAGTTATAATAACATGAGTTATAATAGTATGTGGAGTATTCTGCGCTTCAAACACAGACTATTATAACCAAGACTAAACAACTCTGCATTTTAAACAATATTATATAACTCTATAGACTATTATAACTCACATACTATCCCACATACTATTATAACTCATGTTATTATAACCAAGGTTTAAAATGTCGATGTCGATGGAAATGTTGAAGTCTCAATTTTATGGAAATGTCGATGGAAATATCGATAAAATGTCGATATTGATGGATATTTCTGAAAAAAATTTAAAAACAAAAAATTCAAAAAAAGTATTTAAATTAATAAATAAACATTTTACACTTTTTAAATGAGTTAAAATACTTGTTACAATATTATATTCACATTAAGTTATATTTTCTTGCTATTTTTTTAATATTTAATCAATTTTGTACGGTATAGTGGAAATGTCGATTCTCCCTTATGTCGATGTCGAACCCATGGACATGTGAAAATGTCAATGTAAATTTTGACATGTCGACAGAAATTTAATACTATGATTATAATCCACTCAGCACCCCAAACAACCCCTTAAAGTTTCAATGTTAAAATAAAACTTTTCAAAGTCTAGATACATAATTGAAACCTACTCCAAAATTCAACCATATTTTGTATAATTTAATAAAAAAATATTATTTAATATAACCACGAGAATGGTTATCCTCCTTCCTAATCATTGAACTCACAAATTGAAGCACAATTTTCAGCTTTTCTATCATACATCAAAAGTATAACATCATCGACCACATTATTCCAGCTGAAAATAATTTCCTCCCCTTTTATTTTTTTATGCATTCCTCTATTTTTTTAATCCATTTTTTCTTATTTATTTTTTATTCACATGTTCAAATTTATTTTCCATTCTAAATATCAATGAAATAATATTAATTAAAAAAAATTCACATTACATATATCAATTCTAAAATAATTTAGGCCCAGTTTAATAACCATTTAGTTTTTAGTTTTTTATTTTTAAAAATTAAACCTACAAACACTACTTATTCTTATGAGTTTCTTTGTTTTGTTATCTACTTTTTAAACATGTTTTCAAAATCCAAGTCAAAATTTGAAAACTAAAGAAGGTAATTTTTAGGTTATGTTTGATAACCATTTTGTTCTTTAAAATTTTTAAAATTAAGTTTATAGACATCACTTCTACCTATGAGTTTCTTTATTTTATTATTACTTTTTACACGTGTTTTCAAAATCTAGGGTAAGTTTTGAAAACTAAAAAAAGTAGTTTTTCAAAATTTGTTTTTGTTTTTGAAATTTGGCTACGAATTTAAATGTTTTCTTATGAAAGATGAAAACTATTGTAAGAAATTGTGAGGAAAAAACAAGCACAGTTTTCAAAAACCAAAAACAAAAAATCAAATAGTTATCGAAACGGGACCTTAAAAACTTATTTTTCTATTTGAAATTTGGCTAAGAATTATAGCATTTCCTTAAGAAAATTGAAAACCATAGTGAATAAATGGTAAACAAACAAGTACAAATTTCAAAAATAGAAAATTAAAAACGAAATCGTTATCAAACGAGGCCTAGTAATGAAACTTAAAAATTTTCATTTTAGGTTAAAAAACACATTTAGTCCTTGTACTTTCATAGAAGTAAATAATTTAATCCCTTACTTCTGCATGTAACAACTTATAGTCTTCGCCGTTTAAAATTTATTGTAATTTAGTCCATGAATTTTGTTAGTATCTAACAATTTAGACCTTATTGTTTAAAATTTGTAACCATCTAGATTTTATTGTGAATTTTTTTATCAATGTGAAACACTGATTTATAGTATACAAGGACATAACACAAGTAGTTTAATACTGCATTCGGTTCTTTTAAGAGTAATCATGTAAGAAACTCTATTACACCCAGATGATTGAAAGCGTGTATGCTTACTTGGAAAACCTTTGGTTGAGAAAAACGTTCAATCTAATGCAAATGCACGCTGTCAACAAATAATAAAATGGAAGTATTATAAGTATCGAATCTCAAGGGATCGCTTGTAACAAAATTCAAATGTAAAGCAAAGATCTCCTTAATGATAGGAGTGAACACTTCACTCCTCAAAGGAAGCATTGGATCGTTTTTGATTTATTTAGAATCAAACTAAATACAAGGTTTAAACATACTTACATTGGAGTAAATATAAAGATATTTCTGACGGGTAATTAATCTTCTTACTCCAACTCCAACGAGGTTGAATCTTGATCTCCACAAAGCCTTCCTCGCTATGACTTGAACATACAGGACTAAGGCTTGTGGGAGCCTCTCGAAAGAAAATTAGGGATTGGAGAGAGAAAGACATAGAGGGAATTATCTATTTCTCTAGTGAGGAGATATGTGTATCATGGCTCAACCCTAAGGTCTTATTTATAGAGACCTAGGACAAATATTTTCCATAATTAAAATATTATATTTTAATATTTACTATATTAAAATATATATTATACTTATTTGAATCTCATTTAAATCTCCTACAATATATATTTAACCTATTTGAATTGAATCTCATTCAAATTTCAAATATATGCTTAACAATATTTGAGGGCAATAAGCCTTCAACTTTAATCATCTAACATGACAATTTGGGCTTTAATTAAGTCAGTGTGAAGGTTGAGTCATCTCATAACTCTCCCACTACGATAAGACTTATCCAATTCATGAGTATGATCCATTTGATTCTCAAATGTAATTAAATTGTTTACAACTTTTGTTAACTATTTAGTAGTTTCACTTGGAACCAAATAATCAAAACTATCTTACCTTATTGAAGGTTTGTGGTCTTTCATTTGATATATTTTTTTTATAGAAAAATGATATTTGTCATACAAATACTTTTTTCTATTTAGGGCTAGATAAAAGACCATTTTGTTTCTCTTTAGGGGTAGCCTACACTTAGGCATATCTTTGAATACATTTAGCCTCTTTAGATTTGTTTCAGCACGTATGCTTAACAATCCCAAATATTGAAGTGTTGTAAACTAACTTTACTACTCTTCCATAATCTCAAAATTGTCTCGTAGATAGTTTTTGAAGTCAATCATGTTCATTATGCAATCTCCATTGCATATTCTAACCAGAGTCTAGTAATGGTGTGTAACTCATTATTGATGTGATCATATCTAACAAGGTTTTGTTTTCTTTTATTATATCACAATTTCACACAATTGTACTTGATGCTTAAAGTTGGAATACAATCCCATTTTCTATCAACTAATTTTAGTACACAAGGTTTCTGTAATATCCATTATGTCTGATCACAATATCTTGATAAATTTACTTAATTAATTTTTCAACTTTAGTCTTACTTTTCTTGAACTTTTAAAAAATTTAGACTTATGTTACATTAGGTAAAGATACTTATGCCCTAAATAATCATCAATTAGAGTGATGAAATATTGACAATGCTATTTGACTTTTACATTCACCAGACCACTTGAGTTAGAATGTGTAAGCCTAAAGTACTCTTTGGCCTTTGATGAGTCCCATATTTTATGTATTTTTAGCCCTTTAAACTTAGGTTATTTGCAAGAATTCATGCTTATATGTCTATAATAGTTAGCAAATTGATATGAGAATAACCCAAATCAGTAAAAATGTTGTTTTGTGATGAGAAATCTGGAATGAGAGGAAAAGAGTTGAATTTTACTGAATTTTGGTGTTTTTATGCAGAAAACTATAAATTGCCAGAATTGCGACTCCAATTACAACTGCAATTTTTCCTGGAGACAAAATTATGAGAAATAAGGGAAAAATCTAGAAGTTCGATTTTGTGCTGATATTTGAAAATATTCTCCACGAATCAAGCTCATAAAGATCTGACTTTTGCCTTAAACATCCATGGAGCAAACCTTAGTATTTGGAGGCTATAAATATGAAGATTCAAGCCACAAAAAAACTGTCCAAGATCGTTTTTACGGTTTGAAGACCACTTTACTTTTTGCACTTTTTTTTCTCATGTTTTCTCGACTTAAAGGGGGAAGAATGCTGCCCAAACTTCAATCCATCCCTGTTGAAAGTCTAGAGTTGTGAAGATCTTACTCTCCTTGATAAGGATTGAGTTTAAATTGATTGGAGATGTGGAAGTTATCTCATTGAGTTTGATTTTCCTTTGTATTCGCAAGGTTTAGTTTCTGTTTTAATTCTTTATTTCAGTACTTTGAATTCTATTATTTACATTTAGTTTGTTTTCTATTTTAGTTCTTTAATAAAATTCTTCATTTAAGTTTACGTTCCAACTTATTTTTCTTCCTTTTACGATTCAACACTTTATTTTCTAGTTTTTGTTTTTCTTTCTTTTTATTTCTTAAATCACTATGTGTTTTCTTTCCTTTAATGTTTTGTTATTTATTTTCTCCGTCATGAGCTAATTCCATCTTGAGATTCGGATATGTGGATGCCCTAATGATTGGAAGCTTGACCTAAGATGTAAAAGTAATTTTGCTCGATTCCATAACATTGTTTGCTTTTATTGATTATCATTCTTATTGTGAATCTAGCTTGATCACCTAGGTGAACATACAAAGATCGAGTTTAATACTGAAAGGGTTAAACGAGATTATGTGTTCATACAAAGCAATAAAGGAAATGGGCTTAGACATAAGCACTTGTTTTTGACTCTAGACATAGGGCGAAACTTCTAAGACCAATGGTTGTGTTCTCATTAAACTAAGTTCGTATTAGCCATAGACATATGGTTTAATCACTTAGGCTTCTAAAGGTTTTCCATTAAAATCGAATAGAAGTTGAACCCGGTATACATTACTTGGTGCTTGAGTAAAAATTGCAATTGCATTTTAGGTCACAATTCTTTTCTAAGGGACAAAACATGTTCATATTCCATCTTTTTATCATATGATTTTTAGTACACTCACAACCTTCCCTATTATTTAATATTGGTTATTGAGGTTGCTTTGTGTGAATATCTTTACCTTCATTTTGAATTTTGTGGTATTCGTTCTCTGTGAGATCGATACTCTAGAATATTTCCTTTACTACTTGTTTGACAGTGTGCACTTGTACTAGACTGGAGACTTTCTCTATTCAAAAGTTTTCTTCTAAAAGCCCACCTGTTTTCAGTTGACCAACCTTGTAAGCCTTATCCATTAAAGGCCTAATGATTATCTTGCATGAAAAACAAGATCTATAAGGTAAAGTAATTAACTCTAACATTTAGAGAATTACGTCTTAATAGTATTTTCATTCTATTCAAGTTGGTGTTAATCAACCTTAAATGTCAAAGTCAAGTATCATCTTTTAGGAGAAAACAATTTGTCTTTCTATTATAGATTCTATAATCCTGAATATCTCAATACTTTATATTATAATATACGTTAAAAATATAAAATGTTTTTATTTTTAGCTGAATGTATTTTCAAATAATTTTGAAAATACAAGCTTTAATACTTAAAAAAAATCCATACTTTATAAATTGTTCAGTAATAAAGTTCGAGAAATTGAATTTCTCTTATGGTACGAAAAACACTATATTCAACATTTAGTATGTAGAAACTATTCTACATCATTAAGTATTTTTCAAGAATTACATATTAAATGTAATGAAGAACAATCCTTGATAGAGGATCTTGCATCAACTATCCATGTGATGTTATTTATTCTCCACCAAAAATCTAGTAAATCAAATTTACTTTCATTTATATTTTTCTTCCTATAGAGGTATTTCAAAAATTCCTCTTATAATGATTATTCTGGCTAATTTAGAAACTATTTCCTTTTATATAACTTTAGTCATTTGGTTTCTTTTTTTGAATTTTTATAATACTTAATTTCGAGATCATTTGGATAATTATCTAAATTTAGTTTCTATTTACTTCAACATCTTATATGTTGTTGTTATTTTCTTTATTTTCTAAGCTTGTCATCTAACATGTCAACTAGGAGATATCTACAAGCTAAATTTATAATTCGATTAGTATTCAACTAGGAGATATCTCGTTACCTTTGATTCATCAATCATGTGCTTCATGAATAATTTGATTAGTATTGACAACGGGTTTTGAGAACATTTCTCAATAAAGACAAATAAATATTTTACACTGACATTATAGCGTTAATGTTACTTTTTCATGAAATAAAATTTTCTCAACATGACAAATTAGTATTCAAAATTAAAATTATGAGAGAAATTTTCATAATATTGAAATATTTATTGTTTAACATCATGCAAACAATTTTAGCATAAAAATCAAACAATTTGAAAAATGAACCTATAAATCATTTCTAATGCTATGGTACCTTAGTGAGTTAGTACAAGTGTCGTCGTAGGGTAGATCAAGTATTCCTTCAATAAACTAAGACAATCTCAACCAAGTATTATACTGAATAACTCTTATTCCTATAATACTTAGTTACTATTAGTTTGGTTAGGGATATTATTAACAACCTTAATAAGCCATTTGTTGGTGTGACCCATCATTTTAGATCCTGTAGTTTTATCCCAACAAGTACCAACGTAGGGTAGGTCAAGTATTGGAAACAAAATTACAATTCTATCATTCTCAGGAGTTCACCTTGATATTGACCAATGCAAACACCTTCCGTAGCAGGATGGTCCAAAAGCCACCACGAGGCCCAACATGAATCTCACGATGTGAACCAATGATGGAGACTATAGGATATGTTGACACATGTTCTTCCCCCACTTACTAGTTTGAAATATTTTCTCAGGAGATTCACCCTGATATTGACCCATGCAAACACTTTCCGTAGAGATGACAGTCCAAAAGTCGCCACGAGGCCCTACATGAATCTCACGTTGTGAATCAATAATAAAGATTGTAGGATATCTCGACATATGTCCTTCTCCTACTAAATATTTTGAAATAAGGTTTTCTATTACTTAGACAAATTAGATTATTCTCATTTATCTAAGTTCTTCAATCTACCATTTCATAACTCTTATGTGTTGGTTAGATTGATTTTAATGTGAATTACCAAATTTATTAAAAAAACTAATCACATCGTGAGCTTGCTCAATGAAATTAAATAAAATTTGACTAATTCAACTCTCAAGTCAGTTTCCAGGTAGGGGTGTTCCCTTTTAGTTAACTTAAATACTCCAGCGTAGATAGAACCATCCTTAGACAGAGTTCCCTTATAATCAATTTTTATTTCAAAATTCATTAATATTTAATTAATTTTTGATTATTAGATTAATGAATCTAAGTGAATTTAAGCAATGTTTTTAATCCTATTAAAAACTAATTCACTTCATGGATAATCTTAAAATTCTACCACTTTAAATCCTTAAAAATAAAATTAAAAGATTATCCTAAATTCTAATCCCAATAGAAATAAATAAAGATAAATTAAATCCAAAATTTAAACTATTTAAAGCATGAATTGAAACATCTTCATTTTAATGAAACCCTAATCTCATTAGGAAAAATCCTAATCCTATTAGGAAGAAACATGCATTCCAATTCAAAAAGGAAACATCATAATTTAATTTTTCAAATATAAAATTATATTCAAAGATATGAAAAATATAAACTTATTAGGAACATCTTAATTCTATTAGGAAACATCCTAATCAAATTTTCCAAATATAATAATTATATTAAAAAATAATTAAGATGAATGATCATGCTTAACCTATGGTGAGATTTTAATCTAAATGACATACTTTATGCAACAATCATGTAATTTAAAACGTACATCTCATGCATTTAAATTAAAACTAGCAAAATTGACTGACATATTTGAGATATTCTAGAAATTAAAAACAAAATTCAAAATTACACAATTTGAATTTTCAAGACATATCTTGGTCTTCAATTTCTTTCCTTTGTTGGTCCATTGAAATTTAGGATTTAGAAAAGCTCTAAATCCAACACATGAGGAAACGACCGCATGTTTAATTTTATCATATTACCTTCACCTTCGTCCAACAATACTTAACAACTAAAGGATTCTTGATTTTGATCCAAATTGCTATTTGAATTCTCACTTTGAAGTAACCATTACAAAGTGGGTCGTATCAATAGTGTTACCAGGATAAGGCACCAAGCCTTATGCATATACTATAGACCCTTTATGTTATTTCTTAAACATGATCCTCCCGTATGTCAACTACATACTGTTCAAGATTACACTAATAACCTTAGATTTTTCATAATAGATAATGTTATATTGCAAATAAAATAATCAAAATTATTATTAATTATTAAATAGTAAATCGTTAATTACGAGGCTTTAGAGCATAAATCCCAACACTCAATAGTGCAACCTAGGTAAGCAGTCAAAAGCAATATTTTGGATGATTGTTATTTGAGGAAATAAGAAATAAGAGTGATAAAAGAGGGATTCAAATATGCCTCTGCTATTTAATGGAAATGTGGCCTATTATGCGATCACAACTTATCAACTCCCTACTCTGCATAGTGAACCGAGTTCAACACCTATTCAGTCTTTATTTAAAGCACTTTTAGAAGTCTAAACAATTAAACCTATATGTCTATGGCTAATTAAAACTTAGTTTGTTTTTCACACAACCCTTTTGGTTATAAAAACTTTGCCCTATGTCTGGGTCAAACACAAAGTCCTATGTTTAGACTCTTTTTCATAAACTGCTTTTATGAAAACCGTATATTCCCCAACCCCTTCAGTATTGGACTCAACATAATGTGCTATTCTAGGTGATCAAACTAGACTGGAATCTAGTATCAATAAAAGCAAACAATGCTAGAGTGTTGAGCAAGGTTGCAATTTACATAATAGGCCTTATCCATTCTTTAGGACATCCACATCTTTGAATCCCAAAGAAAAGTTTAGCTCATAATTAAAGAAAAGATAAACAACAATTGAATTGAAACTAACTTCATATTCAACTTCGAATGTAAAGAGTACAAACTGTTTAAGGGGAATAAACGGGTACAAGACGTAATATAACTGAAAACTAAATTCTAAAGAAGGAGAGAAGATAGAAGGTAAGAGATAGAAAATGAAGTCGAACTCCTAGATTACTTCTCAATCTAACTTAATTTTCCCTTTCTCAAGGAGAATCAAGTCATTACAAGACTATTCTTTCGAGTAGGTGTTTTACTGAGTTTTAAGTAAAACAGTAAAAACTTTCGCCTTATACTTCAAATCTAGGGTTCTTCGATGATCAGTGTGGTAGCTTGAGTAATTGGTGGTCGATTGTCTCTCTCGAGCATTGATTCCTTTCTTTTGATGTGGAGGCTACCTTTTATAGATCTTCAAAGGCTAGGATTTCTGTTGAAATCAGTATGAGGAGTTGTCTTAGCCATCAGTGCCGTGAATTGGGGAAGAAGATTGCAAAATCAATCAGTCCATAAAATCTCGCTTAATGTGTTGTTTGGTAGTTTTGCAGTCGCAGTTTGCCTTTTAGCTATGCGGTTGCATCTATGCAATTTAACAGTTCCTGCACAAACCAAAAATGTATAAATTAAAGTCTTTGCATAATGATTCTTTTTACACATTTTTAAGTGCATTTGACAACTCATGGTTAAAAACATGTGCTCTACTCGTTTTTGCATAAATTTTCTCTAATTTACAAAGAATGAATCAATAAGCAACATAAATAACAAGAATAATTCTAATTTATAGAGCCAAATAACCCTCATAAATGAGAGTTATTATACCCAAATAAGAATTTGAAGAGAATAATCAAATTAAATCGACAACGGAAGCATTGGATCATCTCTTATTTATTTAGAATTAAACACAAAATATATAAGGTTAAACAAAAACTTACATTGGAATAAATATGGAGATAATTCTGGCGAGTAGAACATAGGACCAAGGCTTGTGAGAGCCTCTTGAAAGAAAATCTCCAAGGGATTGAAGAGGAAAAAATCTAGACAAAATTCTTTCTCTATTGAGGAGATGTCGTGTTGAATGACTCAACCCAAGGGTTCTATTTATAAAGACCTATAGAACAAATCTTTGCCATAATTAAAATATATCTTATACTTATTTGAATATAATTCAAATCTCCTACGATATTTATTTAACCTATTTGAATATATATATATATATATATATATATATATATATATATATATATATATATATATATATATATTCTTTAATCTATCTAATATACATGAATCATTTTCATATTTAATGTATCAAATACAATAAATATATTTTTCTCTTTTATATTTATCATATCTAATATATTAAATATTAATTTGAACACTTCAAATTAAATATTAATTTCAAAATTTCAAAATTTTCCTTTCAACTAAATTGATCATTTTGTGTTACTATAAGTTAACAAGGGAACCTTATAGGCCTATAGATTATTAGCTCCAATGATACAAAATTAATTAATTAAACTCTTTAATCAATTAATTTTCCTTCATGAACTCTATGTCACTCCATTATAGACCTAGAGTTGCACTCTTCTGCACTATAGGACAAGTTATGTTTATGGATATAATCACTACATACAAGTCGATCATTCGTGAGTTGTTCGTAATTACAATTGGGTCAAAAGTCCATTTTACCTCTATAATTACATATTATACCTTAAGTTCCACTGATCCTCTAATGAACAGTCTGTTTATAATTCAATTATAAACTGTCTCTCTCGGGCCAGTGAAAAGGTGGGGCCCCATTGTTCAAGTCCCACTGATCCTCTAATAAACAGTCTGTTTATAATTCAATTATAAACTAAGTCCCTCTCGGGCTAGTGAGAAAGTAGGGCCCCATTGTTCAAGTCCCGAAATGAGCATTTAAGGGAACTACTCATTTACTTACCCTATATGGGAAGGAGTGAATTTCATCTTGTGAGATTATGTTCCCAGCTCCTTATTTGGTCAAGTCTCCAAAATGGTAGGCTTATTGAATCGGCTATAAAAGCCACTCTCACTTATGCAAATCAAAAGACAAGCCCTCACAGGCAGGAGTTCATAACTCACTTAGAATTAAGATCAAGTCGCATATGATCATCCTGATAAAATATTAATTTTTTAAATTAATGGATTTATAAAGAAAGATTAAATATTTTGTGGTTCAGTCTTATACAAACTCATTGTATAAGATACCCTCACTCACATGTCTCCACATGAACGATTTAGATAAAATCATTTGTAACTATTACAAAGAGGGCTGTATCAATAGTGTTACTGGGATAAGTCACCCAACCTTATCAATATACTATGACTCTTTAGGTTATTTCTTGAACATGATCCTCATGTATGTCAACCACATATTGTTCAAGATTATACTAATAACTTTAGATTTTTCATATAATAGATAATATTATATTGTAAATAAAATAATTAAAATTATTATTAATTACTAAATAAATTATTAGCTCAGAGGCTTTAGGGTATAAATCTCAACACCTCTCTCCCTCCATTAGTATATATATTAAATAGAATTAGTTGATATGCTCTCTGAGTATAAAATCTTGTGGTAGATATTTTTTACTAAAATTTGTTCAATTTTTCTTCACAGGAAGAGAGCACTATAGATTTGAAGACAAAAAGGGTTCAACTATCATAGTTTGTAGGTTAACATATTTTATGGATTTTGATTTAATCATATTTTGTAAAAGAGACTAAACTTGTTTTTTTTGTAATGTAACCTTATTTCTATTACATCTCTCTGTTTTTTTTCCTTCTCATTCTCATTACATAATTGATAAAAACAATTTAAAAAAACCAATCATAATTCATAAATCAACAAAATAGTAAAAAGGATTTGAATTGAAATGATTGATTCATTTACGTGTTCCTAACGCTTGCGGCTCGAACCCTCCGCATCGGAGAGATCGATAATCGTACAGCGCCGGCGGCGGAGCTGGTCCCACCGGATGTATTATCTGCTTTCTTTGGGGATCAACAAGGGCTGTACCAACTCAATATGACAACCCTCTACTAGTTTGACACGTGGCTGATTTCACTGTCAGGGTCACCGGCACCGACTTTGTTTGATTGTACCGTACGAAACTGAAATATATGGCAACGCAATTGGATTTGGAATATCCTCTCCCAAAAAAACTACACGTCCCTTCTTCTTTATATTATTCAATTTTAAAATACATATTTCAAATCACGTTTATTTAATCTTAAAAAAATAAATTCGTTTTTTTTATTAAAAAAATTCTTGAAAAAAAAAAGAACTAAAAAAAATTAAAAAAAACATTAATCTCTTAAACTTTCACCAGAGTGACAACTTAGTTTATATACTTTTAATTTTACAACAATTTTAGCTTCTAAACTTCTAGTATGTAACATATAAAGTTCATGTCTTTTAAAATTTATAACAATCATGAAAAATGTTGTTAAGATTTAATAGAATTTTTTTACATATATAGATTGGAAAACTGATTAGAGACTATATGTGTATATAAACTAAAAAGCTAAATTATTACATAATAAAAATTAGGGCAAAAATCAATTTATACCCGTAAACTTTTGGGGGTTGAATCAATAAAAACCCTAAACTAATAATTGTGTCAATTTAAACATAAACTTTCATAAGAGTATCAATTTTCATAAGAGTATCAATTTAATTTAGACCATATAACTATTTTCACTTGATTCCATTTAAAATGAGCTTATTCTTCACCCAAAGTCCTAACTCTCTTACCAATGTAGCAAGAAAAGTTATCACATAATTCTTTCTAAATAAGTAGAGAAAAATAGAGGACAATGGGAAGATGAAAAACTACTACTATCTATTTGATTCTAACATTTCTCTCTAATTCATGTTAATCCCTACATTTAAGGAAGTCTTAAACACGTGTGGAAGTTATGCATTAACAATTTTAAAAAGAAATTCTAGCGGAGGATCTAAATTAATTCACTTATGAAAGTTTAGGGGTTTAAATTGATACAATTATTAGTTTGAGGTTTTAATTGATACATGCCCCCAAGTTTAGAGGTATAAATTAATTTTTCTCTTATTTTAAGACAATCAATACATGATGGTGGATATCAAATTTATGTGTCAATCCAAGTATAGCTTAGTAGATAAGATACTAATTACCATCCTAAAGGTCGATGGTTCGATCCCTCAACTCTATAGTTGTTGAATTCAAAAAAAAGAAAAAAAAAATCAAGTATCAAGTTTACAAATTAGTATAATTTTTTAAAAACGTTTTTATAGTGCTAGAAATTTTTTTATCGACCAAAGTGAGCTTAACTTAACGGTAATTGACATGTACGCACGATCAAAAGTTCGATCGTGTGTTATCCACATGGTTTCGTACAAACAAAAACAGATAAACAAAGAGACGGGTGGGAAAGGGTGTGTGCTTGCATGGCAAATGAATCCAATTCAACCTTTCCAAAATTCTTTGGATAAGTTTCAAAGTTTCACGTCTTTGAAAAAAGTTTTTTTTGGTAAAAATGATAGCTGTTGCTTTCCATATTTGCAGAATTAACTTAATCATTGCTACCATATTGTTTACAAAACAAAAATAGCAGCATTTGAGTTTATCTAAATGGATTTGGACGAATATACAGGAAAAATTCAAACTATTAGAATCCTTGCAATAAAGGGAATCCAAACCCTTTTCAAATGATTGTTCTTTGACTTTTAGTTGTTCAACTATTTATGATTTTTTTAGGAATCTCTTCTGCTCTTGTGGATTTTATATTTTGATTTCAAAGATTATGACCAACTAACCTAAAAAATTAGACCCAAATACTATAACTTTTCAAAATAAAGTTATATAACCTTTTTTAATATGGTCTTAGTTTGAGAAAAACCATGTCCCCTTCCTTGAATTCTACTTCCCATTGGTGTCTATCTGCATGTTTTTTCATATGTTCTTGAGCCAATCTCAACTGCTCTTTCAATGCTAATAAAGCATGATCTCATTCCATTAACTGTTGTTTCAATGTATTATTTGCTGTCCTTTTATCTTTATAGGATACGAGAGGTGGTGATTGGCGTCCATAAACCACATTGTAAGGAGTCGTATTGATGGAGATGTGGAAATTTGTGTTGTACCATTATTCTACCCAACACACCCACTGCTCCCACTTCTTCGGCTGCTCATTGTAGACACATCTCAAATACGTCTCAACACAATGGTTTACTCTCTCGGTTTGCCCATATGTTTGAGGATGGAAGGTTGTGCTATTCTTCATTTGTGTGCCTTGTATTCGGAACAACTTTGTCCAAAAATGGCTCATAAAAATCGTATCACGATCCGAGACAATGGATTTGGGGAATCCATGTAACCTTACTATTTCACGGATGAATTTGGCTGTCACATTCTTTGTGGAGAACGGATGTTTCAAGATTAGGAAATGGGCGTACTTGCTTAGACAATCCACCATAACCAATATCGAATCCACTCCATTGCACTTACAACCCCATGTAACCTTACTATTTCACGGATGAATTTGGCTGTCACATTCTTTGTAGAGAACAGATGTTTCAAGATTAGGAAATGGGCGTACTTGCTTAGACAATCCACCACGACCAATATCGAATACACTCCATTGGACTTAGGCAACCCTTCGACAAAATTCATTGCTATTTCCTCCCAAAATATTGTTATTCTTTCTATCTTAACTCTCAATTCTTTCTACCTCTTGTTTTCTCCTCCTTTCCTTCCCTCTCCCCCTCATTTTCTCTTGCACTCCTCCTTCTCACTCTCTTTACTTCCTCCCTCTCCCTCTCACCTATTTTGTTGTCCCCAGTGATGTTCGTCCATCTCCCTCTTGCTGTCTTTTTCCTCTGGTGATGGTCGCCCCTCTCCTATGTCTTTTTTGTTTTTTTTTTCTTTTCATTTTTCTTCATTTTTCACTTTTGGTCTGGACACTACTACAAATTATACATTTAATGACAGACAGGAAAAAAACGCGCGTGGATACAATGACGGACGGAAAAAAAGTGCAAAAATTAAAAAATAATAATAAAAGAGGCTACAATGTTGGGCATTGCCCGACATTGTATTATAGGGTATTTTTATTATTAATTTTTTTAAAAAAATCAAAATTTGATTTCAGTTTACTCTTTCGCTTTCACACAATAGCCCTAACATTCACACATTCTTTCTTACACAGTATCGATAGATGCAGGCCCCAATCTCTCCTTCATCTTCGTTCGCAGTCGACGCTTGTTGCTTCCATCGTCGTCTTGGTTTTTGTTAGCCACTGTTTCCGCCATCGGTTTCTTTTGCCATGACTATAGGTTTTCTCGCACCATGGATTTCAATCGTTAAACCCTAGATCTGTTGTTGACAGAGTGATCGAAGATGTGTTGGACATGTTCACTCAGTCGCCGATATGTCCGTCACTTATGGCTCTAAACAAGTGGCTAATGGGTGCGAAATCAAGCCCTTCGCTGCTGCTGAGGCCCCCACTGTTCTTGTTCAAGCCCTCATCTTTAATCACCTTTATGTTGTGGTATTTTGTTGCAGCTTTTTTGTTTGTTTTGTTTTAAATTTTGTAAATATATTGATTTTTGAATTGGGAATTTTGGGTAGGTTATGGTGGATCCTGATGCTCCAAGTCCTAGTGAGCCAACATTCAAAGAGTGGCTTCATTGGTAATGGACTTCTTTTCTTACCTTTTTGGATTTTTTGGTTTGGAAATAAATATGAGATTTTGCGTGTTTTTTATTATTGGAAAAAAATTTGTGATTTTTCTGGATTGTTGTGGACATTCTTAAAGGATCTGATGCCAATAATAAGAAAAAATAAGCATGAAAAAGGAAAAAGAAATTAGAGTGAGTGCATAACAAGTGAAGAGAATTCAGTGTGAATGGGGGACTTTACTGGAGCATTGGGAGATATTTCACAGACTTGAACAGATTCCAGAAAACTGAGGCATGAAAACATGTACCAACCTAAAGTTTGTTTGTTTGTTTGTTTTTGTTTAACATAAATAAAAACAGGCTTATTATTTGAAATTTGCCTGAGTTTCTAGTTTGTGTCAAAGCGAAGGTCTATAGAATATAAAAGAAAAATTCTTCCCACTAATTTCTAAGCAAATTAAATGGCCAAGCATGTGCAACCTGAAGTTGTTAGTTGCCCTCTAGTGGACGTCATGTCTTGAAAAATTCAACATGGTTCTTTTAAAATTACTTCTTTTTAAGCATGAAAATCGAGCATGCTATTGCGTAATAGACTATAATTGCAAAACTTCCTGCCCCTTCTTAAAGTATTTTTTTTACAAAGTCCTTTCTTTCTTTATTTATTTTTTGATGGGAAGGTTCTGACTTTATTTTGATGATTTCCTTCCTTGATGTTTCTATGAAGGTTCTGACTATATCAATGAAAAGTTTCTAGTTCTAAAAGTATTTTCCTTCCGTAGCTTCTTTTTGCATATTAGTGAAAGTAATAATACTTTCATTTGCCTAATAAACTATATATTCTCAAGTAAATGAAAAATATATTTAGAATTTGATACTTGTGTCAATAGAAATTCTCAGGGATTACCAATTGCTCGGGTGAGGTGTTTAGGTTGAAGCTGTGTAATTATTGATTTTTGCAAAATTTTTGGGCTTACCATCTTCTCAGTGACGTTATACATAGGTTTTAGCCAGAGGAGTTGATTGTGATATAGGTTTACTTTCAGTTGAAAATGAGGAGTTTTGGAAAGGAGTTGAACCACTAAAGCTTGGAAATTTGCCTTGCTTTCAAGTTTGTACTTGGTTCTTTGATTGAGTGATTGATTCCAATTTATGGCATCTTTGATGTCATTGCTACTACTGCTTCTCGCAAGCCTTGACCTCTTAAGTTCTAAATTGTCTTCCTCTTTCAAATGAATTTTTTTTGGGGTAACTATGCCTCTTTCCTATCCAAATATGAAAATCGTTTAGTTAGAAATCATCTACATTATTTTTCTTTATGTACATGTACCTGTAGGCTTATATCTTCCACTCCATTCTTGTTGTATCTCTTGGCAAGATGTTGTGACTGTTGTGGGGTATCCCCTTGGAGGAGACACTATATCAGTGACTAGGGGAGTTGTGTCACGTATAGAGGTAGGTACCCCTTGTCCAATTCTGACTACTTATAACTGCTTATTTGTCAGATTGATTACTATCATGGTTACATGTTTGACTGTTATAGAAAATATACTATGGATTTAAGAAATTCATTTCATCAGGTTACGTCCTATGCTTATGGGTCATCAGATTTGTTAGGCATTCAAATTGATGCTGCAATAAATCTTGGTCAGTAGATTGTAATTTTTAGTCTTAAAAAAATTTGTGTAACGACCCTATAGGCTCAACACGCTACCTAAGAGTCATTACTAAGTCACGTCGCTATATTACCGAAATTTCGGCAGCATAACGACGTAACTACGCGAAAACCAAAAATTGGACCCTTACCTGATAAGACATAGAAAAACACACTTCTAAGATTTTCTAACAGCCTCCTAGCATCCAACAAACTTCTCAATATGATGCTAGGGTTCAGACAGCATAGACCAAATGAATTCAAACATAGAAAGCCAAATATACGTGCACGATTTACAAAGAAAGGTTAAAAGACTTTGAAACATCCTCCTAAACATTTAAAAACTCGACATGAGTTCTATGTACATCCAGAAACATAAAAGAAGCGGAATAGCGATCGGTCGGCTCCCATGACTCGAGTAGCTGATCTCCGGTCACGCGCTAGGGCCGATCTTAGCCTTACCTGAAAACATTTTTAAAAGGAAAAGGGTGAGTATTAACGAATAATACTCAGTAAGTAACTCATAGTTTCAAAGCAAGAGTTTCAATCGCATGCAACATGTCATTTTAAATCATAAAACCATCGTAAACCATCGCTTTAGTAGGGGACCTAAAATTCGTTTTATAAACCATGTACTTTTCCTCGCGGCTCTCGTGAACGATTAAATTCTCCCGAGGGCCTCGTGAATAGTCCGAAGACATAATTTTTCCATCGAATAGAGTCCTCCCTAACTCTGAGAGTGGAGCTCGAAAGCTAACATACATCGTAGAGTCCGAAGACTCAGCTCGAAGGCTACCATCGTGGAGTCCGAAGACTCAGCCCTAAGGCTACCATCGTGGAGTCCGAAGACTCAAGCCCGTCGGCTACCATCGTGGAGCACTCTCGAACCCCGGGAGCATAGAGAGTCCGAAGACTCGGGTTCCCTCATAACCCACATAAAACTTTTGGGAGAATTATCGTCACGGCCTTACATAAATCTTTTCATGAGCACACAACACATGCATGAGGTCCCATTCGTTTTAGAACATAGTTATGAATGCATAAATCAAGACAATCGCATTTCAAAGACATACATATCATTTCCATTCTTTTTAACATGAAAACTCAAATAGAACTCATGGAACTAGCGTATAAAGGAATATACATATAAAACACTTTCTTTCTTAAATACTTAACACGAAAAACATAAACTTTCAAAGTAAATATAGAGCTAGCTCTAGTTTTCGAAAACTTCTTTCGTTGTGAGATCCCTTACCTTAAATCTTTACTTACTAAAATACCCTTTCTTCACTAGTAAGGAGCTTCTCGAGTTCCCACTCCAAGTACAATCCAAGGTCTCTGACAAATCACCTAAAAAGTTTCCTAAACGTGTCTTAAACCATCCGAATTACGCTAAAACACATTCTAACATTAATAACTCGACGAAACGGACCAAATGGCAAATTTTACCCAACTCCGGCGAACAGCGGCGCGTGACCGGAGCACGGCGGCGCGTGCAGCGGCGGACGGCGGCGCGTGGGGCTTCCAAACGGCGCGTGGACTTCGAATTTAGACAGATCCAGCCCCTTTCCGGTCGGATCTACTCGCAAACCAACGATTTCCTGTAATAAACGAACTCCGGCGAGGCAGAAATCGCAACACCGGCGCGTTCAAGGACTCTGGCGAAGCTGCGGCGGTTGGAGTGAGGTTCACGAGCTGCAGAACCGTCGAGGAGGCACTTGTTCGGCGGCGCGTGCTGCGGGGGTTGCGAATTGAAGCTTCCGGCGAGCTGATCGGTGGTTAGATATACAGATCCGGCGATGATCAGTTGAAGCTCATGCGAAAACTAGCGGTCGGCGAGTCTTCAACTCCAGCGTGCGGCTTGCGTGGGTTTTTTCGGCGAGACTTGCAGGAGACGAGGAAGAAGAAGAAGAAAACCGGTGATGATTGGGGTTGATCGGCGCTAGAGCTACGCAGCTGCCGGTGAGATGGAGAGAGAGACGATCGAGAGGAAGAGAGACGAGAAGGCCGGCGGCGAAGCTGGGCGGCACGGCGGCGGACGAGCTGCGCGTAGTTGCTCGGCGGAAGGGAGAGAGAGGTCGACGGAAAGGGAGAGAGAGAGAGAGAGAGAAAGCTACGGGAAAGAGAGGAAGAAGAAGAAGAAATGGAGGGATAATGATAGTTCTTCTTTTCTTAAAAAAAAATTTCCAATTTTGCCCCTTGACCAAAACTTAAATTCCAAAATTGCCCTTAACAACTTATTCAATTCCAAATATACCATTTTTCTCCTTCTAAATTTCAAATTAACCTTCAAATTTAAATTACCCAATGAAAATCATTCCAAATTAATTTCCATAATTTGAAATTAATGCCTGTAAATAAGCCGGGCGTTACAATTTGTCCTGCTTATGTGATATTTATTGCCTATTCTTGCTAGATTTTAGGTAATAATGGTGGTCCTGCATTTAACGACCAAGGTGAATGCATTGGAGTGGCATTTCAGGTAGATTTTCTAGGTTCTTTTTATTTATTATGAACATACATTATTGTCCTAAATGTTAAAACCTATTCTTTACCATCAGCATTTTATTGGATTAGTTGTATGGTAGACGACTGATTCTCTGTCAAGTTGACTTTATTTATAACCTATTATTTTTATTTTGTTATCTTGCCTAAGCAAATTCTTGGTATTCTTATTTAACAATATTTTCTTTATCTATGGTTCCTTTACAAGAAATTTCCTTTAGGTTTACAGATCTTAAGAAGTTGAGAACATTGGATACGTTATTCCAACTACAGTTGTTTCTCATTTTCTAAATGACTATGAAAAGAATGGGAAATATACTGGTAAGGCTTCTTAACTTTTTGATACATATTATCGTATTTTTTGTACAATGCTGTGGTTTGGATGTGCCTAAATATTTAAAAATTTTAGGCTTTCCTTCCCTTGGAGTTTTGTTGTAGAAGTTGGAAAATCCAGCATTACATGCTTGTTTAAGGGTGAAGTCAAATGAGGTCTGTCTTTTCTGAAAATACGCTTCTTATATAGGCTAATCCTAGAGGAATTTCTGTTTTTTTAATATATTAGAGCCTAGAGGGAAACTTTCTTTTAATTATGTATTTTCATTTTTCAATATAGAATGGCTGCCTACTATCAGCAAATATGAATTTAGGTTTGCTTAAGTTATCTATTGTTTTCATTGTGTTGATGTCCTTATATTTTTCAAGTGATAATTCCTAATGCTTCTCTGACCTGATATCTGCGTCAATTAGGGTGTGTTGGTTCGAAGAGTATAACCCACATCTGATGCTAATAATGTCCTAAAAGAGGTATGCATAATATTATCTGAAGGTTATTGTGTAAGAATGTTCTTTCATGTATTTAAATTCATGGAGAACCACATCTTGCTTGTGGAATCCAATTGTTCATCGGTGATTAAGCTTAATATTAATTCTTGTGTTTGGTGGGAAATGAATAGAATAAGAAAAGAATCTCAACATGTGAAGTCCATTGATTGCTCCTGTCATGAAGACTTTTTGTCTTATTATGGGTCTGTTCATTGTGGAGGACCCTTGAAATGATTTGTGATACAAGTTCCTTAGCAATATTTACAAGCAGAAACTTTACTATGACAGGATTTTAAAAGCACTTTCAACCACAATTTTGTGACTCTTAGATCAAGTTTTACGTACTTGAAGTGATTGAATAGTACACTAGAAAAAACTTACATCCCAATTGGAGGGCATTTGAGTAAGGGTTTAAAACTCCATGAGTTTGATATTTCTAGTTGAGCCTATATTGAGTTTAATTATCTCAGGTTATGGGCTTACTAGTCCCATACATTTTATTAGTAAAACCATACTTTTTAAAACACTTAAACTTTGCTACTGTTATAACTTAATTTGAGTCATTCTTTAATTACATCGTTTACAGATTCACTGGTGATGTTGCAGAGCTTGGTATTATTAGATCAGGAGAGCACATCAAAGCTGAAGTCATTATCAATCCTCTCATGCACTTGCTACGTTCACGGTTGATGACCATGGAGCTCATTTGATTAGTTTTGTAAATTCATTGTGCTTCAGAAAGATAATATGATGCAACTAACAAAATTATTATTTTTTTATTAAATCCTTAAGGAAACAATGACGGACATTAACCGTCATTAAAAATCAATCATAATGATGGATGGACATCAGTGACAGTCATTGCCAGACATTAAAAGATGATCGTCATTGTAGGTTATAATGACGGTTGCTTTTTAATGATGGGCAATGCCCGTCATTAAAAGTCGATCGTCATTATAACCTACAATGACACTCGAAAAGATGGTCAGGCGCGCGCCCGACATCGTTTCTTTTTAATGTCGGGCAATGCTCGCCATTAAAAGCCAAATTTCTACTAGTGGAATTTTTTCCTCCTAATTTTTTATCCATATTTGAAACAAAAATTGATTTGGATTCTCTTAAGAAGACGAAGAGAGAAAGGAGGAAGCGAGAGTGAGGGAGAAAAGAAGAGCCTGTTGAGAAAAAAAAAGAGCGAGAGAGAGGGAAGCATGGAGCCAGAGCTGAGAGCGAGAGGAAATAATATTAAAAAAATACTTCTTGACGTTAGCACAAGGTTAGAAAACCTTGTTTTCAAAACACAGGTCATATATCATGTCAGTGTAATTTTTTAGGTCATATGTACAAAAAGAATCTTTTGATTTCAAACATTATTCTTTTTTAATTTAAGCATGTTAAAAATATACAAGAATTTTTTGTGTTGTTTGTGCTCATTTCGAGGACTAAATATGAGTGATGTTAAATTTTTTTTTTTGGGAAGGAATAGATAATATATGTAAGGACATCTAAAATACAGTATATATTTACTTTGTCAAAATATTATTTAAAAATTAAAACTTGGAGTGCCTTTAAGACGTTAAAAATAAAAGATAATGAAATGTCCTGCTTTAAAAATTAGGTTTAATTAAGCTTGCCACTCTTGAAATTAGTAGCTATTAGTAACTATTTTAAGTCAAGAAGCAAACTCTAAGAGTAATGTGTGACGCCAAAGTGAGCTTAGCTCAGTGGTAATTGATGTGTACCATCGATTAAAGATTTAGAGGTTCGAATCCGCCCATCCCAATGAAGGGAATAATCGAATTAAACCCACAACGGAAGCATAGGAATCGTCTTTGATTTATTTAGAATTAAACTAAAATACAAGAGTTAAACAATAAATACCTTGAAAATATGGAGATTCTTCTGGCGGGTCTTTATCTCCTCCACAAAGTCTTCCTTGCTATGACTCTAACAAAAGATCAAGGCTTGTGGGAGCCTCTTGAAAGAAAATCCTCAAGGGATTAAAGAGGAAGAGGTTTAGAGAGAATTCTCTAATTCTCTCTTTGAAGAGATGTGTGTTGTTCAGAATGCTTCAACCCAAGGGTTCTATTTATAGAGACCAAGGGAAGATCTTTGCCATTATTAAAATATTATATTTTAATATCTAATATATTAAAATATATCTTTTATTTATTTGAATCTCATTCAAATCTCCTACGATATTTATTTATTTGAATCTTATTCAAATTCTATAAATATCTTTTATTTAATATATCAAATATATATTAATTATTTTAATATTTAATGTATCAAATACAATAAATATATTTTCCTCTTTTATATTTAATATATCTAATATATTAAATATTAATTTGAACACTTCAAATTAAATATTAAATTTGAACATTTCAAATTTTAATATTTAATGTATCAAATACAATAAATATATTTTCCTCTTTTATATTTAATATATCTAATATATTAAATATTAATTTGAACACTTCAAATTAAATATTAATTTGAACATTTCTAATTTTTCTTTCAACTAAATTGATCTTTTAGTGTTACTATGAGCTAGCAAGGGGACCTTATGGATCTACAGATTATAAGCTCCAATGATACAAAATTAATTAATTAAACTCTTTAATTAATTAATTTTCATTCATTAACTATAGGTCACTCCACTATAGACCTAGAGTTGCACTCTTATGCACTGTAGGACAAGTTGTGTCCATAGATATAATCATTACATGCAAGTCGATCCTTCACGAAAGTTGTTCGTAATTACAGCTGGGTCAAAAGTCCGTTTTACCCCTATAATTACATCTTGCACCTTAAGTACCACTGATTCTCTAATGAACAATATGTTTATAATCTAATTATAAACTAAGTCCCTCTCGGGCCAATGAGAGGGTGGGGCCCCATTGTTCAAGTCCCGAAATGAGCATTTAAGGGAACTACTCATCTACTTACCCTATATGGGAAGGAGTGAATTCCATCTTGTGAGATTATGTTCCCAGTTCCCTATTTGGTCAAGTCCCCAAAATGGTAGGCATATTGAATCGGCTACAAAAGCCATTCTCACCCATGCAAATCAAAGGACAAGCCCTCACAGGCAGGAGTTCATAACTCACTCAGGATTAAGATCGAGTCGCATATGATCATCCTGATGAAATATTAATCTTCTCAATTAACGGATTTATAAAGAGAGATTAAATATTTCGTGGTCCAGTCTTATACAAACTTATTGTATAAGATACCCCCACTCACATGTCTCCACATGAATGATTTGGATCAAATCATTTGTAACTATTACAAAGTGGGCCGTATCAATAGTGTTACTAGGATAAGGCACCCAACATTATCCATATACTATGACTCTTTACGTTATTTCTTGAACATGATCCTTTCGTATGTCAACCACATACTGTTCAAGATTACACTAATAACCTTGGATTTTTCATATAATGGATAATATTATATTGAAAATAAAATAATCAAAATTATTATTAATTATTAAATAAATTATTAATTACGAGGCTTTAGGGCATAAATCCCAACACCCAAAACATTGTTGAACTAAAATAATAATAATAATAATGTGTGACAAACATCACAACCCTATATAAACACAAACTTCAATATTTAAAATTCAAAGGAGTTGTAAAATATCATTAAGGGTGTGTTTGATCCGTTAAGTTGAGGAGTTAGATTTTTAAACCCACTCAGCGTTTGGCCCATTCATGATTTAAGTCCCCACTTTTTTTTACCAACACAATGGAGTTCAACAGTAATGACTATTAAACTCCATATGTTTTTCGATCCATTCTCAGACTGTCACGTTTATTCTGTCTCACGCATCATTTCTCTCAAACCCTCTTCTTCTCAGACTCTCTATTTCTTTGGTCTCTCTCTTCGTTCCTTCAATAGAGATGGATTTCTGTTGGGGATTTTTTTGTTCTTCTTGTTCAAGGTATGTGGATTCCCTTTTGTTTTTCCTCTTATCCAACTACAACTTTCCTCGAATCGTCCTGTTCTTTTTTTGGTTGTTCAAAATTGGAACCCTAATCCTCCATGGAACTCGATCTATCTTCTTCTTACAGATTTGTAACCGAACGACCCCTAGTTATCGATTTTTACTCTCGAATAATTTGATTCTTCATTTTTTTCTTCGAATACTCATAACCCTAAGGCCCTTACATCTCGATGTCTACCCTCGATGGGCCACGATTCAATCTCTTTTTAGTAGATCCGTAACCCCAACGCCCCTACCTCTCCGTTTTGACCCTCGAATGGACCCTTTTTTTTCCCCAAAATCGTAAACCTAGGGTTCCTAATTTCTTCTTACTACAACCGTAACCCTAACCACCCCATGCCAATCCTTTTCAAGTTTCTTACTTTTCCCTCACTCCCCTCGCTGCTTCAACAATTTCCCCATGCCAGTTTCTTGCCAGTTTGCTTGCATTTCCCTCATCTATTGGACCTTTCCCTCATTCACTCGTACCCTGTTCTTTGTTTGGGTTTGTGTGGCTGAATGCAAGTCTAGCCTAAGTGAAAGAGCAAGAAAAATACGTGGTAGGGGACTTGGTGAGGCAATTGGAACTTGGTGCTGAAGAGGTATACACTTACTCACAACTTTGTTCTCTAAATCCACATTGGCCAATGGTGAATACCATGTAAGTATTTCATTCCCATCTCTGTATGATTTATATCTTTTTGCAACATCACTTTGAGTATTGATTTTTAACTTAATGTTCTATGTTTTTTTAAATTTTTTTTGGAATTATTCTATTTACAAAGTTCTTATGTTTCTTAGCATGGTTTATGTTGTTTTTTCTTCCACACTAATTTGTACTCTCTTTATGCGATAGCTATGATTTTTGACCCATTGAGTTGAGTTGAGTTGAGTTGGGTGTGTTTTCAGTTTTGATTCACTGTCTCCATTTTTTTTTGTTGCATTCTTCTCTTTTAACAACTAATTTGTGCTAATTTTTTTTACATGAATGAATATCATGTATCTCTTAGGGCGGTTTTACTATCGTTACTATATTTTTGAACTATTGTTGTTTGTGATCAATTGTAGTCTTTGTTCATTGAGACTGTTGCTACAACTACCTTACTACATGCTTTGTTACATGTTAACGAAGGGTGAAATGGTTGTTGTTTATGGTTTATGTTTATTTATTATTATTATTATTATCTCATTAATTGGAGTTGTTTATATATATTTTACACTTCACTTACCTTCATTTATTACTGTTCGCGTCAATGCTCAACCACCCTTCCTTCATTAATGTTCAACCTCCTCTTCTTTTATTACCAATTGTGTGTGCTCTTTGATGGCCATTCCTTCCCACTATGAATTAATTACCTCCCACTGTGAATTAATTAGAGGTAGGTGCACTTAAGTACACCCACATCCTAAAGTTAACAACCACCTTCTATTCTTATATTATATTTGTATCTCACATTCTTTGTTTTTTTAGAACAACTCTACTGCCACTATTCTCTCTTGCAGTCGGTGAGTAACTTCGACCCCTTACTTTATTATGTTCTTCCATTCTGTTTGACTCACCTCTTCCTAACGATACTTTATGGGTTTAGGATTTCCCTCTATAATAGAAGCTTAGTTCGTGCAAAGGTATTTTACATTCCAACCCTAACTTATGTAAATTCTTATATACTAATGTGGCTTCCTTTTTCTTTTCAGTTGGATAATCTTCACACTTGCACCTTCTACAACTGAAGGATTCCTTCGAAACCATTCTGATCTAACCAAGGCGTAATTCGTTTTAGGTTTAATGTACCTTTACTTTTCTTTCATTTAGAAGTTCTACTTGCCTTGGTATCTAATTACATTTCTTTGTATTATGTGCAGGGCCCAAACTAATACTCTCTCACACATTAGTTTGAGGTTTGTGAGTTTAAAGTTCAAAATGTGTTTTTTTTCTGTGTATTTATGTCATACATTGGATCTTTTATACAGTTTGGTTATGTGTTTATTTCCTCTTCTCACTCTTCTGTTACATACACATTCTATATTTTATAAGCTTTCGACACATAGTATAATGGTTTTGAAATTTTTGTACTAAGGTTCATGGTTCATTTTTTCTTCTTGCAAACTGTTTTGTATCTTTGCTGTATTACAAACTTCATGTATGCTACGAAGAATGGTGTATTCCATTTTAAACTTGTATTTAAATGTTTGAACATATGTTCTATGTTTTTAGTATTGAAGACTTGTATTCAAAACTTATATTCTAAAAAAGTTATATTTAACACATTGATTTGGGGAAATTGATGGCATACTTTCTATTTTTTTGACATTATCATTTATCCAAATGTGAAATTAGTAAAAAAAAAAAAAAAAAGAAAAGAAAAAAAAGACAGCTCAAACTTTTCGATTTTTTCCAAGAACTTGACAATTCTAGTTTTTTTTAGCACCAATTATGCATGTACAAAAAAAATAATAACTATGACAAACGTTAGGTAGAAAAAGTGGTTTCTTACCTAATAGATGCACTTAAAAAAATAACTATGATATTACTTATAAAAAATTTATTTCTTAACTAAATTAATAGTTGAATGATTCAAAGTATCAGAAAATCCACGTGTAGTTAAAAAGAAAAAAAACAATGACACTTCATTTAAAAAAAAAGATACATAATACATTCATTCTTTCATATTATTCTACTCATGTGTAGTTAATGGATGCATGCTTCAAAAAAATAGCAAATACATACTTGTAGTTAAAAAAAAAAAAAAAACAATGTCATTCCTTATTTTTTTAAAAAAAAAATCCATAGCACATGCATATTCAAATTTGGCCATACTTATAAAAAAATTTGTCTCTTAAAACAAGATTAATGGATGCATGTTTGAAAAATAGTAGTAAATACATGTGTATTTGAAACAAAAAACAGTGGCATTCCTTTTTCTTTTTTTTTTTTTTAAAAAAAAGCATAATACATGCATTTCCAAAATTTGACATGGACATATTAACATAGAATAATATGATTTCCTAAAAATTTCCTATGTGAACACTATAAATAGTAGCACATTCACCACAAAATGCCCTAAATCAACAGATTAACATAAAATACTCGAACCAACCAATTAACACAACAAATTAACATAAGATGCCCTAACCCCTAAATAGCCCCAAACCTTTAAAAACTACACAAACCCCTAGAAACTAACCAAACCCATAAAATGGCTCAAACCCCTAAAATGACCCAAAACCCCTAAAAACTACTCTAACCTCTAAACTAACCCTAATCCCTACCCCAAACCCCTAAACTTGCCAAAACCCCTACAATGGTCTAAGCCCCTAAACTAACCCAAAAATCTAAAATGACACAAACCCCTAAAATGGCCCAAACCCCTAAAAGGGTCCGAAACAACGATCGTTGGAGGCAACAAGAGATATGTTAGAGGATGATTTGTCGGAGACTCTGACTAAGAGGCGTAGTGGATCAAGTATATCATCGAGAGGAAGCAAGAGGAAAAGACCTTCTTTCCACACCAAAATGATTGATGTCGTGCAGACGACCATAAATATGCAGACAACTCACATTCGGAGGCTTGCACATCTTGGCAGAAGGAGAAGTATGAAATGGAGTTTGCACGGAGGAAGGAAGTAGTTGACCTAGCTTTATCAGATAGACGACTTGGATGAGGACGATCGAATCTTGCTTATAGACGTGTTTTTCACTGATATTTAGAAGACCGACTGTTTCTTTATCCATCCCACGACAATTGGAGAGGAGGTATTGCATGCATTTTCAGGGTAGGAATGAATAACTGACCTTTCTGCATCGACCCTTGTTGACCCCTTTATATTTTGTGCATATTCCACTCATAGAAAGTATATGGTAAATTTTTTATTCGTATGAATGCAAATTATTTTGTCTACCTCAATTACAATTGTTACATACTCAAAATTGTAAAATACTTGTAAAGTTTTTTAAGTTGGCATCTCAATTAATTGTTCAAATTTTGGAGAAATTTAATTGAATGGTTGAAAAAAGTTAAGAAAAAAGAATAGCCAATTAAAAACTAGACTTTAGAACTCCAGGTTAAAAAAATATGCACTAACAAACACAAACTTAATAACTCTAGATTAAATAACTCTGCATCTCAAACACAGACCTCCTAATTTCAGACTAAACAACTCTGCACCCCAAACACAAATTTATTAACTTTACAGACATATAAACTCCATACTTCATAACTCAACTCTAAACTCCAAACAGCCCTTAAGTGGTCCTATATAATATATTGAATATCTATATCAACTAGTGGTCACGAGAGAGAATTTTCTTTTAAAACTATTTAAAAGTCCATTTGATAAGAAGGTAGAAAAAAAAAACAGGGTTTTTTTTTACCAAACCTATAGTTTTCATCGTCAAGGCACCAAATTTTGAGGATTGGATTGACAACGAAGGTGTGTGGAATATACTTTCTCTAATTTTATTTTTTTATTTACAAATTGGTTACAAATTTGAATGGGTTGTTTTACTTAAATAGAAGAAGTAGATGTTAACACAAATTTGTATGTTATGGCAACAGATAAGTATCCTCTTGAACTTTACACCTAACATATATTCCTCAACTTTTTCATTTAAATATATATATATATATATATATATATATATATATATATATATATATATATATATATATATATATATATATATATATATATATATATATATATATATATTGATTTCTCTCTAGTTTCAATTATCCCTAGCCTACTTGTTAGTAGTTTTACTTTCAATGCGTAGTTCTCCAACCGTTTTCATTTAGGTTAATTTACAAGTTCAATGCTTGAACTTTTAGATTTGTATTAAATAGATCCTTGTACTTTAAAACTGTACTTTTAATTTCGTCTAATAGGTCTTTGAACTTTAAAAAGTATCTTATAAGTCTTAACTTTCGATTTTGTGTCTATAACTTCTTAAGCTTTCAATTGTGTCAAATGCGTCATTGACCTATTCAACATTTTTTTAAATTAACGAACTTATTGAACAAAAAATCGAAAGTTTAATGTTCTATTAGACACAAAGTTCAATTTTATGTCTAAAAGACTTATTTCTTTTAAATAATGATGTTGAATATGTTAGAGACCTATTAGACACAAAATTGAAAGTTCAAATGATCTATTTGACATTTTTAAAGCCCAAAGACTTATTAGACACAAAATTTAAAGTTCATGGACTTGCTCTTAGATACTTTTTAAAGTTTAGAGATCTATTAGACACAAGTATGAAAGTTTAAGGACTAAACTTGTAATTTAATAAATCATTTATTACCCAAAAATACTAAAACAGGTTAATTATGAGCTTTAAAACTTACATATGTATTACATATACATGTAGGAGTCTCACAATAACAGTTGTATTGTTTTTATTTGTTTAAATAGATCTTTTGGCTTCTATTCTAATTTGATATTGTTACTTTGTTTGTACTTAAATGATAATTTCTCAATTGATTTTTTAGAACAACTTATAAAATAAATAATAATACATTGTCCCTTTCAAGCACAACCATATGCCTTTGTGCCAACTCTTTTTATAACCATAACTTAGCTATGAACCACACTCCAAACAATTAATTGGTTTAAATTTCAAAAGGTGTGAAGATGCAAATTTGAATACCTTGATCCAGAAGATTCTTGATCCAGAAGGCACTTGCATTGAAGGAATTGTGAGCACCTGTACAGAGTTAAATGGGTTAAATTATTAGTTTGGCATCACATTGATTTTATTTTAAATTTAGTCCCTACAATTTTAAAATTTAAAATTAAGTCTCTTTGAACTTTAATTTCAATTTAGTCTTGATAATTTTTAAAGTTTAAATTGGCTTCTTAAGATTTGACTAAACTTAACTTGTAAGTTACTCAGCGTAGCATAAGATATGAGATAACACATTATATATTTATTTTAAAGGTCAAAAGGTTTGAATCCCTACCCTACATTATTCAACTAAAAAAATCTATATAGTAATAAGATAATGAGAAATTAAAAAAGAAAAGCTAATGTTTTTTACTTAGCTGATTATGTTAATGGATTGTATTAAGATTTAGATCTTAGTAAGAAAGGGGGAAAATGGTAATTTTTAAGTGGACAAAAGATAATTTATTAATAATTTATGAAGTTTAACCAAATTATAGAGGCTAAATTAAAATTTGAGATTTTTATAAAAAAAACCAATTTAAGAAATTGTTAAAAAGACAGATCAAATTGAAAATAGCATCTAACAATAGGACCAAATTGAAAATTTTAACCTATAATAATAATTATATATCTATATCTATATATATATATATATTAGAGAAATGCTTACCTATTGCGTGGAGAACTGGTAGCAATAGTACATCTCACTTTGACAACATAAAGATTTAAAAAAATTGTTTTTTTTTTAAAAAAAAAAAAGAAAAAAAAATCAATGGTGCCAAGTATTTGATAATTTAAACAAAGTGCAAAAGATTTTTTAAACAGAAGGTGGATTTGATATTGCAAGCTGATTTTGCAGGAAAGAGAAGAACAAAATCTTCACACTTAGGATCCAAAAAGTTATTTTTTATTCTTTAATCTGAATTTGGATCTGGATATTTCAATCTCCTTTTGCAGGAAAGAAGAAGAAGAAGAAGAATCCTTTCACAGTTAAAGATCGAATTCAATTCAATCCAGTTCATCATTTACACTGCCCACTGTTTTTGCATGAAATCCCTAACATCTTTAATTAGCGACGAACTTTCCGCCAGTTCAGGAATTATATAAAATCCATGAATCGCGTTTGGATATTCGATTAATTCCACTTCTTTTCCAGCGTTCTTCAGCCACTCGTAGTACATTACATCCCAATCTCGCAACTGATCTGATCCACCGACGATCACAAGTGTCGCCGGAAACTTCACGGCCGAAATGTTCACGCCGTCCGGTCCGAAGACGTGCACCGCCGGATGGTTTCTGTTCGTTCCATCCGGCAAAAACGCCTTCCAACACCAATCCGCCCGCTTCACATTCAAAATCGGCGTCCATCCGAATCGGATCTCCGATTCGGTCCGCTCCTCTCCGCCGAAGAACGGTTGAATCGCGATCAAGCCTTTGATACGCACCTTCTTGAACTCGTAATCCGCGGATCGGACGGCGACGTGGTGCGCCAGGTTCCCGCCGGCGCTATCTCCGGCAACAAAACAGCGGCCGAAATCAGATTTCTCCGGAAAAGCATCAGAATCCAAATCATCTATAAATTTCAAAGCATCAAATCCGTCTTCGTACTGAGACGGATAGCGATGTTCGGGAGAGAGGCGGTAATTGACAGAAACAACAATCGCTTGAAGGTCGCGAGCAAATCTGCGGCAGTGGAGATCGAAGGGCAATGAATCAGGGGAGTAGAAGACAAATCCTCCGCCGTGAAAGTAAAAAACAACGGGCATGGGGAGGTCGTCGGGAATGGGGGAAGGGACGAAGAGGCGAAACCAGAGGTTGCGAGAGGGATCGATGACGGTGTCGCGATTGAAAACGGCGCCGCGAGGGGCAGAGGAGGGGAGATTTTGGGCTCGAAGAGGGCCATGACAGAGCGGTTGACGGTCATGTTAGGGCGGCAGCATCTTTCGACGGCGAAGGAGCGGAGGCGGAGCAGAAGGCGGTATTTTAATGGAAGTTTTTGGGGCTTTTGACGTGGCGGATCGTCGCCGGACATGGCTGCTGTGTGTGGTGGTAGTGGAGTTGCAGAGAAGAGAGGGTTGGAGCCTATGGATGAGACTTGAGACTCAGAGTGAGTGAGGGTCAATTTTTAAAGGGTGAAAAAAGCACGACTCTTTTGTCTTGGGGCACAAAGTTTTAGGTTTTTGGTTTATTTGAGTTAGAAATGTGGGGTCAAATATTTGAATCTTTCATCTTAAAGAAGATAATAGACATTTTGTCTATAGAATGGAAGGTAGATTATGCTTGTGGATGAGCTTGTTGCTTTTGTATTCTACTCAAATGTGAAAGTTAATTAATCTTTTTGAGTCTAGTGTTTTAAGTAGAGTTGTTTTTTTTTTTCACAAAGACCTGTCTTTAACGGGGCGAAGAATACCCATTTAGGTGGGGAATGAGAAAAAAAATTCTCCCTAAGCTAAAAGGGATGGGGACAGAGAGTGTATTCCCCATCCCGTTCCCTGCCATGTTTAATTTTTTTCTATTTTTTATTTTATTTTTTAATATATATATGTATATATGTGTATATATATATGTCATTTAAAATTTTATTGTCAATGATTTAGATATTTGGATATGTTTAAATTATATAGTTAAGGCCCCATTTGATAACCATTTGAGTTTTTGAAAATTAAGCTTGTTTTCTCTCAAATTCTCTACAATGGGTTTCATCTCCCTTAAGGAAGCATTTTAATTCTTTGCCAAATTCTAAAAACAAAAACAAGTTTTTGGAAACTACTTTTTTTAGTTTTCAAAATATGGCTTGGTTTTTGAAAATATAGGTAAAAAGGAGATAACAAAACAAGTAAATCCATAGGTGGGAGTAACATTTATAGGTTTTTTTTTATCAAACGGGGCCTAAACATTTGAATTATATGTATGGATTAATTAGATAATTTGATATGAAATATTTTTTTATTTCTATTAGGAAGTTTTAGAATTTTATCTTTAAATATATATTTTTTTAATAGAAAATTAACTATTTAAATAAATATTTTTCGTGAATAATTAAAAATTAATGGATATTTCTCGTGGAAGTTAACTATTTGAAATTTTATCAAAAGAATTATTTGATTCTTAAAAAAAGAAAAAAACTAATCGGGGAATAATTCCCCTGAGAGGAACCTAATCTTCGCAAATTCTCCGCGGGAAATCTCCACCCCGATCCCAAATTTTGTAGGGATGGGGATTCAAATGGGGGCGGGGGCGGGGACGGGGACGGGAAAGTCATCCCTGTTCCTGCCTCGCCCTGTGGACATCTCTAGTTTTAAGCGTAGATAATTAAAAGTGAGTTTGAAAATTGCTGGGATGCGAAGAATGTGAGAATATTGTTGTTATATAAGTAGATGACATATTGTTGTTATATAAGTAGACGACATATATGTTGGTGTTAGACTTTTTGAGTGAAACCAGAAGTAAAGTTATAGGTAGGGGTGAGCATCAATCGGTCGGGGTCGATTTTCCTCCCCAACCGATTCCGAACTGACCATATGTCGGTTAAGTCGAGCGGTAAATTTTTTTTTTTCATATGGCTTAAACTGATCGAACGACTTTAGTTTGGTTCGATCGGTTTCTGTGAAAAACTGCTTTTTTTTAATATATATATTTATTTATTTATTTAAACTTTTTTTTTATATAAATTATAAATTATATATTTATTTTATTTTATTATTATTCATAATATATAATATATAAATGTAGAAAATTTTACAGTTTTTGTATTTTATTATTATTTATTTTATATAATATATAAATAATTTTATTATTATTATAATATAATATAATATATATTTTTTAAAAATTCGGTCGGTTGGTCGGTCCAAACCGACTGACCGACTTGTCGATTTTGCATTTTGCAAAACCGACCTCTGACCAGCGTCATCTTTAAAACGTCCGATCGACGTCGGTTTCGGTCGGTCATGTCGGTTTTCGAGCTTCCTTTGCTCACCCTTAGTTATAGAGGTTTAGACTCAGAGTAAATAATATCATATAATTGTAAAAATGTTGTATATGTATATTTTTAAGTAAATTCTTAAGGTATATTTGTGAGTACTTTTGTTGTACCCAAAACATTTAAAAATGATCATGTTTGGGAGTAACATAAAAATAATTTTGAAAAAAGGAAAAAAAAAAATACTTTGTGAAAAAGCACTTGTAGAATGCTTGGTGGGGAAGCATTTCAAAAGCATTGTTGAGAGTGTAAAACCAAATATCTTGAAAAAAAAAAAACGTACTTTAAAAATCACTACTATATACATTCCTAAAATGTGCTCTAAAATGTCTTTGGACAAATACTTAATTAGTAGATTTTCCAAAAGTGTAATAGAAAAATGTTTTACATAAAAGTACTTCTATCAAGTCATTTCAAACTATGTTATTTATAAGTAGTATGAACAACAGATGATATTTATGAAGTGTAAATGTTATTTTGATCTTTGAACTTTTAATATTTGGAGCTCATAATATATAGTATAAAATTACTTCTTGAATATTACCTTTGTCACATGATTATATGATTTTGTAAGTAACACTTACATATATTGGTAACATTGATATCTTGATAATGTGAAAAAATATACCATAAATGCTTATCATTTTAGGTACTGTGAAAACTCCTCTTCTAAAAAAAAGTACTATGAAAACTCAGTCAAATCATCATGAATATAACTCATACTAAATGATTGATTGATTTTATTAACATTGTATCCATCAATAAATCTCAATTCACTTTTTTTTTTAGGGAAATAAATCTTAATTCACTAGTTACACCAACCAGTGTGAGACCTACATAAAAAAACATTCCACAAAAGCGTATTAAGAAACCATAATTTTTAAACAATATTCACAGCCTTTCATTCTTATTCCTACTATCTAGGTATGAGTTTAATATTCAATATTTGCATTGAAAATGAACTAAAAAAATCATTCTTGTTTTAAAAAATAATTCATGTAAGTTTTAAACATTTAAAACATTGTTTTTCTGTAGATAAAAAAAAAAAGCTCCATTAACTAATTCATTTTTTAAATCGAAGATATTTTGGAATGTAAATGAACAAAGAAAATAAATATGACTAAATAACAGTTAGCATGGGCTTAGGCGCGGCCCAATTCCACACTATCCCACATCGCTTAGTTACAATAATAATCAAGCATTTATATGACGCTGACCACAACAGGCTATTGTCCCTTCGGGGACATCCGATAAAATTGGAACGATACAGAGAAGATTAGCATGGCCCCTGCGCAAGGATGACACGCACAAATCGAGAAATGGTCCAAATTTTTTTTTTCCTAAATTTACCAGTCTTGGGATTTTACGATCTTACCCCTCTGAGATTTCTGCATTCTCTGAAGAAGAAGTATCCATGGTTTCCTTCTTAGGTATCTTCTTCTTCCAACTTCATAGTATTGATCGATTTTTTTTTTCTTCCATAATTTTTCTGCTTTCAAGCTACATGTTTAAGATCGTTTTCTTGCGATTTGATCTGAAACAACTGATTTCGGTGAAGAAAAAGCTTGAATTCCTGCATTATAATTGAATTGAATGTAAGCCAAAAAACTGTAGAATTCGATCATTGGGATGAGATTTTATGGCTTTCTTTTTCGCTCTATGGTTCTGCAATTTGTATTTATCTGGGTCGTGTTCAGTTACATCTGTGCAACATCTAATTGAATGATATTCTTTTTTCAGTGAGAACCAAACGAAAGGAAAGGAAAGGAAACAAAGATGTCAACTTATTGCTGCTATTCACTAAAATACACTGTCAATGACCATGGAGGAATTCCCCCCTGGATCCTAAGCACCATTTTGTTCATTTAACTCATACTTGAATCTGAACATTCTGACAACTCCTTCACAAGTGTGACAACGTCATCTGATGATCCAAGAAGATATCTTGCATTCGATCGCTTCCGCCCCACGGCACAGGAGAAGTAATTGTCACCCTTGAGATCAAGAACAGACGAACCCTCGTGCAGCGACAATCGATCCTGCACTATAGGCCTCCAAAACACTGCACTGCCATGGCTATTTGCTCTTCTTTCTAAAATGGAAAGGGAGCGCTGTTTCTTGAGGTGTGCCGACTTGGGGGGGACTCCATTGTTTGGGATCTTTGGCACTGGTACTCCGAAAGGATTGGTGACCGTTGTTCTTGCCGTAGGTGGCACTTCAGAAGGAAGGTCGGGCTCGAAAAATGTATAGACATCTTCATCCTGAAACGTACACAGCAGAATTTATGAATTGTGTATGAAATAAGAAAAACTAGGCAAGTCTGTAATTTGAATGGACATACCTTGGTTAGGAAGTGTCCAACACAGAGAACATAGTCAATTGGCTTGTTTATGCCTTTGTCACGAACTACTTCTCCCAATATTCGATCAATGGCAGCACCCTGTTTTCACACAAATGTTAAATAATTAATTATTTTCTCCTCTCTTTATGCTCATCTGATATTCGTTTTCTTTATATGCAATTCATATTTTAAGAGCATTTTTTAGATCTCAGCAGAATTTCAAATACTATAGAACGTCTAGTTTTCATTTTTAAAATTTTAGTTAAATTAAGAATCTTTTAAGACAGTGGATTTTTAGCTGTTTGGGGGCAATCAGTGACACACACCTTTGTAACACCAACTGCTCGAACCTCGACTGATCGACTGCCATGGACGACATCAACTGATGCATTTGAGATTGGACCAGTCCATAGATGCTGCAGCAAGTCCCTCGCTTGAAGTCTTCCAAACTCAACATCTAGTAAAGTACAAGCCAGTTACTAAAAAGATTCTAGACGAAACTCATTAGATTGTCCGTGGTAAGTGTAGGTACCTGCGTATTTGTAATTCCACACCAGTGAAGTTTCACGAAGCTCGAAATGGGATCTAGGAGTTCTTTCAGTAAAATACTCGAAAACATGCTAACATTCAAGAGCAGATATAAGAAACCAACCAGAAGGAAGTAAGATAAGTAACTATATAATTTAGTATTATTCTTCATACCTTAACACTCTCAACCCAGTCCATATGTAAATTTTCGGGCATAGTCGTCATCCATTCTCCCTTTGTAGGACGTAAGAACATTCCGTTTTCTGCTGCCAACCACATGTTGTAGTCGCCAAAATTCTGTAATGAAATGTAGTTTAAGTCCAAAACAAAGATACAGAAAGGGGTAGAAGGCCTTAAAGCAGAAGAACAAGTGTACCTCATCTAGGACACATCTGTCACTCCCACTAAGGACAACCACTGTCGTATTCTGGTCATCGCAAAGCTTCTTCAAGGGCTCTCTTACATCAGGATGTATTTTAAGATCCATGTCTCTAATTTGGCCACATCTTCTTCCAAGGGCATCAACTGCTTCAGTTAAGGTAGCGTTGAATCCCTGTGAAATAAAGGATGGAACAAAAATTATAGAAAAACCTGTTCAAATAAGTAGTGCAGCAAACCAGTTAGAACATATTTGCAACTATTATAGTTTTGGTGATATAGGGAATATACCAGAATAACCAATCGATTATGTGATCGCGAATAACAGTCCACTGCCTCTTTAATTGGAAGTAAAGGTGGTATCTGTCTGGTCCTGATCTGAGCTTCAACTATGGTGTCGTTGAGTTCGCTACAGCCAAGAGAACTTCATAATTTATCTAAAACTTCAGACAAAAAACTTGAAAGTCAAACATTGCAAGAAAGCGTCATAAACCATATCCAGAGAAAAGGTGACAAACAGCGAGTGCAGTTTCCCCCTAGCAAAATTATTTCTAGTGACAAATTGCAGAAGAAATAAAGTATGTTGTTCAGGCATAATGCTGAGATAAGACAAGTCTCCAGTCTTAGTTTTAGACAGATCGGCAACCGATTCATCTTCATACGATGTTACATGCTTATGTTATGTTTCATATTTTACCCATACAAGAGATCCTGATAATGGAGGAGCAATTGTGAGGATCTAAACTCCTTTATAATTACTCTCCATATGCTTCTAGCTGCCTAAGTTATGATGAACAGGACGTGGGAATTGTTAAAGAAATAGACTTTCTTCAAGGCACCTAATATTATGCACAAGTGAATAGAAAGATTGCATTACACAGATTCCTCATTTGGCATGTAGAATTGTTAGTGCAACACGACCTACTGAAACAAGACCGAGTAGATACTTCCATAAGAAGCTAGAACAGTGTATGAAGCCCATACCTGAACAGCAAGATGTCAAACAATACTTGTTTAATTTTCTTGGGACATAGAAGTTAAAACATGTTAGTTATGGACAGAAGTTCAACAGGCAAGAAGCTTATGCCTTTTAGTAGGAAGAATTCATTTATTAGATAGCAAAATTTGTATTTGTTGTCATGGGCTGTGGGACCTTGTGAGCATTAGAGTAAAAAATACATGGGTAAGTTCCATGTGCTAAACCACTCAATGGAATTCATGCAATTCACTCAAGGTTTTGAAAATCAAACCAAGAAAATTCATGAAACAAGATTAAGGATTGAGCTAAAAAAAATTAAGGACGGTCACCAGTGAATATCAATACCTCACAAATGTTGCAGCCCATTCTTGGGATGTGTGAGTAGTAACGTGCATGAAGTTATGATGGTGTCGCCTTTCTCTTTCATCAGCTTGCATATTCAAAGCATAACCAATTGAAGCAGCAACTTCAGTGATATTCCATGGATTAACTAAAATAGCACCAGCACCTAATGACTGTGCTGCACCTGCAAACTAGAAAAAAACATGAAGATCATCATATGTAGCATCGGAAATGGTACCATAAGCTGCTCAGATCCACTTTATATCCTAAAGCCAAAACTGAGTACTTTAACTCTTGAAAGAATCCTCAGACATTTCTGTCTTCCACATCTGAAGCTTGGGACCGCCATGTGCTCTACATCATTTTGTAGAACACATGATCCTTGGTTGTAATGTGACTAACCGATGTATGGAAAAAAAATGTTATTTCCATGGTTTTTCCTTTCAATCAACAGTGAACAATTAATTTATAGCTGATAAATTCCTTCTAAAAACATTGTCGATGAATGCTTTCAATTAAAAAATGTAAGCAGATTCCCCACTAGCGATAACCTCATAGTCATAATCAATTAGAAAAATGTATAACAAAAGGCTTAAAAAGCCCTTAAAAGTCTTAAAGGGATAAAGAGATTCAAAAACGAAAATTTATTTCAGTACTAACACTCTAACTACCAGTTCAGTTTGCACCAAAAATAACCGTTAGTCTTTCAAAATCTCAATGAAACTAAAATTTGGATTACCTCACTTAGAATAAGAACACCTTTCTTGGAAGCTTGGCAGGCAACAAACTCATAGCTCACAAGATTCATTCCATCTCTTAAAGATGTAACTAGTGCCACATCTGCATAAGAGAAAACAAAAGGACAAGGAGAAATCAAAGATGTATAGATGTCAAAACCTAAACATAGTTTTTTTTTTTGTCAGGACTAATCAGTTTTACTGGATTAGCTAATTATTCATCTGGATAGCCTACTCATTGCACTGCTCATAGGTCAGAGTCAAGTGTAAGAGGCTTCCTCCTTAGATGAACCAGTGGTAACATCCATCTTCCCAAGAAATCGGTGAAGATGCATGCACTTTATTTGCATTTATAATTCTAGCCACATCATCAATTTCTGAGGCATCAGTTGCTCCATGAAACAAAAATTGTGAGATACAACCAAGAAATCCATGGTGAGTTAAATGTTTGTTAGGCATCTAGGTTGGTACATGAAACAGTTACTAGTAAGGTTAACCATATGGAATTGGTTTGTAACTATGGCTTAGAGACAAAGGAAGAGAAGGGTGAGGAGAGATAAGAGATTTTTTTCTATTGTGCCTCAGGTTCCTCAATTACCTAGGATTATCCAGCTGGCCATATTTTCTTTCTATGCAATTTAGAATTCCTTTCTTGGTGCCACGTGGTTCATATCGATGTTACAAGTAGGAGTGGATAAATAGGAATATATTAGATAGAGAAACATGAAAATTACACCATAAAGATAAGTACCAGTGACAGCATATAAAGCACATAATGCATGGAAGTCAAGTGAACGATCCTGTAAATAAAGAAAAAAAACTTCATAAGTCTTCGTTTGATCCATCAACAAACTAGTAATCAAATAGTTTTGTAAGAAGTCTAAATTCTAGTCATTAAGTTCCAAGGATAGATGTGATCATGTAGCCAGTCATAATTGATGCAAAAAGATCTTATGTTGCACCCGATTTATGTTATCTTGTAGCCTGTCAGAATGATGCAACTAAAGGTTTATAGTGTTGGTCCCAGCCTTCAAAAAGAAGTTACCAATTGCAGAAAAGCCACATTAAAAATTGAAGGCAACATGAGAGACTAGCATTATAAACATGATGAATACGGACCGAGAACAAAGTAGGCTAAATGACATAAGAGGATCGTGTAAGAGAATAAAGAGGAGAACCACTGTGCTTACACCTCCCTTTTATCCCCCTATTATTCATGATAGTGTACGTTTCTACGTAATTATATTTTTAACTAGTGAGACGATGATTACTTGGGGAGAAAAACCGTATCCTTTCCTCCTTTTGTTTTCTTTGTTTCTTTAATGGAATCAATCTTTTTTTTTTTTTTTTTTAACTAAGCATGCCTAATTGAATATGACACTAGAAAGAATGACAGAACCATTTTTCAGTTTTAAGAATTGACATTAGTTAAGGTTCACCACCATGAACATGAATTACTGATAAAACAAAATGATCACCTTCCCTGCCCCGAATATTAAAGTCATGAGTTCTGAGACCTTCACTAACTAATACCATAAGTTTTTTTTTTTTTTGGGAGAGGAAATACCATAAATTATGAGTACTTATATGATGCAACTACCTTGAACATTTCAACTTATAGCCATGCAACTAATTCATAGCCATTAGAAAGATGTAGGCATGGAATAGAAATCAATTGGGAACACCGACCAGATGATGTATTGGAACTGCAGTAAGAGTGCCAAATCTTCCATTAATACGCCCAACAATCTCATGAACCTGACTCGTTAGCTTTTGATCTGTTAAGCAGCAAATAAGACAAGATCTTTAAATGTTCCATTCCTCTTTTTCAAGTTAACGCATTAAATAATGTACTTCGGAAACTAAAAAGAGGAGACATTTTTTCCTTGAAATATCAATCCAAATACAAACATTTAATACTGACTAAATTTAGAATAGCTTGACAAGTCGTGATATGAAGTACATAATGTATGTAAATATCATGTTTAAGAAAGAGTGATCATACACTCGGGAACATCTGTCCTTGTTGGCACTGCAATTTGCAGCAAAACTACTTTATCACGCCACTTTGGATTTTCTTCAAGAAAATTTTCAAATGCCAGAATCTTTTGGGGTATTCCCTTAATCATATCAAGACGATCAACACCCAGCATTACCTGGTGATGTCAGTTGCATCAGAAGAACTGGGAGAACACAGAGTTACTCAAGTAACCTTACCAAAGAGGACAAAGAAATTGAAGCTTAGACCATGGAGTAAAAGAAAAGATTTAGTTGGTCACGTAGTTTTATGCACAATGACGAACACTCAGCATCACCATTTTCAGACACAGTAGTAGCCAAAAAACTTAGAACATGGAGTAAAAGAAAAGATGTAGTTGTTCAAGCAGTCTTTGCACAAAGACAAACAGTTAGCAAATTTTACATTATGTCATTAACACAAACCTGGACAAATTGAAACCAACCATTTGGATGAGTTTATGACTTTATGTGAGTGCATATTCGCGTGTGTTTGAAGAAATTATTCAGTTTCACTGCTATAAGTGACATCTGCCTCTCTTTTCATATATAGCAAACAACTTAAATCTTCAAAATGTTTTTGAGACCAATAGTCATAAGAGGTCAGCCACAAACAATGCAGTGATCACTTCCAATAATTTTTCTCACGGATGTGTGAGAGAAATTATGGTATCATAAGACATAGGAAGCAAAAGTAAGAAGTTGGAAACTACCAATCAATGATACAAATTACTGGCATCTCAACAAGCATTTGAACAGAACAGTTGTCCGAACATGCTTACCAAATTTCAAGTGTTAGGAAGCTTATAAAAAAGCTTAATTGAGAACACTTACAAATACTGCATAAAGACTAAAGTTCTGCAAACCTTTAATATAGGATTTATACAGCAATGGAAGTGATAGGCAAAAGGGAATCTTTGGGAGTGGAAGGAAAGGAAACTCTTACCTTTCGTCCTGCAAATCTCTCTTGAAGTTCTTTAATGTGATCCTGGACTTGAGGGAGTTTAAGAGCTCGAATGAATCGGTCAGAATCTATTCCAATAGGAAACTGTAATTTGAAGACCCAAAAGAAGAAAAGACAAGATATTATATTGCAAATGACTTGAGTGAACAACGAAGAAAAATATTGAGACAATAGACACTTCCGTTACAAGAATAAAATTTTCTGCACATCGCATACATTGAAGGAAAAACAAAATAATCAATTGGTCTTACAGCAGCTATGCGAGTCAGTTTTCCTTGATCCTCTACTCCTTCAGGTGTACCCTCCAATCCAAGAATACGGGTGCAAGCACTAACAAAGTGCCTGGCATAATCATATGTGTGGAAACTGGAGAAGAAATGAAGTGTCATTTAGGCCCAGAGCTTGAAATAAACGAAACTCGCAATAGAAAAGCAAGCCGTGACTAAGCTGACCTTTAAAAAGCACAATATGTGATGAAAGAGAATGATAATAAGTTTGAAAATGGAAATCCACATAATACGGATAATTCGTGCTCAATTATTACAAGATATTAGAGTAATATAAAGAATAGGAAAGCAAAATGCTTCCTAACAGACCTTTAAAAAGGCACAATTATGAAGATGGTAGCAAATGTGAGAACTATAAAGTGGCAATCCATAAGTTAAGACAGCTTTGTTTCACGTGTTTCTTCATTGTTCTGGCCCTGTACTTTACTGTTTTAGTTTGCTTAATGTTTTAGCTGTTCTCTTGTACTTAGGTAAGGGTTTAGGGGTTGTCAATCCTCATCTCGCCTACTTCTCTGTGTTAGCCCTTTTCTCTTTCCTTATTTGTTTTTTGTATAAGAAGGGGGCTAACCTTCTTGTTGGAAGTATCGAATAGAATAACACTTAAAGGTATTCCCTTCTTGCTGTGCACTCTACCCTTTCCAAATTTCTTCTTGGTATCAGAGCAAAAAATGGCTGAATCTTCTGATTCAAAAAACAAAGCCAAAGTCACTTAAGTCCCTCTTACTATAGAGACACCAAAAGCCATTGCTGCTGCTCCACCTTAGAGTTACCGAAGGTCCATGTTGAGCCTAATAGAAATGCTTACCCAGTGAGATCAGGCAACTGTCCAGTTGGTAGTCCTGCCTTTGCCAACCTCATAAACCATGCAACATCCATCAAGTTAGACCGAAGTAACTTCCTCCTTTGGCAAAGTATTGCTCTACCAATGCTCAGAAGTTACAAGATAGATGGCCATCTTAATGGCAAAACTCCGTGCCCTGAGCATTCAATCATCTTACCACCTTCAAAGGAGGAGCCAGAAGGTTTGATCATGCCCAATCCAGAATATGATGTTTGGGATATGGCAGATCAGTTGCTGGTGGGGTGGCTCTATAACTCCATGACACTAGACATGGCTGCCCAAGTTATGGGGTATGATACTGCTCAACCTTGTGGGAAGCAATACAAGGATACTATGGAGTCCAAGCTCGATCCCAAGAGGATCACAATTGTCAGATGCTTCAACAAACACGAAAAGGTAACACAAGGATGGAGGAATATTTGACTGTGATGAAGAGGTATTTTGACAATCTCCAACTCGCTGGTTCTCCAATGGATATGAAGAGCTTTGTTTCATATGTGTTTGCTGGGCTGGATGAAGAATACACACCTCTTGTGTGTGTACTAAGATGCCAAAATTTGCCTTGGGAAGAAGCTCGGTATGAGTTACTGTATTTTGAACAAAGGCAGGATAAAGCAGGATAAGCTCCAAGCTCTAAAACACAATGTGAAGTTCAAATATCTTGTCCCTATACTTAGTTCAAAATGGACAGGTAGAAAGAAAACATAGGCACATTGTCGAGACCGGACTTACCCTCCTCGCTCAAGCAAAGATGCCTCTACATCATTGGTGGGACACATTTCACACTGTTGTTTACCTCATCAATAGGCTACCATCCTCAGTTGTTGAAAATCAAACTCCATTTGCTATACTTAAAAAACAGCAACCAAGTTACTCTCACCTAAAGGCATTTGGAGCAGCTTGCTATCCTTACACTCGACCTTTCCGTCAGCACAAGTTTGATTTTCATTCTAAAAAATGTGTATTTATTGGGTATAGTGATCATTACAAGGGCTATAGATGTCTTAGTTCATCTGGGCGAATTTATACTTCACAGCATGTTTCCTTTAATGAGACTGAATTCCCCTATCTCCATCTCTTTATCTCAGCCTCCGATACTCCCACCTCTACCTCAGACTTACCCCCTTTTTGGCTGCCTCTCATGCCAGCTACTGCCACCTCCACTATCTCCCCTGTCATCGACCCTCCCTCCTCCTCACCATCTGCAGCCATATCTCCTCCCTCTATCACAACACCTAGCCCCTCGTCCCCTGCTACACCACCCTCCCAAATCCTTTCTCCCTAACCCTCTTTATCTCTACCTTCATCTCTAACACCTTCACCACCTCCTCCACCTCCTGCACCCAGTAATCTCCATCCCATGACAACCCGTGCCAAATCTGGCATTCACAAGCCTAAGTCCTTCTTTAGTGGCCTTACACATTTGACACCCTCTATTGATTGGTCTCTCATAGAACCTATCCACTTTCGTGATGCTGTCCAATTTCCCATGTGGCAATAAGCCATGGATGCTGAGTTTGCAACCTTGCAACGTAACAAGACATGGTCTTTGGTCCCCCCACACCCTTCCCATCATGTTATTGACACCAAATGGGTTTACAAAATCAAACGTGCTGCTGATGGCTCTATTCAACGTTACAAAGCTAGGTTGGTAGCCAAAGGGTATCTCCAAATGCTTGGCATTGACTATGGTGAGACCTACAGTCCTGTGGTTAAACCCGCCAATATTCGAGTGATTCTTACTCTGTCTTTGACTTGGAAGTAGCCCATTAAGCAGCTCGATGTAAGTAATGCGTTCCTTCATGGAACTCTTAAGGAGACTGTCTATACCACTCAACCCCCCGACTACATTGACTCTCTTCGCCCACACCATATTTGCATGCTCTATAAGGCCTTATATGGCCTCAAACAAGCCCCTCGGGCTTCGTATGAAGCATTACGCGCCTCCTTGCTCCAATGGTGGTTTGTTCAATCCATGGCTGACAATTCCTTGTTCACTTTTCATTCCCCTCAAGGAACTGTGATTCTCCTGATTTATGTGGATGATTTAATTCTAATTGGCTCCTCTTATTCGTTGCTCGACCGTGTTACTCAGCAACTTCACACTGCCTTTGCTATCAAGGATTTTGGTACTCTTCATTACTTCCTTGGTATCCAAGTCCAGTTTATTGACCAAGGCTTGCGCTTGTCACAAACTTAGTATATATAGGATCTCCTTTCCCGGCTTCGTCTTCAGCATCTCAAGCCCGCACCTTCCCCTATGCTCTCAGGCAAACAACTCTCTCAGTTTGATGGTGCGTTACTGGATGATCCGCAACTTTATCGGAGCACCCTAGGCTCCTTACAGTATGTTCAACACACTCGACCTGACATTGCGTTCTCTATGAACAAATTGAGCCAGTTTAGCCAAGCCCCTCGGTTACCCCATTGGCATGCCCTCAAGCATGTGTTGCGTTATCTTCAGGGCACACTTCACCTTGGGCTTGTTCTTTTCCCTGCCACCTCCCTTACCTTAACCGGTTTCTCGGATGCCGATTGGGCCTCGTCTCCTGATGACCGTAAGTCTGTCATTGGCTATTGTATCTACTTGGGTTCCTTTCTTGTTTCGTGGTCATCTAAGAAACAATCGGTTGTTGCTTGATCGAGTATCGAATCTGAATATCGGGCTCTCTCCCATGTGGCGTGTGAATTGGTTTGGCTTCATCGACTGCTCACTGATCTTCATGTCACTCTCTCTTCCCCGCCCATTGCGTGGTGCGACAACCTCTCTGCTACTGCGTTGGCTCGAAACCCTGTCTTCCATGCCCGCACGAAGCACATTGAGATCGACGCTCATTTTATTCGAGACTAGGTTCTCTCTCGTAAATTGGATCTCCCCCATGTTCTTTCTCAAGACCAGTTAGCAGATTGCCTGACCAAGCTGTTATCCCCTCAACCGTTTTTGATTCTTCGCGACAAACTCGGACTCCAACACTCTTCCTTTGCCTCATTTGAGGGGGGTAGTTAAGACAGCTTTGTTTCACGTGTTTCTTCATTGTTATGGCCCTGTACTTTACTGTTTTAGTTTGCTTAATGGTTTAGATGTTCTCTTGTACTTAGGTAAGGGTTTAGGGGTTGTCGATCCTCATCTCACCTACTTCTCTGTGTTAGCCCTTTTCTCTTTCCTTATTTGTTTTTTGTATAAGAAGGGGGCTAACCTTCTTGTTGGAAGTATCGAACAGAATAACACTTAAAGGTATTCCCTTCTTGTTGTGCACTCTACCCTTTCCAAATTTCTTCCCCACATAATGAGGAGAGCTCGTAAATCTATTATGACAAGATATTAGAGTCAATGAGGCAAAGCTATTGACAATAAAATGCAGGCTCAGATGCTCAATCCTTTGATGAATACAAAATTATGTTTGCAGGCACTGCAAATTGCATTAATTTTCAGGAGCTATGAAGGGCAAATGCTACTTCTATCAGTATAACTTATCTAAGTGAGACAGTTACTAGCATAAAGTTATATAGTCAACCCATAGCATAATGCATGTTGAAGGGAAAAATTTTACTTCCCAATATATAAACACACCACAAATTTGTTCCATCCAGCTTTCAATATAGACTATGATGTGTTACAATAAGAATCCATGCTCAGAAGATCAAGACAAAAATCAGATAAACAAGCTCCATCTCTTTTTTCCACTTTCACAGCATTTAGAGAAAATGAAATTTTCCTTTAGTCCTTATTTGTAACAATAAGAAAAGAGGTTCCAATCTTACTGTAGGGAGTATGATAAGCAAACATTAAAATGATGGCATGCATTTCAAAATACAGCACAACACAAATAAAGGGCTTACCCAACTAAATCAGCTGCAAGAACAGATCTCAAAAGCTCTGAACGAGATGGTAGAGTTCTATGTATTTCTGAGGATGGAAATGGGGTGTGAAGGAACCAACCAACTTTCATCTTACTATTATGCTCTTTAAGACATTTTGGGAGAAACATCAAGTGATAATCATGACACCAAACAACATCTCCCTCTTCATAATATTTGTTTACAACATCAGCAAACATTTGGTTTGCCTTCTTGTATGCATCAAACTGTGACTGAAAACTTCGTGTTGTTGCAAGGCGGTCTTCTTGTGGAAGACCAAGATAATGAAATAGAGGCCACAAGATATTGTTACAGTAGCCATTGTAATACTGATGAACGATCTCCTCATCAAGAAAGACTGGTATGCATTTCTGCAATCAGAAACTTAGTAAGCATGGAAGTTACTTAAACGTGTGATCATATACACTGCAGCCACGCTTCAAAAGGTTCATATATGATATCAATATAGCAGTATTGATCAAGTTTGAGAGATTCAAGGGTTATCATAAAATATACCTTTTCAGCTAGTGCTTTCTCTAGGGCTCTCTGTCCGGCTTCGTCAGGTACATTCACACCAGCCCAACCAATCCATCTTGCCTCAAACTCCTTTAGTCCTTGAAAAAGAGAAAAAAAATTTACCTTCAGTTAAGATAAACAGTTCACAACATAATGAAGTAAAATTAGACAACTGAATGAAGAAAATAGATCTCTGTCATCACTACTTTTTGATATTAATATGAAAATTAAGCCAAAACACTTGCTAATACAGACGTAGAACATTCGCAAGAGATGCATGAAATAGAAAATGAGCAAGGAAAAGATGACGCTGTAACCAACCTGATGAAATTAACAAGACATAACATACCTAAAAGTGCACTGACTAAACCACCGACGCTAATTTCAAGATGCCATGTCTCCTTCCCTCTCCTAACAGCAGACACAGGCAACCTGTTTGCTACAACTAGAAGGCGTTGCTTAGAAGTCCTCCCTTCTGGCCTTTGGAATCCATCAATGATATCTTTTACCACTGATACCCCTTCTAAGACATCTTCCTCGTTAAATGACCCACAACTATCACCAGAAAGTGTGAAGAGATCGTAACTGTTGACTTCTCCCAGAATGTGAGCATCTCGTGCTTCTTCATTGAGAGAAGAAGACCGGTTTGATCTCCTGAGCTCTCTTTCCCTAAGAAGCCTTTCCAATCTGGTTCTAGGAGTAGGAGGACTGTTGTTATGGTTGTTTGACAGCATTGATCGGATACACAAGTTCTGTAAACATGTTGAAAGAGCAGGTAACTTCTTGGATTTTTGAATTCAATATTAATGAGCAACTAGTTTAGAGCTACTCCATCAACATGATCTAACAAGTACTGAAAGAAACAGCTATCATGGAAAATTTCTCATGGTTCTCTACTTCTTTTCCAACAACCAAGAATTCTTACGCATCCATGCAAGAATATCAAATACATGTGCATACAACTAGACAGTCGAAAATTGAAAGAAAAACATTGTAATAGCCGAGCCACGTATATACTTTTCTAGTTCAAATTCCAAGTCATTGGAGATTTGATCTACACAGAGTAGAATTCCATACGTTAAGCAAAACAGAACAATTGATGTAGCAATCGTTGGAGCAAGAACCTTCAGAGACAACTTCAAGAATCAAGATAGTCATCAAGATTTTGATTCTAATCAGTAATTCGAACTTACAGAGAACACAATTCAACAATGCAGTCTCGCGAATAAAGAAAACCCATTACAAAGCACAAAAAAGCAAACAAACCCACCCCTCCAAACCCCAAGAAACAAACAAAAAGCAGAGCAGGCCAAGAAAAGAATTGAAAAATGGAAAAATAATGGCAAGAAAGGGGTCAGTTCTCACCGAGTTTATGAAATGAAGAATGTAGACAGATCGTCAGTGTGCCACTCACATCAAGAAGGAAACGCGAGAGTGAACCAGAAGAGCCGGGAATTGAAAGAGAAGAGAAAATTGGGGAAAGGGAGAGGAAGAAAAAGGAAGTTGGAGAATGGAGGGAGAGAAACGAAGAAAAGTCTGGAGAAATTGAGATTGAGGATGACGATCAAATGATGAAAGAAAGGAATATTAGCGAATTTGAAAGAGAGCGTTCTATTGAGTTAGCGAAATATGAATGAAATAATACACGAAAGGGATATGAAGAATTGGAGGGACTCGACAGTCGCCAAGAAGCTGTTATATGCAAAGCTTTCGCCCATGCAGGTAACACCAATTTATACATTCATGAAAATTTGGCACTTTCTCTTACCCATATTATTATGTGCCAGCCCAACACTAAAGCCTTTCCATTTCCTTTCTTTCTTTTTTTTTTTTTTTTTGATCGAATCTTCTTCTTTATGACATTGGCTCATTTTCATTTCTAATTTTGGTTTTTCTTTTTAAAACAATTGAGAACTATATAACCCCAAAATATATTTTTGGTCTATTGTGGTTTGAAGTTAGTGTCTATTTAGTCTCTAAAGTTTGAAAATGAACACTTTTAGTCTCTACAGTTTGAAAAATGATTTTAGATAGTCTCTAAACCCATTTGATAGTTAGTTGATTAACGAAAATATGACATGGTAGTTTAATGGCAGATTGTATTGGCTACTTTGGCAAAAATATTTTAGGAGTTTTTGATATATGGATTAGGTTATCTAACTTAGGATAACAAGTCTGAGCTCTATATTTACTATATGGGTTACTTATTCTAGACTATGAGTTTGTTGATTTCATGGGGTACATAAATACATGCATTATACAAATTTAAGCTTATGAAACTTACCTTTTATACTACATATTAATTTTTACATATCATTTTTTTGAAAAAAGAAAAAAAAAAGACTATTACAAATTATATACTTACAAGCAACTACAGGTTACACCAAACTCATGTTTGTATAACTTGTTCCTCATGTTTCAAATACAAACTACAAAAATTCAAGCTCCACACCATCAAGTTTCATCAACATAGGCGTATTAAAATGAGATAAGGGATTTTTTTAGAAAACAAAATTAGATTATTATAGTCAAAACCTTTTTTTTTGTCACAATAATTCTACTTTACTAATATATCATCATATAAATGATCTTAGTTTGCAAAAGTACCTTTGATTTATATTGGTTTATTATATCTTGGCAAAATCTAAAAATAATTATGGATGAAATTTATTGTTTAAAATAAATTTGTTCAAGTCCTCAATAAATAAATAAATTTGTTTAATAACAATTTAATTTAAAACTCTATATTTTATTTTTCTTAAATCTTAACAACATTTTTCTATTAAAACAATCTCACAATTATATTAAGAAAGAAATTTGTATGATTAATTTTCAATTTTCATCCATTGATTTAAAAGGTCAATTCAGATATTGATCATGGCTACTTGAAATATCTCTTTTTGTTCCTTTTTCATATATATTGTAAGAGTAAACAAAACATTTCAACAGACCTAAACATTTCACAATTTATTTATATATATAAATTATATATATACATATACATATATATTGTGTTCAACAACATTTGAGGGTCGGGAGATTCAAACCTCTGACTTTTGGATCGAGGGTATATGTCAATTACCGCTGAGCTATGCTCTCTTTGACATTTCACAATTTTTATTTCTAATATAAAATATTGTGTCTTCAAATGAAATGATTAACCATGGTCTTACATTTAAGGTAAATATTGTTTGATATTTACAAGTTACCAAATATATGTATACACACATATATATACACACATTAAATTTAATAATACAAATAAAAAGGAAAATGATTTAAGATTAAGAAATTTTAATTTTTCAACAATCATTTACCAAATGAAGCACATGATCTTTGCAAAATTTAAATGAAAATAAACAACACATGAAAACTATGCATTTCATAATTACATCAATAAATTAAATATAATTTAGATTTTTCTTGAAAAACAATTTTTTTTATCCTGTTGAAAAAAATGACAAGAAAAAGATGAGTTTAGTAACAAATAGGGAAAGTTTTACTTACAAATTGACATCCAATTAAAATTTTTTTTATTCATTGGTGTACATATTTTTTACTTTCAATTTTGAGAGTAATTAGTGAAATACAAATCTTATCATTATTGAGATGAAGGGTGGACAACGTCATTATCAAGTTATACCAAAGACAATGAGAATTAACATTCTTTTTTTTTTTTTTAGATTCATTTGGATAAATAGGATATGGAGTTGAGATATGATGGCCACAATTTTTTCTTTTAAAAAAATCCAAAATTTGTACTTATCTAAGGACAAACCTACCACTTCTTTGGAGCCAATGGTCTCACATGAGGACTACACGAATTCAAGTTATATATAATTGGATTTATTATCACTTTTACAAAATAAAAAAGATATGCATGTGTTCAATATCTTTGTGACAATGATTGTCATCTTTGATGACTGTTACTAATGAGCCAACAATTAAAATTTGATTGTTACAAACGAAATTTTCAAAGAATTTTGCAATTATATGTCTTCCATTAACAAAAACACTTATTAAAACTTCATCAAGTTTGTCAATCTAAATATAGTTTATTAGATAAGACATCAATTATCATTTTAAAGGTTAATGGTTCGATCCCCACCCCGAAATTGTTGAACTCAAAGTAAAAAAAAGATTTCATTGAATTTAGCCTAGATAAAATAGGTGCTCATTAAAAAAAAAAAATCTTAAAAGATGATTCAACTCAACAAAATCAACCTAGTAAGCACAACTTGCTCACTTAAGAAGGTTATATGAGCTTTTTTTTAGTACAATAAATGTGGAGTGAGGAATTTAACCCTTCAATCTCAAGGGAAAAAATATGTCTTTTCGGCGAGTTTAACGATGGATGACCGGGTATCTAAATTTAATGATGGGCGACTTTTTGCTGCTGTCAACAACTCTCGATATAAGTTGTTTGACAAACTTTCATCGCCTTTCGGTCGAGGTCTTTTTCGACCCAGACCAAGTGCATGGTTGGATGAAAAAAAAATGACAATGAGCGATATGTCATGAATGTCTCCAATCGACCCAAACCGATACTTGTGCCCTGAGATTGACCAATTGGATTATGGCGATACAAAGATTGAACAAATAAACCGAGAGTACCGTTGGATTTGGGTTTAACGGAAGTACAAATGAAATCATTGAAAAAAGTAACGGGTCAAAAAGGACCCATACCAAGAGGCGAAGAAAGCTTATCAAACAACTTAGATTGAGAGTTACTTTCCACAGCGGAAGGTTGTCTATCGTTAATGTGAACATAATTTAGGAATTATGCTGTAATTTAGGAATTTACATACTTTCCTTTCTTGAGGTATTCTATTGTATTTATCTCCTTGCAAATACTCATTGTAAAATACAGATTCAAGATTCAAGAAATAAGAGAATTATTTGCAATATGGTATCATAGCCCTATCTCATTTAGGGTTTCCATTTTTCGCCGCCGCCGCCGCTTGCCACCGCTCGTCGGTCATCATCTCGAGCTCTCTCATTCCAGCCGCCACTTGCCAATCGGCCCGACTCCTGATGCTTTGTTCCTGATGCTCTGTTTTTTCTTTACTCAGATCTAAGATCTGTTTGTATCAGATCTCTCAATCGCATCGCACCGCCCACCCACCTCATGCCTTCGTCTTCATCTCCTTCGCACTGGCTCCGCCTCTGCCTCCGCCTCCCTCTATCTTGGCCTCGTCGGTGTGTTTGATTTTCGCCCGCCTCAGCCCGCCTCCCGTCTTCGTCTCCGCCGCACCAACTCCCAGGAACCAAATCTCAGCCGTCGTTCAAGTTCCTGCTCTTCGTGTGTACTGAAAATCTGAAGCTTCAGTGTTTAACATATAAGCCGGTTCGCCCAGACCGGTTCGCCCAGACCAGTTCGCCCAGATTGGTTCGATTTTCTTACTCTGGTCTGGTTCACTTCATCTTTATTAAAATGGAGAAGAGTGATATTTTTCGTCCCATTAGTACAACTCTCAATGGAACAAATTATATCACTTGGGCACATCAAATGAAAAGTTTCTTGATCGGTCGAAAGTTATGGCGAATCGTCACTGGTGATGTGTCTAAACCTGTAAAGAACAAGGATACAACTGAAGAAGAGACCAAATATATTGAACAATTAGAGGATTGGGACAGCAAAAATCATCAAATAATGACTTGGATTGGTAACACTTCTATCCCTGCAATTCATGTTCAATTTGATGTTTTTGATAATGCCAAAGATCTGTGGGATTTTTTATCTACTCGCTTTCAATCTATCGGACTGGCTCATTATTATCTATTACATAGTAGCCTTGTTAGTCTAAATCAGGAAATTGGTCAATTTGTCAATGAATACCTTGCTACACTTCAACCTATTTGGACTCAACTAGATCAAGCTAAAATCAGCCAAGATCATCTTCGTCTCATCAAAGTTCTTATGGGTCTTCGGCCGGAATATGAGTCTGTTCGTGCTGCCTTACTACATCGAAATCCTCTACCTACATTAGATGCAGTAATTCGAGAAATTCTATTTGAAGAAAAACGACTTGGCATAGTCTCATTACCACAATCTGAAGTCGTTCTTGCAACTACTCATCCATACAACACATCTGGGTCTCTCTTTTGGAAGAACTGTAAGTCTCATGGTCACAAGTTTGCTGATTGTCCTAGAATTGAGTGCATGTATTGTCACAAACGTGGTCATATCCTGGATAACTGTCCCACTCGACCACCTCGTCCTCCGAGCCATTATACAAAATCCAGAAACTTTTCTAAAGCTAGTTCTTCATCTGTTGCTGCTGTCACCCTATCTGATGATATTACTCCTCCCAGTCTTCAGATCAATGATCTTCAGGATCTATTAAAACAGGTGATCTCATCCAATTCAACTGCTCTTGCTGTCTCATCAGGTAATTCATGGCTCCTTGACTCAGCTTGCTGTAATCATATGACCTCTGATTTTTCTCTTATGTCTTCATCCACCCCTGCAAAATCCGTTCCCCTCATTCATGCTGCCAATGGTAATTGTATGACTATTTCCCATATTGGCAAAGTAGACACACCTAATTTCAGTCTTCCCAATACCTACTGTGTTCCAAATCTTAGCTTTAATCTTGTCTCTGTGGGACAATTATGTGATCTTGGCCTAACTGTTTGTTTTTCTCCTACTGATTGTCAGGTTCAGGATTCGCAAACGAGACAGACGATTGGTACGGGTCGCAAAGTGGGAAGATTGTTTGAGCTCACATCACTCCAGCTCCCTACCTGTCCATCCATTTCTGCTCCTGTCACTGATTCTGCTACATATCAATGGCATCTTCGTCTTGGTCATGCTTCATCTGACAAACTTCGTCATTTAATTTATGTTAGCAATTTAAATAATGTCTCCAAATTCAGTCCTTTTGATTGCTTGCATTGCAAACTTGCAAAACAGCCTGCTTTATCTTTTTCTACATCATCTTCTCTATGTGATACTCTGTTTGGCTTAGTTCACTCAGATATTTGGCGTCCTGCCCCTAATAGTACTGTCAATGGTTATCGCTATTTTGTTTTATTTATTGATGATTACTCCCGCTTTACTTGGATATATTTTCTTAAAAATCGGTCTGCCTTATCTCAGATTTACATTGCTTTTGCTAATATGGTTCAAACTCAATTTTCTCGAACCATTAAAATCATTTGCACAGATAATGCAATGGAGTATAAGGATTCTAGTCTCCTTTCATTCCTCACCCAACAGGGCACTCTCATTCAACGATCTTGTCCTCATACCTCCCAACAAAATGGGCGAGCAGAACGTAAACATCGCCACATTTTGGATTCTGTTCGTGCTCAACTTCTCTCTGCCTCATGTCCTGAGAAGTTCTGGGGTGAGGCTGCTCTTACCTCTGTCTATACCATTAATTGACTTCCTTCTTCAGTCCTTCAGAATATCTCTCCATTTGAACGATTATATGGTACACCTCCTTTCTACTCTCACCTTAAAGTATTTGGATGTGCATGTTTTGTACTTCTCTATCCTCATGAACATACTAAACTAGAACCCCGTGGACGTCTTTGTTGTTTTTCGGTTACGGAACTGAACATAAAGGTTTTCGTTGTTGGGACCCCCTTTCTAACCGACTACGCATATCACGCCATGTTACTTTTTGGGAACATACCATGTTTTCCAATCTCTCATCATTTCATACATCTCTCTCGAGTCATCAACCATTCTTTACTAATCTCTCCGGTGATCTTTTCCCATCTCCTGAGTCTACTTCTGTGCTTGAGCTTGATCAATCTACACCAGTTTCCACAATCCCGGATCCGACATCTGTCACAATTGCTGAACCTGAATCTGATCTGGTCCTCCCTGTTCGCCGCTCCACTCAGGTAAGAGAAATTCCTCACCATCTCCAAGATTACCATTGTTTTTCCACTATTGTTTCCTTAGTTGAACCTTTCTCTTACAAAGAGGCCAGCACTAACCCTCTTTGGCAGCAAGCAATGAATGAGGAACTTCAGGCTTTAGAAAAGACGCAAATATG